>CM033475.1:159319406-160519406 GCA_019447015.1 Hymenochirus boettgeri
GCGGCCAACTTCAGGCTGTTCTTCCAGCCACAGTTGCCAGGCCCATCTACTGGCAACTCCACCAGGCAACACCTCAGTCACCAGGTCACCGACTACATCAGATCAAGGGCCGGTGTAGCCACATCAGAGACTGAGGATCCACTGGACTACTGCTGGGGTGCGAGGCTTTTATCTGGCCGAGTTGGCACAGTATGCCATCGAGGTCCTTTCATGCCCGTCATCCAGTGTTCTTCTGAGAGTACCTTCAGTGCGGCAGGGGGTGTTGTAACGGAGAGGAGGGCCCGTCTCTCCACTGAGAATGTGGACCACCTTACATTCTCAAATGAATAGGTGTGGATCACATCTCAGTACAGCACCCATTGCTGATGCCCGTGACTGAAGGCCTCCTGCCCCTGGCCACCCATATGCTCCTTCCGCCTCATTTTCCCCCTAGAGGCTTAGCTGATGCCAGCTTAGCTGGCAAATGGCAATTTTTTCTTATTGGCAGGGCCATATATGGTCCTACCTTGCTTTACTGCTTCAGGTTATGAAATAACAAATGCTCTGCGACAACAGCTACTCTGTGGCTAATTTTTCTAAGATTGAGTCGTTCCTACTTGGCCCAGAGCAGTACTCCATATTTGTTCTTCTCTTCCTCTCCATGAGGCACCTTTGTGGTGTCACCTACTCTGACCATCTCATACACCGCAACAGCTACCTGTGGCTGATTTTTTCAGCTCTGGTCATCCTGCCGGCCCAGAGCAGTACTCTCCTTTTTGTTCTTCGTTCTCTCTCCATGAGGCACCTTTGTGGTGTCACCTATTCTGACCATCTCATACAGCCGCAACAGCTACTCTGTGGCTAATGTTTTCAGCTCTGGGTCAATCCTGCCTGGCCCGAGAGCAGTACTCCATTTTTGTTCTTCCTTCTCTCTCCATGAGGCACCTTTGTGGTGTCACCGATTCTGACCATCTCATACGCCGCAACAGCTACTCTGGGGCTAATGTTTTCAGCTCTGGGTCAATCCTGCCTGCTGCCCGAGAGCAGTACTCCATTTTTGTTCTTTGTTCTCTTCTCATGAGGCACCTTTGTGGTGTCACCTATTCTGACCATCTCATACAGCCGCAACAGCTACTCTGTGGCTACTCTGAAGGCCTCCTTCCCTGCCACCCCATACTGCTCCTTCCGCCTCATTTTCCCCCTAGAGGCTATACTGATGCCAGCTTAGCTGGCAAATGACAATTTTTTCTTATGGGCAGGGCACATATATGGTCCTACCTTGCTCTACTGCATTCAGGTTATGAAATAACAAATGCTCTGCACAACAGCTACTCTGTGGCTAATTTTTCTAAGATTGAGTCATTCCTACTTGGCCCGAAGCAGTACTCCATATTTTTTCTTCCTTCTCTCTCCTAGAGGCACCTTTGTGGTGTCACCTATTCTGACCATCTCATACAGCCGCAACAGCTACTCTGTGGCTAATGTTTTCAGCTCTGGGTCAATCCTGCCTGGCCCGAGAGCAGTACTCCATTTTTGTTCTTCCTTCTCTCCATGAGGAACCTTGTGGTGTCACCTATTCTGACCATCTCATACAGCCGCAACAGCTACTCTGTGGCTAATGTTTTCAGCTCTGGGTCATCCTGCCTGGCCCAGAGCAGTACTCCATTTTTGTTCTTCGTTCTCTCTCCATGAGGCACCTTTGTGGTGTCACCTATTCTGACCATCTCATACAGCCGCAACAGCTACTCTGTGGCTAATGTTTTCAGCTCTGGGTCAATCCTGCCTGCTCCATATTACAAAGTGTGGGCCTGCTGTACTCAATGGTGCTTGTTCCTATGAAGCCTTACCCTTTCACCTGCTTTCCCTTGCACAAAACATACTACCAGGGGAGAGAAGCCAATGGGGTGAGGGTATTCCAGTGGGCCAAGCCTGCCTGGCTCTTCAACAATGGTGGTAAACTGTAGTGGGCCTGCTGTAACTCAATGGTGCTGTTCCTTCGAAGCCTTACCCTTTCACCTGCTTCCCTTGCATGAGCATACTCTGAGGGAGAGAAGCCAGTGGGTCTGTCCATGGGGGTCAAGCCGGCCTGGCTCTTCAACAATGGTGGCAACTGTAGTGGGCCTGCTGTATTCAATGGTGCTGTTCCTACGAACCTTACCCTTTCACCTGCTTTCCCTTGCACGAAACATACTCTGAGGAGAGTAGCCAATGGGGTGAGGGGTATGTCCAGTGGGGCCAAGCCTGCCTGGCTCTTCAACAATGGTGGCAAACTGTAGTGGGCCTGCTGTAAACTCAATGGTGCTTTCGTACGAAGCCTTACCCTGTCACCTGCTTTCCCTTGCACGAACATCCTCGAGGGAGAGAAGCCATGGGGTGAGGTATGTCCAGTGGGGCCAAGCCTGCCTGGCTCTTCAACAATGGTGGCAAACTGCAGTGGCCTGCTGTAACTCAATGGTGCTGTTTCTACGAAGCCTTACCCTGTCACCTGCTTTCCCTTGCACGAAGCATACTCAGAGGGAGAGAGCCAATGGGGTGAGGGTATGTCCAGTGGGGCCAAGCCTGCCTGGCTCTTCAACAATGGTGGCAACTCAGTGGGCCTGCTGTAACTCAATGGTGCTGTTCTCCGAAGCCTTACCCTTTCTACTCTGCTTTCCCTTGCACGAAGCATACTCGAGGGAGAGTAGCCAATGGGGTGAGGAGTAGGTCCAGTGGGGCCAAGCCTGCCTGGCCCACAACAATGGTGGCAACTGCAGTGGACATTATGTAACCCGTACCCCCATCACCTTCTTTCACTTGTGTGTGCAAACTACTATATAGGGGAATGTGGCCAATGTGGTGTGTTTAATGGCATTAATGGTAAGGTATATACAATTATAATTACTAGACATAGAGCGTAGCTAAATAGATATGTGTATTGTAATTTTTCAAAGCAAAAATTGATTATGAATCTATATGAATAATCTGTTATATCGAAAATAAAGCCCAGAACAACTTTTTTTGTTTCCAAAAATTTTATGAGGGGTAGTTAACTTTTTTTTTTAACTATTTACAAAAACATACAAATAAAAAATAAAAATAATAAAAAAAATATTTGGGGGTTCACGGGAACGGGATTCCCTCCCTCCCGTCTGGTCACTCTTCGTCTATGCGACGCATCTCACGTCGCATGATATCGAAATCTGTGGAGGAGATATTGAAAGAATTTGTTGAAGATGTTCGAGCAAATTTCCTAAAGCACAATGTGGTTGATGCAATTTTGCACCTGATAACTCTTACACATACATGGTACTGCAATGCATAATGTTGCGGTGTGTCATAAAAGGAGCTCAATTAAATATCATTATTTTCTAAAATTCTTAGATTATTTTATGCATACCTAGTTATGGTAACAGTGATTTCTACTGATTGGCTGTTGGATGGGCACACATGCTCAGATCTCTACTGAGCAACTGAATCAACACAGGGACTGGGTCAAGGGCAAGACCATAACGATCTCTATTAGGTGGGTCCTGCAAACATGAAGTCTGATTTCTTTATACACAGACACATGCTGATTTGGCCGGTTAAGTCATTCGGATGGAAAAATACTGCTCTTTTTTTCTTAAAAGTTTATGTATTTCACGAACTTCCACTTAAAGCAATATTTTGCATCATGGGGGATCACTGATAACAGCAGAGGTAATGCTGGCATAAAACATTACGTTTTTGCGAAATTGTATCAGAGCATCTTTGGTTTTTGTATCACTAGGACTGTGCTACATACAAAAAATTTTGGAAGTGGTGCAGCCCCCATAAAAGCATTGTCAAACCCACAGTGCCCAATTTGCATCATGTGCGTGGATTTTACACTGGGAAAATACAGATATTATAGTCTTGTATATAACATTTCTTAACGTTGCATATGATTTACTTACGATTTGAATCATAACTCCAGAGGACTGGAGAGGCTGGAGGGCTGGAGGGGATGGAGTGGCTGGAGGGCTGGAGGGGCTGGAGATGGTGGAGGGCTGGAGAGGGTGGAGGCTGGAGGGTGGAGGGCCTGGGAAGAGGCGGAGGCCTGGAGAGGCTGGTCCTGTCTGTAGAAAAAAAAAAGTTTTATTTCAACAATCACTGTCCAATCCCTTAGTAATATTCCATGTATAAGAAGATTTCCTAAAAGGCTACTAGTAAACTTTCTTGAAAATTTTTGAACACACAAAATGCAATGAAAACTGGTTTAACCCTTTCACTGCCAGGAGATTTTCATTTTTTTTTGATTAACTGCCAGAAGAATTTTCAGGATTTTGCCCTCAATCGCTTTAGACTAATTTACAGTAGGAAACCTTGCAGTAAATCAGGAATATTATACATTGTTTTTTTTCAGCACAAAGTGTAACTTTAACAGTGGTAACAGAATTTTGTAACTTTTCTGGAAATTTTACTGGAATTATGGGTAAAATATGTAAAAAAAATGAAAATTTTGCAAATTTCTGGATTTTTTCCCATTTTTACTTATAGTTATCTTAAGGTTACACACAAAATCTTACTGTTTCTAAAAGCTCAGATACTCCCGAGTACAACGATACCAGATTTAGTAGGTACCCCACTTTTCCTGTACAGGAGACCCCCGCAAACTAAAACTGCACCTTCAAGAATATTAACACCAAATTAAATGTATAACCACTACTGACAGTTAACATAGAATATCTACCAAATTACTAAAATATCCCCACAAGTGAGATATTTTGAGAACTACACACCCGCAGGATTTTCCCGAGTGAGGTAGTTTCGATCAAAATGCAAATACCCGGGCGCAGCTCTTCGTCCAATTGTAGTTATTTTTCTCACATTTTCCTTTTTTCCGCTCACTGTAAAAACAGAGAACAAATCAAATGCGAATTTCAGCTAAAAACTGTGGAGAAAGTTCAAACGCATCTCAAATATGAAAGCCTAACCCCTCCAATAAAACGGTATGCCACATTCATGGGTGTACCCAGAGACATGGCTACACTAACCCAGAGCGTGACCTGTGCCAAATGTCAGTAGCAGCAAAAAAAAATTTGCCAGTTTTGTATTTGAACAGTCTGCAGTTTTTTCCACAAAACACCCCCCCAACTCAAAATAACCCCCCAAACTATATATTCCTGAAATCTAAACACCTTCAGCTATGTAACGCTGTAGTTTGTTCATTCATATCTCAATGTGTGGGCGCAGCTCTTCGTAGAAGTTTGCACTTTTACCAGATTTTCAAAAATGAACATCAACAACATTCAAAAGGTAAAAATCATGCCAAAACCTCATGGAATGTAAAAAAATTTACTAATATCAATCTCCCACCAAAAAATGTCCTGAATCAAACGGTAATGCCATATGTTGTGGTACACACGCGGACGTGGAAGCTAAAACCCCTAGGCTTAGCTGATGCCAGCTTAGCTGGCAAATGGCAATTTTTTTCTTATTGGCAGGGCCATATATGGTCCTACCTTGCTTTACTGCATTCAGGTTATGAAATACAAATGCTCTGCGACACAGCTACTCTGTGGCTAATTTTCTAAAATTGAGTCGTTCCTACTTGGCCCGAGAGCAGTACTCCATATTGTTCTCCTTCTCTCTCCATGAGGCACCTTTGTGGTGTCACCACTCTCTGACCATCTCATACACCGCAACAGCTACTCTGTGGCTGATTTTTTCAGCTCTGGGTCAATCCTGCTGGCCCGAGACAGTACTTCCATTTTGTTCTTCGTTCTCTCTCCATGAGGCACCTTTGTGGTGTCACCTATTCTGACCATCTCATACAGCCGCAACAGCTACTCTGTGGCTAATGTTTTCAGCTCTGGGTCAATCCTGCCTGGCCCGAGAGCAGTACTCCCATTTTTGTTCTTCCTTCTCTCTCCATGAGGCACCTTTGTGTTGTCACCGATTCTGACCATCTCATACAGCCGCAACAGCTACTCTGTGGCTAATGTTTTCAGCTCTGGGTCAATCCTGCCTGGCCCGAGAGCAGTCCTCCATTTTTGTTCTTTGTTTCTCTCTCCATGAGGCACCTTTGTGGTGTCACCTATTCTGACCATCTCATACAGCCGCAACGCTACTCTGTGGCTACTCTGAAGGCCTCCTGTCCCTGCCCCCCATACTGCTCCTTCCCCTCATTTCCCCCTAGAGGCTTAGCTGATGCCAGCTTAGCTGGCAAATGACATTTTTTTCTTATTGGCAGGGCCATATATGGTCCTACCTTGCTCTACTGCATTCAGTTATGAAATAACAATGCTCTGCAACAACAGCTACTCTGTGCTAATTTTTCTAAGATTGAGTCTTCCTACTTGGCCCGAGCAGTACTCCATATTTTTTCTTCCTTCTCTCTCCATGAGGCACCTTTGTGGTGTCACCTATTCTGACCATCTCATACAGCCGCAACAGCTACTCTGTGGCTAATGTTTTCAGCTCTGGGTCAATCCTCCTGGCCCGAGAGCAGTCTCCATTTTTGTTCTTCCTTCTCTCTCCATGAGGAACCTTTGTGGTGTCACCTATCTGACCATCTCATACACCGCAACAGCTACTCTGTGGCTAATGTTTTCAGCTCTGGGTCAATCCTGCCTGGCCGAGAGCAGTTACTCCATTTTTGTTCTTCGTTCTCTCTCCATGAGGCACCTTTGTGGTGTCACCTATTCTGACCATCTCATACAGCCGCACACGCTACTCTGTGGCTAATGTTTTCAGCTCTGGGTCAATCCTGCCTGGCTCCATATTACAAAGTGTGGGCCTGCTGTAACTCAATGGTGCTGTTCCTATGAAGCCTTACCCTTTCACCTGCTTTCCCTTGCACAAAACATACTCAGAGGGAGAGAAGCCAATGGGGTGAGGGTATGTCCAGTGGGGCCAAGCCTGCCTGGCTCTTCAACAATGGTGGTAAACTGTATGTGGGCCTGCTGTAACTCAGGTGCTGTTCCTTCGAAGCCTTACCCTTTCACCTGCTTTCCCTTGCATGAAGCATACTCTGAGGGAGAGAAGCCAGTGGGTCTGTCCATGTGGGTCAAGCCGGCCTGGCTCTTCAACAATGGTGGCAACTGTGTGGGCCTGCTGTATTCAATGGTGCTGTTCCTACGAAGCCTTACCCTTTCACCTGCTTTCCCTTGCACAAACATACTCTGGGAATAGCCAATGGGGTGAGGGTATGTCCAGTGGGGCCAAGCCTGCCTGGCTCTTCAACAATGGTGGCAAACTGTAGTGGGCCTGCTGTAACTCAATGGTGCTGTTTTCTACGAAGCCTTACCCTGTCACCTGCTTTCCCTTGCACGAAGCATACTCAGAGGGAGAGAAGCCAATGGGGTGAGGGTATGTCCAGTGGGGCCAAGCCTGCCTGGCTCTTCAACAATGGTGGCAAACTGCAGTGGCCTGCTGTAACTCAATGTGCTGTTTCTACAAGCCTTACCCTGTCACCTGCTTTCCCTTGCACGAAGCATACCAAGGGAGAGAAGCCAATGGGGTGAGGGTTGTCCAGTGGGGCCAAGCCTGCCTGGCTCTTCAACAATGGTGGCAAACTGCAGTGGGCCTGCTGTAACTCAATGGTGCTGTTCCTACGAAGCCTTACCCTTTCTACTGCTTTCCCTTGCACGAAGCATACTCGGAGGAGAGTAGCCAGGGGTGAGGAGTATGTCCAGTGGGGCCAAGCCTGCCTGGCCCACAACAATGGTGGCAAACTGCAGTGGACATTATGTACCCAGTACCCCCATCACCTTCTTTCACTTGTTGTGTGCAAACTACTATATAGGGGAATGTGGCCAATGTGGTGTGTTTAATGGCATTAATGGTAAGGTATATACAATATAATTACTAGACATAGAGCTAGCTAAATAGATATGTGTATTGTAATTTTTTCAAGCAAAAATTGATTATGAATCTATGAAAATCTGTTATATCGAAAAATAAGCCCAGAAACATTTTTTTTGTTTCCAAAAAATTTTATGAGGGGTAGTTAACTTTTTTTTTTAACTATTTACAAAAACATACAAAAAAAAATAAAAATAAATAAAAAAAAATATTTGGGGGTTCACGGAACGGATTCCCTCCTCTCCAGTCTGGTCCATCTTTCGTCTATGCGCCGCATCTCACGTCGCATGATATCGAAATCTGTGGAGGGAGATATTGAAAGAATGTTGTTGAAGATGTTCGAGCAAATTCCTAAAGCACAATGGGGTTGATGCAATTTTTGCACCTGATAACTACTTACACATACATGGTACTGCAATGCTATAATGTTGCGGTGTGTCATAAAAGGAAAGCTCAATATAAAATATCATTATTCTAAAATTCTTAGATTATATTATGCATACCTAGTTATGGTAACAGTGATTTCTACTGATTGGCTGTTTATGGGTCACACATGCTCAGGCCTCCTGCCCCTGGCCACCCATACTGCTCCTTCCGCCTCATTTTCCCCCTAGAGGCTTAGCTGATGCCAGCTTAGCTGGCAAATGGCAATTTTTTCTTATTGGCAGGGCCATATATGGTCCTACCTTGCTTTACTGCATTCAGGTTATGAAATAACAAATGCTCTGCGACAACAGCTAACCCACCGTTTCCGACCTAGGTGCCTCATGTTTGTAACAAGGGATACCTGTGCCCGCACCTCCATGGATTGCCTATACCTCTAAGTGTTGAGTCATGCACAGGGACAGATAAGTATATTTGTTTGTGCAACTCTGTTACTATTATGGATTCAGTTCGATTCAATTATGATCAGACATGACACCTTGTTAGTCATTACTGTGTAGGATTTATCATAGTGGCACTGTGCACTTTAGACTTTATCCTTGGCTATTTGAACTTTTGTATATGAGATGCTGCTATTTGTAAATTATTATTTTAATGGTTTTTAAACTATTCTGTTCTTGCACATGATACAGTCCCATAACGTATGTGTGTGTACATATACATACTTCAATAAAGGAATGTAAATACTTTTTTCACCGATAATTAGTGAGTGCTGCAGACTTTCTTTTTTCTTCATTTGAATAATTTAGTCTGTTTTGCTATGTCTGTTCAGCACCCCCCTTCACTATCGACTAATATTTGGGGACTCGACTAGTGCCATACCTCCTTCTCTATTTATATTGTCTTAAGGGGCAGCGGACTAACTCTTATATTGTGCATGCACGTGACAATGATCAAGTAACCTAAGCAACATGTGAAGTAATGCAATATCTTACTTTTCTGTATGTCTGTTGCTCAGTTAGTACGAGGATTGTTTTCTTCTTTACTAGGCTATGACAGTGGCATCCATTTCTATGGCATGGATGAATTCCAGTTTCAAAACCAACCTAGTTGGTCGTAACTGCTGGTTTAGAAATTGCTTTACATTTTTTATTGAATGGAACTTTTTTTTACATTTGAAAAATTTGGAAATTCCATTTAATAAAATGTAAAAATGCTAATGAAAATTCTAAACATGCCATCACTTTTTCAATTAGAAAATTTTTAATTCAAGTGGGTTTGAATCAGATTTTTGAAACTAAACGCACCAGTTTCATTCATCTCTAGTCTTGACCCAGAGACTGATGTGAAATAACATGATATGCAGCATAAAACGAAATTAGAATAGTGATGGTAGTTACTGACTACAATATACTTAATCAGTCAGCTCTACTCAAAGTATTTAATTAAGCAGCTAGGGGTTAGGAGCCCCATTGACTAAGTCTGAACATATGCTTTTGTCTAAAGTCTAAATGTTCTTATAATCCTATAAATTATGAGCAATGCAGAGCAGGTAAAAATGAATAATACTAAAATTGAAGTGGATGTTAACAGCAATTCAGAATTCTGTGTTTCTGCCTTATCTTCTTCAGAATGGTAAATGTAGCCTTTAGTTCTCCTTTAAATAATAAAGAAAAAAATTACTATCACTCATCACTGTTCTGTAATTTCAAAAAGTTACCTATTTGCAATTTAAAAAATTGAAAAGAACAAAACATCATTGTTAGCACTCCAAAAACTCAAACTAAAATGAGTTGGAGGCAAAAAAAAAAAAGAACTAAATGTAGAAAACAAATATATAATCTATTACTTAACAGTTTTTTAATGGCCAACTAATTTTATATATACTGTACTGTACATGTACATTCAATGAGGGTGGACATTCTGTTGACAGTAAGTAATTATCTTATCAACCATAAACTTTGGTGTCTTGAGAAAAACAAACAAACAAAAACAAAACAAACAAACTGAGCTGCCTGTGTAATCCTAAAGTGTAATGGAGGTTGTCAAATGACAGCAGAGGAATATTATATACAAATCAATGTGATGTTATAAATACACAGTTTTAAAATGATGTTATGTATTGATGTTTACGTAAATATTGATAACCTAATATGTACGTTTATAAGAGTAATGTCGGTTCTGCTATAATAAATCTGCTTATATTATTTCTATGTTTTTTACTGTACAAAAAGTTAATTATAGCAAGACAATTACACCAAAAGGATGTTGCAACTGTGACATAACTTGTAGTTCTATGGAATAATATGCCACATCTAGCCATCTAAAATACATAAATATATATGCTTTCTAGCTATTACACTACTGAACTACAGGAAATAACTCAAGAGCTGGAGTAAAGTTGAGCATTTATGGCATGAGCAATCACTTCAGAATCCAATAACCTTTATGGAGATATCAGTCTGCAACCAATTATTGTACTTCAAAACAGTCGTATAATAAATAAACCTTGCGTTTTCTTTGTCCAGAATGACTTCTCATGTATAATAACACATAATCCCTCAATGTTCTGTGCCCTAAGAAAGCAATGAACCTTTCAGGATATTTTTTATATTGTAGAATACAATGAAGAAAACAGTCAAACAGGGTCTACTTATTTGTCTCTATTGGTGCAAAAAATAAAATTGTCAGTTTAGAGAACTACAGAGAATTTGCTTTTACAACTGACAGGACATTTTTTTAAGTTTCAAAAATGTGTCATTTGTAGTACAATAAAATACAAAAAAAACACATCACTTGCATTATATTGCTTCTGTCTTGAGAGAGTCTGAGTAGCTAAAAATAAAATATGCTTGCTTTACACGGTGACATATCTAGGACAAACACAGCCCACTTGTTTCTTCTGTTACACTTTTCAGCAATGCACAGCATTTGCTTTGTTTTCTGATTAAAACAAATATGCTGTTTAAATACGACTCCTTCGCATGAACACAAGTGAAAACCATTTCTGTGCACGAGGATTGTTTATTACAATAATATGTGTTCTTTCACTTTTATACATAAAAAAGGAAATAATTTCAGCTTCTTTTTTGCCTTTAGTCCTTTAACGTTATATATGAAATTGATTCAAATGTCAACGTGTTTCCCCCCAAAACCATTTGCTGAGTTTTACACAGTGGAACTGTATTTTAAATCTACATCTTGATCAGTTTCTTGTAAAAATCGTAAAGGGATTCACTGAAATAATTTAGTGGCAAAGTGTATTATCAACTGGGGAAATATTTTTCACAAATATCGTGCATTATTTCAAACGCTAACCAGAATAAATGTGTACAACATTCTTGGGAGCCAAGGTACGGGGGACTTTTAAATTGATTTCTTTAGGTACAGTGCTAACAAAGACAGCAGCTAACTGCAGGATTGGGTGAATGCTGAATCAACTAGCTATGCAGTTACATAGAAATAAGCTTTACTTTTTTAGAATGGATAGTTCCTACATGTAGTGTGCCAGGGCGAGGAACTAGGTGATTGACAGCTCTTCACTGACTAGCTGTTCCCCTTTAAAAAGTAAAACTCCCAGAGCTAAACCAAACAAAGTATAGCAAGGTCAGGGAAAAAAACAAATTTAACTAATCATCATTACTGTGTGATTAGTTAGAAAATGATTTGGCGCAGTTTACATGCCCTTTAAACAGGCAAATCTCTCTAGGTAGGATTTATGGTCCTTTTCCATTCCTCTTGATAATTACATTGTCACTTGGTTTGGTTACTCTCTCTTGGAAAAGTTGTGACTGAAGCTACAGTACCTTGGATCGAGGATTTCACTTTAATCGTTCTTTTTGATTAAAATAGATGTTTCCGCATAGGACTCTCTATATCTTGCTCTTATTTTGAACCCTTTGCCTCTTTTCTTAAATGGTCTGTTTAGTTATTGTCAAGTCAGTCTTCTGTGTTACGCTATTGGACGATTTTTTGTTTGTAGGTTAATATTTTCATCATGTGCCATTATGTGCCAATTTTTTTTAACAAAGGCAGGCTATACATTGAAGGAGACCAATCACCTTGCGTTTGCTAGCAGAATTATTGGATATCCTGCATAATGTTGCTATTTTACTTTAGACCCCTACTAAAATGGAAATGGACTTTATTTAAAGGAAAACTAAACCCAAAATACAAAGGCAGCTCCACAGACTCTATAACTGTCACTTTGTAAAACTATTTGTCTCTCACCTCTGAATTCAGCTTCTTAGTGTAGAAATCATTTATAGAACATTTATGAGTACTGGCAATCTATGATATCACGGCTGGCTTCTAGTGTTGCCTCTTCCTGGTGGTCCAGGTACCAAAATTCCTTCTGCACATGCTAACTAGCTACCTTGTGTTTGTTTCCCACTTCCCTTATGCTAAGCTGCATGTAACATTTGAAAACTCAGAGTCCGCACCTGGCAGTGTCTCTCAGCCAATCATCAGAGAGAGCGGTGAATATTATTAGCAGATTTTCCTGCTCAAACAGAGTGGGGGAAGGTGTTAGCCCTTTTCATGTGTATTTAGGAAGCAACTTGTTAACCCTTTATATTTGTGAGCATTTCTGCAAGACTGTGTCTTTGTATGTGTTTATTTCTGCACTCTACCATTTATATTAGTGTGTGTATTGCTGAAATGTACATTTAGGGCACGGCCACACTGCAACACATTTGAATTGCACACGTTTGTGCTCGCAATTTGTCCATTGTCATTCTGAAAATCCGCATGCGTTACCAAATTGCTGACACATGCGTGAATTGCAAAACACCCGAAATCACAAGATTTTGGTGCGTTGCTGTGATTTCTATACAATTGGAAAATTGCAATTGCCTGAAAAACGCGCTTGTGTGGCCTAGCCCTTAGAAGTGTAATGCAAGCTGCATTGATTTCAGTTTAGCCATACAGCATGTATTTAATGCAATGGAACTTAGCAATTTCCTGAGGCTGTGGCCCCACTTAAGTGCAAGGGAGCACGCATGGTCGCAATAATGCGCGATTGTGCTCGCTTCCGTGCATGGGCGTTGCGCTTCCACAATTGGACCCTAGCAGAGAGCATGCAATACAGACAAAAAAAATGGTAATCACATGCACTCCAATAGCACATGGAAATGCATCACATGTAGTGGGGCCGGTCCCATAGGCCATTACATGCCTGCACTCCCACTAGCACAATCGGATCGCAAACCGCAATCCAAAACACGCTAGTGGAAGCTAGCCATAAGGCTGAGGCCACACTACAACGCATCAAGCGTGCATGCTTTCGCGTGCGTTATCCCATGCGATTGCGTGCACACTTTCTGCGCATTATTTTTGCGTTTTCGCTATCTTTAAAACGAAAATGCAAGCGATTGCGCAGAAAAAATGCTCACTGCAAACCGCGAACGGACAAGCAAGCGCATGCGCATCGGAAATCGCAGGAACATTTGCATTCCGCGATTTCCATGTTAGCAAAAATCGCGGCCACGAGCGCAAAACGCAAACGCGCGAAAAACGCATTAGTGTGGCCTAGCCCCAAGTGTTTCAATCTTAAAGGGAAAGATGGCAACCTCAGTAGAATTGAACTGATCACTTTACAAGGGGCACTTTTAAAAACAAAACAGCTCAGAGCTGCAGGTGCAGCATTTTGATGTGAACATGGTCTTAGCACAGCTCTGTGCAATGCATTTTAAAGGGGAATGTTGGAGCCTGGAAGTAGTGTAAAGGGAAAGGCCACCTTTGGTTGTGTTCGGGTCTTAAAGGCAAAGGTGGGAACCCTATTTGGAAGAGTGATTTTCTTTATGCTAAACAAACTTCTCACAGGCAGCCCTCCTGCATAGAACATGTTTGCGTTCCCTCTAACAAGTGCCCCTTTAATTGGCATTCCCTCCAATAATTCCTGTTAAAATGTACATTATGTAATATGTACTTTAATACGTACACTTATAGAGCATGGTGCAGTGCTGCAGGTGGAGGATAATATAATGACCATGATCTTAGCACAGCTCTATGCAATGCATTTCTCTGTGTAATGCATTTCTTAGCTTGTTGTTTCTATACAGACAGCTGAATCAAAAACACACTCTTCCTACCCTCCAACATTCCCTTTAATAAGGTACACTGATGAGAAATGCATTGCACAGAGCTGTGCTAAGATCAGGTTCACTTCACTATCCACCCCCTGCAGTTCTGCACTGTGTTGTTTCTATAAAAACATACTCTTCCTATCCTCCAACATTCCCTTTAATAAAGTACACTGATGAGAAAGGCATTGCGCTGGTGCACAGAGCAGATTCACTTCTCTATCCTCCCCCTACAGTTCTGCACTATGTTGTTTCTATAAAAACACACTCTTCCTACCCTAAAACATTCCCTTTAATAAGGTACACTGATGAGAAAGGCATTGCACAGAGCTGGTGCACAGAGCAGGTTCACTTCTCTATCCTCCCCCTACAGTTCTGCACCATGTGGTTCCTATAAAAACACACTCTTCCTATCCTCCAACATTCCCCTTTAAGAAGCTACACTTTCCACTATTATTGCTACAGCTGACAGTAAGGGCTAGAGACCTTCACACTATATTTATAAAGGTGTGGTATCTCCGTTAGCAATCATTATGGCGATCATCAATTTATGATCACTATCGTAAATCTTGTAAATGTACAATAGTCAATGAAAATCTATGACAGCCTGTAGAATACCATTACGGTAGTTTATTACCACATGTTATGCTATACTACTGCCATGGTCGTACAGTGACGAAAACCATAGGTCTGTAAATGTGAATAGTGCAGGTTTATTGCAAAACATGCATTCTACATGTTTCTGACCCACTTGTCCTTCAAGTGCTTGAGTGGGTCTGAAACATGTAGCACGCCCGTTTTGCAATAAACTTGCAATATTCACTGCTACAGACCTGTGTCTTTGTATGTTTCACCTGTAATTTATTGTTTATATTTCAGATTTGGTGGAGTGAAAGCCGTAGGTGAGACATACATTACTTCAGATCCAGACACACTAGATATCCAGACCTATATACACCACACTACAACACTGCTACTAGGAAAGTGTTAATCAGCTGCACCACCAATTTGAATATTGATGATTTAATATATTCCTACATCATAGGGGTTAAGAGGTGGGAGTGGAAATCACACAGGTGCTGAAAATGTAACCAAGGTAAAAGTACTGGCAGGCAAGGGAAAATGTCAGCTTCAGATTGGGGAACAAACAGAACCTAAAATGAGCTCATACAGGTAAAGAAAAGGCCCCTGAGTGGAATCTTCCATGCTGAGAAGGATGTTGATGCAAGTACTTTCTAACTTAAACTTTAAGCTCCTTCTGCTGGTCTATAGTTACCTGCTGTTCTGACACCTTAAGTTTATTAGAAAGCACAATTCCATTTGATTTTTATTAAATTTTAATACAACAATAGAAAACTGTATAAAAATTATTACAGTAACATTGTTAGGTGAATATATATTTGCTTAAGATTATCAAGTACCACAATAGTTAGATTATTTAAAAGATACATATACTTAAAACATTTATATGATTTTTATTTGGTATTTGCTGTATTAGATTAAATTGAATTGGTTAAATTATACAACTATCTTTCCTACACAGGGTTTTCAGACACAAGTTTGTAAGTTCCTTGTAACCATATATCCCATTTTTACAAACATAGAAAAGATAATCAATGCACATTCCTAGGCCCCATACAATATCATATTATCTGCACACTGGCATATATTATAAACAAAGGGTTTTAGTATACATTACTGTGATCACATGAAGGAAAAGCCTTCCAACCATGTCAAGGTAACCCCAGTCTAAAAGGTCCTAACTTCTACCTTTTTTACTTCAATTACGATTAGCAAACTTTTGCATTTCTCATGCTTGCGCACCAGGTCAAAATTAGATTTCTCCTAATTTCAGCCATAATGATATTCTTTATTTTGCTGTTGTTTAGTTGGACCATTACTTCCCCTGGTGCTTGTTTAAGCTTTTTGTGATTTCAGTAATCTGTATAGTGTTATTTTAAATGTATGTATAATTTTATTTATAAAGCGCCACTGTACATTATAAATTACAGAGTATACAAACAATTATACATGCAATTATACAAAAAAATAAAAATTAAATACAATTTCATACATTAAGTACACACACACATATATATAAATTATATATGCCTTGACACATTAGGAATGAGATCACAGCCCCAAAGATCTTACAATCTAACAGGGAGATTACATAGTTACATAGTAACATAGTAATTAAGGTTGAATAAAGACATTCGTCCATCAAGTCCAACCTATTCCCTTTTTTTTTTTTTTTTTTTAACCCTACCTAACAGTTGATCCGGAGGAAGGCAAAAAACCCCAGCTAAAAAAGGGGGGGAAAAATTCCTTCCTGACTCCAAACGGCAATCGGAAAATATCCCTGGATCAACCAGATCTATATGCATTAATACCAGTAATTCTCAATATTTTTTAGTTTTAGAAACTTATCCAGGCCTTTTTTAAAGTTATTCAATGAACTTGCCATTACCACCTCTGCTGGAAGACAGTTCCACAGTTTCACCGTTCTCACTGTAAAGAAACCTCTCCTAACTTGAAGATGAAACTTCTTTTCTTCCAACCTTAAAGGATGTCCACGAGTCCTCTGATATGACCTATTAGTGAACAATGCACCAGAGAGTTCACTGTATGGGCCATTAATATATTTGTATAAGGTTATCATGTCCCCACGCAACCGCCGCTTCTCCAATGTAAACAGCCCTAACTTGTCTAATCTGCCTGCATATTCAAGCCCCTCCATTCCCCTTATTAATTTAGTTGCCCTTCTCTGAACTGCCTCAATTTCCAAGATGTCCCTTTTGTATATGGGATTCCAAAACTGCACCGCATATTCCAAATGTGGCCTTACCAGTGCCTTGTAAAGAGGGAGAATAATATTTTTCTCTCTTGATTCCATTCCCCTCTTTATACAAGACAATATCTTGCTAGCTCTAGCTGTTGCTACCTGGCATTGTTTGCTACAGCTAAGTCTGTTATCTACCAGAACCCCCAAATCTTTTTCCATTTCAGATGCACTTAACACAGAGTTATTTATGGTGTAGGTGGCACAGGGATTATTAAATCCCAAATGCATCACCTTACATTTATCAACATTGAATCTCATCTGCCATTCTGCTGCCCATTTTGATAATCTATCTAGGTCTGCTTGCAGCACTTGCACATCATTGGAAGTTTCCAAAGCTCTGCATAATTTAGTGTCATCAGCAAACACAGAGACCTTGCTCTCAATGCCCCCTTCTAAGTCATTTATAAACCGATTAAACAGAAGCGGCCCCAGTACAGAACCCTGAGGAACTCCGCTTAGAACTTTAGCCCACATAGATGTAGCTCCATTAACCACCACTCTCTGTTTGCGGTCCAATAACCAGTTCTCTATCCATGAACAAATGTTTTCTTCAAGGCCAACAGTCCTCAGTTTATACATTAGTCGCCTATGTGGCACAGTATCAAAGGCTTTTGCAAAATCCAAATATACCACATCCACAGCTGTGCCTGAATCTAACTTCTTACTCACTTCTTCATAAAAACCAATTAAATTTGTCTGGCATGATCTATTTCTCATAAATCCATGCTGACTACTACTAATAAGATGATCTCTGGAGACAAAGTCAAGGATATGAT
The DNA here is from genome assembly GCA_019447015.1 of Hymenochirus boettgeri. Lineage (NCBI taxonomy): Eukaryota > Metazoa > Chordata > Amphibia > Anura > Pipidae > Hymenochirus > Hymenochirus boettgeri. The sequence goes on from CM033475.1 coordinate 159,337,280, forward strand.
CCCTTAACAAAGTTTCCATCACCTTCCCTACCACTGATGTTAGGCTTACAGGTCTATAGTTACCAGGCTGTGAACGACTACCTTTTTTGAATATTGGTATTACATTGGCTTTTTTTCCAATCCAGCGGCACATCCCCAGACAAAAGCGAATCTGAAAAGATGAGACACAGTGGTCTTGCTAGAACTGAACTAAGCTCTTTTAAAATCCTAGGATGCAATCCATCTGGTCCTGGCGCTTTATTGATATTAACTTTGTCTAATTGATTCCGTACCATATCCTCTGTTATCCAATGTGAAAACTCTTCATTTCCTCCCTGCACATTGTTACAATCCCTACTGTAAGGATTCTCAACAGTAAAAACCGATGTAAAAAAACGGTTTAGCAGATTAGCCTTTTCGGCATCCTCTACACCCACCTCAGCTCCATTATTTAATGGTCCCACATTCTCAGTCCTCATTTTTTTACCATTTATATACTTAAAAAACATCTTGGGGTTGGACTTGCTTTGTTCGGCAATCCGTATTTCATTTTCTATTTTAGCTAGTTTAATTGCTTTCTTGCACTCTTTATTACAACTTTTGAAGTCCCTGTAAGCCTGTTCTGTGCCTTCTGCTTTCAAAATTTTAAAAGCCCTTTTCTTTTTTTCCATTTCCCTTTTTACCTGAGCATTAAGCCATGCAGGAGTGGACCTAATTTTTTGTTTCCTAAAGGTACCGATTTGGAAATGTTATAGTTTAATATCCCTTTAAAAGTGGTCCACATCTGCTCAGTATCTTTACCTAGAAACAGTTCCCCCCAGTCTATGAGCAGGAGCGATTCCTTTAAAAGCATAAAATTAGCTTTCCTAAAGTTAAAAGTTTTTGTTAAGCCAGTGCACTTTAGTTTTCTGCAACCTATATTAAATGACACTATATCATGGTCACTATTCCCTAAGCTTCCCATTACCTTCATCTCCAAAATGAGCTCTGGGTTATTAGATATCACCAGATCCAACAACGCATTCTTTCTAGTAGGAACTTCTACCATCTGTGAAAGAAAATGCTCATATAGGAAATTTAAGAACTTTATACCTTTTGAGGTGCTGACATATGCTTAAGACATATATAATCAACGTATATTTTGATACCTGGATACAAGTTGATATTTATACTATTTACTGTCTTATGTTAAGCTTCCCCCTTTCACATAATTTCTCTGTTCACTTTTTTAAATGGTCCTAACCAATATCAACACTAAAGATCGTTCCAATCCAATCTAAAAGCTATAACTACAGTCCCCTATTGTATTAATGGTTTAGTCCCATAATTAAATATGTTTCCAGCAATATAGAGATAATTTATATAAAAATCATTGCTAACCTAATATTTTTTCTTCATAAGGAAATCCAACAGCTGGTGACCCCAGACATCGTTATAAACGAGGAAGTAAGTAGAAAAGAACATGGTGTCCAATCCATTCAGTTTCCCAGTTTTGCTTTATATTGCTTTTCATTGCCTTTTCCCCTCCCTGTAAGTATAAAGACTCAATATATCTACTAATGGCAGAGACAGGACAGTGGGTCTGTAGCGATGTCCAATTTGCTTAATATTTATGTTTTCTACACACCTTTAGTGTAGAACATTTTGTTAGTTTTTATTATACTGTTAATTATAAGAATATTATAATTATAAGAATAGACCTAAATGGCGTTTTTATTCTCTTATTGCAAGATGAAGATGAAGATTCCCAAACTATCGAAATCGGAGAAGTTCAAGAGAAGTTTCTCCCATCTGAACTGTTTCCGGCTGAAGAAAAAAGTACTTTTTAAAATAGTTTTGAGACGTAATAATAATAATGTAAATAAATACAACAGTGATATATATAAATGGCCTCTTCCTTATCATTTATCTGCTTTTCCGACAACAAGAATATTTATGGTTCTTGTATAATGTGTCCTTATATTTTCACAGTTAAGGGCTGTACACCTGATGGATTTCACTGGGACGGAACGCCTGAGAGCAGACAAAGTGTTAGGCCGAGGCTCGCACATGGGCATTTGGTTGGCTTTCATTTATTTATCTGTCCTGGTAGATCAATAAATGATCCTCAACTGAGCGCCCATGTGAGGTTTTTGGCCCAACGCTCTGTCCACAGTCCGTCCTGGTATAAAATTCAGTATGTGTACAGGCCTTAAGTATCAGTGTGTGTGGTAATATACTGTATATTATCTGTGATGATACAAACTCAGTGTTGTACACAACCTATTATAATGTCTGTTGTCTGCATATTATTTGATTCTGTCTGCACTAAGTTGGTGCATATCTCTATGGTAAGGATTAGTAAGTGGCACATTATCTCTTATATAACCTACGCCTGTAGTGGATTTCTATGGGAGGAACTTTAAGATTATAGCTTTATAATCTTACAGTTCCAGGAGGTAATGGAAACCAGAAGCCACAAAGGGGTAGGTTATAATAAATAATGCACCCCGAACTGTAAATTATAAGGATATTAGAAGTCACCTTGGAGTTCTGTGCCCTGTATAAAAGGTACTCGGCCTGCGGCCTCGTGCTTTTATATGGTCACGGAACTCCTCGGTGACTTCTAATATCCTTATAATATACAGTTGGGGGTGCAATATCCACTATATAACCTACTCCTGTAGTGGATTTCTATGGGAGGAACTGTAAGATTATAGCCTTATATTCATACAGTTCCAGGAGAAGGAAACCAGATGCCACAAATGGGTAGGTTGTAATATATAATGCACACCAACTGTAAATTAAAGGCATATTAGAAGTCAACTTGGAGTTCTGTGCCCTGTATAAAAGGTACTCGGCCTGCGGCCTCATACTTTTATTTTGTCACGGAACTCCTCTGTGACTTCTAATATCCTTATAATTTACAGTTGCACGACCGCTGAGTGCAAGACACACTTGTGACAAACTGGCATGAACAATGCCTGAGCGAACGCATACACACGTGCGATTATCAGCCAAACTGCCCTTTCATGGCGCGTGTGCACATGCTTGGCCTGTCATTCCTCATTCTTCCTGTTGGACGTGTATATGAGGCTTTAGAATGCTCCCTGTATCAGTCCCAGAACATAATAATTGTAATAAACCTATTATGTAAGGATCACACCATCTCTCCTATTAGATTTTATTTACTACTTGTTACAATAGAGTTTTATTACCCTGATGGTTGCACATTTCCAATAGGTTAACTTTGAGAATATAGATTATTAATGATGGATCCACTTTAATAACTCATTACAGTATTTATGTCCCATAATTAAACCTTGAATAGAATATACTAATATCAACTCTTTATCTCCTTAAGGAAATCCAAAAGTAGAAAGCTTACAGCTTATTTGTAATGTTAACTTAGTAATTCTCTATCATTATAGGTTTTTGATTATTATTAAAGGGTATGTCCACCCTTAAACCTATTTTTTAATTTAGCCTTCCCCCTGGTCCCCCAGCCCCAACCGCATTATTTTTATTTTTAGAAAGCCCCCAAACTCTACTTACCTCCCCTCTTTCCTCCGCCGCGCTCCCGGCCCTCTGCTTGCGAGGAAATGCAAGCAGAGGGGCGGGACCGGCAGTCGCGTCTGTGATTGGCTGAGCGGCAGCCAATCAAGGACGCGGCTGCCGGCAGCTCACTTCGGCGGAGGAAAGAGGAGAGGTAAGTAAGAGTTTGGGGAGCTTTCTAAAAATAAAAATCATGTGGTTGGGGCTGGGGGACCAGGGGGATTACTATATTAAAGGGGATTAAAGCTTTCCTAAAGTTAAAAGTTTTTGTTAAGCCAGTGCACTTTAGTTTTCTGCAACCTATATTAAATGACACTATATCATGGTCACTATTCCCTAAGCTTCCCATTACCTTCATCTCCAAAATGAGCTCTGGGTTATTAGATATCACCAGATCCAACAACGCATTCTTTCTAGTAGGAACTTCTACCATCTGTGAAAGAAAATGCTCATATAGGAAATTTAAGAACTTTATACCTTTTGAGGTGCTGGCAGTTCCATTACTCCAATCTATTTCAGGGTAGTTAAAATCCCCCATAACCAGAACATGCCCCATACCAGCAGCCTTCGCCAACTGCATATGGAGATTCATTTCCACCTCTTCCCCGGCATTTGGCGGCTTATAACACACTCCAACAATTAATTTACCTACCTTCTTGCTTCCTGTACACAGTTCCACCCATAATGTTTCTGCCGCATCGTTTGCTCCCCCATCTATTCCATCTTTTAAATTTGGCTTCAATTCCTGTTTAACATACATACATACTCCTCCTCCTTTCTTATTAACTCGGTCATGTCTAAATAAGGAGTACCCTTCAATATTTACTGTCCAGTCGTGTGAATCATTAAGCCATGATTCTGCTATACCAATTACATCATACCTTTCCTTTAACGCTATTATTTCAAGTTCGCCGGTTTTTCCAGCCAGACTCCTTGCATTTGTAAACATACATTTTAGATTATCAATTGATTTACTTCCATACATGGTCGTACATGCCTCCTTATCCTCTATGCTCCCCCCTCCTCCTTCTCCTCCCTCCGTTGTGTTACTAGCCCCCAGATCCCTAACTTCTCTATCTACCCCTGTGTAGTTAAACGTTCCTTCCCCCCATAACTAGTTTAAAATCTCCTCCAACCCCCTAGCCATCTTCTCCCCCAAAACAGTTGCACCATCACCATTGAGGTGCAATCCGTCACTACTAAAGAGCCTGTAGCCAACAGAAAAGTCAGCCCAGTTCTCTAAAAACCCAAACCCCATCTCCTTACACCACTCTCTTAGCCACGCATTTATACTCCTGAGCTCCCGCTGCCTCCCTAGCGTAGCACATGGCTGCGGTAGTATTTCTGAAATCACTACCCTGGAGGTCCTTGCTTTTAACTTGGCCCCTAATTCTTGGAAATCATTTTTAAGGACCTCACCTCCACCTCTAACTTTGTCATTGGCACCAATGTGAACCAAGACCGCCGGGTCACTCCCAGCCCCACCCAATAATCTGTCTACACGATCCACCACATGTCGAACCCTAGCACAAGGCAGACAACACACTGTTCGGCATGCAGGGTCCTGGAGACAGATTACCCTATCTACCCTTCTAATAATAGAATCCCCTACCACTACCACCTGTCTATCCTTCCTAGCCCCCAGTTCTCCCTCCCTTGTATTGGAGATGGCCGTCCCCTGGGTGCTCAAGGGAAAGGCCCGCTCCATACATGCTGCTTCCGAGCCATCGTCCTCCACATCTTCACCTAAAATGGCAAATCTGTTGGGATCGACCAGCTGGGAAGAAGCCCCCCTATCCTTCCGTCCCCTACTTCCCCTGGTGACGGCTGCGAGCATGTGATCTGGCAGAGGAAGGAACCTAGCAGAGTGAGTATTCCGGGAGGACAGCAGCTGCCGTTTTCAAGTTAAAGTATAACTGGAATTCCCCAAGCTTCATCACTACCTCTACTTACATTGTAACTGGTTGTGTAATATTTCAGTATTGTTCTGTATATTGTGTTGTAGGGGGTGCTACCATTGGAAACACTTAAGAATCCCTATACATCACACCACAAATCCAACATTTAGTTATATTTCATCTATTTGCTTTTGTAAATTGTTTTTCTGCCACTGATGTCCTAAAACACATTAAAATTGTACGCAAATATGCTAAAAGCACCATCTAATTTTTGCTTACCAATAATTTTATAGTGTTATGTATGAATCCACTTATCTTGTACCAATTGCACTTGTAGTAGACCGTCAAACCTGGGCTCTAGGCAATTTTGCTGACATACCTAATTATTACCCATTCAACTTGCTTAGGATCAGGATCATTTAAACCATGTTAATTGTTTCTGCAATCCAATTACATAACAGGTTAAATTCAACAATACAGTATTTTATATGAAGACAATTTTTAAGGATCTCTAGTGTGTACATATGGATTTCACCACTATAAACAGTTACATTTTAACCAATTTCTTTAGTTATCAGACAATTTGCTTTAGTTTCTCTACCTTTCCCCTGCTCTGAGGTGTGTGGAAAGTGTGTAACACCCAAGGTATTTAATATTATATATGTACCATAATCAGATTCAATTACTTCTGGCATTAAATATCTGCTTACCACCTCATTTAGCAATTTATTTGCTGTTGCCTTAGCAAAAGGCCATGCTTCTGATCATCCTGAAAACATGTCAATACAAACCTGCACAGTCATTAGTTTGTACCTAAGTAGTTGTATGTAATCTACATGGATTCTCTAAAATGGGTAGTCTGACTTTGGAGCATGCCTACTGGGTGTAAAGAAAGTGTGTAGGTATTTGCAGTAGAGAAACAACAGAGGCCTGGGGCCCCCTGCAAGTTCCTGACACACACCCCCCCACCCCCCCTTCTCTCCCCAGCTGCAGGCCAGGTCCGGGATCAGATGTTTATAAACAGCTGATCACTAGAGATGGCCGAAACTGTTACGTTTCATTCCATTTTCGGATTTATGGATCTCTGGAAAATCCCAAAGATCCTACATCTGAAAACGGAACATACTTTCAGGACTTCGGATCCCATTTTCAATGATTATCAAACGTTCAAGGCTATTTTCGATAACCCTCGAAAATTGCCTCAAAAGTTCGGTAATCCTCGAAAAATAATCCCATCTCTACTGATCACACATATGTTAGTTAAGGTGCATGTGATACTATATTGTATATAATATATAAGTGCTAATATACCCTATGAAATCATATAAATATTCATGGAAAAGAAACTTGGCTGGGAAGGAATACAGGAGACAGATCATATTTCTGGACATTCCACGACACTTCCATTTCATGCATAGTAGAAGATGGGGTGTGGCAAAAGGGGATTAAAAAACATTTGAATCCCTATAACTTTGGTCATATCTAATTGGGGTATGTCCTCTGACTTCTTCCTTTGAGAAATGAAACCCTGTTAGTCTGTCTGGTTCTATGCATTTTCTCCCGTTTTTTCTCTAAATATAAAAGTCAAGGGAGATGATGCAATAAATAGTATTGGCGTTCAGTCCCCGCTACTTACCTGTGCACAATCCCGTGATTCAATAATGTTGTGCATGTCACTGTGCAATGTTATTTCCTTGCGGGAGCGTGCACGGGTAAGTAGTGGGGAATGATATGCCTGCAAAAATAGTGCCTAGTGCATTGCAATATATATATCTATATATATATATATATATATATAGATATATATATATATTTATTTATATTTATATATATATATATATATATATATATATATATAATAAAACAAGCTAAACTGAAATGTATCAGGACAACAAGCCGCTTTACTGTGTTTGTGAAGGTCTCTCAACTACAGCTGCTGCTACACTTCCTCTTCAGTGGTTTATAATCTCAGCTAAGCAGGGGAAGAGATAAGAACTTTAGGTACAAAAATAAATAACAATTAGCAAACTTAGATAACAGGCAGAGTTCGGTAACATACTTGTAAAGAAGCTCTGCATCACTCATAGGCTCCAGCAGCAAAATTCCGATGCCGCCTGATTATAGTACTAAACCCCTCCCTCTCTCATTCCATATCCGATATGTGACAATATGCAATTATGGAGTACTTGGGTTGTTTAGAAAATTACCTCATTATCTATATTGGGAATAATGTTAAATATAAACAAGAAAAACTCTGGGACCATTGCCAAATACTGACCACTAAACAAATAGGAAACATTTGAGATAATGATAATAATCAGTGTTCCACTTTGCTCTTACATTTCCACATCCATTATATAAACAACTTCTGGGACAACAGGTGTTCACCCAGACAGTCTGTGATGGCTATTTTACAACATCAAAGCTAACAGAACAAAAAGGGTTTGGCATAATGATATTTATATTAGCATGAAATTGGCTTTTTAAAGGATGCTGTTACTTTTATATTACTAAGTATTAAGTAAAAACAGTTTACGCTTTGTTTAGTTAGAGTAATAGTAATCAAACACCAGCACTCACACAAGCTTTGTGCAACTTTCCTGGCTGGGTGCTCACTTGTATATAGATCTGTGTTGTCATAAGTGACATACCTGCAATCCAAGATCTTTTTAATTCATTTATTTGTGGTAAAAATCACATTTTTGTCCATCTCTAGTTGGTATTAGTGATGGCCCAGTTCACGGATCCGAACCCGAATCCACGGCGGATTTACCTCGTTCGCGAACGGTGAATATCGCGGATTTTCCGGTTTTCCGCCTTCCGAACTTTTCCGAACCGCGTTTTCGAAAATTTTAGAAATTACGAGGATTTCACGTATTTTCAAAAATTTTCAAAATGACAAGGGTTACTCGTATTTTCGAGGATTTTTTCATTTTAATGGATTTTAATGGGTCCGCTCGCGGATTTTTGAATTTTTTCGAAAATTTGCGGATCCTCGAGCGGACCGGATTTTGTGAAGTTCTCTCTAGTTGGTATGCCAATCAGAATTTTCAGAAAGAATCTGACTACAATTCTAATTGGTTACAATCAGATTCTTTCAGAAAGCATACCAATCAGATTCTTTCAGAAGTAATCTGATTGGCATACTAACTAGAGATGGACTGGATTGCGGATCCGAACCCGTTTCCATGGCGGATCTCCAAGATCTGCGAATTTGCAGAACTTGCGAATTTTCCAGAATTCCGTTTTCCAGATTTTCCGAACCCACGTTACCCTACCCCCTCCGTTAGTGGACCTCCATGTCAGTGGCCTTTCAGCATGGTGCTGCAGTCCTTGAAAAAATATACACTGCAAACAATGGGCTTCAAGCTGGAGGGTTTTAAAACTTCACCTTTATTTGTAAGCAATTCTGATTGGATACATTAAAATTATTTCAGAAACAATATGATTGGTAAACTAACCAATAAGATTCTTCTTCAATCAGAATTGGTTACAATCAGATTGGTCTGTTCCCCAGACCATTTCCCAGGGCCATTTACAGTAAGTTACTGTATCTTATTTTACAATATTTTCGAAAGTTCCTTGAAAATTCTGTAATTTTCGAAAATTTCAATGTGGCTCAAAAAAAAAATCTTGAGGAAAGTTTTTTTTTTTTTAAGTTCTGGGTGTATTTACGTGTTCCCCAGACCATTTCCCAGGTCCCAGAGCCATGTACAGTAAGTTACCATTGCTATGTTACCTTATATTTAGGTTAATATGTGCAGATTTTTTCTCCCATTGACTCTAATGTTTTTTTTTTCTCGAAAAATCCGCAATTACCCGCCCAACACCCCCCCCCCTCAGTTTCGCCCATCTCTAATCCCCACTACTCAAACTCAGTAAGGAAGGTGACTAGGGCTGAGCCGGATGAATATGACTGCATCCGCAAAATATTTATTGTGTAGCTATTGCATCTTGTTTCGGAGTACGTGCTCCTTTATCAAGAGAGCTTGATAAAGGAGCACGTACTCCGAAACATGTTGCAATAGTTACAATACAATACATATTGCACTACCCGAGGCTCATCTACAATTCTTTGACTTAATACATGTGATGACCAAAAAAAATCTTATTACACTAGCTAATATTTTCCTGACCGTAGCAGATTGATGTTGCTTGATAATTCTATTGTCTAGTATAGCTAGATATAAAAGCTTTTAATTCCAACAATCCCTTAAAATAATCCCATTGACAGTCTAAACACATAGACTTGTATTTGTTTAGACTAAAACTAATTTGCAAACATGACACATGGTGCATAATGCTGTATATTCTTTTATGTACAAATACTGAGGCGTTTGTTAAATGTCTATTTCTAAGTCATTAATAAACAAATTAAATAAAAGATGCTTTAACACAAAGGGCTGTTTAATACCACTAATAACTTTAGTCTAATTAGATGATGAGCACTGATAACTACTCAATGCACAATCCTTCAGTCAGTTATATCTCTGTTCACATGGAAAAACAATAACTAAGTTTAAAAGACCTTTGCCTAGAAATGAATATTTATATAGCGGCAAATGATTTTGCAAATGTCACCAATCTTAATCTACTGCAGAGGAAAGAAAAGTTATCAGCCAAAAAGTAAACGTGTGCCATTAAACTATGGTTCAAACTTCTTGTAATATTTTGCTTTCAAATATGTTCTGAAGGTGATCTCAAAATTATTTAGATGTTGTATGCAGAAAAACAATGGGGCTAATGTGATAAAACGCACAAAAGTTTGCATGTGCTATTATTCTGCTGCAACGAATAAGGTGTTATCTAATTACAGTAACTCATTAAAAAGCTAACATACATTAGGCTGATTTTTATGTACAATCCGACCTTTCCATTGATTGGCTGAAAAAAATTGGACATTTTCGTGAACTTATTATGCGACCATTAGATTGTAAAATCAATCGTAATTACAACCGGGAAAGTCGTTTTTTTAAGTTGATTGGTAAAATGATTGTGATGTTTTTTGAAGTTCCGAATAAATGTAAATGTAATGTAACCTCGCAGTAGATGACATGCGACATTAATCACAAAGCAAATTGAATGTTGAACAATATGTATGGTACATCTTATTACAATTAACATTGTACATCTGTGTATCAAAGTATTGGATGGTTTAAGATCATAATTACAATCGTAATAGTGTTTGGCCACCTTTATTTCATCTGCTCTCAATCTTCTTTGGGGTATCACAAATCCTTTTTACAGTAATATAATGTTAAGTGATCTCTCTCTCTCTCTCTCTCTCTCTCTCTCTCACTTAAAAAAAATATATAGTTAAAGGAACGGTTGCATGATGTCTGTCTCCTCTTTAACCAGTTGCACAAGTCAGTGAATCAAGTGGCAATACAAGGCTGAGAGGTATCCAAGAGGGGATGATGGGCTTAGCGACTTATCTATCTAAACTGTTCACTTACCTGCTGCTGGATCCCCCACCTAATCATTTTCAGATTGAAGGGAACACTTTTCACCAAAATCCTGGCATGACATATGCAAAACACATTTACATATTAAGAAAAACTCAATATCAGCAGCACAACCTATGGAAAACACTGAATTTGAAGTTTGCTGCATCATATATATTGGGTTTCCTCTTCAAAATAAGGACAATGAAGAGTAGTTGGCAGAACAGGACAATTTTCTTCACAACCTGGGCCTCACACCAGAATACCTTTACCTATACATTTGGGGATTCTCCAAAAGCTTCCCTGATAAGGCCACTATGGAGAAGATTCTCCTTTAAGCCTCAGCAGAATCACATCAGCTGCCTACACCATTCAGGTGTCCTGTAAAATCTTTACAAAGGTATTTGGGTTGTTTATTGTTTGGACAATATTTATAACATTTTGTTAATGTTCATTTTTTTTCACAGCATTGTAAAATAAGGGTGTACTTTGTGCCTTTATTATTTGACATATGCACTGCTGGTTATTTAAAATATGGCATTTTTATTTTAAAGAAACCAACAGTACATAGGTGAAATAATAAAGGCACAAAGAACATTCTTATTTTACAACACTGTTTAAATAACGATTGTGTAATATAAAAATCCTTTTCTCCTAAAAAAAATCATCTATGGCCCCTAAACTGACTCATCCTTTCCAGTCATATGTTTCCTACATGGATTTCCATCCCATAATCTCTGTGAAACAGAGATCACATCAACGCAAATTATATCTGTCTCCCAGTGAAATCTCCATTAATAATAAATAATCCGGGAGATTCAATAAAAGTTCTTAAAAACTGTGCTAATTTTTCCCAAACCAATCAGATTTTTTTTTTTTTACATTTGATTGATTGGGGCAAAATTAGCACCATTTTTAATAACTTTTATTGAATCTCCCTGAATATATTTTATTCATATTTCTCTTTTTAGCAGCATCTTACTATTATCATAAAGTACTGTGAATAGTTAAAACCAGTGTATGTTTAAAGGTTAAAAATTTAATCTCTATTTTTTAAAATGCAAATAGTACAAAAAGTAAAAAGTTAAGTAAGGGGCTAAAGGTGGCCATATATTAGGACAACCAAGCAATCTTACGACATTAGACTGATCCTGCCGGAACCGCCTTTCCCATTCATTTTGCAATTACATGTCTGTCGCAAAGAACAGGAAATGCAGTTCCGGCAGGATCAGTCTAAAATCATGGGATCGCACTGTCAGGTAAGTAAAAAATGTATGGCCACCTTTAGTCCCTCTATGCCATTTTCTTCTTAAATCTGCTTCTAACCTTTTCTTTTCATTCTTCCCCTATAACTTTTTCTTTTCTGGGCACTCCTTCCCTTCCCTTTTCCTTCACTAATCTCCATAGGTTGTTCTTACTCTTAGTATGCTACTCCTATACCCTCTTTCTCCTCTTCTCTGATCTCTCCCTTTTGCTCTATTTTTTTTGTGTGTATCTTTGCATTTCGGTGCAATCCTGACACATTTTGACATGGGATTGACATTTTGTGTGAAACAATAAGGTCGATTGGATCGCTCCAAATGTCAAAAACAATTTTCCGATATTCCAAATGACCGCTCGACAATGTCCAGGTGGAAAATTCCAAGGAGAAATGCTTGGAAATATTAGAGCCTCAAGGTGAGGAAAGCAATATGAAATCTGATAGGAAGAACATCTGTCTGTGAATGGATAAGCTTTATAGTGCACCATTGGCTCAGCTATTTGAGGTTTATTAGTGTTGGAAGACTGATATCTGACCCCAGTTTGACAGTGCTAACTAAGCTTATCTTTATAGATTACTCTTTCAATTTCCCAGACTGTAATGTCTTTGCTTTGTTAAATCTCTTTAATAATCCCATAGTATAGGTTATCCATGGTACCTGGCACCATAGTATAGGTTATCCATGGGCTGCCCGCTTTTTACATTGTTGTTCACATTATGCATATAATCTTTAGCATATTACCAGCATACAAGCATATCCTGGCATCAATGTAGAGTTATTTACACTTATTTCTTTGACTTAGGGGCATATTTATAAATGATTGCTATTTTCGCCATCGCAGGACATCGCAATGACTAATAGCGCTATTTTCACCTTTATTTATAAAACCACTTGTTTTCACTTTTGCCTTTGCGGAAAAGTAACGCTGAGGCGATGTGTAGCCATAGTCTTCGCCTTATTCATTGTGTTAAGTGTGGTATCACTGCAAAAAAGAGAGATTGCTCTCTAGTGTAATTTCAGCGCTATTTTTGCCCCTTTTCTCCCTTTTGTTGCATTTTTTTGCAGTGTTATGGTATGGTATTACAGCACTATGGTATGTTCCCATATTAATGTAACTGGTTTGATAATTAGCTGCAGTTTACTGAAAATAAGCAATACTATAAAATGTGTCCTATTAATAAAATGGAGAAAATTTGCCTTTTGAGTTTTACACTATTTATCATGTCCTATAAGCAAAATAAGAGAAAATTCTCCTTTTAAATTTTACACTTTATCATCCGATTAATGAAATAGATAAAATTCGCCTTTTGAGTTTTATACTACCGTATTTATATCTTTGGCTGAAAAAAACACCAAATGTGTTAGGCTATTTTTAAATAGATCAGTGTGTATTAAGCAATTTAACAGTACTTTGAAAAACCACCAGGGGGTATTACCTACTTACCATCATATGTGCTGAGCGTTTTCAGCATTATTAGTGCTACTATTTGCTAGATAATTTTTGATTTTGATGAAAATTTGCCTTTTTAATAACTGATGAAAGGAAAAGTTGAAAGTTTAAAAAAATGATGGTAAAGGCTGGTGGGGAAAAAAGCAAAACTAATGCCCCTTTATAAACATATCCCTCAGACCCCCATTTGACTTTATTGGTAAATAAAAAAACCTTTAAAAAAAAAAAGATCTTTAAAAAGTGAATAATTAACCTCAAAAAAGTGAAATCTCAGACCGTATTACAGTAAATGATGGAAAATAGTCTAACACCCCCCTGGGTACTTATTAGTATTGAGAAACACTCCACACCTTCCATGGACCCATTGGCAGGCTAAATAAATAGCCACTTATGCGTTTTCGCCATTATGAGTTTTTCCTGCATTAACGAAATGCCAATAATAGCCAATGTTCATGAATATGTCCCCAGATCCTCACCCTGAATACTTGAAAGGGGTGTGTGTGTGTGCGGGGGGGCTTTGATTGCCCTGATAAATTGTTCTGATTTGAACATGGGGGTGTAACAAATCAGGTTAGAAGAAAAAGAATCCCCCTTCAAAATTGTGGTAATTCCCAAGAGTAATAACACACAGAGAGAAAAAAAGGGGTGAATAAAATAAAACTTTTACTGGAAATGCATTTAGAATAGAATCCCTTCACCAAAATTAGCTGGCCCTTTATTACTACAAGGTAGCCCAGTGCCCTACTAGTCCAAATAGAATAGAGAAATACTAGTCTAAAGCCCTATTACTGTGTGACCAACTGTGGTGTCCATTAAAAAGATGGCACTATCATTTAGTCAATAATATCAACAGTGTGCATGGTGCTGCCACACCGATAGTGAAGCAGCTAAAACATCCGGACCCCCAATTAGTGATAAATTGGAACATAATAGTCTGGGAGAATCCCCTCAGATAGTGCTGATATAAAAGTTCAGAATGAACCCCCCTGATGCATTTCGCTCAGGTTTCCCTGAGATTCCCCTCAGATTTCCTGGTCCGTGATTGGCTATATAGGACAAATTTATTTTGATGTTCTAATATTATAGTATCAGTTCAGATGACATTTTGGAGGTTCTCAAATACCCAAATAAACCTGGGGGTGGTCATCAGACTGCTACTTCTTTAATTACTCATCCCAATCTCACACCTTATTCGGCTGCTCAGAATCAACATAAACATACTTGCTATCATTTGTAAGTAGAATCTGGAAATTAAGGCAAGACACGCCATTTGGATTGATATAGAGAATAAATGTATGCCTCCTCTTATAATTATTATTCCCATAACCATACCTTAATTATTAAAACTAACTTATAATTGTGGGATGCCAGTAACCAACCTCACCAACTTGTTTCTTCCTATTAGTAGTGTGTTCCTTGTTTTATTCCCCCCTACTTTCCCTAGGGAAGGGTTGGACAACACTTAGAAGGGAGGGTTGGACAACACTTAGAAGGCTTTTGAAATTAGCAGGCTACCACTGCAAACACACCAACGATACCAGCCATTGCTCTTGCTCAAATGTAACCTAAATGCTTTGGTGGCTTCAAAGAAAATGTGGGTACAGTATGTTCTATATTTTTAGTTTATACAATACATCTACATGATTGGTCTATTTTGTATCATGTGTTTATATGCATTCATGAATATACCATTTTATTTGGTAACTCAATTACAGTCCCCAGAAATGCACCTGCATAGAGACTTATTAGATTGCATTGGACTTTTCCATTTAGTTTATTTTTTATGCTGCAGTGTGTGTCAGATACTAATTTTTATGTACATCTGTTTTAGGAAAACTAATAACAAAATTTTAATGGACAAAAAAACTTCAAACAAAATTATAATTAGTAATAAAGCAGCAGAATTGTACAATAAAAATAATCTATTGTGCAAACAAATAGGTAGCAAATAGTGTAGTTTCCCATCATATCAAACCAAGTCAAGGATAACACACACATGACTTCAGTAAGTAGTGCTTACTTCAGTATACCAAACCCTGCACAATTGGTAAATTTTTGAGAACTCATATCTTCCCACCATGGATTAAGATGGATTAAGGCGATGCAAACTGAAGTGTTCTCTTACCAAGTCTGCTTGCCTAAATGTATGGAAACTTTAGGAAAATATTGGTTGGGTGAAGTCAAGTGTAGTGAAAGCAGTTGTATTGGATGCTGGACACAAATAACTGTAACTTGCTTAAGCATATCACTATAACCCATGCCTCCCATGGATCTCAATGGGATAGCACACAGATTATAACATGGAAGCGACACCCTTCCCCTCCCGTCCTCAAGGTGCCTGATGCACATTACTTACCTTCCTTGGTCCTTTGCATCACTCTCCTCCCAAATGCAATGTGAGACTGAGGAAATGAAGTGAGATTGGCAGAGGCTGTCTATCTCTCTGCTGCAGCACTTGAGAAAAGTCCTGACATGTGTATGTTTATCTCTATAGGGGTCTCTCTCCTTTGGGGGGAGGGGGTCTCTCTCCTTGGGGTGGATCACATCAGAAATGGGGTGCTATGTGTGTGAGAGAGGGTGATGGTAGCGGACACAAACTGCAGCACTTAAAGAGGCCGTGGAAGGGGTGGGGTATAATGTACCCGTACTCTTTGAATAAATAGGATATCTTGGATTTATGTACCCTTTATAAAAGCACTCTGCCTGTGGTCTTGTGCTTCTGTATGGTCATGGAACTCCTCTGTGTCCATATAATTTATAAAAGGGGGTACATTTTGATTTTTTGATATATTCTCAATAAAAGATAATTTTATGGTTGTAAACACAAAAAAAGACATACCCCTTCAACCAGACCCAGGTACACACACCTACTGATCTACTTATCCATTACAGTGGCAGCCATAATTAAAGGGTAACTAAAGTCAAAAAAACTAATTTAGATTTATCCTCAATAAAAAATAGTTTCATGGTTGTAAACACAAAAAGGACATACCCCCTCAACCAGACCAAGGTACACACACCTACTGATCTACTTTTCCATTACTGTGGCAGCCATACTTAAAGGGTAACTAAAGTCAAAATAGCTAATTTTGATCAATGATCAAAAGAGTTTGTTTTTTTTAACCCCCAACGTGATACAGGTAAACACACCTACTGACCTACCCCTCCATTACTGTTGCAGCCATATCTAAAGGGTAACTTAAGTCAAAAAAACTCATTTTGATCAATAATCAAAAGGTTTGTTTTTTTTAACTTCCAACCTGATCCAGGTACACACACCTACTGACCCCTTCCATGTCCATGGCAGCCATATTTAAAGGGTAACTATAGTCAAAAAAACACATTTTGACCAATCATCAAAAAAGTTAGTATTTTATCCCCCAACCTGATATGAGTACACACCCACATACTGACCTACCTTTAATGCATGTGACATATTTAAAGGGTAAGTAAAAAAAAAACCAATGTCCTCATCATTGGCATTATTGAGTTTTAAAATCTGCAGCACAAATTCCCTTCAAAAATGCGGTCTTTCAAGCCAAATTCAAAGTATATACTTAAACTTTTCCTTTTTAGTTATAAAATGCAATGATGTTAAAAGGGCTATATATGGTTAGACACACAAACAACTAGCGTGAGTGGCTAGTACAGAACCTGACTTAACTTGGAAAACATGTTCCAAGGCACTCCATTAAGAACCTACCTGTAGCTGTGTGGTGTTTTATTTGCCTTTAGAGCCAACTACACAACTTTATATATATACTTAAGTCCATGCTAATGGAGTGCCTTGGAACGTGTTTTCCAAGTTAAGTCAGGTTCTGTACTAGCCACTTGCGCTAGTTGTTTGTGTGTCTATTTTGCTTAGGTCCCTAGGGACCATAGCTTACTGATAGCACCCACCATCTAGGGGGGGGTTTGCTGGACCATTTATGGATACATAGTGTCATTCAATTATACTATATATGTGGTTAATCTTTTCAACTGATCCTGTGACCTTCTTACAAATAAAGTGTAATAAGTGTGCGTAATTTTTTTGCAAGCACAAATTGTATGTGAGTGTGGTATCTGAATTGTGTTTTCTGGGGGACATTGTGTGTCAATAATTCATTATGGTCAATTGCAGTATTTGTAAATGTAGGGGTTATTGTTGTGCAACACAGTCTGTATTAAATGAATATTGCAAAATGTCCAAATTTTGGGGGGAATTATGTTGGGGCGTTTATCTTAAAAAATAAATTAATGTTAAAAGATGTTGTACCGCATCATTAAAGAAAATGTTAATGAAAATTCGGTGCTTGCTCCTGGTGACAGTTCGCCTCAATGGTGGGTGTGGCCCATAGAGGACTGCGCGCCATGTCTGATCGTGTGTTCGGCTGATTCGGACGGGTTTGAAAAACCATGCAATTATTTAGGCCCGATGGACCTATACATTGAACTATCGGGCCGATATATTGCATGGTGTGTACTAAACGTTACTAAAATGTCTTCTTTATTTATACTTCTCTACTTAATTTAAATATTTATATCAAATCTTAAATGATAGTACAATGAAGTACAGCGATGTAAAAGGAATGGACGTGCTGAAATTAAGAGATAACTAGAGCTAAAATAAACAAGACCCTGAATGGATCTGATAGATTATCGCTAACAGCTGTGCCACTCCCCTCGTTAACATTTTGCCCACTTATGAAAACATTAAACGTTGCGGCAGTGACAACAAGGATTGTCATTGTAGAACTTTAATAAAACCAACTTACTAGGACAGTTGACAATATAAACATCCACTCCTCAATCTCTCGAAATTCATTAAAGACTTGAAATAATGAAGTTTGACATTGTTAGAATTGAGTTTTGTTAAGTAGTTACATATTTTATGATGTGATCACACTTGATTGGTCCAAACCCCACACATTCTAGAACACGGACTAGCTGTCCAGGACTGTTGGGGGTCTAAAGTAACATTAGAAAAACTATACTTTGTAGCTAAAAATACATTTTGCACTTACATTCTTTAGCATCTTAACGCCGACTGTGTCTATAAAACTGGCAGCCGAGAAGTCCAAAATCAGGGAATGGAAATCCAGTTTCTCCAGACCCAGAGACTGTAGAGAAGGAGAGTTTTGGATGGTCTCAGACAGTCCTCAAAGACTTCCTAGAACATCATCTCTGTAATTCCAAGCCAGAACCCTGTAATATGATATGATATGGTGATATTTATGGCAGTAGATACAGTGATAAATGTCACTTCCTACAAAATCAGTAAGGAGCCAGTAAGCCCCAGATGGTAAAATAATTATTTCATTTTTTAAAATGGATATAACCTACAAATAAAAGGTCAAGCAGTAATGGAAATATGTAGGCTAAAGTTTTGTACACACGTGCGATCTTGGGTCCGACCCACTTGTGCGTCAGCCCTAGTCTTATGTTACATTTACGCCCAGAAACAGCTTATTACACATACAGGGAGATACAATAACCTCATTTACTCGTAAAACGAGCATTAAACCCACACTTCTTGATGCAATAGCAGGTAGAATGAGTTAAACACTCCTTTTGCGGGGGCTGCGCCACTTCCAAATCTTTTTGGAAGTAGCGCAGCTTGTCTGATCCAATTAAAAGAAAACTTTAGTAATTGTGATATTTTGTGCAATATCTAAGGTTCTTTGGTTGCATAGGGGAAAGGGGCAGAGGCATCTCCTAATGTAACTTAATAGAATAGGAACATTTTATTTAATTTGGGAACTGAACTTTCTTTAGGTAGTGAGTGAAACAACTCTCCAGCACATAGAATAATAACAAGTATGACTAGGTAGGAGACAGCACTAGCTACCTGTATATAGAGACCAGCAGTTAGAAATACATCAGAACAGCGACAAATATTTTTTTTCACCTATCACTATAGACCAATGGTATATATCAAATGGGAACAGGAGATTTACTATAGAGTTACTACAGAGATTTTTTATTTGTCTACACTTCACCTCTCCTGTGGATCTTGAAATGCTGCAGTGGGACTTAGGCTGGGTACACACAATGGGATTCTTCATCCCGACCGGCCATTCGACTGGTCGGCCAGGAGAAAGAACTGTCAGTTGCGGCAAAAATAGCGGTCGTCTGGAAAAAAAAATCCGATACACTGAAATGTCGGTCAGCCTGAAATGGTGAATGGTGTGTACCGCAATACAGTCCAAGGAACACTCCAGCACACCTGTGTTGGCTGTATGCCAGACAAGTAGATAGGTGCAGTTCCCCTAGCCCTCCACTCCAAGGGCCAGAAAGTTCTCTAGCACAAGAAAGATATGAGTACTTGAGAATGATGTGTTGTTACAGTAAATAGTTGTGAATTCTCCTGATTAGTGTGCTACCCCATATCTTTCTTGCGAATGGTGTGTACCTAGCTTAAAGGGTATCTCCACTGATAAAACAACTTTTTGCCATTCAGTTTTATTGAAGAACAGGAGGTAAAGGAGCTGTGTCTTACCTCCTGCTCTTTAAAAAACATTCAGGAGCCGGGAACGAAGTTACATAACTTACCCGATCTCTCGATCCTCCGACTCGTCCTCTGACAGGTCCCGACAGACATAGTACGCTATGCACACTCACAAGTACTAAGTCCCTTGGGACTTGTCAAAGGACGCAGCAGAGGAGCGACAATCGGGTAAGTTCCTTACCTTTGTTCACGGATCCTGAATGCTTTATTGAAGAGCGGGAGGTAAGACACAGCTCCTTTACCTCCTGTTCTTCAATAAAACTGAATGACAAAAAGTTTTTTTACCTTTAAAGCTCAAACGTTAGGACTGTCCTGCAGATTCCAGGACTGTGGGGAAGTACAACAAAGCCTTACGTTCACTAACAAAGGGATTTACCTGGCTGTTGCCTCCACTACTTTCTTGTACTAGACTCCTTGACATGGCTCTTAGTAAAACTAACAGCCATGATTTTTACTAAAAATGGTTAAACACTGAAATAAACTTCCCATGAAATTACTGAGGCCCAATTCAATCAGCTCCTAATGTAGAATAAATAAAATTGTTACTAGTAAGCAACTCAATGCCATGGTGTGTATCGAAATTACAGAACAATAACATAACATACAGAGTTACAGTGTTAGAATGGATTCAAAAAGCAAGAGACACAAAATGACAATTTTACACTGTCATGGAATAGTACAAGGCCACAGGTCGATTTATACAGGTCAGGGAATTTGGGGGTTAAAAATCACTAATTATAACTTAATGACATAGCAAAGCAACATTTATAAAACTCTACCATACCATAAGAGAGAGATGGATAAACTCAGAGTCATAGATTTATTGCTGTACAAGAAAATCATGTTGGGGGAGCAGCAAAGGTTAGTGTGCTTCAATCATTTAGTGAGCTAGGATCGCTCACTAAAAATGTGCCCCTTTTAGTATATAAAGTCATCTTGTGCTTTTATATGGTCATGGAACTCCTTGGTGGTTTAAAATCCTTATACTACATAGTAACATAGTAACATAGTAATTAAGGTTGAATAAAGACATTCGTCCATCAAGTCCAACCTATTCCCTTTTTTTTTTTTTTTTGTTAACCTAGACCTAACAGTTGATCCAGAGGAAGGCAAAAAACCCCAGCTAAAAAAGGGGGGGAAAAATTCCTTCCTGACTCCAAACGGCAATCGGAAAATATCCCTGGATCAACCAGATCTATATGCATTAATACCAGTAATTCTCAATATTTTTTAGTTTTAGAAACTTATCCAGGCCTTTTTTAAAGTTATTCAATGAACTTGCCATTACCACCTCTGCTGGAAGACAGTTCCACAGTTTCACCGTTCTCACTGTAAAGAAACCTCTCCTAACCTGAAGATGAAACTTCTTTTCTTCCAACCTAAAGGATGTCCACGAGTCCTCTGATATGACCTATTAGTGAACAATGCACCAGAGAGTTCACTGTATGGGCCGCTTCTCCAATGTAAACAGCCCCAACTTGTCTAATCTGCCTGCATATTCAAGCCCCTCCATTCCCCTTATTAATTTAGTTGCCCTTCTCTGAACTGCCTCCATTTCCAAGATGTCCCTTTTGTATATGGGATTCCAAAAATGCACCGCATATTCCAAATGTGGCCTTACCAGTGCCTTGTAAAGAGGGAGAATAATATTTTTCTCTCTTGATTCCATTCCCCTCTTTATACAAGACAATATCTTGCTAGTCTAGCTGTTGCTACCTGGCATTGTTTGCTACAGCTAAGTCTGTTATCTACCAGAACCCCAAATCTTTTTCCATTTCAGATGCACTTAACACAGAGTTATTTATGGTGTAGGTGGCACAGGGATTATTAAATCCCAAATGCATCACCTTACATTTATCAACATTGAATCTCATCTGCCATTCTGCTGCCCATTTTGATAATCTATCTAGGTCTGCTTGCAGCACTTGCACATCATTGGAAGTTTCCCAAGCTCTGCATAATTTAGTGGATCAGCAAACACAGAGACCTTGCTCTCAATGCCCCCTTCTAAGCATTTATAAACGATTAAACAGAAGCGGCCCCAGTACAGAAACTAGGAACTCCGCTTAGAACTTAGCCCACATAGATGTAGCTCCATAACCACCACTCTCTGTTTGCGGTCCAAAACCAGTTCTCTATCCATGAACAAATGTTTTCTTCAAGGCCAACAGTCCTCAGTTTATACATTAGTCGCCTATGTGGCACAGTATCAAAGGCTTTTGCAAAATCCAAATATACCACATCCACAGCTGTGCCTGAATCTAACTTCTTACTCACTTCTTCATAAAACCAATTAAATTTGTCTGGCATGATCATTTCTCATAAATCCATGCTGACTACTACTAATAAGATGATCTCTGGAGACAAAGTAAGGATATGATCCCTTAACAAAGTTTCCATCACCTTCGTACCACTGATGTTAGGCTTACAGGTCTATAGTTACCAGGCTGTGTGACGACTACCTTTTTTGAATATTGGTATTACATTGGCTTTTTCCAATCCAGCGGCACATCCCAGACAAAAGCGAATCTGAAAAGATGAGACACAGTGGTCTTGCTAGAAACTGAACTAAGCTCTTTTAAACATAGGATGCAATCCATCTGTCCTGGCGCTTTATTGATATTAAATTTGTCTAATTGATTCCGTACCATATCCTGTTATCCATGTGAAAACTCTTCATTTCCTCCCTGCACATTGTTACAATCCTACTGTAAGGATTCTCAACAGTAAAAACCGATGTAAAAAAACGGTTTAGCAGATTAGCCTTTTCGGCATCCTCTACAACCACCTCAGCTCCATTATTTAATGGTCCCACATTCTCAGTCCTCATTTTTTACCATTTATATACTTAAAAAACATCTTGGGGTTGGACTTGCTTGTTCGGCAATCCGTATTTCATTTTCTATTTTAGTAGTTTAATTGCTTTCTTGCCATCTTTATTACAACTTTTGAAGTCCCTGTAAGCCTGTTCTGTGCCTTCTGCTTTCAAAATTTTAAAAGCCCTTTTCTTTTTTCCATTTCCCTTTTTACCTGAGCATTAAGCCATGCAGGAGTGGACCTAATTTTTTTACACTGTTTCCTAAAGGAACCGATTTGGAAATGTTATAGTTTAATATCCCTTTAAAAGTGGTCCACATCGCTCAGTATCTTTACCTAGAAACAGTTCCCCCCAGTCTATGAGCAGGAGCGATTCCTTTAAAGCATAAAATTAGCTTTCCTAAAGTTAAAAGTTTTGTTTAAGCCAGTGCACTTTAGTTTTCTGAACCATATTAAATGACACTATATCATGGTCACTATTCCCTAAGCTTCCCATTACCTTCATCCCAAAATGAGCTCTGGGTTATTAGATATCACCAGATCCAACAACGCATTCTTTCTAGTAGGAACTTCTACCATCTGTGAAAGAAAATGCTCATATAGGAAATTTAAGAACTTTATACCTTTTGAGGTGCTGACATATGCTTAAGACATATATAATCAACGTATATTTTGATACCTGGATACAAGTTGATATTTATACTATTTACTGTCTTATGTTAAGGTTCCCCCTTTCACATAATTTCTTGTCACTTTTTAAATGGTCCTAACCAATATCAACACTAAAGATTTCCAATCCAATCTAAAAGCTATAACTACAGTCCCCTATTGTATTAATGGTTTAGTCCCATAATTAAATATGTTTCCAGCAATATAGAGATAATTTATATAAAAATCATTGCTAACCTAATATTTTTTCTTCATAAGGAAATCCAACAGCTGGTGACCCCAGACATGTTATAAACGAGGAAGTAGTAGAAAGAACATGGTGTCCAATCCATTCAGTTTCCCAGTTTTGCTTATATTGCTTTTATTGCCTTTTCCCCTCCCTGTAAGTATAAAGACTCAATATATCTACTAATGGCAGAGACAGGACAGGGGGCTGTAGCGATGTCCAATTTGCTTAATATTTAT
Source organism: Hymenochirus boettgeri (assembly GCA_019447015.1). Taxonomy (NCBI): domain Eukaryota; kingdom Metazoa; phylum Chordata; class Amphibia; order Anura; family Pipidae; genus Hymenochirus; species Hymenochirus boettgeri. The sequence goes on from CM033475.1 coordinate 159,361,288, forward strand.
GTTTCTACACACCTTTAGAGTGTAGAACATTTTGTTAGTTTTTATTATACTGTTAATTATAAGAAAATTATAATTATAAGAATAGACCCAAATGGCGTTTTTATTCTCTTATTGCAAGATGAAGATGAAGATTCCCAAACTATCGAAATCGGAGAAGTTCAAGAGAAGTTTCTCCATCTGAACTGTTTCCGGCTGAAGAAAAAAGTCTTTTTAAATAGTTTTGAGACGTAAAATAATAATGTAAATTACAACAGTGATATATATAAATGGCCTCTTCCTTATCATTTATCTGCTTTCCGACAACAAGAATATTTATGGTCTTTGTTAATGTCCTTATATTTTCACGTAAGGCTGTACACCTGATGGATTTCACTGGGACGGAACGCCTGAGAGCAGACAAAGTGTTAGGCCGAGGCTCGCACATGGGCATTTGGTTGGCTTTCATTATTTATCTGTCCTGGTAGATCAATAAATGATCCTCAACTGAGCGCCCATGTGAGGTTTTTGGCCCAACGCTCTGTCCACAGTCGTCTGGTAAATTCAGTATGTGTACAGGCCTTAGTATCAGTGTGTGTGGTAATATACTGATATATATCTGTGATGATACAAACTCAGTGTTGTACACAAAATTATAATGTCTGTTGTCTGCATATTATTTGATTCTGTCTGCACTAAGTTGGTGCATATCTCTATGGTAAGGATTAGTAAGTGGCACATTATCTCTTATATAACCTACGCCTGTAGTGGATTTCTATGGGAGGAACTTTAAGATTATAGCTTTATAATCTTCAGTTCCAGGAGGTAATGGAAACCAGAAGCCACAAAGGGGTAGGTTATAATAAATAATGCACCCCGAACTGTAAATTATAAGGATATTAGAGTCACCTTGGAGTTCTGTGCCCTGTATAAAAGGTAATCGGCCTGCGGCCTCGTGCTTTATATGGTCACGGAACTCCCGGTGACTTCTTATCTTCTTATAATATACAGTGGGGGTGCAATATCCACTATATAACCTACTCCTGTAGTGGATTTCTATGGGAGGAACTGTAAGATTATAGCCTTATTTCAACAGTTCCAGGAGAAGGAAACCAGATGCCACAAAGGGTAGGTTTAATATAAATGCCACACAACTGTAAATTAAAGGCATATTAGAAGTCAACTTGGAGTTCTGTGCCCTGTATAAAAGGTACTCGGCCTGCGGCCTCATACTTTTATTTGTCACGGAACTCCTCTGTGACTTCTAATATCCTTATAATTTACAGTTGCACGACCGCTGAGTGCAAGACACACTTGTGACAAACTGGCATGAACAATGCCTGAGCGAACCATACACGTGCGATTATCAGCAAACTGCCCTTTCATGGCGCGTGTGCACATGCTTGGCCTGTCATTCCTCATTCTTCCTGTTGGACGTGTATATGAGGCTTTAGAATGCTCCCTGTATCAGTCCCAGAACATAATAATTGTAATAAACCTATTATGTAAGGATCACACCATCTCTCCTATTAGATTTTATTTACACTTGTTACAATAGAGTTTTATTACCCTGATGGTTGCACATTTCACATAGGTTAACTTTGAGAATATAGATTATAATGATGGATCCACTTTAATAACTCATTACAGTATTTATGTCCCATAATTAAACCTTGAATAGAATATACTAATATCAACTCTTATCTCCTTAAGGAAATCCAAAAGTAGAAAGCTTACAGCTTATTGTAATGTTAACTTAGTAATTTCTCTATCATATAGGTTTTTTTATATTTAAAGGGTATGTCCACCCTTAAACCTATTTTTTAATTTAGCCTTCCCTGGTCCCCCAGCCCCAACCGCATTTATTTATTTTTAGAAAGCCCCCAAACTCTACTTACCTCCCCTCTTTCCCGCGCGCTCCCGGCCTCTGCCTTGCGAGGAAATGCAAGCAGAGGGGCGGGACCGGCAGTCGCGTGTGATTGGCTGAGCGGCAGCCAATCAAGGACGCGGTGCCGGCAGCTCACTTCGCGGAGGAAAGAGGAGAGGTAAGTAAGAGGTTTGGGGAGCTTTCTAAAAATAAAATCATGTTGGTTGGGGCTGGGGGACCAGGGGGATTACTATATTAAAGGGGATTAACCTAGGGGGAGAATCCGGAGAGGGAGGGAGAGGGAGGGGGAGGGAGGGGAGAGGAGGGGGAGAAGGGCTGCAGTACGCATGCCAAACTTCTCCCAGAGGCCAGGTAGGAGGCAGACTCTGCTAGCCTCCTGGTGGGCAGTTTTTGGGACTTTGGGGGGGACTACAGGAGAACCCTATGGAGCTGGGATGTGAGGTAAGGATTAAACTACACTACTTGGTGGGGCCAGTAGTTGGGGGGATTATAGTTTTGGGGGTGGACATGCCCTTTAACCTTCTTATATAAGATAATAATTACATTTATTTCTCCCTAAGGAAACCCAAACAGATGTTATTATGGAGGACAAAGTAAGTAAAAATAGACACCAGGATCCCTAAGATATGATTCACTTTCTTGTTAAGCTTCAATCCCACTATCTCTGTATGTACATATGTATAAATTATATAAATAGAAGTGCTAGAGCTTTGCCACAAGAGGAAAGGAGGTCCCTGCCCGTAGAGCTTACAATCTAGTTAGGTGGGTTACATACAGATAAAATGGAATAGGAATAAGTGCTGGAGTGAGACGTATGCAGTGCAAATAAAACAATCATAGACTGCTGGTTTCTAGATGTAAGGTTAGATTTAAACCTGCTAATTGAGGTTTCTTGATGCAAAGAGAGGGAAAACTGTGTATGTTTAGGCCTTATTCAATAAGAGGTGCAAAATATTTTTAATGTTCTTATTTTACACCAACCAGTTAGATGTTAGCAAATGTTTCACATTAAAAAGAGAACATCTGATGGGTTGAGGCAATTTAACAGCTCAGGCAAAAAATGTTGCACCTCATATTGAATAAACTGAAATATAACTTTAAAGGACATGTCTTCCCATAAGTAAAAATGTTCATATTGTTGGAGCACCCCTCAAACCCAGTTGTGTTTTACTTTCATTCCTCAAAGATGCACCTAAACATACTTACAAGATCTGGTCCCTTGCCACCTGGGTGCGGCTCCTGCTGATGTTATGAGCTCATTTGGAGCAAGCACAGCAGCAGTGAGGTGCTTCCTAGTCGAGGCTGTAATCTAATGGGGCGTGATGTCACTGCCCCCTCTTTGACTGACAGGCGCCACCATGATGCATAGAAGGAAAGCACAGCAGGGTGGCGAGGGACTGGGTCTTGTAAGTATGTTTAGGTGCATCTTTGTGGAAGGTAAGTAAAGCATAATTGGGGTTTGGGGGCTGCTGCACCTAGACGTAAAGTTATATTTTATTGTTAGACTGCCAAACCTAGAGCTTTCTAGGTTTAAAAGTGTACAAGGCTCCTTTAATGTTTTATAAAACAATGTCCAGCACTATAACATAGGGATAGTTCTGTCAGTCAGGACCATAAATGATATATTGTGCCCTATAATTACACATTATATTGATTATAAATTAACCTTTTTATTAAAGACTTGTAACAATTCTATTTTCTCTAAGGAAATTCAGACGCTTGTTAATCCATTAGAGGAAGAAGTAAGTGAAAACTAAGCTAATATATTGGTAATAGTTCCTCATTTTTAAGTTGTTTAGAAAGCTAGATTAACTAGAAACGAATAGATCCCAATCTAGAACCTTCCATTGGTCCTTTCATCTTTCCTACCTGGGTCTTAGCAGAATGTAGTTTATTCCAATATATTGTAACATAATCATCATTATAATGTGCAGCTACAAAGACTTCATATAATTACTAGAACCAGAGACGGAATAGTGGGTCATTATCCAGTTAGCCCCCAATTCACTGTGTCTAATAAACACTATTTATTAACATGTTACCATCTGTACACTGGTCTCTTTATAACTTGTAGAGCAACCAACCAGCTGTAACCCTCTAACTGGGATACTGCAGTTAGATACAATATTATTGGTTGCACATCCAAACTTGCATACCTTTTATTGCATCAGACCCCTAATGTGTTATAAAGGACCCTATTTTTATTACCCATAAGGCTAGTTTATTTTCTAAACCCAATGCATGACCATGACTCTGGTACCTAATAATGAGCTACTAAATCTTATATAATCAAAGTAAAGGATGAACTAGTCTGTAATAGATTTATTATTCACTGTAATAACACATTGCTCTGTCTGTTACATACCATAATTATACCTTCTAAGTATAATAAACACTAATAGCACTTTTATCTCAAGGAAATCCAAGCGACCATTCAACATGCTGATAAAGTAAGTAGAATAATGTGATGTGATTTGTGATAGTGACTGTGTAATACACCATCAACTAGGTTTTTATAGAAATATTTCATAGAAATAATCTTTTCTATTTCCCCTTAAGGAAACCCAAACTGACAATGAGATCAATCACAAAGTAAGTAGAAATAAAGCCAAGGATTTCTAAATATTCCCAGTCAATTCCCTGTATTATTGCCATAATTATATGTTCTCTTCATTGTAATTTTACTTTATCATTCAAAAACTAATTACAACCATTTTTTCCTTAAGGAAATACAAACAGATATTGGAGTAGACGACACAGTGAGTAGAATCATCTAATCGGTAACAGCAATTTAATTTCCATTCTAAGGTCATTCAGATCCTTATTAAAGGGCCATACGTTGATGCAGTTGCTGTTTGCAGTTGTGGGGGAGACCAAACAGCAACTGCATCAACGTATGGCCCAGCACAGAAGAGCCAATTCCTCGGGTCAGGACTCAGCCGTGTATCTGCATCTTAAGGATAAAGGACATACCTTTGAAGATTGTAATGTTAACATACTGGCGAAGGAACGTGACTGGTTCAAGAGAGGTGTTAAGGAGGCCATTTATGTGAAAATAAAGAAACCAAGCCTAAATAGAGGTGGGGGGGTTCGACACCAACTGTCTGCCATGTACAATGCTGTTTTAACACCTTACTCTGGGCGTTCCTATAACACCTCTTAGCCACTATCTAATCACACCCTTAACACCTGGCTGTGATATGCTAATTGGGATTTTCCAGGGTACATAATTGCCACAGATTCTTGTACAAGTCATTCTGAATTGAGAAAGCCAGTCGGATGACTAGCGAAACGTCTTCAAGAACTACATTTCAAGTCCAGTTGATCTAATTGAATACAACAGATATAACTAGTGTAACTTTGTAATAATTATCTGGGTATTCTGGATACATTTATTTCTGAAAAACTAATCCAACCCTTTTCTCATTAAGGAAATACAAACACCTGACATCATAGAAGAGAATGAAGTAAGTGGAAAGGTTTATACCAATCATAGCAGTTTAATTCATATTTTGACTTGGAAGATGTATATGGATTTACATACTAGTAATTACCATTTTTCTCAATAGAACTAGATGTAAATATAATACCTATTTTTTTTTATTTACAGGAAATTAAACTGTCAGCAGTGCCAGACGTCCAGATAAATACAGAACAGGAGAAATCTGTAAGTTTACATTGACATTACGCCGGCATTTCTTTCTTACAAAGATTGTGACATTGTCCTGGTCTTTTCCCCACATTAGGTTATTTGGTAAAAATATTTAGAGAGATTTACAGAAAACCTTGCATGGGGTATAGAGTTCACACCAAAACCAGTATGTTATTTGACAACAAACACATCCCTTTACTTACCCTTTACTGTCACTTTACATGCCCTTTAAGGAATATAATTGTATTGACATTCTTATAGGAATACCTATTTTTTTAATTTACAGGAAATTAAACTGTTAGCAGTGCCAGACGTCCAGATAAATACAGAACAGGAGAAATCTGTAAGTTTACATTGACATTATGCCAGCATTACTTTCTTATAAAGATCGTGACATTGTCCTGGTCTTTTCCCGACGTTAGGTTATTTGGTAAACATATTTAGAGAGATTTACAGAAAACCTCCCATGGGGTAAAGAGTTCACACTAAAGCCAGTATGTTATTTGAAAACAAACACATCCCTTTACTTTCCCTTTACTGTCACTATACATGCCCTTTAAGGAATATAATTGTATTGACATTCTTATTATCTCTTGTATCTCATTGCATCTCCCTCTCCAATTCTTTATATAGCGAATGATTTACAGGACGAATGTTCTATTCTTATAAAGCTTGTGCTAGGCCCTATGGATGATATTGATAATCAATATTGAATGTTATCTGTATTTTATGGCCACAGGTTTTTATAAAACCACAATGTAAAATAATACCAGTGATTATCAATAGCCCAATACTGGGCAGTATCCGAATACTAGACGGTAGACGGATATTGACCCTTTATAAATATCATCCTATGTGTTATCACAACTCCCCATAGTTACCCCAATACAGAACTCCTAAATCTCATTGTAAAGATGAAACTACAGCTGATTGGTTATGAATCTAATATTCTATTACATTATTTATAATGCTACATAATAGTTCTATATCTGTTATATTCAATTAGATCAACTGGACTTGAAGTTTAGTTCTTGAAACTAAAGAACTGAACTTCAAGTCCAGTTGATCTAATTGAATACAACAGATATACCATGACCTGGATGAATGAGAACCTTCACAAGCATAATAGTTCTATGTTTTGTAACTATAGCTGAATATTTTGTATGAAAATGACGAATAACTTTATATTTCTTTAAGGATTCTGTATCATCCAATGAATCCTGGACGGACAGAGTAAGTTTATTTTCTAAATATTCATTTTAGTTTTATATCGGCCCTTTTATTAACCATCACCACATCCCGGACTATTAACCATTCACTTCCTGTGTGTTCTCAATATAAAGGGATAAAAAAAAACTAAACTTTATAAATTAAAGGAATAAAGATCCATTAGATGTGCTGCTATTGCTGATATCACCCAGTCCTATTGTAGGGGGAAAGTAGATTTGAATTTTTAAACTTTCTAATGCACATGTTTTTTCCTGTTTTTTAGATACTAATGGCCGTTACCCCGGAGATGCAGGTAAGTTAAAAGCAAAATTTAACATAGAATTACCCTGTAGAGATTAAAATATATATATATATTTCATATATAAGGGAAATTTACATGTTACAGAAGTTAGAAATATACATGACATCAGAATCCTTATGTATATAATAAAAACAAGTAGGACAAGACAACTCTTATTATTTATAATGCTTATGTTATTTTTAAATAATTATTTTCCTGATAGTTCTTTAAGTTTCCCTTAATCCTGATGTTATGTTTCTATTCATTATATTATTTTTATACTATTGTTATGGTTTTTTTTAGAATCCTACAAACAAATTAGAAAATTTAAAACTGATTGACAGTGGCAACTTTGGAGATGTTTATAAAGTAAGTTTCTATGGTAACATCTAATAAAAATTTTTATTTATTAGAAGGGACGAGGACGTCCCGAAACGCGCGTCGGTTAAGTTTGATCCATTTCCCTGAGGCGGGACCGAGAGTTATTTGTCCGGTGCTAGATCCAGTCTGCGAATATCCTACTTGGCTGATATCATGGGAGCGGTATATAAGGAATGGAACTCTAGACACCCATACGTGGTCCATGCGGAATTAGGACTATGATGGCAATAGACTTTCTTCGGATGGGTGAGATTGTTCCTATTATACATACCTTTATGCTTGAGGAGCTTTACGGTAAAGCCGAGTGGAATGCTTTTTTCATGGCTCCAGTATTTGCTCAACATATGTATGCTCTATAGTTATCATTCGCTGTAACTACCAACCAGCTATTCATATTTCGCCACTGGGACTATTCTTACTATTACAAGTTATCATCCACAGGGTATACCCACATTGGACTTTAGACTTGGTTCTCAATATGTGGGATACCCCATATCTATCATTTGATTGATTTTATACCAACATGGATTTTAGATCTTACTTGTCAATATTTATATGTATTTATATGCCAGCCACTTACCCGGTTCTCTCGTCTCAGGGGTCTTTTTATGCACTATACTTGTTAATATTTTTATATTAGTCTTTTGATATATGTGAATAAAATGAATTGATTGTTCTGACTACCATGTACCCTTATTGGGGTCTTGTAACCCCCCCTTTTTTGCTATTTAGCTGGGATATAGATGTCAGAGGTTAGTGCCCACTCCCATTTGGGGTGGTATAGGTGGTACTTGTTCTTGTTCCCACCCTTGGGAATTATTTCTATGTTTATTTCAATATTTACCTACCTTTAGCACCGGTGCTAATGCACTGTTTACGGACTCCCATATTATATCATTACACCCCTTAGAGTCTAAGAGAACTTCGGCTTTTTTACACTCATAGTTTTTTCCAAATGTAGACAAAGCCAGATCTGAATTGGCTAATCTTTTGAGAGCCAGATACCTATTTTGTTAAGCCATGCCCCGTTACGCCCATCTTAGCTCCACCTCTGCTTCGCCCTGTCACAGATCTGACCCCACCCGCTCCGATAAAATACACCCGCTACAATAAAAATATAGTCAGGAGACTGAAAAGAAAATAGAAGGAACAAAGAACCCACCTGACTATACTGAAAGCACTTCGGCCAGCGTACAGAAGAATGTATCGATGTATTTGTAAAATGCTATGTATGATGTAATACAAACAAAAAGTTCTTGTTAATCCAGGGATTTTTTCCGATTGCCATTTTTGAGTCAGGAAGGAATTTTCCCTCCTCCTGGGTTTTTCGCCTTCCTCTGGATTAACTGTTTGGTAGGGCAACAGAAAGGGCAATTAGCCCTGAGACCAAACTTTTAACATTTTAATGAATTGGAAAATAATTTTTTTTTAACTTTAATTTTGTGCCTTTTCAGTTGTGTCTCTTACAAGATGTGCCATGCAATTATACACTGTGTGTGACATAAAGGAGTTATTTTCTTTATCTTGGGAATGGTGTAGTCATAGAATCCTAATATCCTACATAGAATCCTAATCCTATACTGAGACCTACTGGGGCAATCAGATGTTATTCTAGCTTATTTTCAATTGGAATTATATATATGGATCTATGATTGTGTAGCACAGTACCCAGGGTAGAACTAAAAATCCTTACCCCTGGGTTTTCCTTTCCGCTCCTGTCCTTTTCCAGCTTGTCTCTTTGGTTACATCGCGGACTGTCACTGACAGTGTCAGAGGGAAAGAGGACCAGAGCTGCAATGGAAACTTCACGTTCCATCTGATCGGTAAAGTAACCAAGGGTGAGGACTTTGGGTGCTTTACCAGATCGGTTCAGTGCACTGAAGGCAGTTGGAGGGAAGAGCGGGAAACCCCAATGCCAGAAACCTCTCAGAGGAATAGTTAGAGGCGGAACCATATGCAGCAGAAGAAAAAAGTTGAGGTCATTTAACACTATTCATTTGGGGAGGTGGACATGCCATTTAAAGTATATCTTAGGGCACGGCCACACTGCATGGTACCAGCCACACTGCATTGTACTGGGTGGCCCCTTATCTTTTAAATTTTTTGCCTCTGTTTCTGTCTTTCTGGACACTATTTGGTTACTAAAACATGAATTAAAATCCACAAATAAAAAATAAAAACCATTCACGTAATAAACAGGGCCACGTCCTATTTAACTGCTGCATGTGCCTGTTTGGATTATCGCTCAGATGGATGACAAGCAGGCGGTCCAGTTAATGGGTCACTAGGGGCTATATTCATTAACCCGCAGTATCGCTTATTATCGATACCGTGGGCTAGTTAATGTACGATTGCAGTCGTCCAGATTCCGTTGTGGAATACCATGCGGTAGTAAACGACCGCATTGGTATTCCATCGGGATCGTAAATCCACGATTTTGTTATCGTAGATTTATGATCGTTATAAATGTACGACAACAATCTTATTTAACAATCATCAAACCGTTCGGTTTAACAATCGATTTACCGGTCGTTAAAGATGTGATATCGCTAATAATAATATATATATAAATACAGCCCTAGGTCTCCTGGCTAATTAATTTGCCTTTAAGAGCCAAATTACTGTTCTTTCTATTTCTTCTTTTTCTTCCGTTTTAATCTTCCGCTTTTTTGGACTATATCTCCTCCCACAGTTTTTGAGCTAGAGACATTCGGTACAGACATGCGGGGCATATAGGAGAAGTGTGCTATTAACTAGCTAAGGAATCCGCTGCAGCGTTACTGCGTTATCATAGAATTTAGGGACATTTTTTCCCATAGACTATAATGGTAACAATCCTCAAATGTGGATATTTCCAAACAGTTTGTTTCAAGGTCATAAATGCAAATACTTTCTATTCCCATGCAAGCCATACTTAAAGGGTAACTATAGTCAAAAAAATTATTTTGCTCAATCATCAATTAAAGTTATATGGTCATACATGCAGAAACATACACCTCCACACGGGTACAAACACCTACTGACCTACCCCTGCATTCCTGTGGCAGCGATATTTAAAGGGTAAATAAAGTAAAAAAATGAATTTTGATATATCCTCAATAAAAGTTAGTTATATAGTCATACATGCAAAAACACATACCCTTAACCTCACACGGGTACACACACCTACTGACCTACCCTTCCATTTCCATGGCATTCATACTTAAAGGGTAAATGAAGTTAAATAAAAACAAATTTTGATATATCCTAAATATAAGTTAGTTTTATGGTTGTAAAAATTAAAAAGACATACCCCAACCTCACATGGGTACTCACACCTACTGACCTACCATTCCATTCCTATGGCAGCCTTACTTAAAGGGTAAATAAAGTCAAAAAAGCTAAATATCTGTTGTATTCAATTAGATCAACTGGACTTGAAGTTTAGTTCTTGAAGACGTTTCGCTAGTCATCCGACTGGCTTTTTCAATTCAGAATGACTTGTACAAGAATCTGTGGCAATTATGTACCCTGGAAAATCCCAATTAGCATATCACAGCCAGGTGTTAAGGGCGTGATTAGATAGTGGCTAAGAGGTGTTATAGGAACGCCCAGAGTAAGGTGTCAAAACAGCATTGTACATGGCAGACAGATGGTGTCGAACCCCCCCACCTCTATTTAGGCTTGGTTTCTTTATTTTCACATAAATGGCCTCCTTGACACCTCTCTTGAACCAGTCACGTTCCTTTGCCAATATGTTAACATTACAATCTTCAAAGGTATGTCCTTTATCCTTAAGATGCAGGTACACGGCTGAGTCCTGACCCGAGGAATTGGCTCTTCTGTGCTGGGCCATACGTTGATGCAGTTGTTGTTTGGTCTCCCCCACATACAAATCAGAGCATTCTTCACTGCACTGCACTGCGTATATGATGTCGCTTTTCTTGTGTTTCGGTATTGGGTCTTTCGGATGTACCAATTGCTGCCTCAGCGTGTTGCTCGGTTTAAAGCAGACAGGGATACGATGTTTTTTGAAAACTCTTCTTAATTTCTCATTTTTCTTCTGAATTGAGAAAGCCAGTCGGATGACTAGCGAAACGTCTTCAAGAACTAAACTTCAAGTCCAGTTGATCTAATTGAATACAACAGATATACCATGACCTGGATGAATGAGAACCTTCACAAGCATATATCAAAAAAGCTAATTTTGATTTATCCTCAATATAAGATAGTTTTATGGTTTTAAACATAAAAAAGACACGCCTACTGACCTACCCTTCCATTTTCATGGCAACCATATTTAAAGGGTAACTATAGTCACACAAATTTGGATCAATAATCAAAAAAGTTTTTTTTTTTTAACTTAACTCAACACAGGTACACACACACCTACTGGTCTCCTTATCCATTTCTGTGGTAGCCATACTTAAAGGGTAACTAAAGTCAAAAAAAGAATTTTGATCGATAATCAAAAAAATCAGGTACACATGCATACTCACATACCCTTGTATTTTCATGGCAGCCATATTTAAAGGGCAACTAATCAAATTTTTTTTTTGACTAATCATCAACAAAGTTTGTTTTTTTTACCCCCAACGTGGCACGGGTACACACACCCACTGACCTACTAATCCATAACTGTGGCAGCCTTACTTAAAGGGTAACTAAAGTAAAAAAATATATTTTGACCAATCATAAAAAAAGGTTGTTTTTTTTCACTTTCAACCTGACACGGGTACACACACTAACTGAGCTATCTATTCATTCATGTGGCAACCATATTTATGGGGTAAGTATAATAAAAAAAATACATTCTGATCTACCTTTAATTCATGTTACAGCCATATTTAAAGGGTAAGTAAAAAAACAACAAGGTCCTCATCACACACACAAACACACACATCCCCTTCCAAAATGCGGCCTATCAAGCCAAATAACGTTTATACTTAAACTTTCCCTTTCTAGTTTGCAATTACTACAGTAAAAGTCACTGTTCTTCAGTATTGTTTCATAATGTGATTTGAAAAATTCCATATAACCAACATACACATGAAATCATAATTTTCTTTTATTTTTTTATCTTGTTTGATAAGAGGAACATTCTAAGAGCCTTCTATAAATCTCTGGCACTAAATTTAACACTATCATGTTCATTGAGAAAGAACTTTGTATACTGTAGTTTGAAACATGTCACACGATAAAAAAAGCACCTGATTTGAACTTCATTGCTGTTTGGTGTCCCCTTCTTTTTTTGTTGCAATTATCCAGTAACCGCATGGTGTGGAGCAGTTGGAAGACGAGGACCCTTTAAATATCACCTGACCCAGGATGCATACATTTATTGAGCTGACGTAATTTTACACCCTCATTGTTCAGTTGAGATTGCAGGAAGCAATATGGCCAATACAAAACAAAGTCCAAGACAATAAAATTATTATTATTTATAGATAGGCTTTGTTTAGCCCTGAAGTTAGTTTTAAAATGTCATAAAAAAGGTGAAATTCACAAATGAGCTGGAGTAGGAAGGGACAGGCAGTGCTGTATAATGCTCTAATGAGTGAATTCCAAATTTCAATAGAAAGCCTTCCAGCCACTCCACGATTGGGCTTTCCAGCCAATTCAGTAGCCAACATATATATATATATATTTGTATTTAATACAAAGGTGAGAACTGCTCTACAGTTAACATTAGTCAGAACTTTATAGGGTAATACTAGACCATTGGTACATCTTCCCATATCTTTTCCCACCATTCTGTGCATTGTGTGTTTATTATGGCTACTACCTTTTAATATAAACATTTTCATTTTGCATCCTCAAAAAAAATTAGGGATGTAATGTGGATTCGAATAGAAACCGGTTTCAAATCGAATCTGAGGGTTTCGAAGTCCCGACGAGACTTTCAGAACTCCCGGATTTCACGGAACCCGGATTTTCCGAATTTTCTATTTTTATCGAAAATAGACGATTATCGAAAATGGAAAATAGATGATTATCAAAAATTGATAACCTATGAAACTAACGATCAATTTCCTTAACTCTCGAAAATAGAATGCGGAAGCTCTAAAACAGACCGATCTTGTGTAAAGATAGTTTTAAAATAAGTTTTGGTTGTATTTACGGGTTCCCCAGACCATTCCCCAGGTCTCTGTGTCATTTACAGTAACCTACTATTACAATTTGTCCCTTAAAATGAACAGAAACTTTCAAAAAAATTTCTCTCATAGACTTGTATGGGTTCGTTTTCGAATTTCGAAATTTTTGGAAATTTCGAAAGTTCGAAAACTCAACAGTTTCGAACATCTCTACTTTCAATGACAACAATGTGATTTTGTGAAACTTCATGAAACCACCTGCAAAATGACACTGATTGGTTTAATCTATTTTAAGTGGCCACCTATTTCCATGTATTTGTAAATTAAACTTGTGTTTATGGTGATTAGGATTATGCACTCTGAGGCCAGGCTTTAAAAAATGTAAAAATTCTTAATGAGACAGGATTTAAAAATTACAATGCAGCTGCAACGAATACCATAAAGATAAAGCACACCTTTTGTAAAGTATAGTATAGTATTTGAGGTTGAATAAAGACATACATCCATCCAGTCCAACCCATCTAGCAATACCCTCATTTCCTGCATAACTGTTGATCCAGAGGAAGGCAAAAAAACCCACAAAATTTATGAAGGGGAAAAAAAATCCTTCCTGACTCCAAGTGGCAATCAAAAATATCCCTGGATCAACTCTACTTTATATATCAATACTAGTAACCTTTTTGTACACAGGATTCCAAAATTGCACTGCATATTCCAAATGAGGCCTTACTAATGCTTTGTAAAAAGGGAGAATAACATTTTCCTCCCTTGAATCCATACCTCTCTTTATACAAGACAATATCATGCTGGCTCTAGCTGTTGCTGCCTGGCACTGCTTGCTTTCTTTAACTTTGTTATCCACCAAACCTCCAAGATCCCTTTTCAACAGGGATTCACTTAACACAGAGCCATTTATAGTATAAGCAGGATTTTTAAGTCCAAAATGCATCACCTTACATTTGTCAACATTGAATCTCATGTGACACTTAGCAGCCCAATTTGTCAATCTATGTATATCCCCTGCACATCCGCTGATGTTTTTAATGGGTGACAAAGTTTTGTGTCATCAGCAAACACAGGAACCTTGCTGACAATACCCAATTCCAAATCATTAATAAACAGATTAAATAGAAGCGGCCCCAACACAGAACCCTGTGGCACCCCACTTAGCACTTTTAAGTCCATATTGATAAAGCCCCATTAACAACTACTCTCTGCATGCTATTCATTAACCAATTTTCTATCCATGTACAAATGTGCCTCCCCAGACCAACAGACCCTAGCTTATACATTAGTGGCCTATGGGGGACTGTATCAAAAGCCTTTGCAAAATCCAAGTATACTACATCTATTGCTATGCCAGAGTCTAAATTTCTACTCACTTCCTCATAAAAGCCAAGGAAGTAAGTTTGACAAGATATTTTCCTCCTAAATCCATGCTGGTTACTACTTATAATGTCAGTCCTTGAAACATACTCTAGAACATGTTCCCTTATTAAACTTTCCAGTATCTTCCCCACCACTGAAGTTAAACTTAAAGGCCTGTAATAACCTGACTGTGAACAACTGCCCTTTTTGAATATTGGAATAACATCAGCCTTTTTCCAATCCAGAGGCACAAATCCGGACATAAGGGAATCTGCAAAAATAAGAAACAATGGCCTAGATAAAACTGAAGTTAGCTCCCTAAGGAGGTGTTTTTTTTTTTTTAGTTTATAAAATATCTCAATGCACCTAAGAGCAACTTTACCTTTATAACATTGATATAGAAAATGCACTGGAGAGTGATAGCTGCTCTCTGTGCATCATCTTTTATGATAACTGAGCTACTTACTTTTCAAAATCTGAATTGGCTTTTGTTTTTCTTTCAAGGAGAGGTGAAGGCTGAAAACCTTTTTACTATGTATTGTCCATGTTTAGCCGAATCAGATCATTTATTGCTTTTTTTTTTTTTTTATAATATATCTGATTTCTAAACATACAGCATGTCAGGAGAATCTTCTAGTAGGGGCCACAACTTCTCCATTTTTCTGGTTATTTTACAAAATTCTTCAACATTTTGCTGTTGTAATTTAGTGAAATGAATGGCAGGATTCCTTGCTCTCAAGCTAAGGGAAGGGTTGTGTGTTACAGCTCTGAGCAGCTGGACACTGCCTAAACCTGTGTCCTAGTTCTGTTCTGATTCAATGGGTTAATGAATGGGAGTTGTTTATTCAACACAAATTTACTCACAAACAGGGAGATGTAATAAAAGTTCTTATTGTTAAAATGGTGCTAATTTTGCCCCTACCAATCAGATGTTAGTTATAATTTGAAAGCAAAGATTGATTGGTTGCGGAAAAAAATAGCTCCATTTTTAACAATAAGAACTTTTATTACATTTCCTGAAAATGTTTATCATTTTTTGTGTAAATTTCCAGTGTGGAATAAACACCTTTTGGTCACAGCTGAGTCTGTAAGTTAATTGGTCTTTACCTATCACATAACTGGATTTATACATTTGAGGAGTACTGGTGAAATACTCCAGGGATTGAAGATTGAGACCCCGAAACATCAATATGCAGTACATAGTCTGAATTTAACTATATTTGCATAAAATGTTTACAAATGATTATTATTGACAACATCTTCCATAGTGCGTTACAATTACATGTATACAGGAGAAGATGGCTAGAGGATTGGAGGAAATTTTAATCTAGGTTGGGGGGGGGGGAGGTATTAGCAGTCTCACTGGGATAGATAGCCCAGGAAGAAAGCAGGGTGTAGATAGGCCAGTGGTGGGTGGAAAGGGGGTGAAAGGGGGTGGGGCTAGCATAGAGGGTTAGCATTACAGGATCATAATCTAAAATGTATGTTTGTAAATGCGAGAAGCCTGGCAGACAAAAAGGGAGATTTGGAGATTTAGAGCGCATTATAGATATAAAGGTAACTGAAGGCTTAGGCAATAGTGACCATGAAATAGTGTCGTTTGGAGTATGTTATCGAAAGGAAAAGTGTGCTGGATTAACAAAGACTTTTAATTTTGGGAAAGCAAATTTTCCCAGGTTAAAAGTAGCTCTAAGGTATTATCAGGTAAAGGTACTGAACAGAAGGGAACCGTTTAAGGGGATTTTAAGCCATTTCACATCTAAATTTATACCCTTGGGAAATAAATGTAAAAAAAATAAATCCGCGCCCATGTGGCTGAATTCTGATGTAAAGAGGCAAATGGAAAGAAAGAGGCATTTAAAACCTTTAAGTCAGAGGGAACTGAAAGGGCCTTTAGGGATTATAAAAACTGTAACAATGAGTGTAAGAAAGCAATCAAACTAGCTAAAAATTAATAAGAAAGTTAGGATAATTGAACAAAGCATCACTAAGCCTAAACATTTTTTTAAGTATAGTAATAGTAAGAAGATGAGGACTGTGAATGTGGCACCATTAATTAATGGGGATAAGTTAGTTACAGAGGATGGCAATAAAGCAAATGTCTTGAATTCCCCCCCCCCCTTTGTATACACTATAGAAGATCCAAGTACAGATATCCTAGAGTATAGTATCAAATAAAAGATTCAAGTGCACTTTGGTTAACCGAGGATATGATACAAAAAGAACTAAATAAGGTTAATATTAATAAATCTCCTGGACCGGATAAAATACATCCTCGGGTACTTAGGGAGCTACGTTCAGTTTTATCTAGGCCATTGTTTCTTATTTTTGCAGATTCCCTCATATCCGGAGGTGTGCGTCTGGATTGGAAAAAGGCTGATGTTATTCCAATATTCAAAAAGGGTAGTCGTTCACAGCCGGGTAATTACAGGCCTGTAAGTTTAACGTCAGCGGTGGGGAAGATACTGAAAAGTTTAATAAGGGAACATGTTCTAGAGTATGTTTCAAGGACTGACATTATAAGTAGTAAACAGCATGGATTTAGGAGGAAAATATCTTGTCAAACTAACTTGCTTGGCTTTTATGAGGAAGTGAGTAGAAATTTAGACTCTGGCATAACAGTAGATGTAGAATACTTGGATTTTGCAAAGGCTTTTGATACAGTCCCCCATAGGCCACTAATGTATAAGCTAAGGTCTGTTGGTCTGGGGAGGCACATTTGTACATGGATAGAAAATTGGTTAATGAATAGAAGGATTTCGGAAAAGGTTTTTCACTTTGAAAACGGTAAAGCTATGGAACTGTATTCCAGTGGACGTTGTTATGTTCATTGGTCATATAAAAAATGCTGAATGAGTTTCTGCAAACAAGGAATGTTGCAAGTTACTGGTATTGATACATAAAGTAGAGCTGATCCAGATTGCCACTTAGAGTCAGGAAGGAATTTTTGCCCCTTCATAAATTGTGTTCAACAGTGGATCAACAGTTAGGCAGGAAATGAGGATATTGCTAGATGGGTTGGACTGGATGGACGTATGTCTTTATTCAACCTCAAATACTATACTATACTATACATTCACATCAGGCCTTGCTCTGAAGAGCTTAAAATCTAAGCACATTTATTTGACACATACAACCTATCAGTATGTCTTTATCAATGTGTGGGGAGCTGGAGTGCCCGGTGGAAACCAACAAAAGCACAGAGAGAACATACAAACTCCTTGCAGATGTGTCCAGGACTTCAGCGCTGCAAGGCATTAATGCTAGCCACTGAGCCACTGTGGTGCCCATACAAATAGCATAAGAACCTCGTAAATTTCATGAATACATGGACACATAATATAAGAAATATTTACTCATTAAATAGGAAAACTTTGTCAACAACTTTTTGCCACAACTGTTGCTGTCTCTGGCAGGGGTATAACTAACAGGGGAGCAGACCCTACAGGGGGGACCCATCTTCTCATTTTCTCTATGACAGATATGTATGTATGTATAATTTTATTTATAAAGCGCCACTTGGTTATGCAATGCTGTACATTAAAAAATACAGAGTATACAAACAAGGGGATAAGTGCAAGCCATTATACAGATATATAAAAATAACATTCAATTAAATACAATTTCATACATCAGTTAAGAAAGCATATATATAAATTACGGACAAATTGATATAAGTGCAACAAGCTTACAATCTAAGTGGGAGGGACAACATACAGAAGTGGGGGGGGGGGTGGGTACCAAGTGCTTAAAAGGGCTAACAATCATTTGTTCTGCTGATGCTCTGAAAGGTAGAATAACAGTCTAAATTTGAAAGTATTAATGGATGTCACCAGGTGAAGTGAGAGCAGGAGAGAGTTCCAAAGGTAGGGAGCAGCTAGAGAGAATTGTTTAAGGCGGGAGGCAGCAGATCCTCCTCCCAGAAAACCACTGTAGATAAATTAGGAAGAGGGGCCCCATTATAGATTTGCTGGGGGACCCAGTGAATACCAGTTACGCCACTGGTCTCTGGTGTTAATGTACATATCCTGTCTCACTCACTTTTTTCAGAATGATTTGTGGTGGTGAAAGTTAGAATGTGCCAGAATATAAAGGCAATAAATAATACACTGTTTGGTTCAGCTAAAAATATATAATAATCACCGAAAACTGCCCTTTTATCTTCTTTAATACTTTGAAATATAACACTTTATCACCTTTCTGTATCTCTCCTCCTGTCTCCTCGCATTTTTAGTTCTGCCCCTACAAAATGTGGAAATCCCTTTAGAGCTACACAGGAACTGGAAAACAAATGAGAACAAGAGCACCAGGATAACAATAATATAACAACACAAAAATGGTTAAGAAACGAGGAATGAGAGGAGGATGACGAGAAGAGAAGGAGGAGAATAACAATGAACTAGGCAAGCAACTATGAATAAGATAAGTAACGAGAAACCAGAGAGAGGACCACTAGTTTGGAATCCAATACTATAACAGACAATCAATGAGTGATTGTAACAGGCTTAAATAATGCAAAGGAACCAAATGGGGCTGAGAGTTTGATGCAGGATTGGTGAGTTTAAACTTAATAGCATCTCCTCTGCCCAATCAATGGCTTACAGGAGCGGAGGAGATAAGAAGAAGTGCATGCGCGTACACCAAGACGCCAGATGTGGAGTAATGATGTCACCCGTCGAAGATGTAGCTGCAGATTCCAGAAGGTGGTGATTGGTGAGGGAGCACGAGGCAGGTAAATGCAGAGTCCTAACAACTGCGAGTTGGGACATTACTAGCACCACTGCTATTCCTCTAGTCTTAGGTTGGAGCATGCTCACTGCTGGAGAAGTGAATCATCAGCTGAACCACAAGTCCCACCTCCAACTTTTAAACCCAAGCTAGCCACAAGCCAGAAAATATTTGTTTTCTCTTCCTAAGTAAGAGCAATTGACAGAGGATAGAGTAACTAGTAACTAGTTTCAGAAAAGATTGTTTTTTTTTGGGGGGGTACAATTTAAAGTACTGCTCTTCTGTCTCCTACAAGGATTCTAGGGGCCTGATTTACCCACATGTGCTGTGCTAAAAATAGGGGTTAAAATTGTGCTAATCTGTATTGAATAGGTTAACTCTGGCTGCACCAGTTTCACAAAAGACACCCGTGCAACCCGTGCAATCTATTTAATAAAGGATTTGCACCACTTTTAACTCCACAATTTAAGACCAGCTAATGGCTGGTCTTAAAGTGGCGCTGGGGTAAAATCCCTTTTGAAATCTACCACCAGGTGCAAATCCAGTATTAAATACCATAAGCCACATTTGCCTGGAGCAATTTGCGACTCTGGGTAAATGAGACCCTATGGGTTTTATGGAGAAAACAAATATTTATTTCTGCACAGTGTGTAACATAATAACATTCACTCAAATTCTTCCAACATATTAACAATGCAATCCAGGCAGAGCTTTTCAAAACATTGTTAACTGATCATATAATTAGGTTCGATCAGATCATAAACCAACATGAAAAATATATTCAGCTCAAATTCTTCTATTTTATAAAACAAATGCAATTTGACTGCATTGTAATTGGATTTACTTTGATTGAATTATGGAAATATGTATGGTATATGTAAATATAATAAGCCAATGTGGTGCTCAATACAAATTAAAAAATATCAGTTTCTGCAACCCAGCTACATTTAAGAAGCTGGGTACATACATTAAATAGTTATAGCAAATGACAGAGAGATTCCATTGGTAAATATCTGTAATCGCCTATATAAAATGCTACAAAATACAAAAATGTTCTCTCTATAAATTGTGTAGAGAGATCATTCAGATAACCAGCAAGTGCTATTATCTCCCTTTACTAAAGTATAGAGGCAGAGAAAACATTTCCTGCCACATCTGTTGGCTAGTAATGGACCCGTATACGAACTCAAACTAGTTTGGTTTTCCAAACTCGCGACTGTATTTTCGGTAATTATCGAAAATTCAATAATTATTGAATTTACGGTCGTTTGCTAACCCTAGAATGTACCGTTCGGTAAACCCTCGAATGAAATGTTCATTTTTGCTAACCCTCGAATGCAGCCTTCAATCCTTGAATGTATAGTTTGGTTTCAATACCCTCAAATGTATTGTTCGATTTTCGGTAACCTTCGAATGTAGCGTTCGGTAACCTTCGAAATAGGCCGTAACCCTCGAATGTAGCTTGCGCAAACCCGGCAATTGTCCGATCATGGGGAAATAAGTGTTTAAAAAGGTTTTGGTGACAGGTGCATGTTCCCCAGACCATTTCCCAGGTGCCACAGCCATTTACAGTTAGTTACCATTGTTATTTTATGTGTTATTGATCCGAACTTTTTGAACTATTAGCTTCCGACTGATTTTAATGGGTTAGTTTCCAAACTTCCGACCTTCGGAAACTAATCAAACTTCAATAAGTTTGGCCATCTCTACTGTTGGCAATAATTTGTCATACACAGGATCATTAGATGATTTTTCATCACACATGCAATAGATCAGGGATTCTCAAATAATGTCCTTTAAGATGTTTGAAAACTACAACTCCCAGCATTCCCTGGATTTGTTCTGTAGTTGAGGAATGCTGACAGTTGTAGTTTTTTAACACCTGGAGGGCCATAGTTTGAGGATCACTGCAAAAGAAAAAGAAAAAAGGCTACCTATATACTTGAGTATAAGCCGACCCAAGTATAAGCCGAGGTACCCATTTTTTCCTCAAAAATTAGAGAAAAGCTGATTGACTCAAGTATAAGCTGAGCATTGAAATTATGACCACTACTGCCTTCTGATTCTGTATTGTTTTGAAGCTTTAGTTGCCCTTTATATGGGCAGCATACAGCAATAGCTAAATCCAGTATGGCTATTACTGTATTTGACTACTGTATGGGAATTCTGCTTTCAATTTAAAGGGCAACTAAAGCCTCAAAACAATACAGAATCAGAATGCAATATTTTTAATATATACCATTCTCCTTACTGTACATGTCACGCGTCTGCACCTACCTGCTCCTGGAGACTCCCGCATGGGCATGCGCCAACGTTCACCCGCGCGCACATTGCAAACAACCTGGACTTTCGGGTGCGCGCGTGTCGCTGGTGACACACAGTAGCTGGTGCCATGGTTTCCAGTCACGTCTTCTCGCTATGGACAGGTTTGGGCCTCCTGTTGCACGCGTGCATCCCAGCATGCACACGCGGGGGTGCGCGTAATTCTGACATCCCTGCTCCTATTTAAGGCTCCTCCTACTGGCTGGCTCTTGCTGCCAGTTCAGAGTTAGTTTACTCTGTTCCTAAGCTCCTTCCTGGTGATTTGCTATTCAGCTAATTCCTTATTCCTGTCTTCAGTTCAGCCCTTGGTCTCCATATCCTCCAGCCTGCTCCTGCCTCCAATTCAACTTTTGGTCTCCATATCCACCAGCCTGCTCCTGCCTCCAGTTCAACCTTTGGTCTCCATATCTATCAGCCTGCTCCTGCCTCCATTTCCAGCTTTGGTCTCCATATCCATCAGCCTGCTCCTGCCTCCAGTTCTACCTTTGGTCTCCATATCCATCAGCCTTCTCCTGCCTTCAGTTCAACCTTTGGTCTCCATATACACCAGCCTGCTCCTGCCTCCATTCCTACTGTGGTCTCCTTCTCAACTCCTTGCTCCAGTTTCTAGTGCTGCCTTGGCCTCTTCATCTTTCCTCCTGCTCCAGCCAATGGTACGTGCCTCTTTCCGTATTTGTTATCCGATTTCCACCAGGCAGCCTTGTTCTTGTTATTGGCACTTATTGTTTCTGCTGCCTACTCCGCATTGTGGGATAGTCTTCTGCGAGGTCTCTCTTCTGAAGCCGCGACCTGGTTAGACTCCGCATTCAGAGGAGGGTCTTGTGGGAGTCTCCTCTGGAAGATACAAAAAGCAAAAGCTTCAACCTTTTCCCCATGAACCAGTGCAAATATTTTTACAAGGAATAAATACTTCTTACTATATACTAAAATTATATGAACCAGATTTCTAAACCTTCATGGATTGTCTCAGGTTAACATGTCATGCACCAGAAAGTAGTAATAATATGTACATGTAATGTAATATTTGTGAAAAACTGGAAAGTTTTTTTCCCCGACTGCAGTTCAGTGGAAGTTCTGAAAAATGAAAAAAAAAAAAACTATTTTCAAATATTCGATCAGAATTTTTTATTTTTTGATATTTTTTTAATCTAAATTTAGAATTTTCTAATATTTGATTTTCAATTTTTCGATGTTAAGTTCCATTGCATTTGCAGATTTTCAAAACTGCAAGATTTAAATAGAAACCTGGTTAGTTTTAAAACCACAAACACTACCACCCAATTAGTATAAAAATGGTCTATCCTATGGGACTGTTCATTGTAAGTTTGGTAACAAGTCACCTGCATGTATATTGACTCTAGTACTTAAATATGCAAGAAGCAAAAAAATGTACTATTTACTTGTTGCCACATTTTTTGCACACTGAGCACTGTGTAATGACTGAGTTGTGTTTGTTTTAATTAGGTGAAGTTTAAATTTATCATTGAATATTTACAGTTTCTCAGATTTGCTTTATTATTAAATTATAGCTGTTTTTGAAGAATTCTCCATTGATTATAAGACTGAGGTGTTCTGTAGAAATTGTCTTGGATCTGATTTTGAAAATTTGCCCGAAGCGCAAATAAAAAAGAATGATCATTCCGTTTATATTTTATTCTTAACAATCATTCCTTTGTCCATACAGGGGATTAATCATGTTTGCTCCCTCTACTGAAGATAAGGAAGCTGATTCTGGCTAATAGAAATTTTCCATCTGGAATGATTGGCCACGATGCCGATGGTGGTATTTCGTCGGCATCATTGTTGATCCTTTTTGGCCTCCTATAAGCAGCAAATCTCGTTGGATCTGATGGGATTTGAAAGGGGTTTTGCCATAGGTATACCTAGCTTAAGTTAAATCACTTTTGATTGTTTCTTGGATTTCTGTGCATACAGAGTCGATAAAAAATAAAAATAAATCAGCAGTAAAGTGGAACTAATTATGCAGGTGGCTGAATAGAGACTCAACTACCTAGTTATTGTTTATTTTTATTTGTAAAAAATATGCTTTGATACAATGAGAACAATGCGTCAAATACATCATCTTAACTTAATAATATCTTCATAAGTTTCAAATATTTGGGTACGGTAATTACTACAAGGGTAGTGAGGGTACCATAAAAATCTAATAGTGCGAGGTTGTATTTCTGAAAAATTTATATAGCAGGTGCAGCATTCAGCTGTTGCTGTGAAAAAGTGTTGGTTTATTGGAAAAACATGGCATACTATTCATTTGTTTTGAAACTTTGCTATGGTAAGGAAAATCAAGATATTGGTGTGGTTCTGGAGAAATATTTATTTACATGTTGACGTATTCCACAAGTACCATGCTAGTGCTACCATAGTGATGGACTCTGTTTAATAGAGGTGTTCTATCAATGTCACTCTATCACCATGGTGATAAATTCTGAAAATGGAAAATGCATTTGCCAGTGTATCAATAAAAATATTGCTGAACACATTAGCTGCATGAACGTTGTGCAAATGGAGTTGATTGACACCGGTGATCCTTGACCATCTACTTCATTTAAAAGGATTTGGAAGATTCATAAAAAATTACACAAGCTGTACTATTCAAGCACAATAACTCCTCAATTTAAATGAATAATGCACACCCATGAGCTGTTATACAATGACTGTTTTAATCAAATCACGATTATTATAAGATTATTTATTTATAAACCCTATATGCACAACAGACAGTAACTGGGGGTACATTTTTAAATGTTGTCCCTCCTCTTAAGAATACCCAGGATGAGGGCCTTAACTGCTAGGCCCTTACCCCTGTTTCACTTGCTTATGTTAGAAGTGGTGCAATATTACCATACGGTTCTGGTTTGGCACCACCTTATCATGATTCCTGATTCATCAAGCATCAATTATTTATTCGCACATCATTTTAAAACCAACCAAGTAGTATGGAGGGGAAAATTAGCACCAGAGTCTGACGCGTTTCGGGTCAGGTGACCCTAACTCATAGACTTAGTGTGTCATACTGGCCACCTCCTTAAAAAGGCATAAAATCCAATCAGAGGTAAGTATTAGTTAACACTCAGTGTACCAATCAAAAGTAAGTATTAGTTAACAAGTAAATAAGTATTAGTTAACACTCAGTGTACCACACAGCAACATATTGCCACCAGGTGAGTATGTTCAACTTTCCATATGAGGCAGAACTTTACATATAGTGTAATAATAAAACCATTAAAAAAATCCTGACACATTCATTATCATTATGAGCAAAAGGGGAAGTAAAAATTAAATGTTTAATATATTATTTTTCTGTAATCCAAAGAGCAATATATGGCATTTGAAGAAAGGGAGAAAAACCAAACAACATCAAGTGGCTTCCTAACTTCTTGAGAGGATCTATCTTTGAGCCAGATAGCTGGTCATTTAAGGTTGAAAAAATCATTGATATGTTATGTTATACAACTAATGTCCCATCTAGTTTAAGCCATCTGGTACTCTTGTACATAATTTGAAGATCCAAAAAGCTTCTCTCTTGTTAATAAGTTTCAAAATATCTCCTCCTCTAATGCCACATCGTACCCTTTCTATAATCTGTACCATGCAATCTTGAATACTGCCATCATTGCAATACATGAAATGTTTCCCAACTGGGGTTTTGACTTCTTTCTTATAAATGTAATTTAAATGTTCTCGAATTCTTTCCATGAGGGGTCTAGTTGTCCTCCCTACATATTGTTTTGAACATTTATTACAGGTGATTAAGTATATCACATTTGAGGTGTCACAGTACATAATCATTGATTTTATATTCCTTTCGTTTCACTGATGATATAAATGTATCTCCTATCCAGATATATCTACATGTTTTACATATTGTTCTGCCACATTTGTGGTTACCCGTGTATGATAGCCATGATGTCCCTCTATTCTTCTGTCTATCATTCCAGCATAAGCTAGGTGATATTATATTCCCAACTGATCTTGCCTTTCTAGTAATCATTTTTACTCCTTCTGTAAGGATCTGTTTTAGGTGGGGTTCCCATTTGAGGACAGGCAGATGTTTATATATAATCTTTTTAATGGATTCATACTCTAGACTATAATCTGTTACAAAATATATTGCATTAGATTCTTCCTTCCTTCTAGTGTTTTTCTTAAGGAGCTCTTTTCTAGACTTAGATTTTGCCTTACGATAATCACGATCAATATCAAATTTCTTATAGCCTCTTTCTAGCAGTCTTTTTCTCAGATCATCCGAGGCTACCTCATATAGTTCATTTGTAGAGCAATTTCTCTGAAGACGGACAAATTGCCCGTATAGAATAGTTTTAATAGTCTGCCTTGGATGGTGATTACGAGCTGCCTCTTTCCTATACACATCTGTTATCACTTTCTTATTTACAGGATCACCTTCTAGTTTTAAGTCTAAGAAAAAGACACTTCTTTTATCATACACCGGTGTGAATACCAAATTAAGATCATTTGCATTAACATATCTCACAAAATCTTCAATAGACCTTTTATCACCCCTCCAAATAAATAGGAGGTCGTCTATATATCTGCCGTACCACTGAATGTGGTTTCTATAGGGGTTCTTCTCTCCAAAGATGTGGGACTCCTCCCACCAACCCATAAAAAGGTTGGCAAAGCAGGGGGCAAAGGCCACGCCCATTGCAGTCCCGCATCTCTGGAGATAGTAAACACCATCGAAAAAAAAGTAGTTATATCTTAACAAGAAATCAATAGCATCCAGTATAAACATTTTGAGTTTCACAGCATATGATGAGTATCTATTCAAAAAGAACCCCACGGCTTCTAATCCCTGTTTATGATTAATGATAGAATATAGAGATTTGACATCAAGGGTCAGCCAGTAAAAACCCTGTTCTCAATTCTGATCTAACATTTTTTGCAAAACTTCTTTTGTGTCTTTAATATATGATTTTGATGATTGTACAATTGGCTGAAGATAAAAATCCACCAGTCTCCCTAGATTTTCTCCTAATGAGCCAATACTGGCAATAATAGGTCTTCCCTCTGGGTTATCCAACCTCTTATGGACTTTAGGAAGATGATGGTAAATTGGGATGACTGGGTTATCACATATAAGGGCTTCCTTGTCCTGTTCTGATAAAACACCTATTGTGGCATAATTATTTATTAAACCATCTAATAGCTGTTTAAACTTCCTTGTAGGGTTGAAATGTAATTTTGTGTATGTAGTTACATCATTTAATTGGCAATATGCCTCATTAATATACATGTCTGTGTCTGATAATACAACTGCCCCTCCTTTGTCTGCTAACTTAACAACAACATGGTTATTAGTTTTCATTGATTGGAGGCCTTCTCTCTCAGTTCTAGACAAGTTATCATTAAAGGTATAACATTTATTCTAGTTAACTGTCTGAGGTCCATTTCAACTAACTGTTGAAATAGCTCAACTTCATTGGTACAAGCATTCACAGGATAGAAGGCAGACTTCTTTCTGATGTGACTATCCAGTCTTAAGATATTGCCTCCCTCTTTGATGAGAGTCACTGCCTTCCATATCCTGTAAATCCTGTAACAAGGCAAAATCCTGAAAGGAAAATTCATTAGTACATGAGACAACATTAGAGTCCACATTCGGTGTGTAAACAGAATTACCAGTCCCATTCTCCTCTTCATTATAAAAATGTTTACGTAGCATCAATATTCTAATGAAGCCATTTACATCTAATATTGTTCTGAATAGATCAAAATGAGTATTCGGTACAAAAGTTAACCCATTTGCTAATACCGACATCTGGGCTTCACTGATATCTTAGGAGGAAAGGTTGATTACATTTACACATTCTTTTTCCTGCCCCAAGATTGCCTTTGGAGATATCTCCGAGGATTTATATCTATTCCCTTCTCCTCTTCTAATTCTTTTTGTTCCCTTATCCGTAAGGGACGCGAATAGTTTTTTGATGGTACCTGTTTCAATTGTCCCTTCGTACGTTTTCTAACAGATACGGGGTCAGATTGCTCCTCATCCGATATTCTAGCATCACTCATGAAATATTCACTATCTGATGATTCATCTGTTCTTCTGGTAAAAGAAACATGTTTGTTAGTTTGTTTAAGGATTGACTTCTGTTTGTTCTTTACCGGTGTCTTTCTTAAAACAGTTCTGTCTGTGTCCATATACCATGTTCCTTTCATAATCCATTTTATCCCTAATGAATTTCTTTTGTTTCCTTGTCTGTGATTCTGTTTCTATTAACTCTATATTTTCCTTCAAGGCTTTATCTAGTGTATGAAGGCTGGAATCTGATTCAAATTTAATAATCTCTTGTTGTATTATTTCCATTTCCTCTCTTACTTTAATAATTTGCTGTTCCTTTAATTCCAATATTTACTTCATAAGGTTAATAGAACAGATTGACAAAGCATTATTCCATTTTTCAAGAAAGGCCTCATCTCCATTATGAAAGCTTGGCCTTTTATTGATTCTTAGTCCCCTTGGTATTATTTCATAGTGCAAATACCTTTTAAAACTCATAATGTCCCAATACAGATATGTTTCCTTCGTCATAAGTTTTTCCAACTGCATAAATCTGCCATCAAGACTATTGTTTAATGGGCTAAAATCATTCTCCATATCTTCCATACATTTTTCAAACCCTCTAAATGAGCGGTTGTAAAAATTGTGCGTATGTTCTATATTTTCTATGACTGACCTTTTTGACCAGACTGCTTCCATTTTCAATGGCGTAGTATTCGTTAGTCGCAAGTTTTCCTGTAACACGTGTAGCGTATTGATTTGGGCGGAGGTTGTGCTCTACTGGGACAAATTCACAAATAGACAAACACAGTCAGTGGCTCAAAACCTCCCCTGTTCCCCGCTCTCACCCACTCCAAAGCTGGTCTCTGTGTCTCCAGCGTCTCGGTATGTGGTCACGTGATCCAATTCTCGCGGTGTTTCTCAGTACTCCTCGGAAGTGTGCTCACTGCCCGGGGTTTGTCCACGCCCCCAACAAAATAGTCTTGCAATATTACCATACAGTTCTGGCTTGGCACCACCTTATCACAATTCCTGATTCATCAATCAAGCAGTCCGTTTCATTTAAAAACAAATTCTTTATTCGCACATAATTTTAAAACCTACCAAATAGTATGGAAGGGAAAATTAACACCAGAGTCTGACGCGTTTTGGGTCAGGTGACCCTTACTCATAGACTTAGTGTGTCATACTGGCCACCTCCTTAAAAAGGCATAAAATCCAATCAGAAATAAGTATTAGTTAACACTCAGTGTACCAAACAAAAGTAAGTATTAGTTAACAAGTAAATAAGTATTAATTAACACTCAGTGTACCACACAGCAACATATTGCCACCAGGTGAGTATGTTCAACTTTCCATATGAGGCAGAACTTTACATATAGTGTAATAATAAAAACATTAAAAACATCCTGACACATTCATTATCACTATGAGCAAAAGGGGAAGTAAAAATTTAAATGTTAAATATATTATTATTCTGTAATCCAAAGAGCAATATATGGCATATGTTTGAAGTGGGTCATGCAATTAGGCAGATCTCAGACAGGTTTTGGCAGAGCTGGAAACTAGCTGAACAAAAGATACACAGTACATCTAAATTAGGTTTACTCAGGGTTGAGGACCTAGTAGTCTCAGTGCCCACCTTGGGGTTGGGGGCTGAGGTACCTGGGGGGGTATTGTTGACTTTTTAAGACTAAAACACATGGGTTAACAGTTCTGCATGATTGATCAGGTCAACAATTTTGATGAATAAGCATGGTGATTGAAAGTAAATGAAAATTTTCAGCAAAACCCAATAGTCAGATGACGTGTCAGTCAATCGTGGAGCCTATAAGACAAAACAATTGGTTGGGCAGAAATATTGGCATGTACCATTTTAATTTGGCCAGCAGCGTATGGGCTCTATTTATAAACCCACAGTATTGGAAAGATCTGACAACGCTGGTCGTTCATTTATGTCTGCGGATGCCAGCAGTCATACAATACTGCCACCTACTATTAGTATCTTATGATGAGGTCATAAATGTATTTGTGTGGATGTAAAACCGCCCTTGTTTATAAATACAACCCTATGAATCAGTATATTAATTGTTATGTGTACTAGGCTCAACATCTAAAGACCAGATAGGATGTGAGTTGTACTTCTTGCATTCAAAAGGTTGCAGCCTGAGTGTATCTGGTGCAAAATTTCACAGATAAAAACTAATTGATGCGGCGCAAATGTGCATAAACATAAAGTATAAACTGTGTTGATAAATTCTGTATCTTCACTCCTGGCTCCTGCAGGTTTTATTGAAGAACAGGAGGTGAGACAATTAAACTTAAATGCCAAAAGTTAATTTGAGATACAATCAAAGATTTTTTTTTTTTGCTTTGCCCAACACATTGTAAAAGATCCCAGAATTTACTAAACATCAAAGAAAACAAAATGCCACTTCAGACTTCTGTAAACTGCCCGTTACCTAATAATTGACAACTTCTAGTAACTTGTATGATACCAACATTCTATGTGGAACATTTTTTTATTGAAGTTGCAGATTTTGTCATTTTTTTCTTATATTAAGTGATGCTAATGATAATAATAGAAATAACAACAGGGTTATTCAATAAAAGTTCTTATCGTTTAAAATGGCGCTAATTTTGCCCCAACCAATCAGATGTTAGCTTTGCAAATGTTAAATAAGATCTGATTGGTTGGGGCTAAATTAGCACCATTTTAAATGATAAGAGCTTTTATTGAATCTCCCTGCAAGTGTCTTATATTTGACAAAAAATAGTGTAACGTTTTGTTTTCATATCCTTTTTCATAACCTGTTTAGAACACTTATAATAACCAAATAATTTTTTTTAAAAGCACATTGTATGTGAAATGTATTATTTGGAAAGTTCTATAGGTCAGTAAACTTTGTCTAAAAATATACAGTGGGAAAAAAATCCATGGGGAAAAGAAAAAGATCTGACTGCTTTTTTCCTTTGGCTATTTTTTTTTTTTTTTTGCGGTGAATTAAATCGAAGTTGACAGTTTTAGAGTGTTATGAAACACTGGCATTCAATCAATTTTCTTTTTACTGTTTTTTTCTCTTTTCTATTGTAAATTGTGTCATCTAGAGGGCCTTGTCTGTCACATTTGTTTCTTACTCTTTAGAGCTTTTACAATACTTTACCCCTTGGTGCATTTTCAATACAATAAATGCCATTTCTCAAGGAGGTACAATCCAAAACATTTACACAATGTTGACATATTTTTTCTAGCTACTTTTTCCCCCTCAGAGCATCTAAAAAACAAGATAGTAACCTCCTACTAATTACCAATTACTGATTACTAGCCACAACTTAAATGGTGTCCTTTTGTAGAATTATAGTATGCAGGATAATAGGAAAACAGAAGCATTTGCACAAACCTTGCTTGGGGTAAATCTAGAGAACAATTTGTCGACTCTTGTGTAGTGTTGAGTACAGGTTTTAAATCATCCAATGGAATTTTTAACCAAAACTTGAAATATTAGAAAATTGAAAATTCAAAAATTTGTGATCGAAAATCAAACAAAAAAAGAAAGAAACTCACCAATTTTGTTCATCTCTATTTTTAGGGTGATTTCCTAAAGATGCCAACAAACTTTCAAACCCTCAGATTTCTACTTCCATAATCTTTACACCTTTGTTTAATCTATTGAATGCTTACTGAATTGTTAATGGGAATGTAAAGGAGCAACCAGAGATGCTGATAAGGGAAAAAAAAACAATGGTTTATGCTAGGTAAAATAACTAAGCAATACATATCAGGCTTACTGGTATTTAATAAGAGGGGCAAAAATTTGCCCGAGCTGCTAATTTGCTTCAACCAATTCAGATGATAACTGTCCTGCTTCAATTTAGAAAACATTTGATATTAAATGATTGTTTGCTGCAGTTTAAGAACATGAGGAAAAGTGTGCACCTTTTCTTCAATAATGCCAATCATTTAATTAAACAATAAATGGTATTACCTTATATCCAATATGTCTTTGATTTCATCAATGGCTAACATGGTACAATTCTCTACTACTACTTGAATAAGGCCTATAATTCCCAAAATTGACCCAATCATTTAGGAACAGCCCCTGTAAAGAGCATGTGCACCATTATAGACATACCCCAAATCCGAGTAACACATCTACTGTCTACTATATAATAAACTCATATACTAGAACAGTGAAAATAATGTATGTTTCTTTCCCATGCAGAATGTCAGAAGCTTTATCTACATCTAGTAACAAGAGTACATTTTGAATAATGGTTCTTTGTAATGTATTTATAAATGTGCAGCATTGCAAATTTGCAATATTGTGTCTTTTAAGGGCATGTCCAGCCATCAAATAAACTTTTAGTTATAGTTCAGCACACACACCCCATCCCAACCTAATATCAGAATTATTCATTTTGCAGAAAGATGCCCCTAAAAAGACTTACCAGACCCGACCCCTCGCCGCTCTGCCGCCCTACTCCTCTTTGCCTTCAGGTCGCAGCTGACAGTCAATGGCGCGATAGTGATATCTGACAGCCGCAACCAGAAAGTGCCTCACTGCTGATGCTTGTGCTAAAAATGAGGTTGCAGCAGGACGTAGCACATAGACAGCAAGGGACTGGGTCAGGAACTTCTTCAGGGGCATCTTTCTGAGGTTTGGGGGCATGCTGAACATATAACTTAAATTTTATTTCATTATAGCTACTGTATGTTAGACTGGGAAGAAGAGAGAAGAAGGAGGAGCAGTAAAGGGGATGATAGAATGCAGGCTGAGGTAAGTCAGTTTTGTAAGATCAGAGTTTTCACCCAGAAAAGAGAAATTCATTAAAATAGCTACTTTGCTTTCTGCTTTAAAAAAGCGAGAAATAAGTAATATGTGAGCCAGTGGTTATCTTTTGCCCCCGCACTGTTTTATACCCTTAGGGAAAATCAGAAACTGATATTGCAGTGCAAAGTGAAAAAAAAATACAAAGCTAAAGGGAAAACTTAACATCGTAATCAACTAAGAACACAGACTTAATGTGCTGCTTAGTTTTCCTAAGCAGTGAAATATGTTTATTTCAAGCCTGGAGGGTTTAATAGTTTCCCCTCTAATTAAAAACTATCAGCAGTTAGGGCTGCTAATGTAAACAAGGAAAAAGGAATTTAATTGTAAATACAATTCCCAATTTGGCTTTTTTTTTTAGTTTTCATCTGAAGTAGCAAGGTAGAATGTTCAGTATTAACACTAGTTTGGCAAGTTAAATATATTTTAAAATAGCTAATTTCTCTTTGTACGGAACAAACCTATTAAATATTAGCACAGATATTACTCTGCATGCCTTATTACATTTTTCCCATTCTTGTTTTATAGGAAAATTAAAATACAGAGACTCTGCTAGATCTGGGTAAATTACTAAGTTACTAAGAAGCAACTGCAATGTGGCTTCTGTGATGGCAAAAAAATATATATAATGCCACCTGAAAGATTTTGCATTTTTCAATATACGATGTAGTTATGTTCCTTTAAGTGGTACTTTCTTGTTATACCAATTTTTTATTCAGGAAGTGAAAAGATTTAGCCAAAATCATTAAAGGAGAACTTAAAGCTAAAAAAGGGGTAACTTTGTTAACTTCCATTTCTGTTGTCCCTGCATTCTTTTCAGTAACCAGTTGAGATATGACAGAGGAATGAACAGCTTTTAGACTCCATAGGGTTTTTTTACGTCTAATTTTGCATAAAAGACTTTGTAAATACTGGGATTAAACTTAAGCTTTCATTTTGTTAATTTTACTGGAGCAGCATGATATTTATAAAGGTATTATATTAATTTTATCAAATAATGATTAGTATTGTTAAATAAAGATCAGCATTGTCATAAAGATCTGGTGTAAAATTGGAGTATTTAATGCACAATTTCAGTATATAACATTGAGTATATTTTATTTTTGTAACATTGAGTATATTTAATTTTTTGCATTTAATATGCAGTATTGGTATTCAAAGTTGCTGTTTTGCAGAATATTGATATTTAATGATGATTGCTCTATTTTATAATCATTTCATTGGCTTTGTCAATATGCCCTCAATGAACTAGGTCCATAAAGGCATTGATACTTGAAGTGAGCTCCTTTTGGAGCCAACCCCTTTATTTGCATCCAAGGGCATACCTGAAGGGGCCTGGGCCCCCCACGAGATTGGAGGACAGGCCCCTGACTTCCTCCTTGAAGATCTCCACAGTGCTCAGCCTTCACATCTGTACAGCAACCAGTTGTTTTTAAACAGCTGATCACTTGTATGAAGGAAACATACACGTAATCAGCTGTTTAAAAACAGCTTGTCGCTGTGCAGATTGTGTTCTTGTGGCAGGTCCTACTACTGTCCGGGCCTCCATGCATGAGTGGCGATGGCGGTAGTTACGCCACTGTTTGCATCAGACAAGGCTGTACCCCCAAGTATAGGAAAGGGTGTTTACTTGTCAGGAATCTTTTTATGAAAAACTTTAGTTAGCTAAATTTTTTTTAAAAAGTTCTGTTTGAAAGAATGTTTTAGTATTTGCAATCAGCTCGCTCCCCTATTGCACTTTTTTTTTATAAACAACGCACAATCTTTTAAAACTCATTTTAACCTTTTTCTGCTTATTATATTGTAGGACCTTTAACAGGTCAGATGTTAATGATGTTCTTGGGTGCCTTCAGGTATTTAATTAGCAGATGCTTGAATCTGCTAGAAAATGTAATTCCACTTACTTATAAAATTCTCAAACATTCGGATGAATATAAATTCACAAACATTCAGATGAATATACTGTGAAAACAGGCACTGATGCAGAATGGTATTGGAAGCATTAGTTTTATATAACAATTCAGCACTGTGGCGAGGCTTGCTACTGAAATGCTAATGTATTGCACAGGGAAATTACTGCAGCCTATTCTGTGACAGATTTAATATACATAAAAGGGGCAGGGGGGGGAATACTTCTTCCTGCTGTTTTCACTTATTCCCCCAAGTCCTTTGAAAATTATAAAATAGGTGTTTGACTGATTTATAGAGCACTGTAAAATCTAAACACATCTATACATAACTTCACATTTTTTCTGGATTAAAAATTCATTATATAAATGCATTGTGTGGGCACTGAGTGTGGAATCCAAAAAATGAAATAGAAGATAAGGCAGCAGTCCAGCACGTCAGATTGCTCTTTTATTCTTCTCATTCATTCCATTATATGCTGCTCCAAATTTGCTGACAGGGTAGGAAAATTGATATCAGCCAGCTCTATTGCCCAGTGGCAGTAACATTCTCCATTCTCCTGCTACCAGCAGTCAGGGGAACAGGCACACATGCACATAATCCTGAAATGTCAGGCCATTTCTGTAAGTGTATTTGCGTGGGGGTGGGGGTGGGATTGAGTCAGTGGCAATAATAGTGGTAAAGTAAGAACCTTAGGCAATCCAAAAGGTCACTGCAATTAGTTAAATTTTTTAGGTTAGTAGAACATTACACCATTACACAGGAAGTGACACAATAACCATACAATAGAGAAAGTAACACCCACAAAATAGTCACACTTCAAAGGAAAGCATATCAAATGCCCATGTGCAATAGTCTATATACCAGCTGTCGGGAAGGGGGTGAACGAAAGATTGTTCAGATCCTGTCTCTCATCTTTCAGAAATCTGTACTGTGTGTACCTAGCTTAACTGCCAACTCCAAACATCCTTCTGCATCTATTGCTTTTTTACACCTCACTTGCTATAATAATACCGCATTGTTGCTATTACAATGTACATTGTTTCTCTATTTATATCTATGTTTCTATTTGTTACACCATATGCTGCTTCGTGATAGGATAACCCCCCCCAAAGTGAGACTCAGCAATTTACCTACTTATTCCAACAATGTATTTGCAATTGGGCAAACAATAAGGAAATGTTCCTGGGATTCTTCTGATTTTCAACCCCAAGTACTTTCTTTATCTGCACCATTAATGTATCTTGTATTTCCCCTTTACATATAGTTTCCCTTCGAAAGTCAGCCATGCAGTATCCTGTAGTTTGGCGGGGGGGGGGGGGGTCTTACTGGTTAGATAATGTAAACTCTCTGTTTGTACAGAACTGGTGGGACAGTAAAATTTGACTATATTATTTGTATTTGACAATACAATTATTTTTTCTTGACAATATTGGACACACGGATGCTAATAAGGTGATAAGGATGCCCCATCTCCTCAGCATCGTTAACCCTAAAGTCAGATGTGGAGAAAGGTGAAATCATCATACTTGTTTCAGTAATTGTTTCACCCTACTTTCAAACAAATAATCTTTAATAAAGGGTTATACTGGAGCTTTCACACTATTTTTCTATAGTGAGCTTGTTGTTTACATCAAACATCCAAAATTATACTTTAAGAACCTAGTCCCAAAAAAGCAACAGGACACAACATATCCAAACCTCCCTCCATTAGGCTTAGGTAGGTAAGCCTTCACTTTACTGGGTTCAATCTGCTACCCCAGAGCATTTGAAAAAAATAAACTTAATATAAGTATAAATAAGTATAAAAGGCTTCTGGCAATGGGATAATGCAGGAGTCAAACAAAAAGATTGGTACCAGGTATTTTTTAATGGGTTACTGGAAATTTCTGGACCATTAGATATTACAATGGTCACATCATCTGCATAGGGTACCACATTGAACAGTTGACCAAGGGGAAGCCAAATACATTAATGTCCATCTCTAGCAACAAAAGAATGGGTCAATGGCAACATTTTACAAGAGAGGGCTCAGGGGGCAGCCATCTCTTACTGCTGCCCCCACCTTGAAACCATCTCCTTACCAGCCATTAATCAGGGGGGGAGCATTTTGTCCCTTTGTATAGAACACATATCCAACCAATAAAATCTTTAGGAATCCCATGTTTTGACAAAATGCCCATAAATATTGATGGTTTACCCTATCAAAAACCTTGGCTTGGTCTATACATAGCATAGTTTCCAACCTTGGGCTTTACATTCCTTGACAGGACTGGCCCAACGTTATTTCATCCTTTCACTGTACAAAATTGGAAAGTAGGAACTAACACATCTGAACAAGATGAGAAAAAAAAGAACCTTTGCCAATAATTTTCTGTCTATATTAAGCAACGTTATTGGCTTCCAGGTTTCAAAATGTTTCTTCTCTTTCCCCTTAGACAGAAGTATAAGAGGAAACTTCCATTGAGGAGGAACCTTCATTTAGACATTCATTAAAAACCTGTGCAAGGGTTGGAACTAATACTGTAGATCTTTAAAAGCTTTATAAAACTCTGATGTTAACCCACCTGAACCTGGAGCCTTTTTACTATGTAACTTGCCTATTTCTTTGGCTGTTATATTTGCAGTCAGAGTAGAAAAATCTATTTTTTTTTACCTTTAAGAAATTGTCCATCTTTCCCTTTATAATAGTATTTGTGAGAACAACTGGCATGGCATTCTCTTCCCACCCTCAAAATTCCCTTTAAGGCCCATAAGACCCTCTACTTGCCTCTTTTTAACAGTTTTCTTAAATTTTGGCAAGAATCCGGTGAAACTGACTTACTATATTCCCTTTCCAGAACCAAACTCTTGTAACAATTGTACTGATACTGGTTTATCATAGATTTTAGTTCAGCGACTTTCCCTGCATCTGCCCCATCTGAAATACAGACTTCCAGCTTCTTCCTTAAAGATGGATACTTTCTATTTCTATGGCTCTCCCTCTTTTAATGATAGAGATTTAAAATAGGTACGCATTTCCTTCTTGGTTTCCTCCCACCATAAAGACTTTGTAAGATGAAACTTTGTTTATTGTCTTTGTTAATTGGGCATTATAAAAAGCCATAAAACACTTCTTGATCTCCTCTCCCTCTAAATTTTCTGTTCCCAGCCTCCACACGCCTTTTCACTTTCACTTTGGCTTTCCCTGTGGCTTCTGCTACTCTATAACAAAGGAGACCCCCAGATGATCTGAAAACTCCACCGCAGTCTCCCTAATATTAGAGAACTTTTCCCCTTCCTTTACAAAAACCATGTCCAAATGACTACTCCTAACAGCTCAGTAGACACTCATGTTTATTAAACCTTCCTGATCTATCTTCTGCTCTCATCACTTGATTAAAATTACCAGACAATATTAAAGGGATGGAAGTATACAGAAAAGACTTGATTTCTAGGAGAAATCTCTTCCTTTCCCCTGTGGTTTGGGGCCCACATATATTTATCAGAAGCCTATGAGCCTAATGATTTCAATCTGAGGTATCCCTTTAAATGGAATGCCATTTCCCCCTGCTGGCTCTGACCCTATGGACCAAAATGATGGGCCTAAACACAGATCTTTCTTTGCACTAGGGATCAGGAGTGTCTCTTTAATTAGGCAATATAAGCAAAATGCTCAGGGCAGTGCCCCTGCTAAACATCAGAGAGGCGGCAGGCAGAGCTAACTTTAAATTATCTTTTAGAAAAGCGTCTGGCAGAACAGAAAGAATATGAAATCTCATCTTATTTTCAGTTTAGTCTGTGTGATCTACACATTAGGGCATCTTATATGTACCTATCTGTTTGATCTTGGCATTAGGGTAAGTTATATGTGCCTATATGTGTCATCTGGGCATTAGGGCATGTGTGTTTGATCTGGACATTATTTTCAAGTAGTCTTCGGGAAAATCCCGAAGATCTGAAAACGGAACTTAAAACCGGGACTAATCGGAATGAGTTTTTGATTTTTATCGAACGTTCGAGCTATGTTAGAAAATTCCCTTCATTGTTCGATAAGCCTTGAAAATATGATCAGAAACTATTTTCGAGTTTCCCATTGTATTTTTGAGTATTATCGAACGTCCGAGGCTATTTTAGAGAATTTTTGAAAATAGCTTTAACGTTCGATAAAAAATGAAAACTCGTTCCGAAGTCCCGAAATCTGAACGATCTGTCTGGTTTCATTTGGATTTTGGAACCGGATCCCATCTCTAATATCCCATCTCTAATATGTACCTATCTTGACATTGGGGCATGTTATATGTACAGTAGCTATCTGTGTGAGCTGGGCGTGAGGACAATTTGGTTAGGTTAGTTAGGGCCTTACTGAAAGAATCTACCTTGATGTAGTTGCAGACTTACAAATCTTTTGGAAAAAATCTTTTATTCTACAGGGATTTTAGTGTGGATACATGTCTTTTTGAGGAACTGTATAAATACTGCCGTAATGTGAAGTTTAAAATGACTAAATGTTCAACTACACCCATTCCTGGAAGCCATGCACACCTAGCCATGGTTGCCGTGACGCATTTCATGGTGACTAGTGGTACATAGTGGTCTCAGCTTCCCTTCTAAACAACCTTCTGGTTCCCCAAACATTAGATCTCTGTTGGGGTCCCTCTTCCACCTCTAAACTATTCGCACCACCACCCTCATTCTCACACACATTAGATATGTTATTAATGGCTGTCTGATTGTGGTCTTCTTCTCTGGGGGTCTCCTTTTCCTCTGGAATTTTCTGGTCTTGGTTTCTGTTCTCTTTTCCTTGTTTTCCAAACTCCATTTCTTTAAATTGTCCTTTATTTCTATAAGTCTAATTCCAGGGTCCAATAACCTCCACTGCTCCTTTAATTTCCCTCTCCACCTCCTCAAAGTGCTTGGTTAAATAATTAAGTTATCTGATATTTTCATTTATCATCTCTTTGCTCTGTTCATTCAAATTTTTGTGGAAATATACAGCTCAAACTTTGTCTTTCTCCTGGGCAGAATGTCCATTGCCTTTAAGGCGTTTTGGATTTTCTCCTGTTCTCCCTGCTGTTCAGGATTTTTCTTTTCCTCTTTCTCCCCCTCCCCCTTCCATTCCATCCCAGTGCATTCAGGTTGTTTTCCTTCCTCCTCTCTCTTCCACATGGAGCTCTATTATACCTGCCCTAGCAATGCCTTCTCAACCTACTCAGTTTCCTCCACAGCCTGTTCTGCCATATCCTTAGCTGGGGAGTCGTAGGCAATCAGCTCACTTAACACTTTCTTCTGTGTAATATTACTACCATCCCTTGTGGTCTCCTCCATGTTACCTGTGTCTGTGCTTCCTACCCCAGGATGGGGATTAATCACAGCTTCACTCAATGAGACATCCATGTCTCCATTCTGGGGGCCCTTCTGTGGCTTTACTTTCCAATTTCTTAATTTTTTTAAGAAAAATACAAAATGTATTTTTATCCTCCTTCACTTTTGCTTTACACACAGATGTGTTTGTTCTTACTGTGTGTCTCTCCGATCTCCTTAGGATGTTCATGACTGCTTCTCCCTACATGAATTCCATGTTATTACTGGGCTTCCTTTTACCCATTAACAGGCTTCACAGGGGGGGAGAGGATACAATCAAATATCTTGCTACACTGGATAAAATTCAACACAAGGGATTTTCCATGAGCTATAGGACAATAATTTAGTGGTTTAGTGGTTTCCAAAAAAATGTACCTGCTTATACAAGGTAATTTAGGTGTCAGACATAGAAATATCAAACTACAGTATGATATAATAGATATAGTAAAGCTGTTCTGTCCAAATCTACTTAATGCAATTTGGTTATTTAGTTATGTTGCTTTATACTATATTTGACGAATGAGAATGAAATATTCAGTGTTTCACAAAGGTAGTACATACATCCCTCACATTTATGTAAATATTTTTAGGAGACAGCAAATGTACAATTTTATACAAGCTGTTTGACTACTTTACATTGTTTAAAAGTGTCATAACTTCAGTATTGCCTCATGAAAAGGTAAAATAAAATATTTACAAAAATGTGAGGGGTGTACTACCTTTTGTAAGATGCCGTATATAGTAAAGCTTATCCTTTAGACCATTTCAGATTACCAATTCTGTTGGACAATAGTCCTCAACCCTTATAGATCCAGATATTGTTGATTTTACAGCATAGATAATATGGATTAAAGTAAAATGCCTTCAAGGAAATATCTTACAGTTCTCAAGAAAGTACACCCCAGCACACCTCCTTTGGCACGGCCTCCAATTGATAGGTGCAATCCTCCCAGCCCTCCACCTCAAGGGCCACAGCAATACGGCAAATGCAAGAAAGTTGGAGGAGCACACTATTTCATTTCCAGTGTTTATTTAGGCAAAAAACATACAACGTTTCGGGGGATGTGACTTCCCCTTCCTCAGGTATTCAAGGAAATATCCTATGGGGTCCTTGTGGAGTGGTTTCTGAGGGAAAGTGCAAACAGAATTCATTATAAGTCTCTTCCCTGATACATAAAATAAAATGTGTGTGAGATGGTTGCTGTGTGAGACTTAAAGGGGAAGTTCAGTGCAAATACATATGCTTTTCAGAAAAAAAGAGCAGTATTTTTTCATCCCAATGACCTTAATCTGCCAATTCAGCATTTTGTCTGTATTTAAATAAATGCAACCGAAATACTGACTTCCTGTTTGCAGGACCCCTAGTAGAGACCGTTATGGTCTTGCCCTTAACCCGGCACCTGGGTTGATTCAGTTGCTCAGTAGAGATCTGAGCATCTTTGACCCATCCAACAGCCAATCAGTAGAAATTACTGTTCCACATTACATTCCAAGGATGTGGTGCATCCTGGGAAGAAGAAGGACCGTTAGAACCTGAATTGTCAGCTCACTAATGTCAACAGCAGGGAACAGCAAAGGCTATGAAATCAACTGATTTTTCAGAATGGGAGAGAATATATAG
Source organism: Hymenochirus boettgeri (assembly GCA_019447015.1). NCBI lineage: Eukaryota > Metazoa > Chordata > Amphibia > Anura > Pipidae > Hymenochirus > Hymenochirus boettgeri. The sequence continues at coordinate 159,402,931 of CM033475.1, forward strand.
AATAACTAAGAAGGCATTACACAAACTAACAATTTAACAAATATTGATAATGTCCACTGAACTGTCCCTTTAAGATATATATCCAATAGTCTTATTATTCTCACTAAGACAAGTAGATAATTAAGGTTTAGTTTAGAATACAAAATTATCAGTTATTTTAAAATACATACAAAGTTACCCTTTGTATACAATACTATAATGCATTGGCTTTTTTCCCCATCCAAATATACACCACACAAACATGGCTTTATTTATTTGGCACTGCATCTTGTTGTTTGAATCTAGAATGAAATTAGTGCACCTCAACAGAAATGATTTGCTTTGTTCCCACACCTATCTGGTCACTCACAGGCCACAAGGCTTGAAAGAATGAATACATGTTTGTTCATGTCTGAAAATCACCCAAGAAAAATGGCAATTAATTTTAATTACTGGGCCCCAAATACACGAACAATTGGCATTGCTGTTTATAGAGTAATTATTGCAATGTGATGGTTTAGTACCAGAAAATGGGACAATGGAATCACAATGTGAAAAGATTCTACTTTACCAAATTAGTTAAAATTAAACTATTTTTTTTTAACCTTACATAGGGATGATGTATGTATTCTTTGTACATCAAACCTATGCAATGAACATCTTACCATACTAGATTAAACCCATTCATGTTGTCAGCCCAAGGTAGGATTCCAGATAAGCAGAGACAGTGTTTTCTCTACTCAGTTTGTGCACTCAGAGACAAATACACTGGCCAGTACATACAGGTTAAAATAATGTGCAAAGAACAATCTGAATGAATATAGATTCTGCATTAATGGGAAAGTCCACCACTCAAATGAAAATTTGGATATAGTAAAATCACCCCCCTAACTCCAAAAATACAATAGTTAGAAAGCTAAAAGATTAATATTAAGACTAATATTAAATGCTGCACAATGCCCTGTTGCCTCTGTTTCTGCTTCCTGGTTCCAATTAGCAGATGTTGGTCACGAATATGACATCACAGCCAATGTTTCCTCTGAGGATGCTAAAGAACATAATCAGCTAACTAAATTGCCAATTGATGGGGTGTGAACAATTATAGCTGTTAACACACACTTCCTATTCCTTTCTACAAGGCATGCAAAAGCACAGCAGGCATAAGCTAATAATTCCATAAGACAAGAAACAATATCTCAACATATTTTATAGGGGACATTCGGGGAGATCCAATACCCCACGCCGCATTACTTACCTTAGCCCGATCCCGCGATGCAATAACTGACGTAAACGAGATTACGTTAGTTATTGCATCGCGGGATCGACCTTAACGCTCCCCAACATTTACCGTTAAGTTTCGCGCTACGGGGTAGCGCAAACCTTAACAGCAGAGGTTTTGGATCGTTAGCACAGCGCTGTTTCCAAAAACATTTGGAAACAGCGCTGTGCTCTAAATTCCGTCTAAAACCCACGTTAACCCGAAATTTTTCCGGGTTAACGTTAGAGATGGCCGGTTCGCGGACCCGAACCCGGATCCGCCGCGGATATCTCCCGTCCGCGAACGGCGGATTATTCTGGACTTTCCGGACTTCCGAACTTCCGAACTGCGGATTTTTTTTTTTACGAAAATTTTCGAAAATACGAGTATCTCCATAATTACCAGGATCTACGATACTTGCGGGATATGGAAAAACCGAAGACCCTCGTAATTACGAGGATTCACGTAATTACGAGGATTCCCGTAATTACGAGTAATTCGTGTAAATTTTCAAGACGGAGCAAGCCACATGATCCAAATTAGCCAATGGCAGCTATCATAGTTACAGAAAGCCTCGTTTTTTACGGAAATCTTCGTTTTTACGGGAATCCTCGTATTTTCGAAAAATACCGTTTTTTTAAAGTCACGCTAGCGGACTGTACTTTTTAGGTATTGTTGGCATTTATACGTGCTTCTAAGGCCATTACCCAGGTCCCTGAGTGGTTAAGTGTACGTTACCAAGGCTATTTAGACCACTTTTAATGCGGATTTTGCCGAACTTTCATTTTAATACGTTTTAACGGGTCCGCTCGCGGATTTTCGAATTTTCGGATTTTTCCGAAAATCCGCGGATCCTCGCGCGGACCGGATTTTTCGAAGTTCGGACATCTCTAGTTAACGTGGGTTTTAGACGAAAAAGGGCAATATTGTATCTCCCTGATTGTTTCTAAAAGATGTCATTACGAGGGTGGAGTTGTCCTTTAAGAAGCACAAAAATTTAATTTTTTAATTCACACAGATATAGAATATCTTCTAGTATAGCTCATAAAATGGGGGAGATCTTCTTCTTTTACATTTACTTTACATCCTATTTTATCAACCTAGCAATACCCCAATTTTAGGTTTGGGGTGATCTTGCTCTTTAATACCCTTGTATTTTCCAAGATTTCAGTTTTAATTTGCCTGTAAACCAAATAAGTTTGCTGTCTCTATATATGCATACAATACATTGTATAGAATTAAAAAGCTTGTTTTAACACAATAATGATTGTTTTAATCATTTAATCATTTTATTTATATACAGATAATTTACAGATAAATGCTATATGCTTAATATGCAATAAACTTTGTGTTATGTTTATTGCATATTAAGCATAAAGCATTTATCTGTAAATTATCTGTGCATCTAGAGTTAAAATAATAAGGCACACCACAAACTAAACCACATCCTAGTCCTACAATCCTTTTGCATGACTAGAATTCCATTCACAGGAAATATAAACAAATAGAAAAATAAGCTGTTTATTTCTCCTAGTAGCAAGTAATGTGATTCATCCCAAAAAATCCTATCCATTTCCTTATGGCTATCCTACATCCTAGCCACATATGGCTAATTTTTTTCACACCATGCAATGTGCTCTCACGGGAAGGTAAAATAAGATCTATTCCCAATTATTCTTATAAACAAAATAGTTCTGTCTAGAAGGCCAATCAACTATTACACAAGAGCTTAACATTGCTAGTAACAGAGCAACCTGTTCATAATAAGGTATTTACTGTATGTATTTAATATTTACTATATATACTCTTAATAAGAATTTCACCACAGTCTCAATCCAATGGGTCTTGGGCCTGTCACTGTATTTAGTCATTGTTTTCTAAAATGTAACTTTATTAACAAATAGTAACAATAAGAGATGTTTGAAACAGGTGAGTTTTATTATCAAATCGGATTTTCACATTTTTGAAAAGTTTTTAAAAATCTAAAAATTCCCTATTGAATATTCAGTTCCAAAAAGTTTTGATTGCGAAATATTCAGAAAGCTCAAGTTGAACACCAAAACCATCTCTAGTAACAATGCTGAAAACACATGCTAACCTATATTGTTATAATTTATCCAGAAGTATTGTGGGTTTTTGTTGGGTTTTTCATAGTGTCCGGTAGTTGTGTAGAAAATTTTGTAAGTCAACATGGGTTTCATTTATCATATTTAGTGATGTTAGGTTAAATAAGACTAAAGCTCGGTTGTGATAGAGGTATAAAGCTGTGCTTTTAGCAAGACAAAGTACATAAGGTTGCGTACTCAACTTATTTTTATTTAATGCTGAAATGTTAATATTCTGTTTCTTACATCCATGCTAGCTAAGATATACACTGCAAAGATTACACAAAAACTTTCCTTTTCTGTGTCAGGAAGAAGGGGGATCTCTTGGATGTAATACGGTTGGGTGTCAGCTTCTAGGAAGCTGCAGCTTGCTTGTTTTGATCTGTCATGGTGTCACCCAACTAAGAAGCTAAGATAGATTTTGGGACTTGACTCCTAGGGCCATATTTATTAAGGTGTAGTATCAGTAGTTATCAGTAATCATAAATTACTGATGGTATTCCTGGGGGATCAGATTTAGGATCCCCATAGAATACTATTGTGATAGTTTACAGCTGGTATTCGATAACTGAACCTTTTTTAATTAACAAGCATTTGGTATAAATGTATGCCCGCTGTCGTAGATTACCGATAACGTGTGGCATCGCTAAATTGCGATATCATGCTTTAGAAATATGGCCCCCAGTACCCACACTTACACAAAAAAAATGGTTATCTGCCTGCAACCCCAGCTGCTATTTTTACCAGTTTATTACTAGAGATGGGATCTAGGTCCGACACGAACCCGGATCCAACACGGAACTCCTCAGTTCCGAAATCTGAAAGATCCATCCCGAATCCTACAGATTTCGGAATTTCGGAACCAATTGTCGAAAATTTTCGTATATACGGAGCTATTTTCGATAATTTTCAAAAATATCTTTGAATTTTCGAAAATCCTCGAAAATGCGATCGGAGACCACTTTCGAGTTTCTGATCGTATATTTTTGAAAATTCAACGTTCAAGGCTATTTTAGAAAATTATCGAAAATAGCCTCGAACAATCGAAAATCTTAGAAAAAACTTGAAAGTGGTCTCCGATCGTATTTTCGAGGATTTCGAACTTTCAAAAATATTTTCAAAAATAGCTCCATACATTTGGATTTGCCAAAATGGGAAAAAATATGCAGGTAATAAAGTGAAAAATATATCAGTTGGGGTTGGGGCTGTTAACTGAATTTTTTTTTGTTTTAACAGTTGACAAGCCCATTCATTTCATAAATCACCCAGCAGCCGCAGCAAATCGAGGCAAGGCGACACACAGCTTGTTGTATGTTTGTGAATGTGCTCTGTCTATTGAGACAATGTTGTCTGGAGACTTCAGTTCCCCTTTAAGTATGTAAAGACATAGACATTTTGTCACAGCGACTATTGATGTATGTTTGTTTTTTCATTTTGCTCCACTGAAATATCAATTTGTTTATTAAATAGTCATGTTGTATCATCCTTCACAAACAACTAAACCCATTCCCGCTAGCATTGGCTTCAGGCACTAACAGCCAGATCCTTGTAGGTGCTGTAGCTGTACAATAGGAATCTATTTACTGTCAGTTAATTTAGCTGGCTCAAAAGACCCCTAAAAAAATATCGCTCAAATGCCCAATTAGAATTGTACTGCAAACAAACACCAGATCAAAAGGAACACTGTGGTTCAGTAAAAAAAACTTTGATGCTCTAGAAGCATTTCAGGCTTACCTTTGCACTTATCGTCACCATACATTAACAGGGCTTTGTTTGGAGAGCCGTTCACCCCTTTTTCCATCTTAAAGTCACGTTAACCCATGTACCAAGGCTTAATGTGATTTTAAGACATAAATTACAGCGGCTGTAACGGTACACAAAAACTGTGGCACGCAACTGCCGCAAGCTATGAACCGAGCTGATGATAGCTCTTTAAGATACAAACTTTAATGCCAACAGATAGCTGGCATTAAAGTTTTGGAATGGGAAAACCCCATGCACTATGCACAGAGAGCCGTTATCAGCTCAGTGCATTGCCTGGAGGAGGCAATAGCGATACTGGCTCTCTGTACATAGCCCTAATAGTGATTTTATAATTGAATTATTTATTTGCTTGGGAACAAAGTAAAATCTGGATGGTTTTCATTATTGGACTTGGCGGAGAAAAAATGTATTCATAATATCATTTGATTATATTGCTAAATAAGTGGCCAACTTTAGGCTTAAGCACATAGGATATAACCAATTGTATAAAAGTTTTACTGGAATGTATGAAGAACACATACAATACAGATTTGCATACAGCAATATTCATTTTTTAAGAAACTCATCCAGTTTCTTTTTGAAATAAATCCATAGCTTTATAGTTCACCCGCTAAAAAACCCTTCAGAACTTGAAGACAAAACTTCTATTCTTCCAGTCTTAAGGGATATCTGTGTGTCCTCACATGACATGTTCTATTGTTGAACAATGCACCAGAGTTTATTGTATAGCCTATTAATGTATTTATACACAGTGATCATATCCCCACGCAAGCACCTTTTCTCTAGTGTGCATAATTGTAACTTATCCAATCTGTTTTCATATATGTAAGCTCCCCCAGTCTCCTTATTAATTTAGTTGCTTTTCTCTGAATCTTTCCATTTCCAAGATGTCTTTTTGGACACAAGATTCCAAAACTGCACCACATATTGCAAATTAGACGTTACCAGAATATTATTTTTCCTCCTTGAATCCATACCCCTTTTTATACATGACACTATCTTGCTGGCTCTAGCTTTTGCCCATGGAACTGCTTGTTATGTGGACATGCAGAGATATGAAGAAAGGAAGCACTGGGAACAGAAAGGGATCAAGGTCCTGGCAGCTCTTATAATATAGAAAAGGAAAGAGGAAAGTAATGTTTTCACTTTAGTATCCCTTTAAATCCCAGTATAGGAACAAGCTGAGGGCAAACTTGTCAGATTATTCCTGCCCACCTTTTAGATGCATGTGTAGCGCATGTGTCTAATGGAAAAAAGACAGTTCAGAAAAGGACCTGGGTCCTAGTGCAATCATGTATATACTGTTAGGAACAATAAGTGCTTCTAAATTAAATCAGTAGGTAAGTCAGGAAAAGCAGTTCCTATCTTCCTGGGGGGCAAGCCCACAGGAGGTGTGTGTGTGTTTCTGAAAGGGTTTCAAGATGTAAGCGACACCAACATCTACATGGGTAGCATCTCTTATCATTGATCATGATGGCAGTGATTGCAGGGCTACCCGGAGGAGAGAAGACTGAAGCCTGCAAACACCTGTATTGAACTTTAAGAATACCTCCCTTTAGGAAGTGATCTAGGGTCTGAAAGTGACCATTGCAGGGTTTGGGAATAGGGTTTCTTACTGGAATCTAAAAGATGGTTTGGTGGTGGACATTCACTTTATGCTGACAAGTATTTATTTGTGGCATTTTGTGTGATCTATTACTCTATATGTGTAGAATCTTTAATTAACGTTTTCTAATCACACACACACACACACACACACACACACACACACACACACACACACCACACACACACACACACACACACACACACACACACACACACATATGTAGCAGCAATCCACCTGTATTCTCTGGTGCGTGTCTGTATGGTGTGGTTAGCACCCAATATACCTCCAATACAATCAGCCGCACTCCAAAATATCAATAATCAATTTTTATTTTTACATATTACAGTTGCATGTAATTACAACATGCTTATCCAATCCATATAGCGACATTTCTGGTATATAATCCCTTTTTCAAGCTCAGATAGCCATGATACAATGTATTACATCACTTCCCTTTAAACACATCCAAGCCCCTCCTATTACCATGATGTCACATGTTAGCCCCATAAGTACTTACAACTTCAATATAGCAGTGCAATGGAGGACAAGTATAAAGTACTAACAGATTTAAACAAATAAATAGACATTATAGTCCCTATTGAGACCTAACAGTGTCATGGATTCCAATTTATGAATCCACCAGACCTGCCATTTTTTAAGTTGCATCTCCCTAGTGTCCCTTCCCCTCCATCCTCTTGGGACATGTTCCATATATTTAATTTGGTCCGGTCGATGCCCAGCCACACAAAAATGCTTGGGAACTGGCAAATGTACATATTTATTTAAAATCGAAGACCTGTGCTGTCCTATGCATGACTTGATTTTTTTGTGTGGTCTCCCCCACATAGAGGAGATCACATGGACACCTAATCACGTATACCACGTAATCAGTATTACATGTAAAAGTGCCTCTTAAAGGAAAAAAAAGTGATGTAATACATTGTATCATGTATGCATCATATGCAACTGTAATATGTTATAATAAAAATTGATATTTTGGAGTGTGGCTGATAGGATTGGATATATATATATATATAATATATATATATATATATATATATATATATATATATATATATATATACACACACACACACACCACAAATACAAAGAAATGTAGCTCTAAAATTAAATTACTTTCAGATGCAGTGCAAAGGAGGACCAGCAATTTATACATTACACAAAAGACTCCAGCACTCAACTACACATTTAAGCATAAATTAATTAGATATAAGATTTAAACATATGCAAGCAATGAAGGGTAATCACCTGCACTTAAGTTAAAATGGATACCTATAATTGTACACAAGATTCTTCTTGAAAAAGCTTTATTTATTGGTACTTAGAAGGATTATATTTGATCTAACCCACAGGGTACTTTTTTGTTTTCTGTTTGCAGTAAACATTTCTGAACTCTTTTGTAATACCCAGGGAACTGCTGTGCTTTCCCATTCAGTGATTTACAATTTAACCCAAGAGTTTACAAGACTGACATTCCAGAAAGTCTACAATAAGGTGTAACATGAAAAAAGCTGCTAAAATATGGCAGCAAACCAGGACATGTTGGATTAAATGACTTGATTTGTAAACAAAAGACACTCAATTGCAATTAATAGCAATTAGAGAAAGACAAAATTGTCAGGTTTATTGGTTTTATCAGCCTTTTCATGTAATTAGGAAAAAATTTGGTTAGAAAAATTTCAGCAGCAAAAATACAGCAGTCTGTGCCATACAATATAACATTAGGTAGCATGGATTTTACAGTAAGTTTACCAGTAGTGAGGAAAATTGCATACCCCATAGTTTCCTAAACAGTAAATATGATTTTGGTGAAATTTTGATTGCGAAAACCAATGTTTTGCATACAAAATCAACTTTGTGGTAAAACATGGTCCATTGCTAAATGCAATGCAAAATCTGTACTGTGTATAATTGTACAGGGGTAAAAATAAACAAACCTACCTGAGATGTAATACTTACCTTCCACGCTCCTCTTCCAGGCACTCAGCATAAAATGTACACTTTACACCTTAGAGTTAAGTTTTGTGCCAAAATTTAACAGGTATTTAGTTGGCCTGGAAATCCTTCACAAGTCATTGCTTCATGCCAAACCATGCTGCAATAACAGACTAAAGTTATTACTGTATTGTGAGGTTGGGTTAAGGTAAGGAGTGCTGGATTTTAATATTGCATCGTTCTGTTCACCCTTTTTATCCTATCTATGTTCAAGACTGGCCTTTGAGCTTTTGATATGGGCAGTGTCTTTTTTTAAAAAAATTTTGCAATATGTATATATAGCAGGGCTGCACTGATTACAAATGTAATGTAATGTTTATTTTAAATTGCATAATTCTGGTTTAGACTTATGTATTATTAATTTGGCTTGAAGAGACAAATTCCAGTTCTTTCTATTACTTTTTCTTTTTTTTCTTTCGTTTTATTCTTCCGCTTTTTTTGGACTGTATCTCCTCCCACAGTTTTGAGCTAGAGACATAAAATTAGGTACAGACGTGTGGGGAATATAGGAGAAGTGTGCTCTTACCTAGCTAAGGAATACGCGGAAGCGTTTCTGCGTTGTCGGCGAATTTTGGGACATTTTTTCCCATAGACTATAATGGTGTTACCATTATAGTCTATGGGAAAAAAATTCGCAGACAGTGCCGAAATGCTTTTGTGGATTTCTTAGCTAGGTAATAGCACACTTCTCCTATGTGGATATTTTGAGGTTTAAGGGTCATGAGATCAAAACAGTTTGTTTCAAGTTCATATAAACAAACGCTGATACCCCCAACCCCCCCACACAGGCATAGGTACACATACCTACTGACCTACATTTCCATTTATGTGGCAGCCATACTTAAAGGGTAACTATAGTCAAAAATAAAATTTGATCAATAATCAAAAAACTTTGGTTTTTTTTACTGACACAGGTACTCACACCAACTGAGCTACCTATTCATTTGTGTGGCAACCATATTTAAAGGGTAGGTATGGAAAAAAGTTAACATCTGATTGGTTGGGGCAAAATTAGCACCATTTTAAACGATAAGAACTTTTATTGAATAACCCCCTAGTGTTTTATCCCCCAACCTGACATGAGTATACACACAAACTGACCTACCTTTAATTCTTGTGACAGCCATATTTAAAGGGTAAGTAAAAACAACAACAATGTCCTCATTATTGGCATTATTGAGTTTTAAAATCTGCAACACAAACACACACATTCCCTTCCAAAATGCAGCCTTTCAAGCCAAATCCAAAGTTTATACTTAAACATTCCCCTTCTAGTTTTAAATTTAATGTCTGTTATATAGGTAAGATTTCTAGTGACCTGCTGATTTAAAGGAAATATTAATGTCATATTTTATGGATGCACAGACTGCAAATTAAAATTACTGCAATAGTTCCAATTAGTGACAATTTTTGACTCTGATTGTAGCACATTTATGTGGTGGTATGTGTAACTTGTGGTTATCAGATCATCAGATGATTTGAGGACAAGCTTAAATAAATGCATTTTTAGGACTGTGCCAATAACAAACTGTATTTAAAGTTTAAACATCATTAGTTCTGACACAGCTTTGCTGCGTATGTATTTTTACATACGCAGGATATACTTTTATCCTTTATATGGATAGGATTATGGTTAAGGTAATAAAGATTTCCAGGACTTCTGTTGGAACAACTCTGTGGTGGGTACCCAGCTGTCTCCTTAACCGGGATCCTTGTGTGAAGAAGATGTGCCCATAAAGTTATTCATCTGCTCTATCATAACATCCATTTTCTGTTCTAGTTGGGTTACCTTTTCATCCAAACCATCATCTGGTGAACTCACCATTCTTAAAGAGGCAGGTATAGGTATCCTAGCTGAGATATCAACAGATGATTTCTGACATTCAATTAATGCCCCCTCTTCTCTAACAAATCTGATAAGCTGGAGGTATTTAATTTCTTCAGATCCAGGTTTGCTCCTTAGATGTAGCAGAACTGGGTCTAATTTGTGTGCCCCTCTTAGTATTTGACTCATATGTAGTTGTTCAACAGATTTGTGCTTAACCCCTTTATTTAAAAAAAAAATCTGTTATTAAATCTTTTTTAGTCACCTTATGAAGTCTGACAGCTTCTCTCCACCTTAATGGAAGGTGGTTTCAAATAAATACATAAGATGATATACTTTCTTAGTTCTTCCAAAAGCATCCTGTAATACACTCAAATAGTCCAAGGCAGAACACTCCTGTTTAATAAATTTCAATAAAGATTGTTGACAGTGTCTGCTGCTGCTCCTTTCAAACTTTCAGTTATTCTCTGCTTCTTCTGAGCTTCTGAGACATCCCATTCATCCAGAACTTGAAGGACCTGATCCATCCAGCTTTCAAAATCTTCTTCTTCTTGAAAAGAGCCTCAACTGTCTATAAATTGTCCCTATGCAAGAAGGAATGGATGTGAAGCACTTTGCTACAATATCTCCTACAGCAGTAACTGTTGCAGCTTCATACCTGTTGCAGTATAGTCAACCTCGTTTTATGTTTAGCCAAAGCCGGACAGACTAAAAAAAAGTTCTTTTTCCCTCATCACCTACTTTGGTTACACTTCTCTAGGGCATGAATTGGGCAATTCCATTGCAGTAATATATGCAGATGACCCACCTCTTTTCTGAGAATTATACACTTATTCAGAGTGGACCATGTGTCTAACTGCTTGTAGATCTGGCCTGTGGTATACTCAGTATCAGGCATTATCAAGACAGGGCAGCAGGCAGGATCTGCACCTATAGGTTGACCCCTTTCAAAGAAGGTAAATTGCAGACGAGACCCCCTTTTTGTTTGTAGAGGGCTACAATTGTAAATGGATATGAGGCCTCTAAAGCTTACCAAGATGTCCAGTTGAAAAATTCTCTTTAGAATAAACAATGTCATGGATCAATATCTATCAACAAAGTAACAAGTAACAAATTTTTTCTTATTAACTTAAGCTGATCTTATGATTACCTTTGGGAATTATCGAAAAATTAAGGCAGGCATTATGGAACAATTCAAACAGTTTGAATTCTTAAAAGGGCTGTCCAGGCAAAAAACAAAACAACTTTTCATATAAATGCAGAGCACCCCCCCACCAACCCAAGTTTTGCATTAGATAGAAATGACAAAGATGCCCCTGAAGTGACTTGCTTAACCAGGTTCTTTGATGCTCTCCCTCTGGAATGCGGCTGACAGACACTCTACTTCCTGGTTGCAGCTTTCAGTTTAGGCGCAATGTGATGTCATGCCCAATAACCTGACGCTAGGAAGTACTAGGAAGTAGAGTGGCGTTCAGCGCAGAGCCTCTCTGCTACTTTTTTTCTTAAAAACAAGCTTGAAACAGGAGATGGGGGCACCAGCCAATTGGCAAGGGACCAGGTCAGGTAAATCACATTAGGGGCATCTTTGGCATTTCTGTATAATGCAAACCTAGGGTTTGGGGGGCGGGTTGTGCACTGCATTTATAAAAAGGTTTATTTTTGAAATAATTGATTGAAATACTGATGTTTGAGTGTTTTAATAAGGACTTATTAAATTAGTCTGACTATCTTGATAGATTGACCTGTGTTTGAAATTATATATGCATTAGTCTAATGCTGTCCAAACAAACAGTAATTACAAGTTCTGATTTTGGAAAGCTGTCCCTTTAATTAAAAACCGGTGTTGCTGTTTTTTTCCTACTACCTTGACCTTACCTTTTGCTCTGATCTTGCTTTCCTAGCTCCTCCACTGTCATCTCTTTCAAAGCCCTGCCCCTGCAAGACTTGCAGAATGCACATCTCAGGCATACTGTTAGTTAAAGAAATGCATGCCCAGATGACACTATAGCATGTAGCTGTTATAATCCAGCTGTTTCCCATGTCTTCCTCTCGTATATTTTGGAAGGAAGGCACAAGAACTAAATGGATTATAACTGCTTTGCGCGATTTCCAATACCCAAAACTTGTAATTACAATGTACATGCCCTTTAAGAAATCATACATTTTCTTTGGAATCAATAACTTATGCCTGCATATAGCACTATACTTAACAGCAAATATGTGACTCAATATATATGGTGTGGGATACAAAAATTAATACAAATAATCAATACATCATTTCAGCTTACATAATAGTTTGCATGGGTTGAATGGACCTTTGATTTAAATCCCTGCTTCTGCAGTGAACTGTACCAAACCTCCAGCTACCATATTCAGTGCTAGTCAACATTGATCCCCCCACAGATTTACCAATCAGGTAAACACTGAGCTCAGACACATCTGATGAAGTGCTAATCACAAAATGCATCAGGTGTGACTAGCATTTGTTAGTTTTTGTTTGATCGATGGAACTATTTTTATACATTTATTGTTGTATAGTATAGTATAGTATAGTATAGTGTTTGAGGTTGAATAAAGACATATGTCCATCCAGTCCAACCCACCCATCTAACAATATCCTCATTTCCTGCCTAACTGTTGATCCAGAGGAAGGCAAAAAAAAAAAACCCCACCAAATTTATGAAGGGGTAAAAATTCCTTCCTGACTCCAAGTGGCTGAAGCTGACCAATGAACCTGCCATAACAACGTCCACTGGAAGACAGTTCCATAGCTTTACCGTTCTCACAGTGAAAAACCCTTTCCGAACTTAAAGCCTAAACCTTTTTTCTTCAAGTCTTAAGGGATGGCCATGTGTCTTCTGACATGTTCTATTGGTTAACAATGCCCCAAATAGTTTATTGTATGGCCCGTTAATGTATTTATACACAGTAATCATATCCCCTCGCAAGCACCTTTTCTCTAGCGTACATAATTTTTAACTTTTCCAGTCTCTCTTTATATTCAAGCTCCCCCAACCCCCTTATTAATTTAGTTGCCCTTCTCTGAACCCTTTCCATTTCAAAGATGTCCTTTTTGTACACAGGATTCCAAAATTGCACTGCATATTCCAAATGAGGCCTTACCAATGGTTTGTAGAGAGGGAGAATTACATTTTCCTCCCTTGAATCCATACCTCTCTTTATACAAGACAATACCATGCTGGCTGTGGCTGCTCTGGCTGCCTGGCACTGCTTGCTTCCTTTAAGTTTGTTATCCACCAAAACTCCAAGATACCTTTCCAACAGGGATTCACTTAACACAGAGCCATTTATAGTATAAGCAACATAAGGATTTTTAAGTCCAAAATGCATCACCTTACATTTCTCAACATTGAATCTCATCTGCCACTTAGCAGCCCAATGTGACAATCTATCTAGATCCCCCTGCAATGATTGCACATTCTCTGAAGTTTTCAATGGTCGACAAGTTTTGTGTCGCCAGTAAAAACAGAAACCTTGCTGACAATACCCATTTCCAAATCATTAATAAACAGATTAAATAGAAGCAGCCCCAACACAGAACCCTGTGGCACCCCACTTAGCACTTTAGTCCATAATGATGAAGCCCCATTAACAACTACTCTCTGCATCCTATCCATTAACCAATTTTCTATCCATGTACAAATGTGCCTCCCCAGACCAACAGACCTTAGCTTATACATTAGTCACCTATAGGGGACTGTATCAAAAGCCTTTGCAAAATTTAAGTAAACTACATCTACTGCTATGCCAGGGTCTACATTCCTACTCACTTCCTCATAAAAGCCAAGCAAGTTAGTTTGACAAGATCTATTCCTCCTAAATCCATGCTGGTTACTACTTAAAATGTCAGTCCTTGAAACATACTCTAGAATAGAGATGGACTAGTACTCGAACTCGAACAAATTCAGACTTTTCAAACTATCCCGGACCTGGATTTTTAATATTTTCCGGACTTTCGATAGTTCGAGGAAATCGAATATGCAAGTAAAATGCCTATTATACCTATACGTGAGCATCGGATCTGCGAGTAAAATGTCCATTAAAACCTATACGCGAGCATCGAATACGCAAGTAAAATGTCCATGATACCTAGGTGCGAGCATCGAATCTGCGAGTAAAGTGTCCATTAAAACCTAATATATAACAAAGGTCCATATGCACACTATCCCCAGGTGGGTGCAAAGAGTCCAATTCCCCTACTTCAGAGGGAATAGAGAATTCAAAAGATACAAGGTAGACTGCACTCCAAAGTGGAACGTTTATTGTGAGCCAACAATGTTTGGCTCACAATAAACGTTCCACTTTGGAGTGCAACCTACCTTGTATCTTTTGAATTGTCCATTAAAACCTACATCCGAGCATCGAATCCGCAAGTAAAATGTCCATGATATCTATGCACGAGCATCAAATGTTCGAACGTGAGAAGATAGCGCAAGTGAGAGTAAATTTTTTTTCGAATGTCCTGGATATTCGAACACGTTCCCCAGATCATTTCCCAGGTCCCACATCCATTTACATTAAGTTACCATTGATATTTTAATTGTATTTCATTCAAACTTTTCGAACTATTTGACTCCCATTGACTTTAATAGGTCAGTTTTCAAACTTTCGAACTTTCCATATAGTTCGAAAGTTCGACCATCTCTACTCTAGAATATGTTCCCCTATTAAACTTTCCAGTATCTTCCCCACCACTGAAGTTAAACTTACAGGCCTGTAATTACCCGGCTCTGAATGTCTACCCTTTTTTGAATATTGGAATAACATCAGCCTTTTTCCAATCCAGAGGCACACTTCCGGACATGAGGGAATCTGCAAAAATAAGAAACAATGGCCTAGATAAAACTGAACTTAGCTCCCTAAGTACCCGAGGATGTATTTTATCCAGTCCAGGAGATTTAATAATATTAACCTTATTTAGGTCTTGCTGTACCATATCCTCGGTTAACCAAAGTGCACTTGAATCTTTTATACCATTATTGCTATTATATGATATCTGTCCTTGGATCTTCTATAGTGTATACAGAGGGAAAAAAATATTCAAGACATTTGCTTTATCACCATCCTCCGTAACTAACTTATCCCCATTAATTAATGGTGCCACATTCTCAGTCCTCATCTTCTTACTATTATTATACTTAAAAAAAAAATTTAGGCTTAGTGATGCTTTGTTCAGCTATCCTAATTTTAGCTACTTTGATTGCTTTCTTACACTCCTTGTTACAGTTTTTATAATCTCTACAGGCCCTTTTCGTTCCCTCTGACTTAAAGGTTTTAAATGCCTTTTTCCTCCTTTACATTTGCCTCTTTACATCAGAATTCAGTCACATGGGCGCGGATTTATTTTTTTTACATTTATTTCCTAAGGGTATAAATTTAGATGTGAAATGGCTTAAAATCCCCTTAAACAGTCCACTTCTGTTCAGTACCTTTACCTGATAATACATTATCCCAGTTGACATTCTGAAGAGCTATGTTCAACCTGGGAAAAGTTGCCTTCCCAAAATTAAAAGTCTTTGTTAACCCAGCTCACTTTTCCTTTCGATAAGCCTCCAGTTACCTTTATATCTATAATGCGCTCCATGATGTTAGATATTACCTGAACCAACAGAGCTCCTTTTCTAGTAGGAACTACCTGTGAGAGAAAATTATCCTGCAACAAATTCAGGAAGTCATCGCCTTTTTCTGTGAGGGCAATTCCACTAATTACCCTAATTTCAGGGTAATTAAAGTCCCCCATAATGAGCACATTTCCCAAACTTGCAGCCCTTGCCAACTGCATATGAAGCTGACTCACTTCCTCTCTGCTAGCATTTGGTGGCTTATAGCAGACACCAACAATGGTATTACCCCCTTTCCTGTTGCCTAATTCCACCCATATTGCCTCCAGTTTAACATCCATATTGCCAGTTATCTCTTCTTTTAAATTCGGCTTCAATTCTTTTTTTAACATAAACACATACTCCTTCCCATTTCCTTTTTTCTATATCCTGCCTAAACAAGGCATATCCTTCTAAATTTACAGCCCAGACGTGAGAATTGTTCAGCCAAGTTTCTGCTATACCTATTACATGATACTTTTAATTCAACGCCATAATTTCCAATTCACCCATTTTGTCAGCCAGGCTTCTGTCATTTGCAAACATAAATTTTAGATGATGATCCTGTAATTTATTCATACACTTTAATACACATGCCTCCCTATACCCTATGCTAGTCCCACAATCTTTCCACCCACCACTGGCCTATCTACACCCTCTGGGCTATCTATCCCAGTAAGACTGCTAATACTTCCCCCCCCAAACCTAGTTTAAAATCTCCTCCAACCCTCTAGCCATCTTCTCCCCTAAAACAGCTGCACCGCCATCAGTGAGGTGCAACCCATTCCTACTAAAGAGCCTGTAGCCGACAGCAAAGTCTGCCCAGTTCTCTATAAGCCCAAACCCTTCTTCCTTACACCACTCTCTTAGCCATGCATTAATACTCCTAAGTTCCCGCTGTCTCCCTGGCTTAGCACGTGTCTGCGGAAGTATTTCTAAAAACACTAACTTGGAGGTCCTTGCTTTTAACTTGGCCCATAGCTCTCATGTTTAAGGACTTCACCTCCTCCTCTAACTTTGTCATTGGCACCAATGTGAACCAAGACCACCGGGTCACACCCGGCCCCATCCAATAATCTGTCTACACGATCCACCGCATGCCGAACCCTAGCACACAGTTCGGCATGTAGGGTCTCAGCGGCAGATTACCCTATCTACCTTCATTATAATGGAGTCCCCTACCACTACCACCTGCCTAGCATTCCTGATCCTTAGTTCCTCCTCCCTTGTATTAGAGATGGCAGTCCCCTGGGTGCTCAAGGGACAAGCCCCCTCCATACATGCTAATTCCAAGCTGTCCTGCTCCACTTCATCACCTAAGGCAGCAAATCTGTTGGGATGGGCAATCTGGGTAGAAGCTACCCTACCCTTCTATCCCCCACTTCCCCTAGTAACCCTAACAAAACTACCTCCCCCCTCAACCTCAATCTTGTGTATGTATACGTTTGAAAAACCTCCCCCTGTTTTGGATAGACTAAGTGGAGAAACAAAGGTGATAGTGTATTTTAATTGCTAGATTTCTTTACGCCCCTTTCAGCAATTTAGTAAGCTAATTTTGATCTTGAGGATCTTGCTCAGAGGAGACAGCTAGGGGATTAGCATTTAGATTCCTGTAAAAAAAAGTTGTGTCTTACCTGAGTGGGATCCCGCGATGCTTTAAAGTATTTTGCAAGACTTACTGCATCACTGGATCCCGGCCAAGTAAGGCGCAACTTTTTTTTATTTAAGAGCATCAGGTCCCTAGGCCACAGTGGTAATGGCATTAAGATTACCACAAAATTGTTGTGCTAATCTTAAATTAGCCACTACTATACCACGCTATTTCCAAATATTTTTGAAAATGGAGTGGCCAGTGCAAAAGTAGATCAAAACCTACACTAACCCAATATTATATAGGGTAACATGTATTTTGGATGACTTTCAGGCAATGCATTGGCCCCATGGTCATTGGCTGTTATGTCGTACGCCTAATTAACAGTTGCTAACTGGAAGAACCAGGAGGCAGTAATATTGGCACAGGATATTGTGCAGCAATTCAAGATTATATATCTTTCAGCTTTCCAACTATTGCATTTGTGTGTGTGTGGGGGGGGGGGGTGTATGATTTAGCAATATATACTGTTTAATTTGATGGCTGTACCTTTCCTTTAAATAGATTTGTATTTTTTAATGTATGGGGGAAAAGAAATTTGTCGGGGTTTTTTTCACAGGTAATTTCCAAAGTGAAAGGTTTGTACAGACCCAACAACATGTGGGTGTAGCTGTTTTTTTTTTTTTTTTACTTATTTTTTTTACTTATGCTACTTTAAGAGATGCAGTTACACATTTTTGTTAAGGTGTCAAATTATGCAAAGCACTATTATAATTTAATTTTTATTTATCTGTATTACAACAAAATTGAGTTACTTATATTTGCCTGTTATTTTTACACTTAAGAGATGAAGGCTTTAATACACATTAAAATGTTTGTTTAAAACGAAAGTAAAAAAAACAACAAAATTATTTTTTTTTCTAGAAGTTCTATCCAAAAATTCAATTACAGCTCCACAAAATGTTATACTTAAACTAAAATAACAATCAGGGAGATTCAATTGAAAGCTAACATCTGATTGGTTGGGGCAAAATTAGCACCATTTTTAATGATAAGAGCTTTTATAACCCTGAATATATCTTGGAGGTTTCCTACTGTAAAACTTCACCAAATAAGAGCAGTGGTAAAAATTCTTGTTTTTTTAACTATTCTTGTTCCCTTTGTGTTTCAACTTCAGGAATCCTCAGGTTTAAGGTACATTTCTATAAGCAGAGTTACAGAAGTTTGAAGAACAGAACAGGAAATAATTCCTGCAGAAACAACAGGCAAACATGAAGACTTTATGTAGAGAAAGCCTAAGGGAGAAAAAGGGGGAAGACGAAGGCGGTAGAGAATAAAAAGCACTATTTAAAACTTAGTTGTGGTTTGAGTATAAAGATTAAGTATCTCTGAGCAGTTACCCATGCAACGTATAGCTATGTAAAAAGCTTCTTCCATGACATCTATAATTCAGAGCACTTAAAGGGAATGTATACTCCAATCCATGTCCAATCTGTCAGCAACTGCTATTTTTACCAGTTTATTGCATACATTTTAACCAGATATTTAATTAAAAGTTCTTCTGTTCTGGCAAAGGTTTCAGCCTTCTCCCTCAGCTCAATGAGCTTTTTATAAGCTTGTGTTTGTGCAGTGAAGAGAGCAGGGGAAACAGCAGTCAATCATTGGTTGTGATGTCAGTAGTCACAGCCTTAATTGACTGCATGGAGGGAGGACCTAGCTTACTCTGCCAGAATGAAGGCAATAATTATGCTTAAATATCTGGTTAATATAACATCAAATAATGTGATGAATATATCAGTTAGGGTTGGGGGCAGGTACAGTAACTAACATGTGACCATTTTTTTGTTTAAGGGTGGACTTGCCCTTTAAACATTTGGCTTTTTGGCTTTTGGGTCTGTGTAGCTTTCACCTAGTGGTAAGGTTGTGAAAAGAAGTAAAACACCATTTGTGTTTGAAGGAAATATGATCTCAAGAGAGCATACTTAGATATAGATTTACAAACAATAGATACCGTATACAAAGGATAAAAATATATACAGTTTAATGCGTGTGTTAACTAATAAGTTAATTACATATATTACAAATAATATTCCATGCTTTACAAAAAAAGAATCAAATATTTCCATCAAATTCATTTTTTCCTAAAAGCCTCTTTCCCTCTGCAACATTAATAATATGTTTAATGGCAGCATTAATATTAATATTACATCAGAAATGTGAAATCTATCAAAGTTTCTTTCATCCCACAGAAATAATAAATTATGTATTTTTTTGCTGCACAAATGAAAACCTACCAATAAAAACCCCTACTGTTGCTGAAGAAATGTTTGTTATGCAATACCAACAAGTGCTTTGTTCCAAAAGCTATAGTTTGTCAGAAAATCAATGTCTGAATTTGATTTGTAGAATTATTTGTTCATTTTTGTTGTAGTTGTTTTATTCCCTCCCTTGGAAAAGAAACCTGCTAAGTTACGTAGAATCCTAATGGCACCTTGTTAGTAAGGAAATTCTAGATAGACCTATATGTTTATTATAATTACCAGAATTTAAACAGGATCATTTTTAGCTAAGCTTTTTTCACCACACGGTGTAAATCAAAATTATCACCTTTATAACAATACCTTTTTATTTCAATCACACATTTTCTATTAAATCCAAATGCCTGTAAAATATCAAAATGGCAAAAATAACAGGCTTAAATATTGAGGTGTGTTGGCCACATGTTACATTTGAGAATTGTAATTTCTCAGAGGAGCATTAAGGATGGAAAATGATTTCTTGGAGCCCCCTTGAATAGAGTGATACAACCTCATTATAAGGATTGTGAATTCTGCATGCATTTACGTTAATGTAAAACAGAGTCTATGGGGCATTGCAAAAGTCTACAAAATCCAATTCCATTACCTACTGAAAAAGAATATAACTGCACTTATGTGGAAGGAAATACAAATTCAAACTCATGAAAACTCAGATCTATAAAATATTGTATCAGGTTGTGTTTGCTGTAACAATGAAACTAGTCTTGCCTTAAAATCTTGAAACCAGTGGATTTTACCAGAATAAAATCCTCTAATATTATGGCTATCAGCCTTTGAAATAAAGAATGTTGTTTGCAAAATTGTGCCTCCCTCTAATACATTTGACACCTTTGACATTTTGGCATGGCAAATTTGTAAAGTTGTTAGGAAAACAAATCTGATCTATCTATCTATCTATCTAAATATCTATCGATCGATCTCAGTGACAGTGAATAAATACCATAAAAAATTTGCAGTAACAATCCAATATTCATGTTGCCATAAAAAAATCTGCTGTAACTATCCAATATTCATGTTGCCCGAAAACACAAAATGATAAATATAAGATATTAACCGTAGTGAACAGAATTTATATATTTTAAGAACACGTTATTAATATTCCTATTAATTATGTACTTGCTTTTGACCTTCATTTGGTATATGTCTATTAATAGTTCCCTGTAAAACAAAGGCAATATCCCTTACTGAATGTTGCATTGCTGATATCTCCACACAGCTAAAAACCTTCACAAAATGTTATGAATTTTGATTTAAGTTTATGCTGTAACCAACTAACTGACAGGCTGAACTGACTGATTCAGTGTCAAATATTTCCAACATATGGTGTCATTTAATCATTTTTCTTCTTAAAATCCATGAAAAGTAAACCTTTTGTAAGAAAAATAAAATTGTTTTAGTCACGAGAAAAAGGTTTATTTTTGTAAGGTTTTTTTAATGGATTTTTAAAAAATGGATTCACATACGGTGAATATACTCTATTCTATGCTTTTATAGAAAGGAAACTATTTTTACGCATAGTGGGGCCAGAGGGAGGAGCTGGAACTGCCTAGCTGTGCCACGCATTCTCAAAAACTAAAACTCCCGAGCTAAAAATATAATAAATAAAAAAATTAAGAAATGAAGGTCAGAAAAAGGGGGGGGGGGGGAAAGCAGATTTAAGGTTGGTGACAATTAATCCTTATCACTGTGTGATTAGTTGGAAAATGATTTTGCACAGTTTACATGCTTTTTAAAACCTGATAGGGACCAACAGTGGCCAATAGTGTTGGTTGGTTGGCATTGTGATTGGTATTTTTGTAGCCATACACATGCCCAAAAAACAGCTCTAAATAATGATTAACACTGGATTTTTAAATGCAGATGTTACAATAGAAACACATAACAAGGCCTAACTGCCTTACTTCCTTTTCATTATAGAAACTGATTTCTACTATAAGTTTTGATATTTACTATAACTATAAAACATAACTAGACATTCTAAAACTTTTTCTGACACTAAATGCCCATCAATCTTCTAGCAAGCATAGAATAATTTAAGAAACTAAGAAAAAATAAAAAGGGATAAACTAAAGCTATTTAAGCTGCTTCCAGTGGCTGTTCTGAGGTCATGTACTTAAAAGGTTCTGAATTCTATATTCATTGACATAAACCTGTAATTTTATTTTTCTGTAAGTATTAATTTCAGCAGAAGTCGCCTTGGGGAACAAGAGAAATGACTGCTTTTGCAGAAAGAACAAAAAAGGACAGCTTGATTGACTTAAACCTAGGCTGATTAGCTTTTCCTGTGTAAAAGTATGTCTCTAGAGTGTGAATTCCAATGTACTTTCATTTTATCATAGTTCTTGCATTAACCTACTATTGATTGGTGAGTTGGACTTGAGGTGTGAAGAGACTTTTAATTGGACAGTATGATTTCACAAGTGAGGGACTAATCAGAACCACAATGTGAAAGAAGATTTATTACTCTGGGTGGACTTGTGAAGGAAACAATTTTGTGTAAATTACAGTAGGCACTGTAAGTTTAAAAAGGGTCAGTTACTACTAATGACCCTGATGCACATATCCTATTCAGTTTTAGAACAATTAATTCCTGGTTATAGTGCAGTCATACTCCCAAATTATACAATGGTTCCTTTTGAGTTTGTTTTCTGGCAGTGTCTCGAGCATTGATTCAAGTGGGGAAATATTTTATTTAGGAGAAAAATAATTTATAGGACTTTTTTTTTTCTACTAGGAGTTTGGTCAAGATTTCTAAGTTTGAAACTTCTTTCCCACCCCACCCTGCAAATCTGCAAAAAAATAAAAAAAAATGTGACAAACCGTTTGATTCAGGAAATGTTGGAGATTTATATTTAGTGGGAGTACTTTTACTTATCATGGGGGTTGGGAAGATTTCTAACTTATAATTATCTTTTTTCCTTAATTTTTTTCCAATGAAATCTCTCGCTTAGTCTGATGGCATCCATGAAATGATGAAATTGTATCTAATTTAATTTTTATCTATCTGTATAATGGCTTGCTTATCCCCTTTTGTATACTCAGTATTTTATAATGTACAGCACTGTGGCTCTTTATAAATAAAATGATACAACAAAGAATTGCATTTGGGATTCTGCACATACCTGTGAAATAATGGCATCATCATGTAGCTGAAGGTTGGAAGATTCCAAAAATATATTGTGCGTGTATGTATGAAAGAATTGTGCATGTATGATAGAAATACACTATCATGTACTTTGTATAATCTTTTTTTCTTAATTAAATCTCCTAAAATGTGAAAATCTATGAAGAACTGCATCTTAAAGGGTATGTCCACGCCCAAAAACTAATTTTTAGTATTAATTGGCTTAGTACTCACCCTCCCAAAAATGCATATATGTTTTTTCAGAAATTCGCTTCCTTTACCCGTTCTCCTGATCTGTAAAATTGCGGCCTGGCTCTCCTCTCTCTGTCAATCATGGGCGTGAATGCGCATTTGCTCTCTAAAGTCTCGCAGAGCAAATCCCGTGCCTAAGGTTACGCGCGTTAGCCCCGGCTCTTCACCACGTCATGCGGAAGTAAACAATAACATCAATACCCTGTGCGGGACTGAAATCACCTTGCAGGTATCGCTAAGAACTGGCTTTTGTGCTTTCCGATATTGTCAAGTTTAATTTACTTTTATTGGATATGTTATTCCTTACTTTCTTATAAAATTATAATTTATTGTGTCTGTGAATAGAAAAATATTTATGTTGCTGCTGTTTATTATTTAGCGGGAAATATAATACATATATATGTATATGTATTACTATAAACAAATTTATTTGGCTATATGAATTTATTCATCATACTAAAGATCTATATAATAATCAATTATATACTAAATAAAATATTTAAATATTTATTTATTAAATATTAATTTTAAAATGATTTTTTTAAATCATATACTATAATTAATAAATATATTTAATTAATTAATTATATTATTTACATGTATAAATTATAAG
The DNA here is from genome assembly GCA_019447015.1 of Hymenochirus boettgeri. Classification (NCBI taxonomy): domain Eukaryota; kingdom Metazoa; phylum Chordata; class Amphibia; order Anura; family Pipidae; genus Hymenochirus; species Hymenochirus boettgeri. Next base: position 159,427,006 of record CM033475.1, read on the forward strand.
ATGATTTTAAATGTGATTGTATTATATTTAAAAAATAACATTTATAATTTATTATATTTTTTATAATAAAGAGCTCCTATATACTTTTTATTCATTCTCTATGTAAATATAAACATAAAAAAATACCTTAAGGAAATTAATTTATTATATATGTATTAAACATTATTACATTTATTTTTACAAAAAAATATTAGTAATAAAAAATTAATTAAAAGTATTTATTTTTCAATACTTTTATATTGTTTTATATGTATTTTTAAATGTTATCATGTCTAAAATAAAAAATAAATATATATATTTTATAGATATATATAAAAATTTATATAAGTGTATATAAAATGAGCATTTTATAAAACAAGATTTCTCACCTTTGATATCAACAAAAGTAAAGCCAGAGTCTCACACACCTTTGCTCGTCCTGCTAGATGCCCCTCGTAGTGATCTGTTTAGAGATCGAGAATAATGAAATCTGATTGACCGGCAGGTTTTTCTATTTTTTCTATTGGTGGGGTGGTTTTCGATTCCTGATTGGTGGATACACTAGCGGCCGCTGATTGGTCAGTGCACGCTATGCACTGACAGCCCAAAATCTCGTTCCTATTTCCATAGTGCGCGTCTCCAGGAGGGAGTTGAGGGGAGAGCACAGCTTACATTGATTTGGGCGGATGTGCATGTGCCAAACCTCCACAAGGTTTGGTACAAGGCGGAATCCTTTCCTTCCAACTCAGCCTCCTAATGCTCGTATTCGGGAACTTTCCACTGCACATCCCCAGCAACCAGAGAGCTTTTAGGCAAACAGTTCGAGGTATATTTCCAAGTTTGGGGATGTTTAGCCTAAAAAATATCAAGTATGCACTTAGATCACAGCCCCAGTTATGTATTGGCTCCCTTGGAGGCTATTTGCCGATCGTGTCATTTTGTGCACTGATGCAAGTAGGATACCATTGTATTTGGGACATGTAGTAGATTGATATTTAGTGCAAATTTTTATTTGTTCTGAAACTTAGGTCAAGATTTCTACTTTTTTCAATAATCTGCTAAAATTTAACATTTCTACAAAGAAATGCATCTGGATTTGAATGGAATTGCAAGTTGTGTAGGTTCTAAAATGTTTGTGTGGGGGTATTTCCCGAGTTTAAGGAGTGTTTACTAGCTGAAGGTGTGTTGGTTCTAAAAATGTATAGTTTGTGTGGGGTTATTTCCGAGTTTAAAACTAAAAAAACTAAAATATTTCCAAACTACAAAGCTGGTTTATCTTTTTCTGTAATTGCACATATGAATTGGTTCCCTTTAGTGTTAGTGGGTGACCATGTCTTTGTGTACACCAACAAATTTGGAACACTGTTTGATTCAGGACATGTGGAAGATTAATATTTAATGTGTGGTTTTTACTTGTCATGTACGTTTGGGCAAATTTTAACTTTGAATCATCTTTTTCCCTATCTTTTTCAGAAAAACTTCTAAAATCATGAAATTCTTCTAATTGCTGGCCATATCTCTGTGTCCACTGATGCAAGTAGGATACCATTTTATTCAGGTACATGTAGAAAATCAATGTTTTGTGTTAACTTTTATTTGTACTGGAGGTTTGGTCAACATTTCTAAGTCTGAATCTTCTTTTCTGAAAAAAAAAAAGCTGCAAAGATTGAACATGTCTAAAAAGAACTGTGTCTGGAAATCTGCATGTATGAATGCTTCAAAAACCAAATAGTTGCCCTTAGAGAAAAGCCCCAAAGGTATACTCTAGGTCCATTTGAAGCTAATAGATGGCCAATGCTCTTTGTTCATTGATGCATGTGACATACCATTTGATTCAGGACATGTAAGAGAATGATATTTAGTGGTTTTCTTTTTACTTGGCAAGTGGGTTTAGGTAAGATATTTAACTTTGAATAATTGTTTTTCCTTCATTTTTCACAAAATCTCCTAAAAGCATGGGTTTCTATGAAGAAATGCATCCGAAAATTTGCATGTATATATGAAATGATATTATAATGTTTCTGAAGGTATGAATAGTAACCAAGGTAGAGCGGCACTCCTATTGCCCTTCGTACAACTGCCCGGGTGCTTCCGTAGTAATATGGGATAAAGCAATAACCAAGCGACACGGAGCACTCCTGGGTCTCTTCCAATAATGTGAAATTTATTTAGTACACGTTTCGGCCCTATCTGGGGCCGTTCTCAAGACATAAGGTGCAGTGTGGCAATACGTCTATTTATAAAACCAAAGTGAACCGTGCTCCTCCTCCCCACTGTTCCCGCCCCCTTCTGATGACATACGGAAGTCCGCTAGGATAGGGCTGCTCGAGGGGTGTGACTGGTATTGGTCCAACGTAATTTTTTCTGCCTCGATAGGCGGTCCAGTGGGGAATCCCCACTATTTAAATGGTTGACAAGTAAGTTCTACATTCTTAAATCCGAAAACGCGTCGACAAACGTGTACTAAATGTTTCTGAAGGTATGTAGATTATAAACATATAAAGTTTGTAGAGATGGACACAGGAACGAACTCAAACCCGAGCTTGAGACGAACTTTATGAGTTCGGACGAACTCGAACTATTCAAACTAGTTTGAGCTCGAACTAGTTGTTTTTTTTCGGACTCATGGCTGTATTTTCAATAATTATCCTAAATTCAAAAATTATCAAATTTACTAGCCGTTTGCTAACCCTAGAATGTATCGTTCATTAACCTTCGAAAGTTTCATTCATTTTCAGTAACCCTCGAATGTATGGATCGTTTTCACTAACCCTAGGATGTATCATTTGCGAACCCTCGAATGTAGCCTTTGACTTTCGGTAACCATCGAATTTATCGTTCATTTTTGGTAACCCTTGAATGTATAGATCGTTTTTGCTAACCCTAGAATGTATCATTCGCTAACCCTCGAATGTAGCCTTTGACTTTCGGTAACCCTCACATTTTCGATAATCCTTGAATTTATGGTTTTATTTTCGGTGACCCTCGAAAGTATCATTCGGTAACCCTTGAATTTTCCGTAATCCTCAAATGTAGCTTGCGCAAACCCGACAATTGCTCGAGGTTTTGGTGATAGTGACATGTTCCCCAGACCATTTCCCAGGTGCAACAGCCATTTACAGTAAGTTACCATTGTTAGTTTATTTGTAAAACATCCGAACTTTTAGAACTATCACTCCCCATTGACTTTAATGGGTCCTTTTTCGAACTTTCGCTGAAGTTCAAAAGTTAAAAATGGACCGAACTTTATGAAGTTCAGCGACCTCTAATAGTTTTGTGGGTGTTTTGTTTGAAAAAAGTAAAGCTGTTCAAAATACAGCTCAAACCTCAATAAAGCCGAAACCAGTCTGTAGTCGGCACCCTGGTTTTGCATTTAGCTTGTTGAATGCTATAAAAAAACTTTTAAAAGGTACAGCTTTCCTGGAAATTACCCAGAAGTCTCCATCCCTACCCCCCCCTTGTAGTTGCACTTGTGCATAAGTCACATTTGGAGTTAGTTGGCGGCCACTATTCTGTGTACACCCATGCATATGGCATACCATTTGATTTAGGGCACTTGGAAGAATCATATTTAAGGGAACATTTTTAACTTGCGAAGTAGGTTTTAGATAAGATTTCTAACTGAATCAACTACAGTTTTTGTGTGATTTTTTTCTCACTCTCAATTTGGTGAACATCTGTGTCAGGGTATCTGCATTTTGATCAAAATTTACCCCACTTATAACAACCTGGGGATATGTTGTTTCTAAAAATGTCTCTCATGTGACGGTATTTTAGTGAATTTAGAGATTATCTTAAATTAACTGTCAGAAGGGCTCATACGGTACATCTTAATTTGGCAATCAATTCTAAAAAAGGGCCCTTTTTGTTTCAAAAAGTCCCTGGACAGGACTGTTAAAATAACCTTTGTGTTGATTTTTTTTTAAATATTCCCTATTTACTGGAGGGTTTTCCTATTGTAAACTTTGGCTAAATTGATTGATGCAAAATCTTGAAAATTCCTCTGGCACAGAGTGACACAAATAAAAAAAAAAAACAAATCAGCTGCCATTAATAGGGTTAAACGCATTGCCCCAAGATCCACACATAATTAATAATGCCCTGGAATACAAAATTAGCACTTGTATATTGGTACTACACCGCACTTAGTTTATAAATGCTCTCTTACCCTAAAACATATTTGTAAGTAGCTCTTATAGTCTTTTTAGACAAAATAAGCTCAACTTCATTAGCCTGTTATAATTATAAAGGCTCTGGCTTTTCCCCTGTTGAAAAGTTGTTGTTTTTTTAAGCTTTGGTAGACTCCAAATAACACTACTTAAAGTCCGTAATTCACAATAACCTCTAAATCCAGTCACTATCTGGCAAATTTCAAATTTCATTCATGTTGTTAGTTTCCCAAATTCATAACTTTGATTTAATTTGTTTAGTCCCAGTGTGTAATTGTAATGCAGTGCATTATGGTATATGAGGTAAAATCTGGGAAAATCTCCCATTCTGAATTCTATAATTCATTTTGGGATTTACCCATAGCACGACTTTCATGGTAGCTATTAGCTGTCATTTTAAGTCATGCTCAATCCAGCACAAACTCATTATTTAATTAACTGCAATTGCTGCACGGGTATCTTTTGCAATACCCACGCAGCCGGGGAAACAAATGCGTTAAAGTCTTGCTAACCGATATTGAAGTATGCTCTGAATAAATGAGTCATTTGTTCCTTTCTTTAATTATTTAGCTTTTCTCATGTACAGTATTATGTGCTTTCAAAATCCGAGTAAAATGGTGCTAATTTTGGCCCAACCAATCAGATGTTATTTAACATTTGAAAGCTAACATCTGATTGGTTGGGGCAAAATTAGCACCATTTTAAACGATAAGAACTTTTATTGAATAACCCTGTTAGTTTGTCAGGATTTTTCCTAATGATTGCCAGGTTACAACATTGTGATTTGAAATGTATACGTATAATTTGTCATTAAGGGCCATATTTATAAAGTATAATAATTTAGCGATACCGTGCTTTATCGGTAATGTAAAACAACCAAAAGCCGAAAATGTATGTTAATTAACAAACGTTCATTCGTAGAATACCATGTGGTAGTAAACTACCACAATGGTATTCTATGGGGATTGTAAATCTATGATAACTTCTGCGCCATGTTCCCTAAATTGTATTTGTATTCCACCTCTGCTTACCAATCTCCCTACTCTGATTATATCTCTCCATCTCTTCTCTCTACTCCCTCTTACTGCTCCCATACGCAATATCAGCTCCCCGCTAATACTGCACGTTCAACTACAGATAAAAAAAACACTTAAAAATCCTTCTCCCACCTTCTGTCTCTGTTCATCCTCCTACTTCTGTCTGTTGGTGATGTGTCCCCAAATCCTGGGCCATGTAATATCTTAGTCTGCCATCGTCCGCGCCCTGTCTTACCTTCTCTTGCCCACTGTCATTGTTCAATTCCCATCAACCTTCTATCTATTCCTTTGATTCCATCATCTTGTCTGCCTTTCTTCTGTGCTCTGCTTAATGTTCACTCGCTAGTTAACAAATCTACCCTCATCCATGATCTCTTTTGCTGTAATAATTTTCACCCTCATTTGAGGCTCATTCAGTAGCTGTGGTGTACAGACCACCGTCTACAGTGTCTCCATCTGCATTCCTCTCCGACTTTGAAATTTGGCTTCAAGTTCATGCTGCAATGTCTCGGCTCTGGTCTCCTGCTGTAAAAACAAATCTATTACCGGAAACTTAGAAATAACAACAAATCTAACCCACATCGTCTGTTCTCCATCTTCAACTCCCTTCTGCGCTCCTCTCCTGCTGACCCTCTCCTTTCTCCGCACTCTCCTCAGGACTTTGCACATTACTTTCAGCATAAAGTGCTGAGTCCATCCGCATGCAGATATCTGGTCCTAGGGATGACTCTCAGATTATGTTGTCCTCTCCTCCCTTATCTATTCTTGGATTTTTTGCTCCTGTGACCCCTTCAGAAGTCTCTCTCCTGCTTCTATCATGTCCACTCATGACCTGTCCTCTTGATCCCATGCCCTCTGTATTACTGAAGCACTGTAATCGTGTGCTTACCCCTATACTCACCCACATATTCAATGCCTCCCTTATATCTGGAATTTTACCTTCTGTCTTTAAGCATGCCCATGTTAAGCCCATACTAAAAAAGACCTCACTGGATCCCTCTTGTTTAGCCAACTAATGCCCGGTCTCTCTCTTACCGATAGCCGCTAAACTGCTAGAATGATTAGTCTTCTCCCGTATCGCTAACTACCTTCATGCTCATAACCTATTGGATCCTTTGCAATCTGGATTCCGTCCATTTATATGCAGACAATACACAAATCTATTTGTCCACACCTACGCTAACTCCTGACATCCAACCACGTGTCTTCTTGCCATCTCCTCCTGGATGTCTCAACGCTACCTCAAATTAAATCTTTCTAAAACTGAACTGATCGTTTTTCCACCTTAACCTGGTCCTGTCCCATTTTTCGTGATCTCTGTTGAGAATACCATTTCCCCTATCCAATCTGCATGCTGCTTAGGGGTAATTATTGATTACTCTCTCTCCTTTTCTAACCACATTGACTATGTTGTGAAAACCTGACACTTCTTCCTTCGCAATATAGCCAAATTAAGCAGGTTCCTTTCTCTCCCGATCACTGCTATGCTTATGGCATACTCATATTGTTTCGCTCTCTAATAAACCAGATCCCAAATTTCCTCTGTACCGGACAACAAACTGGCTCCCCGTTAAACAGCGCATTACATACAAAATTCTCCTAATATTTAAATCCCTTCGCTCTGCTGCTCCTCCTTATATTTCCTCTCTAGTCTCCCCATATGTTCCTGCCCGTACCCTCCGCTCATCACAGAATCAGTTCCTGTACAGACCCCCCCCACTCGTGCCGCCACCTAAACCTTTATCTCTTGTGGCTCCCATCCTCTAGAGTTCTAATCCCCTCTCTCTACGTCAAGAAACCTCTATTAGCAGGTTTAAATCTAGCCTTACATCCTACCTATCTGGTAACCAGCATTTGATTTGCACTGCATACGTCTCACTCCAGCACTTATACCCATTCCATTGTATCTGTGTGTTACCCACCTAACTAGATTGTAAGCTCTATGGGGCAAGGATCTCCTTACCTCCTGTGGCAAAGCTCTAGCACTTCTATTTATATAATTTATATACGGTAATTATGTACTGAACTATTTATTTATTTGTTCCCCTTGTATGACTTTGTTGTATTTCGTTACTGTACAGCACTGCATCCCCAAGTGGCGCTTTATATATAAACTATACATACATACATACATATAGCGCTATTGTAAATTTACAATAATTATTGGTAATTTAACTATCGTAAAACCGATCGTAAATTAACCATCATTAAACCGATCGTTCAAGGTGCAATATCACTTTTTACTGATACCGTGCCTTTAAAAATATAACTCTAACATTTCTCTAGTAAGCTTTCCTACTGTGTATATACCGGAAAGTGCATCGTTTTGTAAAGAGGCACAAAGTCGTGGCCCATCAGATGGCCAGACAGACACAGGAGCAGTTAAAAAAAATGGTACAAACTATAAATGTTTCGTTTGACCCACGGACTTTCTCACATCCGCTGTTGAGAAAGTCTGTGGGTCGGGCGAAACGCGTACAGTTTGTACCATTTTTTGTAGCTGCTCATGTGTCTGTCTGGCCATCTGATGGGCTGAGTATCTTTGTGCCTCTTTATCTGTTAGTGATCTGCCACTGATCTGTGTTTTTTTATCCCTTGTACCCTTCATTTCCAGGATTATTGTTAACCTGCTTGGGACCCAGGGATTTGGGATATAGTTTTGCCTTATATTTGTTGAATATGATGGGCCATACATATGACTATGTGGCTATCTAAGTGAAGCACTTTATTGATTTTGTATCTTATGCTACATTGCTTTATTATGTTTAGAGTGCATGCATAAGTGAGTGGATATACCAGTATATCATGGTTATTTTAACAGTATTTAAGATGTTTGCCAGTACTTGCACAGGATGTATCTGTTGTATCTGTTGTATTCAATTAGATCAACTGGACTTGAGGTCTAATTGAATACAACAGATATACCATGACCTGGATGAATGAGAACCTTCACAAGCATACTTGCACAGGATGTGTTTTTAATTAATTTGTTTGCACTGACTTATTGCCTCTGTAATTGGCTTTCCACACTAATAAAGGAATCATTTTTTTAAGTTAAAAGAACCCCTCTGTACTGATTATTTGTATTTATCGAGGGTATGCCCTGTTGTTATCCATAGCTGTTTCTTTTTTCCTGTTGTTGCAATATATTTTGTTGGAAGCAGCACCACTCTGTAAGAGGTATGAAACTTCAATCCATTTAATGACACTAGTGCGTGGGGATTCATTCCATTCGACATCTTTTTGTAAGGACTACCGCTGATAGAGGATAGTGTATATCCAGGAGTGAGGACTCCTGATTCAGGTCCTCACCCTGGGTACTTATAAGGAAAGGGTGGCTTGTGGCTTATTTTGATTCCCCTTTGAACAGTTTTTTCATAGTTGTGTGAAAAATGCTGTTTAAAAAGAGATTCTAAGGCAGAATTTTTTTTCCTGGTTAATCTGCAGTGCTATACCATGGCCAGTATACTGTAAAACTAGCATAGCCAAGTTGACATTGAAAATTGATACTAATTACAATTTATTTATTTTTGTCCAGTGTTCTTACAACACATTCATACATTTCTCCGTCATAAATATGTTGAATTACAGACTCAATATAGTATAATTATTAAAGGGTATCTCCACTGAGGAAAAAGCATTTTTTTTTTTTTTTTGGTTTATTTTAAAGTACACCATCCCCCAACCCTCCCCCTACCTTTTTTTCCCCAGAATTCCCTTTCGTTTGATGGCAGCAGCATGGGAAAGCTGTGCAGGTTCCTGGGGGTGTGTCTTCCCCTGTGCTGGGAATGCTGTCACTCAATGTGCATCATCATGGTAGCAGACACACCCACTTGGCTGCAGTAAGAAATCCTTTCCTCACTGACACTCTAAGTTTATTTTTCCAGCTGATTATGCAGAGAGAGACAGGGGAGGAAAAGTTAAACCCTCTTCCCACACTACTGTAACAAGTACAGGGGAACTTGTGTTGTTTTTAATAAAGATTTGTTTGTGTCTAACTCTAAGATTGATTTCATAGGGGATGCTGGGAATATGAGGCAATCTGGTATGGGAGGGAGTGGGAGAGAGAAAAAGGTAGTACCTGATTACTCCTCCATTAATTAGTGAGGTCAGCAAGCTGCTGTGATGGTCATGTGATTATTCCTCCATTTAGCAGTGAACTCAGTAGCTTGGAGAGCTGTGATGGTCATGTGATTATTCCTCCATTTAGAGGTGTGTGTGTGTGTGTGTGTGTGTGTGTGTGTGTGTGTGTGTGTGTGTGTAGAATCGACCAGACAGCAGTCCCGACGGATCCTCTCACATTCTGCGCAAGCACTAAAGGAAAACGCGCGTCGGACATTTTACATGCAGGCAGTCAATGAAAGTGGGCGGACCTGCACCATCCACAGCATTCTGGGACAAACTCATTGGATTTCTTATAAACTACTGCTCAAAGACACAGGATACTGCAGGTACATTTCCACCTTACACATATCTATCCTTACAACCCAGGTGACTTTTAGCAGTGGAGATACCCTTTAAATGTTTGCATATAGTTTTCTATGGGTTTCTAGACAATTCTAAGTTTCAGTGCTTTTCTTTTTTTTTTTTATTTAAATAATACTGTTTACAAAAAAGAAAATAGTCTGCCAGGTCCATCACTTTTTAGAAAAACTTAATGAGTTAGACGAAAATGCATTTCTAGAATTGTACTTTAGAAAAATCAATGTTAACTGTCTTATTAAATCGTTTTACACACTTGTATTATGGCCTGAGTTTGAGACTTACAACCTGCCATCAAGTAGTAGAAATAGATCATCTGCCATCTCACTGTTGCATTCTCTCCCTGGTTTATATTTTACACTGTACCTGCCTGGGAATCATTCTAGCGCTATTAAAAAAATATTTTTTAAAGTGTTTTCTCTCACCAAGTGAATAATCTTGGTAAAACAATGTTTAAAACATTTTAACTTTTCTTTGATGTTTATTTATTTGCATTCAACATTTCTTCTTTAAAATATTTCTATGAAAATATAAAATAGGATTTTTTGTTAAATGGAGGCCAGAGCTATTAAACTATTGGGATTGCCATTATGGGTCATTCAGCAATATTATGCAATGAGGCCAATTCAATTTCATTACAAATTCTCATTTATAGCTGGAGATGTTAGAAACTGTTGAGTTTCGTTCTGTTCCCGAATTTTTGAAATTTTCGAAATTCAAAAATTTGAAAATGAACTCTGTGATGAACAGGAGTGCAATGTAAAACCCCATAGACAATGTCTGAAATTGCACTCCTAATTTTCAATTATTTCACCTTATTGGCATGATCCAGCAGTATGGCAGCTCCCACATTGTTTCCCGGTCATGGGTAATCACAGGGTTAAATTCATGTTTAGTTGTAAGCTCTGCTTTCTTTACCATAGCCATTCCCATTTGGTGTTGACTTAGCTGACCTAGCAAGAGGTTTGACTTCAAAGGGGCAAAGTGTGAAGTCCCTGTAATATACATACACTCTTACAAGCTAGTAGGCACCAGCACAGCAGGGAATCTTCTAGTTGAGATTTGAGCAGAAACCAACTGGCAGATCAAAAGTAATTCATATTCCTTAATAATTCACAATGTAGAATTATTTCATGTTTTCATAAATACCCTCAGTTTATCCAGGAATTAATTCTGCATTTATAGATACCTGACATAATATGATAACCCGAACCAAACTCTCTCATTCTGTTGGATAAAATTAGTTACGGACAATCATGCTATTATTTTGAATGTGACATGTATGGTTCACAGATTATGGACTAGAGGGGAATTGGAGATTTAAAATTCCCTCCAAAAATAGGAACCAACCTTCGGGGGCAGAACCTAGTCCACCCCCTCTAGAGACCAGACTGCTCCCATTTTCTGGCAACGGATAAAATTGAGAGCCGTGTCTCAGCTCAGAGGAGTTCGTCATAAGTTCTTCAATAACATCTAGCCAACAGGACGGACCATATTGGCTTACAGCAGGAAATATTATTTGGACTTTTCCCATATCTGGATTAACAAGTTCTGGACTCAGCTCATAGACTTTTCAGATGCCAATTAGTATTCATTCTTTTACCCATTTCTTACCCTCACCTGTGTGTTACCGTTTTTATGTTCAGTGAATTACTTTAGTTTTCCTTTATATTTTTTATGCACTATTTTTGTCAACTTTTAATAAATGATATGATAAAAGGCTATTGTCCTATTCTGAGTATATCCCAAAACGAACCTGTGTCTTCGAAGTAAGCTACTATAGAGAAATATTGTTTAGGTATATAGATATGCTGTATAATTGTGTATAGAATATTAGGGGTGAATAACCAATTTTCTTACAGGTTGTTAGAAGTAGGGGTGCGGATAACCCCATAGATATATGTAACAGGTCATTCCGCTGTTTTTCTCGGAATGTGGTGGCAGTGAGTATATTGATATTAACTAATATTAATTGTGTATTATATCGTTTGTTCACTAACCCCACCGGGTCCGATCTGTTTCATCCGCCTGTTGGTTGCTTGGAGTGTGTTTTCCGATAGCTGATAGGTGGATGGGCGTCATGGCACGGTGGGTTCATGACAAACCCATAGAAGTCCATTTTGAGGGACAAATAGTAATAGTAAGTTACTGTAAATGACACAGAGACCTGTGGAATGGTCTGGGGAACCCGTAAATATAATCAAAACTTATTTTAAAACTATCTTTCCTCACGATCGGGCTGTTTTCGAGCGTAAGCATTATATTTTTGAGAGTTACCAAAATCGAGTGCTACTTTAGATTGTTACTGATATTAATAATTTGAGGGTTACAGAAATCGTTTCTTGCTTTCGAGGGTTACGGAAATCGATCATTACTTTCGAGGGTTACCGAAATCAATCATTACTTTTGTTTTGCCACTTCGATTTTTGATTTCGATAATCATCTATTTTCGATGATTATCGTTGATTAAAAATCGAAAATTCGGAAAATCCGGGAGCTCCGAAAGTTTCGTTGGGACTTTGAAACACTCAGATTCGGTTTGAAACCGAGTTTCTATTCGAACCCACATTACAGCTCTATTAATAGCAACTGAAAAATTATAGAACTGAATAAGTGGTGCTGCACTGAAATAGCTTTGTGAAACTGAGTGTCTAAACAAGTTGAACTTGCAATGCGGGTGTCAAATGGAAAAGAGAAGGAAAGAGAAAAACCCCAGAGCATACTTAAAGCACAATTGGTGAGAGAAATAAAGTGAGATAGAGGAGAAAAAAGGGGGAAGGGGATTGCAAACCTCAGGAAGGAGACAGTAAAAAAATGAGAAAATGGTTAAATGTATGATGTATATGGGTAATTCAAGAGATATTTAAGGTGACTAATATAGAGAAAGAACAAAATACTATGATAAAAAAATGTAAAAACATTGTGATGTTTCTGAATATACGTATACAATACCCACACATTGAACATTAATTGGAGATTCATATATTAAATAAACTATTAGATGATAGTTTAAATGATTAATAGAGGTGAAGTAAAGCTGAATTATTCAAACTCCAATAACAACTTTATGAAAATACCTTTTTGCTGACCCTAGATGAACTACATACCATGACATTGTACCAAACCATAAACCTTACTGTTAATAACAATGCAAATGCTAATAAAAGAAAACACAAAAGAGAACTATTTTCCAAATTAGAACTTGCCCATTACCGTATATTAGTGTTTTGTAGCAATAAATGTAAATCTGAATTGAAAGAAATCTCCAGTGAACATAGCTGAATACATAGGGATCTAATTGGTTTATTCCCAGTTGATAGTAAGCTAAATTTACATAAAAACACTGCCAGACCGACTTCAACAGAACAGGATATAGGTTAATATTTCATAGCCAGTCATAATATTTTTCTTAGTTTTCTGTTTTCCATTAAGCTGTTTTCCATTTAAAAACAAAAGTCATATTTAAAGAAAATACCCTCTCTGCCAAGAAGTTTCATTCTAGTATTTAACTTTACCTTCACCAGAAATAACCCCCAAATGTATTTATACTGTATAGGATACGTATAGCTTTGTTTATCTTACAATCTTGAAATAAACAGTAATAAGGGGGATTTCGGGTCTATTTAGTTTATTGGATGCTATTAGGTAGCCTTAGGAGTCGTGCATAAAAGATATGCAGTCGCTATATTAAATTGCTTGTGTGGACATGTTAAACCAACACAACCATCACAACACAACTCTTGTCTTGAAGTAACACTACTGCTGGTAAATAGGTGAGCTTGACATTAAGACTACAGTTGGAGTTTTGCGGTTTTCTACAAATGAGGCTGAATATTTTCGTTGTTAACATTTTGTTGTTATTTCTACTATATCTACTATATTTTTGGTGCCTGCTGCAGTATATATTTGAAGTATCAAAGTGTTAAGACTTTGCAGACAAAGTCTGCATTGTCATTTAAATAATAATAATGTATCAACAGATTCGAGAATGCTACCCTTTATTTCTCCCAGAGTCCCTCAAGGTGTTATATAAATATAACTATTATGGAACCTCATTAAATATTTTGAAATTATCATCTGTTAATGGATATTGGTTTTCCATAAGCTAGGTTAGAACTAGATATTAGTCCCGATTTCAAAATGAACCCATTTTTTTTGATCTGGTGGGATTTTTCTTTCAAAAGTTGGAATTTAACAAAAAATGAACTTTCGATCACATTTGAGAAATCAAAAATCTGAAAATTGCATTGAAAAACTGGAATTGGATTTGAATTGGATTTTCACAATTTCAACAAGTTCCGTTGAACCACTTGCTGGTGGAACAAAACTTGGACAATTTTGATTCAGTCAGGACATGACTGGGTCTGTGCATCTACAGATAACCAGACAATTGATATGCTGCCATAAAAAAAAATAGTTATATATATAAAATTAGTTAATAGTTACTATATATAGCTAGAAAACAAGTCTTTTTCCAGTACTTTTTCCATAGTTTTTTACTAATACTTACCCATACTTGTGATTGCCACCCACCTAATCCTACCCCCTCCTTATGTCTGGAGCTGACCAATGTAAAGAAACATTATGCAAGAAATATATCTTTCAATGACCAGGTTTGGGACTGAAGGAGGGAGTGGAGTTGGAGCAGACTGGGAATCATAAATATAGCTTAAGGATTACCAGCGATCTATGGAAAACCTAGGGATAAGGACCTACCTTGCTAGTCCTCACCCTGGCTACTTTAAATAGCAAGGGGTGGCTTAAAGTTTTTTGTTGTCTTTTAATTCAGTGAATTAACTGTTAATGTATAGTTTGTCTAACAGTGGTGCATCAGTTTACATGTGTTCTAACTGAAAATAGGTTACCTTTACTCAATTTAATTGAAGTGCATATAACAATCCATATGTAATCTGTGTCTGTCATTAATTTGGCTAATGATATTACATACATTTTATTCATACATATAAAATAATTGGATTAGTCACTAGAATAGTAAAAAAGCTTATTAAATTATACATAAGATGTAATGTACACACTTTACATGCATCAGTACAGGAACAGGAGATATTCTTTTCTTTTTCTTATTATTGAAGTTTACTTAAAAAGAAGAATAGTTGTTTGTATTCTGAAGATGAACGATAGTTGGTACATACAAAGTAGAGGCATTTCATTTTGTTTTGCTTTAAACAAAAACAAATAGGAAAATACCACCTACCATAAGATACAAAGTGAACTGGTAAACAATGAAAAGTTACATGGGAATTTTCAACAAAACAGCTTTGTGGAAATGTAAAATCTTACCACCAGTTTTTCACAAAATTAATATTTACACTACAGTCACTATTGCCCAATCAGACAATAAAAATCTGAAATAGTTCTTTATACAATTTATTTTTGCAACATTTGTTATGATTTATATTTATACTCTTAAACAGTAGGTTTGAATAAAGAATGGAAAGCTGTGGATTGCAGTATCATAGTACCTCTTGGGAACCATTTTCACCCTCATCATTAACATTACCTTTTCGGTTAACACCTCTAGCACTGTCACTTGGTGACCTTTACCTAAAGGCAATGCTTCCAGTCACTATCAACTATGTATTGTACTAGAGCAGCATTTTTTTCTGATGATTCAAAGTCAAAGCTTTTTAACCAAGCATTTTTGTTTGTATGGAAATCTATAAATATTTCATTTAATTTAAACTTTATTTTCTAATAATCTGATTTACTGTAATTGTCAAAAATAATCTTTCATACAAATGACTATTTTAGTAATTTTTAAACATAACGTCTATTTATAAGGCTTATGCTTATGGTGGTGAATAGGACCTTTAAATTGGTATATCTACATTACAGTAGTAAACACATTTTACTGATCAACTCCTTAGTTTACCCATCTAACCACTGGAAATATTATTACATCATACAGAAGTCTGTGTACTGCACTTTAGTCATCTGTCATCTGCTTTCATCTATGTTTGCACTGAAAAATAAACATATGCTGTTTAAATCAACAAATATCATGCTTCAGCTGCTTTTAAACATTCAGATCCCGTTATTTACTGCAAATGGCTGATCCGTTACAAGTTTCCTCTTCAGATTCAGTACATTTTGTGAACATTACAATTATTTGCATAGTCTTGTAAAAACAAGCAGACATATTTACATTGGTTCAGAAACTACTGCTTAAATTTTTATCTGTACTGCTTAAATGTGTCTTTTATTTAATTATGTTTGGAATTTGAACCATAATTGTTCATTGCAAGAAGGTCTGAATAAATAGCCATTACCTAGATATTCAAACAATAGACCACAAGACATGTTTATTATTTTCTCTTGCTTTTTTCCCTTTGAACTTGCATGGCTGAAACATAGCTGCCCACACTTCTGCTACCAAAGAATGATAAATGCTACTGTAAAGCTGGAAATCTCTATCATTAAGCTAAGATAAAAGGTTTTTCTTTTGCATTTGTAAGTAACTGCTTCAGATGCAATTTATATGTTACAATAGTATGTGTAAATGTGATGAATCCCAGTTTCAAAATAAACCTGGTTTAGGGCTAGACCACAATAGCAAGTTTTTTGCCTGTTTGTGCACGTGTTTTGCGTTCGCAGTTGCGCCCCCGTGATTTCTAGCTAAAATGGAAATCGCGGGAATGCGAAAATTCCCATGGCTTCCGATGCGCATGCAATTGTGCGTCCTTCGCATTTTCGTAATGCATGGATTCACCATTTTTGTTGCGTTAACGCACGCATTTTCATAACGGAAAGTGGAAAAATCGCATGCGCAAAATGCCCGCGATTGTGTGCGATTCCTGTGCGTTGCAGTGTGGCCTCAGCCTTAGATTTGGAATCACATTTGAATGTTGAAAATCCATATTGAAAAGTTTAAAAATGCTATTGATTACTCAAACATTGCTAAAGATAATTCAAAAAATCCTCATTCAATTAGGTTCAAATCGGATTTTCTCATTTTCAGAACGTCAATAGGCTTCACGGAATCCACAAGTAAGCCACTACAGGTTAATCTCTTTCTGGCCTAAATAGTAGTTATTAAACCAATTAGTAGGTGTTTAATGTAAAGGGATTGCAGGGGAGGCTGCATAATTAGAGATGGCCGAACTTCCGAAAGTTTGGTCCATTTTTGAACTTTCAAACTATATGGAAGGTTCGAAAAAGGACCCATTAAAATCAATGGGAGTCAAATAGTTTGAAAAGTTCTAATGAAATATAATTAAAATATCAATGGTAACTTAATGTAAATGACTGTGGGACCTGGGAAATGGTCTGGGGAACATGTTCGAATATCCAGAACTTTCAAAAAATCGATTTTATTCTCATGCACGGTACTTTTCGAGCTCCCGCATTTGATTTTTGATAATTATCCCATAAACAATTTGAACATTCGATAATTATTCTATAAACAATTCAAAGATTGTTCGATTTTCAAATTGGATAATTATCAAAAGTTCGAAAGTCCAAGAAATCCGGGTCCGGGATAATTCGAGAAGTCCGAGTCCATTCGAACTCGATAAGTTTGGCTCAAACTCGGGTTCGAGTTCTAGTCCATCTTTATGCATAATAGAGGAACAGCTAGAAACCTGCAGAATTAAAAATGCTTGCTTCAAAATACTACATTTATCTAACGGTAACATTTTATATATTAACTTTGGCAGGCAGAATCCAGATACCAGAGAATGGCAACTAGATTTACGAATATAGCATTTATATGACAAAAAAATAATAAAAGCTAAAATTTAAATTGTGATTCTTACTTGTCAATGTTGTAGATGATTTGGGATAACAACCTTTCCCCCCCCTGTATAAGCCAATTGCAAGTGAGAGGTCCCTAACAATATTAAGTACAAAGTATAAAAAGTAATTAGTATTTAAAGTATTTTTAAGAGATGATACAAAACAACTGAACTGGACGTTTGGGCAGAAGCAATGAGTGTCCTGAATGATCTAGTCGATACTGACATGGAGAGTGTGAAAGGCAGGAAATTAGGGAATTTTTTTTATACAATCTCTAAATTTTGCTCTAATCAGTAGTAAGTAGTCTTTTAAGAGATGCTAAAAACTGTAGAAATAAAGAACACAATTTTAGTTTATGATTATATGTATATGTATTACTCACAGGAGTAATTAAGAGCACATATAAAATATGACCAATGATGTTTGTTCTTAATTTTACTCCTTAATTTTAGTTACAATCTAGAAGCACTTGCTGTTACTGTATGCTGAGTGACAAAATTCTTTGGAATTATACAGTAAGTAAATTAAGCAAATTAATAATGTGTCTTTTAATGTGTGTCTTTTAAACACACTGAATGATTGAGGAAAAACATGTATATAGAATCAATTCAATGTACTTGTGTGGCAAGCAGAGCACAATGTTGCTTTTTAGTTTTAACGTCAACTGGAGCTTTTAAAGTTTCTGCGCATTGGTCAAATACTTAAAGAGTATCTCCACTCAAAAACAGACATGAGTTATATTGAAAGTCATAAAGAAGAGAAACTTGTACCTTCAATGTCAGGCTCCTCCGTTATCTCCATACCACGATATCAAAGCCGATTGCTGTACAGCCTATACACCTATTTTCCCTACCCTTCTGCTGGTGCACAAGCAGATGCGCACACACCAAAAGACAAAACTATAGTCGGCATCATGTGACCCCACTCCTGCCTCTGTAAACCAATGGGAATGTAAGTGCTACGTTTTCATGGTTAATTGTTTTAGGCCAGTGCTCATGGGTCCGGTGTTCTATGTTTTACTGCCTGCACATATATATATATACAAATAGGGATGAAGGTGGCACAAACCACTATTTAGATCGATGTGCCTGGGTGCTCACCACTGTAATATTCAAGAGTATCAATATATATATATATATATAAAAATAGGCAGCGAGGAGATACTTTGTATACTTTTGGCATCGCTGGTTCTAGTGGGCAAGTTGGCTTGCCCACTAGATCATTTTTGCACGATGTTCCTGACGAACGTTCAGCGATCATCTCATTATTTAATAGTTCTGCCAACAACGTCTCTACATACAGATATATCAATGATATTGGATAGAGAGTGTTCGTTGGTAAAGGTGTTATGTGACGTACGTATTATGTGTCGTTCGGAATATTGCGTGTTCTCGAAATGTTGCTCATGTGCATTTCATTCAATCTTACAACACAGTCTACCAATAATCTGCCAACTATGTACAACAATACAACAATCGGTAGAACAAATCCGTCAGGCTGAAAAAAGCAGAGAACAGTCGTGGTTGGCTGGTCTTAGAAGATCCTTGAAGCTTCATTTTCACAAGAATGTCCTGCGATGGGTCATTTGATGGGCAAGTTGTGCGAAAATTATCTGACGTGTGTATGAAGCTTTATACTTTATTTACAGCAAGTCCAGCACAAGAAAAGCCACAACCCCTGGAAGAGCACTACTTCTACATGTTGCTTTTCATTAATAGAGATACCTTTTAAGATGATAAATTTGTGATAGTCCAAGAAAATTAAGTTCAATCATTCAGCAAATTCACCAATTGTGAACAAAACAACTTACAGTAAATATACGGGGAGATTCAATAAAAGTTCTTATCATTAAAAATGGTGCTAATTTTGCCCCAATCAATCAGATATTATTTAACATTTGAAAGCAAACATCTGATTGGTTGGGGCAAATTTAGCACCATTTTTAACAATAAGAACTTTTATTGATCAACCCTGAAAGTGTAACAGTTTGGTATTATAGAGACTAAACCACAAAAACAAGCTGTCTGAACCCAAAATATATGTAAAAAATTAAAGGGCATGGCCTTCCCCCCAAACTAAAATTTAACCCACTACTGGCCCCACTGTGATCCTTACCTTAAATCCCTGCTCCACGTGGTTTTTCTGCAGTGCTTATCCAAAGTCCGGGAAACTGAAGGAGCTGTCTTCTTGTCCGAATGGTTTCTGCCTCTGATCTGTCCTCTTAGTTGTTTCTGACATGCGCAGGGGAGCCCTTTCTCCCCTCTCTCCCACCATCCGGATCCATCCTGACCCGTCCGATATTCTAGCATAAAAACCTTTTAATATAAGGTAGCTCCCCCCTGCCCAACCCCAACTGCCACATTAGTTCTTTAAAAAACAAATCTGAAGCATACTCACAGCCCTAATCTCCCACAGCATCTCCATTGCCAGTAACCTTGTCTGTGATTGGCTGCCTCTTAGCCAATCACAGACGTGGCTGCCGGTCTGGCCCCCTTTTAAAATCCCCATTCCCCATCCCCATTCTTCTGCTTTTGGTCCAGTGCAAGGGACATGTACTGTCACCAGTATACACACTTCCTCAGACTACCCCAATGAGTACATGCATTACATGATTTACACCAGATAGGCAGAAACTAGGAGAACAATGGGCCTTTATATTATGAAAGCAGAACTGGAATTAATGCAGGCAAGTGGGTAATCAAGCAGAAGTAAAAATACAATTATTAGTATGAGTATAGTATAATTGCACAACTGTGGTGCCTTAATTAAGGTTTAGTTTACCTAATAGAGGCACACATCATGACTGGAGGTGGCCAAAACTCATAAGTTTCGTTCTGTTTTCAGATTTACGGGTCTCGGGATTAATCCAAAGATTCGAAAACTAAATGTACTTTAAAGTATGAACAATGAACATTCCACCTGCTTTCAGACAGAACATTTGAATTTCTGTTCCTAGTCGGACCCCGGATCCCATCTCTTATCATGACTACTATTTGAGCAAAGCTGCTCAAGTTCAATAAATCCAAATTCTCCATATATTATTTCTCCATTACAATAGCCATTATAAACCTATCAATTTTACTATTATGCACTATAATTAAGCCAGTACTACAGACTATGTACACCCAATAAATAAGATCTACACACATCGATACTGTTTACATTAATTACATTCTCAACAATACAAAAAACATACCTCAGCATGGAAAAAGGATGATCCTCTTTATATTAGGTGAAATCCCACTTCTGTTTTAATTTAAATTGTAATGCAGCAACTTTATTTTGTACTGTAGTGTGGAAGGGCCAAAACATGTCATGTCAAACCTTTGTAGGATACATTTTCTTGAATCTGAGGCATAATTTAAACCCAACTGCTACTTTTTTTTTTTGAGGTGTATTCTAACACTGTTTTTCTTTAAAAAAATGTGGTAATTCAAGCCCAATTCAAAGTTTTAAGTTTCACTTTTTAATTCTCCTTCTTTCTTTTCCAACAAGCACCCACACTTGCTCAAGAGGGAAATCCTGCATCTGTGAGTTGTTACATCCATTTTAGCACAATGAAGGTGAGGGTTAGAACAATGGCTAAAGAATCATATGCATCTGGGCTAAGGATTTTTATTTTGTGTTTAGGAATTAATTAGCCAGTGGCAATGTTGCTCACATGACTATTGGTATTAGTAGTTTTCTGTTAGATGTTAAAGCCTGAAATATGCAATAGTGTATCTTTCCTAGTAGTCTGTGGAGATGTGTATCTCTTTATAAATGTCCAGACTGTTTAAAAACATCAAAGTGCTTAAAACACTTAAATAAATGCCTATTATTTGTGCAATATAGCCTGCAAAAGTGGGTTGATGCACATGTGGTGTTCAGTTTGTACCCACGTATATTTACTCCTTAAGTAGTAATTCAATAAAGTATGTGGCCTTTATTATATTCCCCTTTGTATGAGTTTAGGAGTTGGCCTTCTACTGGCCTTAAACACAAAACATAAATAGTAGCTTGTTCTGTGTAGACTTGCAGCATATCTAGGAGCATAACTACAAAATTTACATTAACCACAGCAGGAGCATATGTAGAGTTAATGTAGCCTCTCAGAAAAACTATTAATGTATATTTCTGTGATTCCAACCTATGTTTTTCTGCTGGGAAGGTGTAGTTAAAATTGCCAGGATCCACCACATTCAGTAGAATTATAGTAGCTCTATTTTATCAAGCTAATGCAATGGGAACAAAGAAAACATATGCACTGCATCTTCCTGAAAGAAGGAATAAAAGTTATTTTATTCACAGCTAAACGGCATTCCTGATATATATTTAGAAAATTTATGGTCTTTACAAAAAAAAAATCACCATTTGGAAAACAGATGTGCTGAAAATAGACCATTAAATTGACATGATGGCAGTTAAAACCTAATCCTTAGCGCTAAAAGAAATGTTTATTTTTATATATGAAGCAAACATCCTTCTTATAGAATTAACATGTCATTATTGTGTATATATAAAAATTAATCTATTTGGTCTATATATTTTCTGCATGGATATAATAATGTTGGTTTTAATCCAGACTTTTTGTTTCCTCTGTTTCCAACATTTAGGGGCTATTTGTGTCTAGCTTGCCCATACCAATAATATGTAACAACCATTCAGACGCTACCATATATACTCGAGTATAAACCAAAATTTTTACCTTTAAAATCATCCTGAAAGTCTCCCTTCGATTTATACTCAGGTCTGAGCTGATCTGGAAGCTTGAAGGAGCAGCCCTGGGAAAACACTAACACACAGAATCCTCTTGATTTTGGTGGGTTAGGCAATTGTTGTCCTGCTCACTCAGATCAGCCCAGTCTAGCAAACAAAGGGAAAAAACAATAGAAGTAACAGGATTCAACAAACAGTCTGCACAGAAAGGTATGCAGGGCAAATCTGTGTATTGGGCTATTTATGGGATTTCCTATGGGGCTTTGTATGGGACTTTCTATGGGGCTTTGTATTGGACTTTCTATGGGGCTATGTATTAGACTTTCTATGGGCTGTGTATTGGACTTTCTATGGGACTGTGTATTGGACTTTCTTTGGGGCTGTTTAGTGGACTTTTTATAGGACTGTGTATGGGACTTTCTATTGTGCTGTGTATTGGACTTTCTATGGGGCTGTGTATTGGACTTTCTTTGGGGCTGTTTAGTGGACTTTCTATAGGGCTGTGTATGGGACTTTCTATTGTGCTGTGTATGGGACTTTCTATGGGGCTGTGTATTGGACTGTCTCAGGGCTGTGTATTGGACTTTCTTTGGGGCTGTTTATTTGACTTTCTATAGGGTTGTGTATGGGACTTTCTATTGTGCTGTGTATGGGACTTTCTATGGGGCTGTGTATTGGACTTTCTATGGGGCTGTGTATTGGACTTTCTATGGGCTGTGTATTGGACTTTCTATAGGGCTGTGTATTGGACTTTCTTTGGGGCTGTGTATTGGACTTTCTATAGGGTTGTGTATGAGACTTTCTATGGGACTGTGTATTGGACTTTCTATGGGACTGTGTATTGGACTTCCTATGGGGCTGTGTATTGGACTTTCTATGGGCTGTGTATGGGACTTTCTATGGGGCTGTGCATGGGACTTTCTATGGTGCTGTGTATGGGACTTTCTGTGGGGCTGTGTATGGGACTTTCTATGGGGCTGTGTATTGGACTTTGTATGGGGCTGTGTATTGGACTTTCTATGGGCTGTGTATGGGACTTTCTATGGGGCTGTGTATGGGACTTTCTATGGGGCTTTGTATTTGGCTTTCTATGGGACTGTCTGTGGAACTATCTATGGGGCTGGCTATAGGAGAAAGTCAACCCTCGGTTTATACTCGAGTCAAGCAGTTTTCCTGGTTTATCAGTTAAAAATAAGTACCTTTGTTTATACTCACGTATATAATAATAGTAATAATAATAGTAATGTTTGTGTAGATTACTTCAGTTAAGCTAGGTACAGAAGTGAAGAAATCTCCTTGACAGACAACGAACATCTGTTACGGCCAAAAATTGGTTTGTGTATGGATGTTGTTGATGGTCCAACAAAAAGTTTTACTTTTGTGTGAATAAAACAGACTGTAATATGCTAAATAGAGATGGCCGGTTCGTGGACCCGAACCTGGATCCGCCGTGGATTGGGGATTATTTTCAAGACGGAGCAAGCCACATGACCCAAATTAGCCAATGGCAGCTAACATGATTATTGCCAGCCCCCTGGGTATAAAAGGCTGTTTAACAGGTGACATTTTGTCATTGTGTTGGAGTGTGTTTAGTGGAGACCTGACAGTGTAGGAGTTGGAGAGAGATTTTTGCGCTTTTTGAGCTTTTTGAGCTTTCTGTGTGTGGATTTCAGTGTGGTGGTTTAGCACTTGTTGTTACCCATCCCTGTATTCACACATCTTGAGACCCAACAGTCCTTTTAAGGACTAACTTTGTGAGACCCAAAAGTCCTTTTAAGGACTAACCCCCCTATAAGTCCTTTGGACAAATTTTGTGTTAGACCTTTTAGAGGTCTAGGTGTCCTGTTTTTTTGTTTGTCTTTCTGCATCTGTGTGTCAGTGTCTGTGTGTTTTGTGTAGCTGACAGTGCTGCCTTTAGCAGCAATCAGCAGATTTTGCTGTCTGATCTGCTGTTTGCTGTCAGTTGTGTCTGTGTCCTATTTGTGCTTTTAGTGTAAAAAAAAAAGCTTTGTGTTTGTTTGCTTCTGTGTTGTTTTGTTGCCTTGTCTTTTGTGTTTGTGTGTGTGTATATATACATATATATATATACATATATATATATATATATATATATATTATTATTTTTTTGTTGTTGTTGTTAATATTTGGGAGAGGGAAATGCCTGGCAGGGCAAGAGGGAGAGCCAGGAGCAGGGGTGCTTCTGCACATGGAGGGAGAGGGAGAGGCAGAGGAGAGCCTACTGAAGGCTCTGGCCAGGAGCTACCTGGCCCTTCGCAGGGCAGCCGGGTTACCGTACCCGATATGTTTAGGGGTAGCCGGGCTAGGGCTATCCCTTCTGATCAAGGAAGGCGGGTAGTAGACTGGATTACCCAGCCTTCCTCATCCACCTCCTCACAGGCACAGAGCAGCCGAGCTGCTACTGTAGATACTGTGCCTGCTC
This sequence comes from Hymenochirus boettgeri, assembly GCA_019447015.1. Lineage (NCBI taxonomy): Eukaryota > Metazoa > Chordata > Amphibia > Anura > Pipidae > Hymenochirus > Hymenochirus boettgeri. Next base: position 159,451,566 of record CM033475.1, read on the forward strand.
CTTCCTCACCTGAGGCTCCTACTGTGGGCATGGAACCTGATCCTCTCTATCAGGAGTTCATTGCCCACATGGCCCACACGGGGATCCGGAGGAGGAGTCTCAGCATCTGTTTTCGCACACTATGTGTGGGGCTAGTGTGCTTGTGGAGGAGCCGTGCACTGATGCACAATCTTTCCTGTCGCCCGAGGCGGAGGAAAGTGCTCAGTGCACAGGGGGACAGGAGGCTGACAATGTCACGCAGCAGTCTGTGAGCAGCCAGGGAACTAATGCAGGGGGTGAAGTTCCAGATGCTGCTGCTGTTAGTGACGCAGCCTCCAGTATTGAGGAGGTGGAAGTGGACGATGAGGTCACCGATCGTCCATGGGTGCCCTCTGTGAGAGAGGAGGAGGATAGTGTCTCTGAGGGATGTCCCTCAGAGCATGAGCATGATCCTGAACCCAGAGGCAGGACTGGGGGCAGGGGCCGGGGCAGAGGCAGTGCACCTAGTGGTGCACGTGGAGGTATGGCACCAATGAGATCTGGTGCCAGTGCCCCACAGCAGCAGGTGACCTCTGCTCCGAGTCGTGCCGGTGGGTCAGCGGTGTGGGAGTTCTTCTCACTGGCTGTAAGTGACAGCACGGTTACAGTGTGCAAGTTGTGCCTGCAACGTGTTAGCCGTGGGAAGACCACATCACATTTGGGCACCTCCTCTATGAGGAGACATATGATACTGCACCACTTTGCCCGGTGGGAGCAGCGGACAGGGAACGTGCAGGCACCCACACGTTCCCTACCTCGTGCCCAGGTAGCCACCATTCCTCCTCCTCCCCCACCAGCCCCATCAGCTGCTTCCTCGGTGGAAGTTAGGGAGGAGAGACAGCCTTTGGCCCCAGCACGCGGTGTTAAGAGGCCTCTTGACACTGCTGCTGGAGCGTCAGCTAAAAGGCAGGTCTCTCTTCCCCAGTTGTTGGAGCGGAGGCAGAAACTGTCCCCCAGTCACCCCCAAGCCCAGAGTCTCACTGCCAGCTTAGCCAAACTCCTGGTGGTGCAGCTGCTACCTTTCAGCCTGTTAGACAGTGCAGCGTTCAGGGAGTTTGTGGCCATTGGCACACCACAGTGGCAGGTCCCTGGCCGTAGGTACTTTGCCCAGAAGGCAGTACCAGCCTTGCACGACCATCTGCAGGGCAATATATCTGCTTCGCTGGACCACAGTGTGGGCAAGTGTGTCCACATTACTATGGATGGGTGGTCCAGCAAGCACGGCCAGGGTCGGTATGTGTCATTTACCGCCCAATGGGTCACTCTGCTAGCCGGCAGAGACGTGGCACAGAGCGCAAGTGGGGAGATGGTGGTACCACCAAGCATTGGTGATACGCTAGTCTCCACCCCCCCATCTCATCCGGTGAGCCCTCTTCCCGGACAGCTCCGTGCCCCCCCAGAGCCTTTGCTTCGTGCCAGGCGAGACGGTGCCATGCAGTGTTGCAGCTTGTGTGCCTCGGTAATAGGAGCCACACCGGGGCAGAATTGCTGGCAGCACTGCAAGGGCAGGTTGAGAGGTGGCTGACCCCACACCACCTCTCAATAGGCAAGGTCGTGTGTGACAATGCCACCAATATCCTGTCTGCCCTTCGCATGGGCAGAGTCACACATGTTCCTTGCCTGGCACACATTCTCCTGGTCGTCCAGCGGTTCCTCACCAAGTACCCTGGTCCCTGGAGGTACTGAAGATGGCTAGGAGGGTGTCCAGTCACTTCAGGTGGTCATACACGGCCACAGCTCGTCTGGCCGAGTTTCAGCAGCAGAATGGTCTGCCGCAGAACCGCCTGATTTGTGACACCCCCACCCGCTGGAACTCTAGTCTTATGATGCTGCTGAGGCTGCTCCAGCAGAGGCGAGCCATCATAGACTACTTGTACGAGTATAAGGCAAGATCAGGCTCTGGGGACCTGGGTTTGCTGTTACCTAGGCAGTGGCTGCTGATTAGCGATGCCTAACGTGTGCTCGCGCCATTTGAGGAGGGCACCAGGATGGTAAGCCGCAATGATGCCACCATTGCGGATACCATCCCACTGGTGTTTCTCCTTGAGCACACTCTGCGCGGCATACTCGACAGGGCACTCGCTGTCGAGCAGCAGCGACTGGAAGAGGAGGACGCTGACACCGTGATGCTTTCCAAGCCTGAACATCACGGTGTAGAGCAGCCGTCTGATGATGAGGAGGGGGATTTAGGTGACTTGGACCAAGGGGAAATGGGGCATTCCTCTAGGGGGACATCTCAACCCTCCCAAGTACCACATGTCATTCGTGGTTGGGGAGAGGTTGAGCCCGACACTATTTTCCTCAGTGACATCGAGGACATGGGGTCCTCTGCGGCAGGCAGTTTGCGGTGCATGGGCTTTTTCATGCTGCAGTGCCTTCGCAAGGACCCCAGGATTAAGGCCATCAAAGAGAAGGAGCAGTACTGGGTGGCCACCCTTATAGATCCCCGCTATAAGGGTAAAGTGTCGGAGTTTATCCCCGCATCTCAGAGGGAAGGTAGAATGCAGCACTATGAGGCAACACTGCTACTTTGCCTCTGTTCTGCCTTCCCAGGTGCTGGCAGGCCTACAGCACCTGATGTTGGGGATCAACAGGGCTCACGTCCCCCTGTGCCTGAGAGCCTCATGCATTGTTCACTTTGTGGCTTTAGCTTCCACGTCCGCGTGAGTAACCACACATATGGCATACCGTTTGATTCAGGACATTTGGGAGATTGATATTTAGTAACTTTTTTTTACATTCCATGAGGTTTTGGCATGATTTTACCTTTTGAAGTGTTTTTTGTTCATTTTTTCAGAAAAGTGCGAAATTCTACGAAAGAACTGCGCCCACCCATTGATGGTATGAATGAACAAAACTACAGTGCTACATAGCTGAAGGTGTGTAGATTCAGGAATATATAGTTTGTGGGGGGTATTTCTGAGTTATCAGGGTGTTTAGTGGAGAAAAACTGCAGGACTGTTCAAATTTGGAGTGGCTAAATTTTCGCTGTTTCTGAGCCATCATGCATTGTCTCACTTTTGGCTTTTCGCTTCACGTCCGCGTGGTGTAACCACACATATGGCATACCGTTGATTCAGGACATTGGGGATTGATATTTAGTAACTTTTTTTAATTCCATGAGGTTTTGGCATGATTTTACCTTTGAAGTTTGTTTTTTGTGCATTTTCAAGAAAAGTGCGAAATTCTACGAAGAACTGCGCCCCACACCATGATGGTATGAATGAACAAACTACAGTGTGCCTACATAGCTGAAGGTGTGTTAGTTCAGGATATATAGTGTGTGGGGGGTATTTCTGAGTTATCAGGGGGTGTTAGTGGAAAAAAACTGCAGACTGTTCAAAATTTGGAGTTGGCTAAATATTTCGCTGTTTGAGCATCATGCATTGTCTCACTTTGTGGTCTTTTCGCTTCCACGTCCGCGTGTGTAACCACACATATGGCATTACCGTTTGATTCAGGACATTGGGAGATTGATATTTAGTACTTTTTTTACATTCCATGGTTTTGGCATGATTTACCTTTTGAATGTTGTTGATGTTCTTTTTTGAAAATCTGGTAAAAGTGCAAACTTTCTACGAAGAGCTGCGCCCACCCATTGAGATATGAATGAACAAACTACAGCGTTACATAGCTGAAGGTGTTTAGATTTCAGGAATATATAGTTGTGGGGGGTTTTTTGAGTTGGGGGGGTGTTTTGTGGAAAAAACTGCAGACTGTTCAAATACAAAACTGGCAAATTTTTTTTGGCTACTGACATTTGGCACAGGTCACGCTCTGGGTTAGTGTAGCATGTCTCTGGGTACACCAGAATGTGGCATACCGTTTTATCGGGAGGGGTTAGGCTTTCATATTGAGATGCGTTTGAACTTCCTCCACAGTTTTTAGCTGAATTCGCATTTGATTTGGTCTCTGTTTTACAGTGAGGAAAAAAAAAGGAAAATGTGAGAAAAATAACTTACAATTGGACGAAGAGCTGCGCCCGGTATTTGCATTTTGATCGAAACTTACCTCACTCGGAAAATCCTGCGGGTGTGTAGTTCTAAAAAATATCTCACTTGTGGGGATATTTAGTAATTTGGTAGATATCTATGTTAACTGTCAGTAGTGGTTATACATTTAATTGGTTGTAATATTGAAGGTTGCAGTTTTAGTTTGCGGGGGTCCTGTACAGGAAAAGTGGGGGTACCTACATATATTGGTATCGTTGTACTCGGGAGTATCTGAGCTTTTAGAAAACAGTAAGATTTTTGTGTGTAACCTTAAGATAACTATAAGTAAAAATGGGAAAAATCCATGAAAATTTGCAAATTTTCATTTTTTTTACATATTTTTACCCATAATTCCAGTAAAATTTCCAGAAAAGTTACAAAATTCTGTTACCATGTTAAAGTACACTTTGTGCTGAAAAAAAACAATGTATAATATTCCTGATTTACTGCAAGGTTTCCTATGTAAAAATTAGTTCTAAAGCGATTGAGGGGCAAAATCCTGAAAATTCTTCTGGCAGTTAATGCAAAAAAAAATGAAAATCTCCTGGCAGTGAAAGGGTTAAACCAGTTTTTCATTGCATTTTGTGGTTCAAAAATTTTCAAGAAAGTTTACTACGTAGCCTTTAGGAAATCTTCTTATACATGTAATATTACTAATGGATTGGACAGTGATTGTTGAAATAAAAACTTTTTTTTTTCTCAAGCAGGACCAGCCTCTCCAGGCCTTCCGCCTTCTCCAGGCCCCCCCTCTCAGCCCCTCCACCTCTCCAGCCCTCCACCCCCTCTCCAGCCCCTCCAGCCCTCCAGCCACTCCATCCCCTCCAGCCCTCCAGCCTCTCCAGTCCTCTGGAGGTTATGATTCAAATCGTAAGTAAATCATATGCAACGTTAATGAAATGTTATATACAAGACTATATATCTGTATTTTCCAGTGTAAAATCCACGCTACATGATGCAATGGGCACTGTGGGTTTGACAATGCTTTTATGGGGGCTGCACCCCTTCCAAAATTTTTGTATGTAGCACAGTCCTAGTGATACACAACCAAGAATGCTCTGATACAATTTCGCCAATAACGTAATGTTTTATGCAGCATTACCCCTGCTGTTATCAGTGATCCCCCATGATGCAATAATATTGCTTTAAGTGGAAGTTCGTGAAAATACATAAACTTTTAAGAAAAAAGAGCAGTATTTTTCCATCCGAATGACCTTAACCGGCCAAATCAGCATTGTGTCTGTGTATAAAGAAATACAGACTTCATGTTTGCAGGACCCCTAATAGAGATCGTTATGGTCTTGCCCTTGACCCAGTCCCTGTGTTGATTCAGTTGCTCAGTAGAGATCTGAGCATGTGTGACCCATCAACAGCCAATCAGTAGAAATCACTGTTACCATAACTAGGTATGCATAATTAATCTAAGAATTTTAGAAAAATGATATTTTATATTGAGCTTTCCTTTTTATGACACACACGCAACATTATAGCATTGCAGTACCATGTATGTGTAAGTAGTTATCAGGTCAAAATTGCATCAACCACATTGTGCTTTAGGAAATTTGCTCGAACATCTTCAACACAATTCTTTCAATATCTCCCTCCACAGATTTCGATATCATGCGACGTGAGATGGTCGCATAGACGAAGAGTGACCAGACTGGAGAGGAGGGAATCCCGTTCCGTGAACCCCCAAATATTTTTTTTTATTATTTTTATTTTTTTATTTGTATGTTTTGTAAATAGTTAAAAAAAAAAAGTTAACTACCCCTCATAAAATTTTTGGAAACAAAAAAATGTTTCTGGGTTATTTTTCGATATAACAGATTATTCATATAGATTCATAATCAATTTTTGCTTGAAAAATTACAATACATATCTATTTAGCTAGCTCTATGTCTAGTAATTATAATTGTATATACCTTACCATTAATGCCATTAAACACACCACATTGGCCACATTCCCCAATAGTAGTTTGCACACAACAAGTGAAAGAAGGTGATGGGGGTACTGGGTTACATAATGTCCACTGCAGTTTGCCACCATTGTTGTGGGCCAGGCAGGCTTGGCCCCACTGGACATACTCCTCACCCCATTGGCTACTCTCCCTCCAGTATGCTTCGTGCAAGGGAAGCAGGTAGAAAGAGGTAAGGCTTCGTAGGAACAGCACCATTGAGTTACAGCAGGCCCACTGCAGTTTGCCACCATTGTGAAGAGCCAGGCAGGCTTGGCCACTGGACATACCCCTCACCCCATTGGCTTCTCTCCTCTGAGTATGCTTCGTGCAAGGGAAGACAGGTGACAGGGTAAGGTTGCGTAGAAACAGCACCATTGAGTTACAGCAGGCCCACTGCAGTTTGCCACCATTGTTGAAGAGCCAGGCAGGCTTGGCCCCACTGGACATACCCCTCACCCCATTGGCTTCTCTCCTCTGAGTATGCTTCGTGCAAGGGAAAGCAGGTGACAGGGTAAGGCTTCGTAGAAACAGCACCATTGAGTTACAAGCAGGCCCACTACAGTTTGCCACCATTGTTGAAGAGCCAGGCAGGCTTGGCCCCACTGGAACATACCCCTCACCCCATTGGCTACTTCCCTCAGAGTATGTTTCGTGCAAGGGAAAGCAGGTGAAAGGGTAAGGCTTCGTAGGAACAGCACCATTGAATTACAGCAGGCCCACTACAGTTGCCACCATTGTTGAAGAGCCAGGCCGGCTTGACCCCACTGGACAGACCCCACTGGCTTCTCTCCCTCAGAGTATGCTCATGCAAGGGAAAGCAGGTGAAAGGGTAAGGCTTCGAAGGAACAGCACCATTGAGTTACAGCAGGCCCACTACAGTTTACCACCATGTTGAAGAGCCAGGCAGGTTGGCCCCACTGGACAACCCCTCACCCCATTGGCTTCTCTCCCTCTCGAGTATGTTTTGTGCAAGGGAAAGCAGGTGAAAGGGTAAGGCTTCATAGGAACAGCACCATTGAGTTACAGCAGGCCAACACTTTGTAAAATGGAGCCAGGCAGGATTGACCCAGAGCTACATTACATTAGCCACAGAGTAGCTGTTGTGGCTGTATGAGATGGTCAGAATAGGTGACACCACAAAGGTGCCTCATGGAGAGAGAAGGAAGAACAAAAATGGAGTACTGCTCCGGCCAGGCAGGATTGACCCAGAGCTGAAAACATTAGCCACAGAGTAGCTGTTGCGGCGTATGAGATGGTCAGAATAGGTGACACCACAAAGGTTCCTCATGGAGAGAGAAGGAAGAACAAAAATGGAGTACTGCTCTCGGGCCAGGCAGGATTGACCCAGAGCTGAAAACATTAGCCACAGAGTAGCTGTTGCGGCTGTATGAGATGGTCAGAATAGGTGACACCACAAAGGTGCCTCATGGAGAGAGAAGGAAGAAAAAATATGGAGTACTGCTCTCGGGCCAAGTAGGAATGACTCAATCTTAGAAAAATTAGCCACAGAGTAGCTGTTGTTGCAGAGCATTTGTTATTTCATAACCTGAATGCAGTAGAGCAAGGTAGGACCATATATGGCCCTGCCAATAAGAAAAAATTGTCATTTGCCAGGTAAGCTGGCATCAGCTAAGCCTCTAGGGGGAAAAGAGGCGGAAGGGGCAGTATGGGTGGCCAGGGACAGGAGGCCTTCAGAGTAGCCACAGAGTAGCTGTTGCGGCTGTATGAGATGGTCAGAAAGGTGACACCACAAAGGTGCCTATGGAGAGAGAACAAAGAACAAAAATGGAGTACTGCTCTCGGGCAGGCAGGATTGACCCAGAGCTGAAAACATTAGCCACCGAGTAGCTGTTGCGGCTGTATGAGATGGTCAGAATCGGTGACACCACAAAGGTGCCTCGGAGGAGAGAAGGAAGAACAAAAATGAGTACTGCTCTCGGGCCAGGCAGGATTGACCCAGAGCTGAAAACATTAGCCACAGAGTAGCTGTTGCGGCTGTATGAGATGGTCAGAATAGGTGACACCACAAAGGTGCCTCATGGAGAGAGAACGAAGAACAAAATGGAGGTACTGCTCTCGGGCCAGGCAGGATTGACCCAGAGCTGAAAAAATCAGCCACAGAGTAGCTGTTGCGGCTGTATGAGATGGTCAGAGTAGGTGACACCACAAAGGTGCTCATGGAGAGAGAAGGAGAACAAATATGGAGTAACTGCCTCTGGGCCAAGTAGGAACGACTCAATCTTAGAAAAATAGCCACAGAGTAGCTGTTGTCGCAGAGCATTTGTTATTTCATAACCTGAATGCAGTAAAGCAAGGTAGGACCATATATGGCCCTGCCAATAAGAAAAAATTGCCATTTGCCAGCTAAGCTGGCATCAGCTAAGCCTCTAGGGGGAAAATGAGGCGGAAGGAGCATATGGGTGGCCAGGGGCAGGAGGCCTTCAGTCACGGGCATCAGCAATAGGGGTGCTGTACTGAGATGTGATCCACACCTCATTCATCTTGATGAATGTAAGGTGTCCACATTCTCAGTGGAGAGAAGGGCCCTCCTCTCGTTACAAACACCCCCTGCCGCACTGAAGGTACTCTCCGAAAGAACACTGGATGACGGGATGAAAGGACCTCGATGGCATACTGTGCCAACTCGGCCAGATATCAAGCCTCGCCACCCAGTAGTCCAGTGGATCTCAGTCTCTGATGTGGCTACACCGGCCCTTGATCTGATGTAGTCGGTGACCTGGTGACTGAGGTGTGCCTGGTGGAGTTGCCAGGGATGGGCCTGGCAACTGTGGCTGGAAGAACAGCCTGAAGTGGCCGCGAGGCCGCCTCAGTACCTGACTGGAGCATCCTAAATGGCGGGGGCCCGGCGATTGTGTGCGATTCCTGTGCGTTGCAGTGTGGCCTCGCCTTAGATTTGGAATCACATTTGAATGTTGAAAATCCATATTGAAAAGTTTTAAAAATGCTATTGATTACTCAACATTGCTAAAGATATTCAAAAAATCCTCATTCAATTAGGTTCCAAATCGGATTTTCTCATTTTCCAGAACGTCAATAGGCTTCACAGGAATCCACAAGTAAGCCACTACAGGTTAATCCTTTCTGGCCTAATAGTATTTATTAACCAATTAGTGGTGTTAATGTAAGGGATTGCAGGGGAGGCTGCATAATTAGAGATGGCCGAACTTCCGAAAGTTTGGTCCATTTTTGAACTTTCAACTATATGGAAGGTTCGAAAAAGGACCCTTAAAATCAATGGGAGTCAATATTTTTTGAAAAGTTCTAATGAAATATAATTAAAATATCAATGGTAACTTAATGTAAATGACTGTGGGACCTGGGAATGGTCTGGGGAACATGTTCGAATATCCAGAACTTTCAAAAATCGATTTTATTCTCATGCACGGTACTTTTCGAGCTCCCGCATTTGATTTTTGATAATTATCCCATAAACAATTTGAACATTCGATAATTATTCTATAAACAATTCAAAGATTGTTCGATTTTCAAATTGGATAATTATCAAAAGTTCGAAAGTCCAAGAAATCCGGGTCCGGGATATTCGAGAAGTCCGAGTCCATTCGAACTCGATAATTTTGGCTCAAACTCGGGTTCGAGTTTAGTCCATCTTTATGCATAAATAGAGGAACAGCTAGAAACTGCAGAATTAAAAAATGCTTGCTTCAAAATACTACATTTATCTAACGGTAACATTTTTATATTAACTTTGGCAGGCAGAATCCAGATACCAGAATGGCAACTAGATTTACGAATATAGCATTTATAGACAAAAAAATAATAAAAGCTAAAATTTAAATGTGATTCTTACTTGTCAATGTTGTAGATTATTTGGATAACAACCTTTCCCCCCCCTGTATAAGCCAATTGCAAGTAGAGGGTCCCTAACAATATTAAGTACAAAGTATAAAAAGTAATTAGTATTTAAAGTATTTTTAAAGATGATACAAAACAACTGAACTGGACGTTTGGGCAGAAGCAATAGTGTCCTGAATGATCTAGTCGATACTGACATGGAGAGTGTGAAAGGCAGGAAATTAGGGAATTTTTTTTATACAATCTCTAAATTTTGCTCTAATCAGTAGTAAGTAGTCTTTTAAGAGATGCTAAAAACTGTAGAAAATAAAGAACACAATTTTAGTTATGATTATTGTATATGTATTACTCACAGGAGTAATTAAGAGCACATATAAAATATAACCAATGATGTTTGTTCTTAATTTTACTCCTTAATTTTAGTTAAAATCTAGAAGCACTTGCGTTACTGTATGCTGAGTGACAAAATTCTTTGGAATTATACAGTATAAATTAAGCAAATTAATAATGTGCTTTTAATGTGTGTCTTTTAAACACACTGAATGATTGAGGAAAAACATGTATATGAATCAATTCAATGTACTGTGTGGCAGCAGAGCACAATGTTGCTTTTTAGTTTTAACGCAACTGGAGCTTTTAAAGTTTCTGCGCATTGGTCAAATACTTAAAGAGTATCTCCACTCAAAAACAGACATGAGTTATATTGAAAGTCATAAAGAAGAGAAACTTGTACCTTCAATGTCAGGCTCCTCCGTTATCTCCATACCAGATATCAAAGCCGATTGCGTACAGCCTATACACCTATTTTCCCTACCCTTCTGCTGTGCACAACAGATGCGCACACACCAAAAGACAAAACTATAGTCGGCATCATGTGACCCCACTCCTGCCTCTGTAAACCAATGGGAATGTAAGTGCTACGTTTTCATGGTTATTGTTTTAGGCAGTGCTCATGGGTCCGGTGTTCTATGTTTTACTGCCGCACATATATATATATACAATATGGATGAAGGTGGCACAAACCCATTTAGATCGATGTGCCTGGGTGCTCCCACTGTAATATTCAAGAGTATCAATAATATATTTATATATAAAAATAGGCAGCGAGGAGATACTTGTATACTTTTGGCATCGCTGGTTCTATGGGCAAGTTGGCTTGCCCACTAGATCATTTTTGCACGATTTCCTGACGAACGTTCAGCGATCATCTCATTATTTAATAGTTCTGCCAACAACGTCTCTACATACAGATATATCATGATATTGGATAGAGAGTGTTCGTTGGTAAAGGTGTTATGTACGTACGTATTATGGTCGTCGGAATTTGCGTGTTCTCGAAGTTGCTCATGTGCATTTCATTCAATCTACAACACATTCTACCAAATCTGCCAACTATGTAACAAACAATACAACAATCTGTAGAACAAATCCGTCAGGCTGAAAAAAGCAGAACAGTCGTGGTTGGCTGGTCTTAGAAGATCCTTGAAGCTTCATTTTCACAAGATGTCCTGCGATGGGTCATTTGATGGGCAAGTTGTGCGAAAATTATCTGACGTGTGTATGAATCTTATACTTTTATTACAGCAAGTCCAGCACAAGAAAAGCCCCAACCCCTGGAAAGCACTACTTCTACATGTTGCTTTTCATTAATAAGATACCTTTAAGATGATAAATTGTGATATTCCAAGAAATTAAGTTCAATCATTCAGCAAATTCACCAATTGTGAACAAAACAACTTACAGTAAATATACGGGAGATTCAATAAGTTCTTATCATTAAAAATGGTGCTAATTTGCCCCAATCAATCAGATATTATTTAACATTGAAAGCAAACATCTGATTGGTGGGGCAAATTTAGCACCATTTTTAACAATAAGAACTTTTATTGATCAACCCTGAAGTGTAACAGTTTGGTATTATAGAGACTAAACCACAAAAACAAGCTGTCTGAACCCAAAATATATGTAAAAAATTAAAGGGCATGCCTTCCCCCCAAACTAAAATTTAACCCACTACTGGCCCACTGTGATCCTTACCTTAAATCCCTGTCCACTGGTTTTTCTGCAGTGCTTATCCAAAGTCCGGGAAACTGAAGGAGCTGTCTTCTGTCCGAATGGTTTCCTGCCTCTGATCTGTCCTCTTAGTTGTTTCTGACATGCGCAGGGGAGCCCTTTTCTCCCTCTCTCCCACCATCCGGACCATCCTGACCCGTCCGATATTCTAGCATAAAAACCTTTTAATATAAGGTAGCTCCCCCCTGCCAACCCCAACTGCCACATTAGTTTCTTTAAAAAACAAATCTGAAGCATACTCACAGCCCTAATCTCCCACACATCTCCATTGCCAGTAACCTTGTCTGTGATTGGCTGCCTCTTACCAATCACAGACGTGGCTGCCGGTCTGGCCCCCTTTTAAAATCCCCATTCCCATCCCCATTCTTCTGCTTTTGGTCCATGCAAGGGACATGTACTGTCACCAGTATACACACTTCCTCAGACTACCCCAATGAGTACATGCATTACATGATTTACACCAGATAGGCAGAAACTAGGAGAACAATGGGCCTTTATATTATGAAAGCAGAACTGGAATTAATGCAGGCAAGTGGGTAATCAAGCAGAAGTAAAAATACAATTATTATGTATGAGTATAGTATAATTGCACAACGTGGTCCCTTAATTAAGGTTTAGTTTACCTAATAGAGGCACACATCATGACTGGAGGTGGCCAAAACTCATAAGTTTCGTTCTGTTTTCAGATTTACGGGTCTCCGGGATTAATCCAAGATTCAAAACTAAATGTACTTTAAGAATGAACAATGAACATTCCACCTGCTTTCAGACAGAACATTTGAATTTCTGTTCCTAGTCGGACCCCGGATCCCATCTCTTATCATGACTACTATTTGAGCAAAGCTGCTCAAGTTCAATAAATCCAAATTCTCCATATATTATTTCTCATTACAATAGCCATTATAAACCTATCAATTTTACATTATGCACTATAATTAAGCCAGTACTACAGACTATGTACACCCAATAATAAGATCTACACACATCGATACTGTTACATTAATTACATTCTCAACAATACAAAAAACATACCTCAGCATGGAAAAAGGATGATCCTCTTATATAGGTGAAATCCCACTTCTGTTTTAATTTAAATTGTAATGCAGCAACTTTATTTTGTACTGTAGTGTGGAAGGGCCAAAACATGTCATGTCAAACCTTTGTAGGATACATTTTCTTGAATCTGAGGCATATTTAAACCCAACTGCTACTTTTTTTTTTTGAGGTGTATTCTAACACTGTTTTCTTTAAAAAAATGTGGTAATTCAAGCCCATTCAAAGTTTTAAGTTTCACTTTTTTAATTCTCCTTCTTTCTTTTCCAACAAGCACCCACACTTGCTCAAGAGGAAATCCTGCATCTGTGAGTTGTTACATCCATTTTAGCACAATGAAGGTGAGGGTTAGAACAATGGCTAAAGAATCATATGCATCTGGGCTAAGGATTTTTATTTTGTGTTTAGGAATTAATTAGCCAGTGGCAATGTTGCTCACATGACTATTGGTATTAGTAGTTTTCTGTTAGTTGTTAAACCTGAAATATGCAATAGTGTATCTTTCCTAGTAGTCTGTGGAGATGTGTATCTCTTTATAAATGTCCAGACTGTTTAAAAACATCAAAGTGCTTAAAACACTTAAATAAATGCCTATTATTTGTGCAATATAGCCTGCAAAAGTGGGTTGATGCCCATGTTGGTGTTCATTTTGTACCCACTTATATTAACTCCTTAAGTAGTAATTCAATAAAGTATGTGGCCTTTATTATATTCCCCTTTGTATGAGTTTAGGAGTTGGCCTTCTACTGGCCTTAAACCACAAAACATAATAGTAGCTTGTTCTGTGTAGACTTGCAGCATATCTAGGAGCATAACTACAAAATTTACATTAACCACAGCAGGAGCATATGTAGAGTTAATGTAGCCTCTCAGAAAAACTATTAATGTAATTTCTGTGATTCCAACCTATGTTTTTCTGCTGGGAAGGTGTAGTTAAAATTGCCAGGATCCCCCACATTCAGTAGAATTATAGTAGCTCTATTTTATCAAGCTAATGCAATGGGAACAAAGAACATATGCACTGCATCTTCCTGAAAGAAGGAATAAAAGTTATTTATTCACAGCTAAACGGCATTCCTTATAATATATTAGAAATTTATGGTCTTTACAAAAAAAATCACCATTTGGAAAACAGATGTGCTGAAAATAGACCATTAAATTGACATGATGGCAGTTTAAAACCTAATCCTTAGCGCTAAAAGAAATGTTTATTTTATATATGAAGCAAAATCCTTCTTATAGAATTAACATGTCATTATTGTGTATATATAAAAATTAATCTATTTGGTCTATATATTTTCTGCATGGTATAATAATGTTGGTTTTAATCCAGACTTTTTTTTTCCTCTGTTTCCAACATTTAGGGGCTATTTGTGTCTAGCTTGCCCATACCAATAATATGTAACACCATTCAGACGCTACCATATATACTCGAGTATAACCAAAATTTTTACCTTTAAATCATCCTGAAAGTCTCCCTTCGATTTATACTCAGTCTGGCTGATCTGGAAGCTTGAAGAGCAGCCCTGGAAAACACTAACACACAGAATCCTCTTGATTTTGGTGGGTTAGGCAATTGTTTGTCTGCTCACTCAGATCAGCCCAGTCTAGCAAACAAAGGAAAAAACATGAAGTACCAGGATCAACAAACAGTCTGCACAGAAAGGTATGCAGGGCACATCTGTGTATTGGGCTATTTATGGGATTTCCTATGGGGCTTTGTATGGGACTTCTATGGGGCTTTGTATTGGACTTTCTATGGGCTATGAATTAGACTTTCTATGGGCTGTGTATTGGACTTTCTATGGACTGTGTATTGGACTTTCTTTGGGGCTGTTTAGTGGACTTTTTATAGGACTGTGTATGGACTTCTATTGTGCTGTGTATTGGACTTTCTATGGGGCTGTGTATTGGACTTTCTTTGGGGCTGTTTAGTGGACTTCTATAGGGCTGTGTATGGGACTTTCTATTTTGCTGTGTATGGGACTTTCTATGGGGCTGTGTTATTGGACTTTCTATAGGGCTGTGTATGGGACTTTCTATGGGGCTGTGTATTGGACTTTCTATGGCTGTGTATTGGACTTTCTATGGGCTGTGTATTGGACTTTCTATAGGGCTGTGTATTGGACTTTCTTTGGGGCTGTTTATTTGACTTTCTATAGGGTTGTGTATGGGACTTTCTATTGTGCTGTGTATGGGACTTTCTATGGGGCTGTGTATTGGACTTTCTATGGGGCTGTGTATTGGACTTTCTATGGGCTGTGTATTGGACTTTCTATAGGGCTGTGTATTGGACTTTCTTTGGGGCTGTGTATTGGACTTTCTATAGGGTTGTGTATGAGACTTTCTATGGACTGTGTATTGGACTTTCTATGGGACTGTGTATTGACTTCCTATGGGGCTGTGTATTGGACTTTCTATGGCTGTGTATGGGACTTTCTATGGGGCTGTGCATGGGACTTTCTATGGTGCTGTGTATGGGACTTTCTGTGGCTGTGTATGGGACTTTCTATGGGGCTGTGTATTGGACTTTGTATGGGGCGTGTATTGGACTTTCTATGGGCTGTGTATGGGACTTTCTATGGGGCTGTGTATGGGACTTTCTATGGGGCTTTGTATTTGGCTTTCTATGGGACTGTCTGTGGAACTATCTATGGGCTGGCTATAGAGAAAGTCAACCCTCGGTTTATACTCGAGTCAAGCAGTTTTCCTGGTTTATCAGTTTAAAATAAGTACCTTTGTTTATACTCACGTATATAATAATAGTAATAATAATAGTAATGTTGTGTAGATTACTTCAGTTAAGCTAGGTACAGAAGTGAAGAAATCTCCTTGACAGACAACGAACATCTGTTACGGCCAAAAATTGGTTTGTGTATGGATGTTGTTGATGGTCCAAAAAGTTTTACTTTTGTGTGAATAAAACAGACTGTAATATGCTAAATAGAGAGGGCCGGTTCGTGGACCCAACCTGGATCCGCCGTGGATTGGGGATTATTTTCAAGACGAGCAAGCCACATGACCCAAATTAGCCATGGCAGCTAACATGATTATTGCCAGCCCCCTGGGTATAAAAGGCTGTTTACAGGTGACATTTTGTCATTGTGTTGGAGTGTGTTTAGTGGAGACCTGACAGTGTAGGAGTTGGAGAGAGATTTTTGCGCTTTTTGAGCTTTTTGAGCTTTCTGTTGTGTGATTTCAGTGTGGTGGTTTACACTTGTTGTTACCCATCCCTGTATTCACACATCTTGAGACCCAACAGTCCTTTTAAGGACTAATCTTTGTGAGACCCAAAAGTCCTTTATGAACTAAACCCCCCTATAAGTCCTTGGGACAAATTTTGTGTTTAGACCTTTTAGAGGTCTAGGGTGTCCTTTTTTTTGTTTGTCTTTCTGCATCTGTGTGTCAGTGGTCTGTGTGTTTTGTGTAGCTGACAGTGCTGCCTTTAGCAGCAATCAGCAGATTTTGCTGTCTGATCTGCTGTTTGCTGTCAGTTGTGTCTGTGTCCTATTGTGTCTTTTAGTGTTAAAAAAAAAAGCTTTGTGTTTGTTTGCTTCTGTTTTGTTTTGTTGCCTTGTCTTTGTGTTTGTGTGTGTGTATATATACATATATATATATACTATATAATATATATATATATATATTATTATTTTTTTGTTGTTGTTGTTAATATTGGGAGAGGGAAATGCCTGGCAGGGCAAGAGGGAGAGCCAGGAGCAGGGGTGCTTCTGCACATGGAGGGAGAGGGAGAGGCAGAGGAGAGCCTACTGAAGGCTCGGCCAGGAGCTACCTGGCCCTTCGCAGGGCAGCCGGTTTACCGTACCCGATATGTTTAGGGGTAGCCGGGCTAGGGCTATCCCTTCTGATCAAGGAAGGCGGGTAGTAGACTGGATAACCCAGCCTTCCTCATCCACCTCCTCACAGGCACAGAGCAGCCGAGCTGCTACTGTAGATACTGTGCCTGTCCTTCCTCACCTGAGGCTCCTACTTGTGGCATGGAACCTGATCCTCTCTATCAGGAGTTTATTGCCCACATGCCCCACACGGGGATCCGAGGAGGAGTCTCAGCATCGTTTTCGCACACTATGTGTGGGGCTAGTGTGCTTGTGGAGGAGCCGTGCACTGATGCACAATCTTTCCTGTCGCCCGAGGCGGAGGAAAGTGCTCAGTGACAGGGGGACAGGAGGCTGACAATGTCACGCAGCAGTCTGTGAGCAGCCAGGGAACTAATGCAGGGGTGAAGTTCCAGATGCTGCTGCTGTTAGTGACGCAGCCTCCAGTATGGAGGAGGTGGAAGTGGACGATGAGGTCACCGATCGTCCATGGTGCCCTCTGTAGAGAGGAGAGGATAGTGTCTCTGAGGGATGTCCCTCAGAGCAGCATGATCCTGAACCCAGAGGCAGGACTGGGGCAGGGGCCGGGGCAGAGGCAGTGCACCTAGTTGGCACGTGGAGGTATGGCACCAATGAGATCTGGTGCCATTGCCCCCACCAGCAGGTGACCTCTGCTCCGAGTCGTGCCGTGGGTCAGCGTTGTGGGAGTTCTTCTCACTGGCTGTAAGTGACAGCACGGTTACAGTGTGCAAGTTTGTGCCTGCAACGTGTTCCGTGGGAAGACCACATCACATTTGGGCACCTCCTCTATGAGGAGACATATGATACTGCACCACTTTGCCCGGTGGGAGCAGCGGACGGGAACGTGCAGGCACCCACACGTTCCCTACCTCGTGCCCAGGTAGCCCACCATTCCTCCTCCTCCCCCACCGCCCCATCAGCTGCTTCCTCGGTGGAAGTTAGGGAGGAGAGACAGCCTTTGGCCCCAGCACGCGGTGTTAGAGGCCTCTTGACACTGCTGCTGGAGCTTCAGCTAAACAGGTCCTCTCCCCAGTTGTTGGAGCGGAGGCAGAAACTGTCCCCCAGTCACCCCCAAGCCCAGAGTCTCACTGCCAGCTTAGCCAAACTCCGGTGGTGCAGCTGCTACCTTTCAGCCTGTTAGACATGTCAGCGTTCAGGGAGTTTGTGGCCTTGGCCCACCACAGTGGCAGGTCCCTGCCGTAGGTACTTGGCCCAGAAGCAGTACCAGCCTTGCACGACCACTGCAGGGCAATATATCTGCTTCGCTGGACCACAGTGTGGGCAAGTGTGTCCACATTACTATGGATGGGTGGTCCAGCAAGCACGGCAGGGTCGGTATGTGTCATTTACCGCCAATGGGTCACTCTGCTAGCCGGCAGAGACGTGGCACAGAGCGCAAGTGGGGAGATGGTGGTACCACCAAGCATTGGTGATACGCTAGTCTCCACCCCCCCATCTCATCCGGTGAGCCCTCTTCCCGGACAGCTCCGTGCCCCCCCAGAGCCTTTGCTTCGTGCCAGGCGAGACGGTGCCATGCATTGTTGCAGCTGTGTGGCCTCGGTAATAGGAGCCACCCCGGGCGAATTGCTGGCAGCACTGCAAGGGCAGGTTGAGAGTGGCTGACCCCACACCACCTCTCAATAGGCAAGTCGTGTGTGACAATGCCACCAATATCCTGTCTGCCCTTCGCATGGGCAGAGTCACACATGTTCCTTGCCTGGCACACATTCTCCTGGTCGTCCAGCGGTTCCTCACCAAGTACCCTGGTCCCTGGAGGTACTGAAGATGCTAGGAGGGTGTCCAGTCACTTCAGGTGTCATACACGGCCACAGCTCGTCTGGCCGAGTTTCAGCAGCAGAATGGTCTGCCGCAGAACCGCCTGATTTGTGACACCCCCACCCGCTGGAACTCTAGTCTATATATGCTGCTGAGGCTGCTCCAGCAGAGCGAGCCATCATAGACTACTTGTACAGTATAAGGCAGATCAGGCTCTGGGGACCTGGGTTTGCTGTTACCTAGGCAGTGGCTCTGATTAGCGATGCCTAACGTGTGCTCGCCCATTTGGGAGGGCACAAGGATGGTAAGCCGCAATGATGCCACCATTGCGGATACCATCCCACTGGTGTTTCTCCTTGAGCACACTCTGCGCGGCATACTCGACAGGGCACTCGCTGTCGAGCAGCAGCGACTGGAAGAGGAGACGCTGACACCGTGATGCTTTCCAAGCCTGAACATCACGGTGTGAGCAGCCGTCTGATGATGAGGAGGGGGATTTAGGTGACTTGGACCAAGGGGAAAGGGGGCATTCCTCTAGGGGGACATCTCAACCCTCCCAAGTACCACATGTCATTCGTGGTTGGGGAGAGGTTACGCCCGACACTATTTTCCCCAGTGACATCGAGGACATGGGTCCTCTGCGGCAGGCAGTTTGCGGTGCATGGGCTTTTTCATGCTGCAGTGCCTTCGCAAGGACCCCAGGATTAAGGCCATCAAAGAGAAGAGAGCATTACTGGTGGCCACCCTTATATCCCCCTATAAGGGTAAAGTGTCGGAGTTTATCCCCGCATCTCAGAGGGAAGTTAGAATGCAGCACTATGAGGCAACACTGCTACTTTGCCTCTGTTCTGCCTTCCCAGTTGCTGGCAGGCCTACAGCACCTGATGTTGGGATCAACAGGGCTCACGTCCCCCTGTGCCTGATAGGAGCAGCAGTACTGAGGCGGCCTCGCGGCCAACTTCAGGCTGTTCTTCCAGCCACAGTTGCCAGGCCCATCCTGGCAACTCCACCAGGCACACCTCAGTCACCAGGTCACCGACTACATCAGATCAAGGGCCGGTGTAGCCACATCAGAGACTGAGATCCACTGGACTACTGGGTGGCGAGGCTTGATATCTGGCCGAGTTGGCACAGTATGCCATCGAGGTCCTTTCATCCCGTCATCCAGTGTTCTTTCGGAGAGTACCTTCAGTGCGGCAGGGGGTGTTTGTAACGAGAGGAGGGCCCTTCTCTCCACTGAGAATGTGGACCACCTTACATTCATCAAGATGAATGAGGTGTGGATCACATCTCAGTACAGCACCCCTATTGCTGATGCCCGTGACTGAAGGCCTCCTGCCCCTGGCCACCCATATGCTCCTTCCGCCTCATTTTCCCCCTAGAGGCTTAGCTGATGCCAGCTTAGCTGGCAAATGGCAATTTTTTCTTATTGGCAGGGCCATATATGGTCCTACCTTGCTTTACTGCATTCAGGTTATGAAATAACAAATGCTCTGCGACAACAGCTACTCTGTGGCTAATTTTTCTAAGATTGAGTCGTTCCTACTTGGCCCGAGAGCAGTACTCCATATTTGTTCTTCCTTCTCTCTCCATGAGGCACCTTTGTGGTGTCACCTACTCTGACCATCTCATACAGCCGCAACAGCTACTCTGTGGCTGATTTTTTCAGCTCTGGGTCAATCCTGCCTGGCCCGAGAGCAGTACTCCATTTTTGTTCTTCGTTCTCTCTCCATGAGGCACCTTTGTGGTGTCACCTATTCTGACCATCTCATACAGCCGCAACAGCTACTCTGTGGCTAATGTTTTCAGCTCTGGGTCAATCCTGCCTGGCCCGAGAGCAGTACTCCATTTTTGTTCTTCCTTCTCTCTCCATGAGGCACCTTTGTGGTGTCACCGATTCTGACCATCTCATACAGCCGCAACAGCTACTCTGTGGCTAATGTTTTCAGCTCTGGGTCAATCCTGCCTGGCCCGAGAGCAGTACTCCATTTTTGTTCTTTGTTCTCTCTCCATGAGGCACCTTTGTGGTGTCACCTATTCTGACCATCTCATACAGCCGCAACAGCTACTCTGTGGCTACTCTGAAGGCCTCCTGTCCCTGGCCACCCATACTGCTCCTTCCGCCTCATTTTCCCCCTAGAGGCTTAGCTGATGCCAGCTTAGCTGGCAAATGACAATTTTTTCTTATTGGCAGGGCCATATATGGTCCTACCTTGCTCTACTGCATTCAGGTTATGAAATAACAAATGCTCTGCAACAACAGCTACTCTGTGGCTAATTTTCCGAATCAGTACTCTCCATTTTTGTTCTTCCTTCTCTCTCCATGAGGCACCTTTGTGGTGTCACCTATTCTGACCATCTCATACAGCCGCAACAGCTACTCTGTGGCTAATGTTTTCAGCTCTGGGTCAATCCTGCCTGGCCCGAGAGCAGTACTCCATTTTTGTTCTTCCTTCTCTCTCCATGAGGCACCTTTGTGGTGTCACCTATTCTGACCATCTCATACAGCCGCAACAGCTACTCTGTGGCTAATGTTTTCAGCTCTGGGTCAATCCTGCCTGGCTCCATATTACAAAGTGTGGGCCTGCTGTAACTCAATGGTGCTGTTCCTATGAAGCCTTACCCTTTCACCTGCTTTCCCTTGCACAAAACATACTCAGAGGGAGAGAAGCCAATGGGGTGAGGGGTATGTCCAGTGGGGCCAAGCCTGCCTGGCTCTTCAACAATGGTGGTAAACTGTAGTGGGCCTGCTGTAACTCAATGGTGCTGTTCCTTCGAAGCCTTACCCTTTCACCTGCTTTCCCTTGCATGAAGCATACTCTGAGGGAGAGAAGCCAGTGGGGTCTGTCCAGTGGGGTCAAGCCGGCCTGGCTCTTCAACAATGGTGGCAAACTGTAGTGGGCCTGCTGTAACTCAATGGTGCTGTTTCTACGAAGCCTTACCCTGTCACCTGCTTTCCCTTGCACGAAGCATACTCAGAGGGAGAGAAGCCAATGGGGTGAGGGGTATGTCCAGTGGGGCCAAGCCTGCCTGGCTCTTCAACAATGGTGGCAAACTGCAGTGGGCCTGCTGTAACTCAATGGTGCTGTTCCTACGAAGCCTTACCCTTTCTACTGCTTTCCCTTGCACGAAGCATACTCGGAGGGAGAGTAGCCAATGGGGTGAGGAGTATGTCCAGTGGGGCCAAGCCTGCCTGGCCCCACAACAATGGTGGCAAACTGCAGTGGACATTATGTAACCCAGTACCCCCATCACCTTCTTTCACTTGTTGTGTGCAAACTACTATATAGGGGAATGTGGCCAATGTGGTGTGTTTAATGGCATTAATGGTAAGGTATATACAATTATAATTACTAGACATAGAGCTAGCTAAATAGATATGTGTATTGTAATTTTTCAAGCAAAAATTGATTATGAATCTATATGAATAATCTGTTATATCGAAAAATAAAGCCCAGAAACATTTTTTTGTTTCCAAAAAATTTTATGAGGGGTAGTTAACTTTTTTTTTTAACTATTTACAAAAACATACAAATAAAAAAATAAAAATAATAAAAAAAAATATTTGGGGGTTCACGGGAACGGGATTCCCTCCTCTCCAGTCTGGTCACTCTTCGTCCTATGCGACGCATCTCACGTCGCATGATATCGAAATCTGTGGAGGGAGATATTGAAAGAATTGTGTTGAAGATGTTCGAGCAAATTTCCTAAAGCACAATGTGGTTGATGCAATTTTGCACCTGATAACTACTTACACATACATGGTACTGCAATGCTATAATGTTGCGGTGTGTCATAAAAAGGAAAGCTCAATATAAAATATCATTATTTCTAAAATTCTTAGATTATATTATGCATACGAGCCTCATGCATTGTATCACTTTGTGGCTTTTAGCTTCCACGTCCGCGTGAGTAACCACAATATGGCAACCGTTTGATTCGGACATTTGGAGATTGATATTTAGAACTTTTTTTTACATTCCATGAGGTTTTGGCATGATTTTTACCTTTTGAAGTGTTTTTTGTTCATTTTTTCAGAAAAGTGCGAAATTCTACAAGAACTGCGCCCACCCATTGATGGTATGAATGAACAAACTACAGTGCTACATAGCTGAGGTGTGTAGATTTCAGGAATATATAGTTTGTGGGGGGGTATTTCTGAGTATCAGGGTGTTTAGTGGAAAAAATGCAGACTGTTCAAATTTGGAGTGGCTAATATTTTCGCTGTTTCTGAGCATCATGCTTGTCTCACTTTGTGGCTTTTCGCTTCCACGTCCGCGTGTGTAACCACACATATGGCATACCGTTTGATTCAGGACATTTGGGAGATTGATATTTAGTAACTTTTTTTACATTCCATGAGGTTTTGGCATGATTTTACCTTTTGAAGTTTGTTTTTTTCATTTTAGAAAAGTGCGAACTTCTACGAAGAACTGCGCCCACACCATTGATGGTATGAATGAACAAACTACCGTGCTACATAGCTGAAGGTGTGTAGATTTCAGGATATATAGTGTGTGGGGGGTATTTCTGAGTTATCAGGGTGTTGTGGAAAAACTGCAACTGTTCAAATTTGGAGTTGGCTAAATATTTTCGCTGTTCTGAGCCATCATGCATTGTCTCACTTTGTGGCTTTTCGCTTCCACCGTCCGCGTGTGTAACCACACAATGGCATACCGTTTGATTCAGGACATTGGGAGATTGATATTTAGTAACTTTTTTTTACATTCCATTGGTTTTGGCATGTTTACCTTTTGAATGTTGTTTGATGTTTTTTTTGAAAATCTGGTAAAAGTGCAAACTTCTACGAAGAGCTGCGCCCACCCATTGATGTATGAATGAACAAACTACCGTGTTACATAGCTGAAGGTGTTTAGATTTCAGGAATATATAGTTTGTGGGGGGTTTTTTGAGTTGGGGGGGTGTTTTGTGGAAAAAACTGCAGACTGTTCAAATACAAAACTGGCAAATTTTTTTTGGCTACTGACATTTGGCACAGGTCACGCTCTGGGTTAGTGTAGCATGTCTCTGGGTACACCCATGAATGTGGCATACCGTTTTATCGGGAGGGGTTAGGCTTTCATATTGAGATGCGTTTGAACTTTCCTCCACAGTTTTTAGCTGAAATTGGCATTTGATTTGTGTCTCTGTTTTACAGTGAGGGAAAAAAAAAGGAAAATGTGAGAAAAATAACTTACAATTGGACGAAGAGCTGCGCCCGGTATTTGCATTTTATCGAAACTTACCTCACTCGGAAAATCCTGCGGGTGTGTAGTTCTAAAAAATATCTCACTTGTGGGGATATTTAGTAATTTGGTAGATATCTATGTTAACTGTCAGTAGTGGTTATACATTTTAATTGGTTGTAATATATGAAGGTTGCAGTTTTAGTTTGCGGGGGTCCTGTACAGGAAAAGTGGCGGGGTACCTACATAATTGGTATCGTTGTACTCGGGAGTATCTGAGCTTTTAGAAAACAGTAAGATTTTGTGTGTAACCTTAAGATAACTATAAGTAAAAATGGGAAAAATCCATGAAAATTGCCAAATTTTCATTTTTTTTACATATTTTACCCATAATTCCAGTAAAATTTCCAGAAAAGTTACAAAATTCTGTTACCATGTTAAAGTACACTTTGTGCTGAAAAAAAACAATGTATAATATTCCTGATTTACTGCAAGGTTTCCTACTGTAAAAATTAGTTCTAAAGCGATTGAGGGCGACAAAATCCTGAAAATTCTTCTGGCAGTTAATGCAAAAAAAAATGAAAATCTCCTGGCAGTGAAAGGGTTAAACCAGTTTTTCATTGCATTTTGTGGTTCAAAAATTTTCAAGAAAGTTTACTACGTAGCCTTTAGGAAATCTTCTTATACATGTAATATTACTAATGGATTGGACAGTGATTGTTGAAATAAAAACTTTTTTTTTTCTCAAGCAGGACCAGCCTCTCCAGGCCTTCCGCCTTCTCAGGCCCCCCCTCTCAGCCCCTCCACCTCTCCAGCCCTCCACCCCCTCTCCAGCCCCTCCAGCCCTCCAGCCACTCCATCCCCTCCAGCCCTCCAGGCCTCTCCAGTCCTCTGAGGTTATGATTCAAATCGTAAGTAAATCATATGCAACGTTAATGAAAGTTATATACAAGACTATATATCTGTATTTTCCAGTGTAAAATCCACGCACATGATGCAATTGGGCACTGTGGGTTTGACAATGCTTTTATGGGGGCTGCACCACCTTCCAAAATTTTTTGTATGTAGCACAGTCCTAGTGATACAAACCAAGAATGCTTGATACAATTTCGCAATAACGTAATGTTTATGCAGCATTACCCCTGCTGTTATCAGTGATCCCCCATGATGCAATAATATGCTTTTAAGTGGAGTTCGTGAAATACATAAACTTTTAAGAAAAAAGAGCAGTATTTTTCCATCCGATGACCTTAACGGCCAAATCAGCATTGTGTCTGTGTATAAAGAATACAGACTTCATGTTTGGCAGGACCCTAATAGAGATCGTATGGTCTTGCCCTTGACCCAGTCCCTGTGTTGATTCAGTTGCTCAGTAGAGATCTGAGCATGTGTGACCCATCAACAGCCAATCAGTAGAAATCCACGTTACCATAACTAGTAAAAAAAAGTTACTAAATATCAATCTCCCAAATGTCCTGAATCAAACGGTATGCCATATGTGTGGTTACTCACGCGGACGTGGAAGCTAAAAGCCACAAAGTGAGACAATGCATGATGGCTCAGAAACAGCGAAAATATTTAGCCAACTCCAAATTTGAACAGTATGCATTTTTTTCCACAAAACACCCTGATAACTCAGAAATACCCCCCACAAACTATATATTCCTGAAATCTACACACCTTCAGCTATGTAGCACTGTAGTTTGTTCATTCATACCATCAATGGTGTGGGCGCAGTTCTTCGTAGAAGTTCGCACTTTTCTGAAAAAATGAACAAAAAACAACTTCAAAAGGTAAAAATCATGCCAAAACCTCATGGAATGTAAAAAAAAGTTACTAAATATCAATCTCCCAAATGTCCTGAATCAAACGGTATGCCATATGTGTGGTTACTCACGCGGACGTGGAAGAACGTGGGAGGGTAACCAATTTTCTTTTCAAACAAAAGACCTGCAGTTAACCCCTTCAGCAAAAAGACCTGAAGTTAACCCCTTCAGCAAAAAAGACCTGAGGTTGACCTCAAGCAAACTAAGTAACAATGTTTCAACTTTCCAACTTTCAACACTTTCTAGAAAGCACCAGAAAACTGAAATACTATAAAAAACTAAACCTAATGAACAGTATACAAAATTTAACACCGTACAATTCTGACATGAATATATTTAGCACAGAAAAGCAAAAAATGCACAAGTACTACACTACACAGCAGGACTGGGGGGTCAAAATCACAGATCCACTAGTCTTGTTGTGTAATAAAGAAATCAAGGGTAACTGAACCAAAAAAAAGTATATAAACTGAGATTGCAGAAGAAAATTACAACACAAAAACAAAAATGGCTAAATAACTTTACCGCACAGCAAGACTGGGGGTCAAAATGACAGACCCACTAGTCTTGATGGGTAATAAAGATGTTAACAGTAAATTCCATCCCACAAGTATCAGTAAGAGGGTCTGGGGGGGTGGGGGAGGGGTAGAGGGGGTATATAGGGATATAAGAGGGGTATATAGGGATATAAGAGGGGTAAAACACAAAATATACACACAAAAACAAATACAATTATAGAAATAATATAAATAAACACCAAAATAAAAGAAACAGCAAAAAAAATCCAGAAAAACTGTCAAAATCAAAATGAATGAAAAATACAAAATAAAAAAATATGTTGATTTTGTGTGTATTTTTGTGTGTATGTATATGTGTGTGTGTGTGTGTTAGAGTGTGTAAATATGTGTTGAGAGTGTGTGTTAGTGTGTACTAAAGTGTGTAGATGTGGGTAATACAAAAAAAAAAGTTTATAAAGTTTATAAACTAAATGTATGTGTGTAGTGTGTGTAAATACTGTACCAGTCCAGAAGACAGATGATCTAAAGCAGGCAGCAAGGTAAATCCCAGCAGGAAACACAGCAGATCACAGCAGGAGGGCTCCAGCAACGTAATCAAACAGGTAAGTGTGAGAAAAATCCAGCAGGGGGCGGTTCCTTTACACTGAACATCAGCAAGTCACTCCCCAGTGACTTGTGATGTCAGTGCCTTCCCATTGGGCTGCTCGGCGATCGTGGACGGGGAGAGGTAAGTAACCCGGCATTGCTCGTTGCCTAGGGGGTTTGCAAGAGCGGGGAAGCGGTTTCCCCACTCTAACTTCAGGCATTCGCTCCCGGACCCGGAAGTGCTGCAGATCGTGAATATACAATCTGTGGCAGTTTGGTACTTGTCTGCACAGAACGTATATTCACGATCTGTGGCAGGCAAAGGGTTAATGAAAGATTTTAAAAAACATTAACTTCACTAGGTTTAGTGGGTATAATTTACCATTTATAAAAAATCAACATTTCATTTTCACTTTAGTTGCCCCAGTAGGTGTGAATAGCTGTGTGGGGTTGTCAGACAATGTTGAAAAGGATACTTAAGATAATCGCACACTTTTACTGCACGTTTGGACCGAATTTCGTGACTTAAGCTCAAAAACTGAGGGACAAGATACAGCCCAAACAATGGGGAGTCGGGGACAATAAATGGGAATGAGAAATGAGAAGATCTGTCTCTCAAGCCAAATTAATAGATTTGTTGCATTTTTTTTAACGAAAATTTTTATCAGTGAAATAATAAAATTCACTTAATTATCACTGATAATTTCACTAATTATGTGCTGACAATCAAGGTCAATAAAAAGATAAAAAAATTGCTTAGGATGCACTTACGTGTCTGGCTGGTGCCAGGTTCCTCCTCCTGGGGCGGTGGACTGCCCGGTGGGGGCGATGAAGAGCCCGGAGGGGGCAATGGACTGCCCGGAGGGGGCAATGGGCTGCCCGGAGGGCTAGTTGGTGGTAGTGTTAAAAAAAAAAAAGGAAATTTATTTTAACACTCACTGTCATTAAATGTTCGAATACATTTACTAAAACAATTCTCGGAGAAGTTGTCAAAAAATATGCAAACATTTGGATAAAGGGCTTGGACACATCTATGTCATCCTCAATTTTTGCACAATTGTGCAATCGTACTGCACTCGTGCGGCAATACACATGAGCGCACCGGAAACACACGCTTGTATGCTTGTTTCTGGAGCGCTCGTGTGCGCTGTAATGTGGCCTTGGACAAATGAAAAATTTAGAAATTTTTTTTTTTTTAATAGGCTGCACTTACATTCTTCCTCTGGCGGGGACGGTGGTGGGGGTGGGGTGTCGGAGGAAGATTCAGCTGCAAATTAAAATAAAAAAATACATAATGAATGATATATTTAAAGGATATATTTAATTATATACTTTGGATTCTGCTTGAAAATACAGATTAAATAAGGCAATATGTTATAGTTGCTTTAAAAGTCAATCATATTTCTATGGCAATGATTTCATACCTTATTCTGGCTAAGTACTTATATTTTTATTGTGTGTATTGTAGCCATGGGAAGGGAAAAGTTGGTTGGGTGTAGGGGAGCATCAGTAGCTGTGTGTACTTGTATCTAGATTTTGTAGCTAACACAACATTTTTAATTTTGGAGTGTAAAAATCAATTTTTAATAATTGATCAACATTTTATTTTTGACTACTTTCCCTTCAAATAGGGCTGCCATGTAACTAAAAGGGTGGGTCAGAAAAATTGTGTTTAACTGTGTCTATGTGTGGGTATAAGTGTGCATTTATAAGGTAAAAAGAAATCAATTTTTAATGATCGATTACATTTTTAACTTTACTTAGCCTTTAAATAAGGCTGCAATGGAAATGGAAGGGTGGGCCACCAAGTGTGTTTACCTGTGTCTATGTGTGGGTATCATTTTAAATTTATAGGTAATTTAAAAGTTTTTGTCAGAAGTGAATTAAAATATTTTACTACTTATTACAATACAGTAATATAATAAAAAGTATACTTGCCTTCCATCATCTGCCGGATGGCTTCAACATAATGAGGCCTCTGCCTCTTGAGATCAGACCACTGTCTCTGGAGGGTAGAGACAGTGGTCTGGTAGCCGTAGCGGCGCAGGATCCGGCGCTGGAGCCCCTCCATAATCCTGCGCTTTCGGCGCCGCACTTGATAGGTGCCAGGGGGGAACTTATCATACCCCTTGGTCAGAAGGTATTGGATGGCATAGAGTTGCCTTGCAGAACTTGCCATTTTGCCTAGCAGGAAGTTCCGGTTCCTCGTTTTTACGAAATTCCTCGTTTTTCCGAAAATCCGCGGGTTTATGGAAATCCTCGTTTTTACAGAAATCCCCGGTTTTACGGAAATCCTCGTAATTACGAAAATCCTCGTAATTACGAAAATCCTTGTATTTTTTAATTCACGCTAGCAGACTGTAATTTTTAGGTATTGTAGGCATTGATACGTGTTTCTAAGGCCATTACCCAGGTCCCTGAGTGATTAAGTGTACGTTACCAAGGCTATTTAGACCACTTTTAATGCGGATTTTGCCAAACTTTTATTTAAATACGTTTTACCGGGTCCGCTCGCTGATTTTCGAATTTAGGGATTTTTTAGAAAATCCGCGGATTCTCGTGCGGACCGGATTTTTCGAAGTTCGGACATCTCTAATGCTGAAATGTGTGAGTTTATAAAACATAGGCCATTTAAAATATTAACTCTAAAGCAGGGAGTGTCAGGTGATTTTAAAAATCTTGATGTACTGCAAAATAAAGTGTCAAAATAAGAGTCAAAATGGCAAACAAAATTGGCAGGTGCCCCTGAAACCACAGGTGCCCTTAGGTGTGTGTCTACTATGTCAAATGGTAAATCTGGACATGGTTTCTGCAGATTTATAGCATGGCCAACGTTTGCACCTATTATTGCATCATTAGTCTTGGTTTGGATAGGGACTGTAGATAAGGAAATTGCAATCAGTGCAGCACTGCTAATTAAGTTTATTCAGTGTGTCCCAACCTGACAAAATGATCTGGCAACCCAGTCATTACCTTTACCTTTAAGACACGCTGGCTGGTTGGTATTTAAGTTAAAACATGATGCATTTTGCATCGATTTCAGTGTAGCCATACATCATCAGACAAATTTACCCAGCACAACCTTAACCCCTTCACTGTGCCATCTGCACGGTATCGCAAAAGACACCCTTGCAGATGGCTAACTCAATATGTGGTTTGTGCATATAACAGTGCGACTGATGGTTTGTGCATATAACAGCACGACTATTTGGTTGCAAAAAACGTATATTGAATTTGAACAGGGAGATTTACCCTGAGTGACAGCAGCTCTGTGTTAATCATCCTGCCTGTATTTAATAAACTGTCACACATCCCTGTAATATGTATATTTTAAATGTAATCAGGCTCAATCTGTCACAAGATCCACAAATTTTTTTAATATGCTACAGCCTCCTAGATATTGCTTTCAATCTGCCAAAATCTCCTAAAAATATCTTGCCAGTCTTACAAAGATTTTATTCCGCCTGCATACCCTTTAACATTACAATATGTCCACCCCCAAAACTAAAATTTAACTCCATACTGGCCCCACTGTGTAGTGTTCAAAAACCCTTACCTTATATCTCTGCTCCTTATGGTTCTCTTTCAGGGCCTTTTCAAAGTCCAGGAAAGTGAAGAGTAGAAGCTGTCACAGAGTCATCCAGTCCTTGCTGCTTCCCTAAACTCAACAAGGTTTGTGACATGCGCAGGGGATCCCTCCCCCCTTCCCCTCCCTCCCTATGGGTAGTCTAACCCATCCCACCCCCAACTGCCGAGTTATATTTAGAAGAAAATCACTGCAAAGTTACATACAGACCTTCGATCCCCATGTGCTCTGAAAAGCCAGAAGCCGTGTCTGTGATTGGCTGCCGGTCCCACCCCTCTCTGCTTGTTCCAGCTCAGAGAGAGCAGAGCGACGGAGGATTGAAGGTCTGTAAGTAACTTTGCAGTGATTATTTTCCAAATATAACTTGACGGTTGGGGGTGGGATGGGATAGACTAGCCTTAGTTAAAATTTTAATTTTGGGGTGGAGATACCCTATAATGAAACAAGATATTTACCAGTTCTCTCTGTCAGTATTCTTACAGTTTATGTGTCTAAATTGTAGAAACTCAAGCTATTATGTATATCATCAATGGTTTTATATGATACACATGGAAAAATGCTTACTGAATGAGGGACACATATAGTATTAGAAAGATATGGGGGAACACACTAATCAGGTTTATTCACCTGACTATTTATTGGAACAACACATACTTGAGAAAGGGACAGGGCATCCCAAAAGGTTGTATGTGTTGTTACAATAAATAGTTGTGAATTCACCTGATTAGTGTGCTAGAGAACTTTTTGTGCTAGAGAACTTTTTTGGCCCTTGGAGTGGAGGGCTAGGGGAACTGCTCCTATCCACTTGTCTGGCATACAGCCAACTACGGTGTGCTGGAGTGTTTCTTGGACTGTATTGCAACACATATAGTATCCTTCATACAGTATGGCATTAAACAGATCTCATGTTTATATTTAAAATAAGGTCTGTTAAGGACACCGAGGTAAATTTCCATTGGCGAATTGAAATGTGAGTAATGTGCAAAGCATGTAACCTTAGTTCTTTTAATCATAAATTACTTTTATTAAACTTGTTTTTCTTAATATTTTCTACTTTTTTTTTAATGACTTCCACTCCTTCTATCACTCCTCAGGAATGACTTTTATATATTTTTTATATTTGATGAGACCCAATAACAGGGGTGCCTAGTTAAAGGGGGGTGGGTTTTTTTAATAAAATGAATACATGAAATGTGACCTTTGTTCTTGTAAAGCAATTTCACAAACATGTGGTGCAAATCAAGCCACACATTTTAGTATGGTATACTTTTCATTTCTAGAGTATTCACATGCTACATCTTAATGTATTTTTAGCTTTTTAAAATGTCCATAATGCTTCCTAAATTCATGTTTATATTTTGGCAGTTCTTTTTTTAAGTGATGCAAGCTTTCTGGTTATAATTTTTTTTGCCAAAAGCTATACGTTATAGTATAGGGCCTTGCCAATATTAATTCTATTGTATTCTTAAGGAACTTGATTTACATCTTGCATGTTTAATATTCTTTTTGTCAGGTTTTCATGCAGGGTTAAATCAAACTATGATAAATACAGTTCCTTTCTGTAATACACAATTATGTGTCAATGGTGCATTTTGCAGATTTTCAGTTTGCCGAGGCTGTGTTTACACGGGTCGATATTTTGAACTGATGAACCGTTATAACCAAAATTCCGGGTTGAATTAAAATATTTGTATGTACCAACTTTTGAAACTGATTTTTTACCCCAACAAAACTATATGCTGTAGGGATCGTTTTGCGTAAGTATTTAATTCCAGCTAATAGGTGATGTTGAGATTCAGTCCGAGCCTCTTCTGGGAGATTTTTTTAGAGGACATTTGGCTCTGGGTGAATCTCTTTGTTGGTGTTGTGCAACTATAGTATAATAGAATGCTCAATTCAGTAAAACTAACACAAGTCAAATAATAACCTCCAGTAAAAATATTTATAAAGACTGTACATATACTCACCTAAATGTTACTGCAACTGTGCAACTATAACAGAATACTAATTCAGTAAACACAAGCCAAATAATTATCTCCAGTAATAATATTTATAAAGACTATATACATAGCCACATAACTAGCCCAACCCAACCCCCATACATAAGTCCAAACGTCTCTGCCCATATGTTAATATCTTTAGTAATGAAGTTATATAATGTCCCATATATTATAGAAGGTGACAATTAGAATAGGAATGTTTGGTTTTGTGCAACTATAAGATGATACCAATTCAGTAATACTGTGCACACTAATGCAACCTGGATTTCTGTTTTTTTGTACAAATGGTAATTTGACTATAAAGGTGGAACAGGTTCTGATAGGATTTGCTAGTCTTTTTTATTATTAAACAAAATCCTGTCATTTTGTAGGGTGTAGAGTTTTTTTAAATCCACTGTACAGACATCCCACCCTGGCAATTTCGCTTTTTGGAACAACCCAGTGATTTACCAACAGCCATTTTGATTCCTGTGCATCTTAGTAGTTTACCTTCCAAAGCTATAGAAATGGGGAATAGTATCAGAACTTATTAAGGCTCTGTTCACAGTTGTGCAAGTCAGTTCTACAAGTACTTCATCCTGACATATCCTATTTGCAATGTATAATGATAAAAAATATTGCTTTATTTTGAGCATACAAAGGAAATCATGATATTGTTCCATAATTTTAACGATAATCCTTATGCACTTCAATTGAGCTCCTGCTACTTTCAAGGTCAAGTGCATGGTGTTTTATTCCAATTTATCATTCTGGAAATGTTTAGCCTGCAAGGGACACTAAAAGCCATCAATGCATTAATTCTAGCTACAGAAGTCCTTTTATCTCTCAGTGAAAACATGAGTTTTAGAATTAAAAGGGTTAAAAACATTCATTTAGGACTCCAAATGACCCTGTCTGATTAGCATTCCAGCTTTTAGAGCCCTTATGCACATGTGCTCTCTACAGAATTATTCATCTGGGTGAGGTATGGTCACCAATAAATCTGCCCAGGCACTAACATACTAAAGAAGACATCTTTACTGACATCCAGATCCACAGTAAATTACTGTTCAAATGCAGCTCTCTGTTTGAGAGAAAAACACAGCTGTCTTATTTTAGGTACCATGCTGGTTACTACTTCTATTGTCTTAAAATCTCCTCTTTTTCATTTTAGAATATCAGAAAAACTACACAGAGATAAAAGCTTATACCCACTAAGCCTTCGGGTGTCATAACCACTTATATCACAATATCAATATCTATACAGACTGCTGAAATATTTCTGCTGAAAAAAAGACAGAGAATCAATACTTTAGTAAATAAGTGTTCAAAGTGGAATGATGTTTAATATGTTTTAAAAAAAAGAATTGAATAGTATACAGTATGCCTGAATTTCTGTTTCCTCTATCAGAGAAACTACAGTATTAAAGGGTATGTCCAGCAAAAATGTAAGTTTGTTTCTAACTGATTTACTGAAGAACAGGAGGTAAATGCACTATCTTTTACCCCCCGTTCTTCAGTAAATCTTACAGGAGAGGAGGAGACACTTACCCGTGGACCTGCTCCAGCGCCTAAATCCTGACTGACAGTCTCCGACGCGTCCTCGCTCCTTCGCACTGTGTGCACATGCGCGCACTGTGCAAAGGACTGGAGATGCGTTGGAGACTGTCAGTGAAGTCGGCTCTGGAAAACCATGGCCTGTTTCTAATAGGAGTTTGGAACTGTATGCTAGGGGCATACATGGCTTTTTAGCACAAGTGGTCCCTGAATCACTAGTGACAGCTGCATGTCTTAGGTCAGCATAAGCAAGCACTAAGTAAAGGGACATTAAAATACAGTGTGTGCTGTTACAAATTTCTACTTTAGCAAGCCATATGTGGCACATGATGCCACATCTAATCAATATTTTTGTATCAGAAAACCAGAAAAAAGATTTCATTATTAAATCTACTCTAAATTATCCAGCAATTGGTCGGCATAAGATTTTTAAAAAGGCTGAATAAAACAAATATCTTGTATATGGCTAACCTTTTGTATGGTACATTTTAAAAGAATTAAATCATTAAAACCTCTTATGCAATGCACTATTAAAGGAGAACTGTGGTTTGGAGACTGTACATCTCCTTTAAGAATTATGTTACCTGCATGGGAAGGAATAATACTGTAAATTGTTTTTAGGTACTCAAACCATAAAATATAATTGGATTCTACCAATTCCTAAGATAACAAATTATATTTTTAGTTTTATGCCATTTTACCTTATCTTACTCTTTCTTTCTGAACCCCAGACTAGTTCTTATATTTAGTTATAGCTGATGCCCTTCCCTGCTGCATGCATCAATATTTCAAACCGTATACATGAAATGAACAGGTAAAATCCACAATATGAAAGTAATTACTATTATTCACATTAATAATTAAAAACAATAATAATGTCTTTATTTAGCCACAATCTTGTGGAATTGTGCATGTTAAGATCTAAAGTCTAACTAAACTAAAGCATATGAGAAAGGCCTACATTTGATTTCTCAATAACAAACTTTCCAGGGAATGTATACTAAATTATCAAAGGATGATAGATGTGTGGGAAATACTAGCTGAAGACATTTTCTTTATTTTCACGTTAAACATCATAGTTAGATGAGGACTGGGCTCATTTCTTTTTCTCTGGGTGCAGTGCTTAGCATTGTACATATCTATTAGTCAGTTAGCTTATTGGCTTTTCATTTCTAGTACTGAAAAAGGTCCCTTGTGACAAGCAGTGAATTGTTAGGTGAGGGAATATTTCCATGGTTACTCTAACAAATGCCAGAGGGCATGGTAGTGTGTTACATGCTACAAGGGAGGCAGGTGTTTGTAAATTGAAACACATTTTAGTCTTTAATGGGGACCTGTAATACTCTGTTTTGGGAACATTATAAGCTTTTACTAGTATAATGCGCATGGCTGTCTGTTTTGCTGGACTCAGTAACATGAATTAAAATCCCTTTGCATTGTGCAGTTTAAGATTAAAGAAACAAACAGGGAAATGGCAGGGTGCTGGTTCCATTGAGGTCTCATAACACATCTTAAAAGGAGGCAAACCAATGAACCAAGCTTTTCTGCTTGCAGTAAATCATCAACAGCATATCACAAAAATAAGAGCAGAACATTCTGTTTTTGGATTCCCGGATCTCGGGAAAATCCCAAAGATCCAAAACCGGAATGAATTTTCAATAATTTTCAAAAGAACGGGGCTATTTTTGATAATTTTCAAAAAATAGCCTTGAACGTCTGAAAATTATCGAAAATCAGAGACCAATTTTCGAGTTTCTGATCGTATTTTCGCAGATTTTCGAATGTTCAAGGTTATTTTCAAAAATTATTGAAAATAGCCTTGAACGTTCGATTTTCGAAAATACAGTCGGAAAATTGAAAATGGCCTCTGATCGTACTTTCGAAAATTATCAAAAATGTCTTCCGAAGTCCCGAAATCCGGAGGATTCGTGGATCCGTGGCATTGAACCCGGATCCCATCATAATGTGCAATAAGCAACCTTATTCATATTGCTTACATTTTATTTCCCTCATACTGTACTCCAAAGTATATACTTGTATATACTTATACTTGTTTTCTGCCTGCAATCCCAACTGCTATTTTGTATCAGCTTATTACATGCATTTGTAACTAGATTCTGCTCAATGAGTTTTTTTTTATAAGATTGAACATGTGCAGTGAAAGCAGTAGGGGAAACAGCAGTTAATCATTGGTTGTGAGATCAGCAGTCACAGCTTTGATTGACTGCATGGAGGAAGCAGCCAGCTCTCTGACAGAATCTAGGCAATAATTAAACTTTAATATCTGATTAATAATAATTTACTATACTAATACCATATAATAATGTACGGACAATATCAGTTGGGGTTGGGGACAGATAACCAACATTTTTTTTTATGTTTTAAGGATGGGGACGCCCTTTAATAAAGAAATTAAAACATGTATGTACTGTAAAATAGTTCATAATAAGCTCATTGTTTAGGCCTGCTTTAACTGCTGTGTCCTAACATTCACCTTATGAGCTGACAGTTACCTTTCAGCCATTCCATATTGAGGAATGAATTTACTACTTGGGTACATGTGCCTATTGTGGGAAGATTTCTACAATGTCACAAAGAGGTCAAAACTCTAAATCAGCATACAAAATAAAGAAATAGGATCTGCACATCCACATTAGATCACACAGAGTGCAGCTAAAGTTATACTTTTTCAAATGATGCCTATTAGTATCCATCTAATGTGACCCTAAAGACATTGCTAAAATTGTGACTCTTATACATCACTGTCTGCTATTTATAAGTAAATGGAAAACCCCCCAGTTATATAACATGGTGATTTCATAATTAACCTAGCATCACCACTACTACATAACATATTTATGTGTGCTGCAGGCTATGTGGATATGCTGGAAGGCTTATAAAATGACCTTCAAAACCTGTCAAAAAGTAAATTAGAGTTAATTGCAAAAGTCTATAGTTTAGCAGGTTCAGCACATTAAACTTATTTGAAGTATTTTATTGCTTAGGGAATGGATAAATATTGCTGTGTAATAGCTCTACCAAAGCTTGACTAATCAGGGTCTGCAGAACACTGCTTTTAAAGGGAGACTATACTGAAAAAGTTTTCCTCATCTTAATCTAAAAATAAATATGTGTAACTAGCACTTAATCTGAGGTGTGGGTGTGTTGCCACATGCTTTCAATACAGCACATGTTTTGCTCAGGAGCAGAAGCCCCCCATCTCTTTTAACCTGAAAGTTCATAGTAAAGTAAGGGTAGTAAAAGCATGGCAACTGCCTTTACATGGCAAATGGAAAATGGCCAGGGGAACACGTATAAATCAATAAAATGTAGATAAAAAACAACATTCCTTCCGGTGAGTTATTTTCAAGCTTCAGCCTGTATATTCGTGGATACTTTTGGTAACCCTCAAAAGTAGCTTTGAATATATGATAATCCTTGAAAGTAGCTCCATACTTTTGAGGTTTATCGAAAATTAAGTTCCTAAAGTTCCGATCGGTTCCTAAAGGATCTGAATGAAACTTTCTGATCCTTGAGTTTCGATACAGACCCGGATTCCATCTCTAAATCTTAATACAGTGTCGATGTAAAAAAACAGTTATGGCCACATTAACAAACAAATTATATTTTGTCAGAATGATTTTTGTAACTCGATTGCCTTCTTACATTATTAAAATGGACAAACATATACAGTATTTGTTTAATGCTGTTGTGAACTTGTGACTTAGGAGAAGATCAGTGCTCCTAATTAACAGGGCAGAAGGTTTTGCTACAATGACTCACAGGCAGCATCTGCTGATGGATATTTTATGTCTGTGCCTTCCCCCTTGAGACTGACCTCACCCTCTGCTTCAATTCTACAGTCAGACTGCATCTGGGATTACATGTCTTTTGTATAATAGATCACATACTAATCATCCTTCAGCTGTTCTTTGTCTTCTGATCCATAAGCACACTAAAAGGAATGCTTGCAAAATATCTGCTTTAACTGTCATTACCCTAATGCCTTAGACAATCAAAGGAAATCTTGTTCAAACCTCATCTTCTGTTTTTTTTTTTTTAAAAGTGCGCATAATGCAAATGCAGGTTTCCTTTGTCTTAAAGGATAGTTTATTATGGCTAAGACTCGACGCATAGTATTTTAAATTCACAGCTAAGGGTATGCACAGCCCAATCGACCAATAGTTCAGTGTATCGGGCGTTTGGGCCAATATGATCGCATGGGTTTTTGGCTGTGTCTCACCAACCCTTCATCTGAATCGGATGATCAGACACGGCGGAAAACCATGTCCGATTGACCTTGGTCGCAGTAAACTGTCGGCCGCTGGCCACAATTGCCAAGACCGACAGTCCTTCCTCCTGACTGACCAGTCCGAAGAGCCAAACGATCGATCAGAATTAACCATTACATGGTGTGTATGATGCTTAAGTGTATACATGTTGAGGATATTACAAAAGGAAAGTCCTGTATGCTTTATAATGCAGCACTGTGACCTTTATCTCTAATTTTAGAATAAACCAATTACAGCAAATCAAAAGATATATGTGTATTGATATCTTTGATGTAAAGGCCTTACTACATGAGATTAAAATTTAACTGAAAGTGTTACATTTAAACATACTGTATATTATAGTTTTGTTAAAATATAGTAATAATTGTTGGGAAATCCATGTAACTTATACACCCCAAAATGCTGCAAATCATCCAAAAAGCATTAAAGTGAAAAATCTCATTTTTTTGCAAGATTTATAGCCCAGAAATTAGACATAAAAACAGTCCAACCTTATTCTAACTTCTAACCACTGATACATTTATGTAACTGTGGCTAAAAGAACAACAGTACATTGACACTGAAGACATATCAAGACTGTAAGTAGACTAGCATAATAACTAAAGAAGTTATTACATAACCCCCTAAACTAAACTTGTATTCAAGAAGATTCCCTTTGCCCCCAATAAAACCCTAACCCCGATAATTTCAGATATTAATCTTAGTTAATAACCTTGTATTCAGCCCCATGTCCTTGCTCCCAGCTCCACTACCTTCAGAAAGGTTGCTGTTACCTTATAAAGCTGTATAAGTGTATTTATAAAATGAACAATATAAAAGCTAATATACAATACTCATAATTTTTTTCCATGCCCATAATTACAGATGGAAAGCACAGATGCCTAGCAACCTGACAAGTTACGGTAATATAGAAATTATTCTTTAATACTATACCACACTAACACTGTTCTGTGAATGGTTAAGCTGTTAAGTTATGTAAATCACATACTGACAAAGAAAAAAAAAATGGTCAATACCCATTCCAAGTCTCTATCCAATCCCATACTATCTGCGAACTTGTACACTGTAATGTTGCATTTTTTCCCCATCATGTAGAGATGGACCCGAATCCGAACCTGAACCCAGTTCTTAAGCGAATTTCACGGAAAAGACAGAATGTGGATTTTTGCCTTTTTACGAACTGCAGAACTATTTTCGAATTTTCTAGAAATTTTTAAAAATTTTGATTTAAAAAATTCACCAATTCTAAAAAGTTTAAAAAATGTATGAAAATACTATACAGAAAGCCTATGCAGGACGCACATGAAGTTTGGTGGTGATTTGGATGGTGATTTTCTTATGATTTTGGGCATTGATATGCGTTCCCCAGAACATTTCCCAGGTGCCTGAACCATTTACAGCAAGTGCCTCTAGAATGGAAAAAGCTGATATTATTCCAATATTTAAAAAGGG
Source organism: Hymenochirus boettgeri (assembly GCA_019447015.1). NCBI lineage: Eukaryota > Metazoa > Chordata > Amphibia > Anura > Pipidae > Hymenochirus > Hymenochirus boettgeri. The sequence goes on from CM033475.1 coordinate 159,491,102, forward strand.
TAGTGGTTCACAGCCGGGTAATTACAGGCCTGTAAGTTTAACTTCAGTGGTGGGAAAGATACTGAAAGGTTTAATAAGGGAACATATTCTAGAGTATGTTTCAAGTAGGGATGGCCGGTTCGCGGATCCGAACCCGGATCCACCGCGGATTTATCACGTTCGTGAATGGTGGATTTTTCCGGATTTTCCGCCTTCCGAACTTCCGAACCGCGGATTTCTCGTATTTTCGAAAATTTTCGAAATTACGAGGATTTCTGGTATTTTCGAAAATTTACAAAATTACGAGGATTTCTCGTATTTTCAAAAATAAGTTTTTTCGAAAATTTTCAAAATTACGAGGATTTCTCGTATTTTCGAGGATTTTTTTCATTTTAATGGGCTCGCTCCTCGAGCGGACCGGATTTTGTGAAGTTCGGACACCTCTAGTTTCAAGGACTGACCTTATAAGTAGTAACCAGCAGGGATTTAGCAGGAATAGATCTTGTTTTGGCTTTTATGAGGAAGTGAGTAGAAATTTAGACTATGGCATAGCATTAGATGTAGTATACTTGGATTTTGCAAAGGCGACTAATGTATAAGTTAAGGTCTGTTTGTCTGGGGTGGCACATTTGTAGTCCTCAAGTAGGTACACTCCAGCACACCTCCTTTGGCACGGCCTCCAATTGATAGGTGCAATCCTCCCAGCCCTCCACCTCAAGGGCCACAGCAATACGGCAAAAGCAACAAAGCCTACCTGAGGAAGGGGAAGTCACATCCCCCGAAACGTTGTATGTTTTTTGCCTAAATAAAAACACTGGAAATGAAATAGTGTGCTCCTCCAACTTTGTTGCTTTTGCCGGTGGCACATTTGTGCATGGATAGAAAATTAGTTGATGAATAGGATGCAGAGGGTAGTTAATGGGGCTTCATCAATATGGACTAAAGTGCTAAGTGGGGTGCCACAGGGTTCTTTGTTGGGGCTGCTTCTATTTAATCTGTTTATTAATGATATGGTAGTGGGTATTGTCAGCAAGGATTCTGCGTTTGCTGACGACATAAAACTTTATCAACCATTAAAAGCTTCAGAGGATGTGCAATCATTGCAGGTGGATCTAGCATTGGTGCTAACTGCTAAGTAGCAGATCAGATTCAATGTTGATAAATGAAAGGTGATGCACTTTGGACTTAAACATCTTTGTGTTGCTTATACTATAAATGGCTCTGTGTTAAGTGAATCCCTGTTGGAAAAGGATCTTGGAGTCTTGGTGGATAACAAACTTAAAGGTAGCAAGCAGTGCCAGGGGCAACAACCAGAGCCAGCATGGTATTGTCTTATATAAAGAGAGGTATGGATTCAAGGGAGAAAATGTTATTCTCCCTCTTTACAAAGCATTGGTGAGGCCTCAGTTGGAATATGCAGTGCAATTTTGGAATCCCGTGTACAAATCATCTTTGAAATGGAAAGTGTTCAGAGAAGGGCAACTAAATTAATAAGGGGATTGGGCGAGCTTGAATATGAAGAGAGATTGGATAAGTTACAATTATGTACACTAGAGAAAAGGTTCTTGCTTGGGGATATGATTACTGTGTATAAATACATTAACAGGCCATTCATTAAACTATCTGGGGCATTGTTTCCAAAAGAGCATGTCAGATGACATGTGGACATCCCTTAAGACTTGAAATAAAAAGTTAAGGCGTCAAGTGGACCTTGTAATGGCAGGTTTCAGTGGACCTCGTAATGGCAGGTTCTTTGGACAGTTTCAAAACCAATCTGGATGAGTTTCTGCAAACAAGGAATGTTGCAAGTTACTGGTATTGATACATAAAGTAGAGTTGATCCAGGGATATTTACGATTGCAACTTGGAGTCAGGAAGAATTTTTTTTTTCCCCTTCATAAATTTGGTGGGTTTTTTTTTTGCCTTCCTCTCAATCAACAGTTAGGCAGGAAATGAGGGTATTGCTAGATGGGTTGGACTGAATGGACATATGTCTTTATTCAACCTCAAATACTATACTATACTATATATTTGCTGTTTATACCTTCATGTTAGGCAGAATTATTTTACTCCTGTTGACTTCAATAGATTCGCTTGTGGATCCTTGAATTTTCAGATTTCAAAAATCCACGAATCTGCAAGGGGAACGGATTTCAGTGAGTTTGGCTGTCTCTAGTAGTATGTCTTTTTATTGCATGTAAAGCATGCTTGTAATTACTTTTATTAAAAACTGTTGCTGTTCTTCTAAGTAGTATAATTAGTTTTCTTTGTTTCCACACCCAGGAATCGTTTTCTCCCCCGACCTGATCCAATGCTTATTGCCACATTTAAATTCTCTGCATTCTCTCATCTCACAATCCCTCTCTCTAAACTTTCAAATCACGGAATGTCTCATCAACACCAAGCTGGGGGTAAAGTGATCTGTAAAAGTTAATGCTGAATGCTAGATAACTGATTTTTGTCAAAAATGCTTAATTTGCATGTTGGTGGGTTGTTCTTATTTTATTTCACTTTAATTGCCTCTGGCATCTGCAGAAAACTGTTGCTATTTTGCAATACCGCCACTTTAACGTTTAGGAATTTTATGACTGCGGTCGTAGAATTATGATCACATTCGTAATTGTACAATGGCCTATACAATACCATTGGTTGTATATGTACAGCATTACTTCTACGATAACCCGTGTTATCAGAAATGTCCCATACCGTGGGTTACTGAATATGGTAACCTATTTCTTATCTCTAAATTCAGTAAACAAATTACAGTGTTTGACGTGAAGATTTTCCTGCTTGCACTATTTTTCTCAGGGTAAATTAAAGGGTAACTCCACTCATTTTAACAGATTTGGGGAATTCAGTTTTATTGAAGAACAGGAGGTAAAGAACTTACCCGCTCGCTCGCTCCCCCGGTGGGTCCTCTAACAGGTCCCGATGGATTCTGTCTTCTATGCGAATAGGATAATTCCCCAAATCTGTTAATATGAGTGGAGATACCACTTATTAAATACTATAGCTCTATCTTTGTAGAGGTGCATATATTCAAATGTATAGTTATACTGTGCAATTTTATTATAAAAATGTAAGAGCTTTTAAAATGGCCTTTTTAGTCTGATAGGATTTACTGTACACCATGGTAATATACACTATGTAAATACAACATGCGGTTCACATGTACATAGTTTTTTCAATACAGCTGCACTTTTCCAAATTTTTGCGTCTGAAATAGCTTTTAGTTTTAAAATTCCTATAAAGCAAAAAGGACTGTTTTGATTTAGGAAAGCAAATTTAATACATTCATAATGTTGTTAATGCAAAAACACAAATGACAATTTGGGATGAAATGATGAAAACGCATATAACACTAGATTACTGTGTTTTTTTTAATCAAAATGTATATATGTTTCTTTAAGATTTGTGTCACAATGGTCATATGATTCTAAATGACCACCCTTTAACACTGTATGGATGTATAGACAGCTAGTATAATTTATTGGAATAAATCAGATAAATATAAGAGAAATATTATTCTCCTCCTCCAAGTTCTTCAAAATAGCACAGTAATATTTAACTAAATAATCTAGAATCATTGTGTCTTCTATAGTTAGTGCATGCTGCGTAAGATATGCTCCTTTATTTTGCCACTATACAGAAAAATGGTCATCAAAGATTGTGTTGGGTTAATGGCAGAGATGTATGAAAAATGTAACATCTGTCACAGAATTCAGGCACATATATTTTTTAAACCATCTTTGCACAAAGATTGATTTACATAGTAACATAGTGTTGGAAAATGAATAAAGAGAAACATCAAATTCAACCTTTGCTTCTTTTACAAAGTCTGCACTGCCACCACTACCCCTGTCTTGAAGTCACACTAACGGGTGTGACTTTAAGACTACAATAGGAGGGCTGTGTCTCTCATTAAATTAGGCTGCATATATATCAAAATTAGTAAGTGTGACAAGGGGAACTGTCTTGCTAAAGGAGTAGTTGTAGATGGAGTGTATATACCACCCAGGCTGCAGTTATGGCTTCGCTGAGGCTCCAGGGGAAGTTAAAATGAAGTTCTATAGTGAGGTTTTTAATTTACCCAGTTAGCAGGGCCCTGGAGTCTGGTTAGGAAAAGAGTGGGTGGGTTTCTTAGCCAGTTAAGTCCACAGGTGGACTATTTAGCAGACAGCCTGGGTGTGGTTGTGTGTGGTGTTGTTTCTGGAGAAAATCCTGGAGTGCAGCTCTGCTAACAGGCTCTGGTTCTGTTTATTTAAGACAAGCAGTCAAATAGGTTTTTTTGTTTTGGTAATCCAAAGACTGTCTGATTATACTGGAAAAGACTGTTATTTTACCAGTAAAGAAACTGTGTGCTTGACGCTCAGAAGAGCTAGGATTTCTGTTCAGTTTCTTTAGTTTACCGTTTAATAAACTACAGGCAGGAGCCTGCAACTGTTTATGGTTACAAAGTCTGCTGTCTCTTTCTTAAGGAATCGTGAAACCACAGGCACGACGATCCCACATAAGTTATAATATACTTTTATTTAAAAATGCCAAAGTTGCTATTTTCATTTCACAACATCTTCAGATAACAATGTACTTTCACACCTTGAACAGTTTATTTTAATGGACAAGCTTTGTGAGTTCTACACTCTTTCTTAGGACTAGAACCAAATTTTACGAGTATGACTGAACTCGGACTTTTCAGATTTCGAAATTTTTGAACTTTCAAGGATTTTTTCGAATTTGTGGAAACAATCCATCCATATGTCCCAAATTCACCAATGACAGCTATTTTTGACAGTGCCAACCCCCTGGGTTGTGTGGGAAAGTGTTAACCTTTGACCCTGCTTTCCCCTATATGATGCAAATTGCAAAAATAAAGATTAAAGTGGATGTTCAGTGCAAATACATATACTTTCAAGAAAATAAAATGCATTTTTATATCCTAATGACCCTAACTTGCTCATTCAACATTTTGTCTGTGTATAAATAAATGCTTATGAAATACTGACTTCCTGTTTGCTGAACCTCTAATAGAGACCATTATGATCTTGCTCTTGATCCAGCACCTGGGTTGATTTAATAGCTCAGTCAAAATCTAAGCACATTTGATCAATCCAACAGCCAATCAGTAGAAATTAAGGAGGCCATACACATGAACGATAATTAACGATAACAGTATCGGCAGTGTGTAGGGACTGAAAGCGACCAACCACAATGCCGACAAATGACCATATTTGGCTTTACGGTTGGGAAATTTCCTGAGGTTTATTTTTCGCCCTTTACTTTAAGAAAGGAGAGCAGATACTATCAGTTCGTGTATGGCCATGTGTATGGTCCCCACCGCATGTGAGCCAACATATACCAATGTGCTGACAGATCTGTCAACAATCTGTTCCTACCCTTTACAGCAGCCTCTAGAGGTTTAACTTGTTTATTGGAAATGCCCATAACAGAGCCGTTATTTAAGTTCCATTACCATGTGTGCTGACCTGCCCACATAACCCTGTGATGTCTTATGTAATCAAACCCTCCCCTCTCCGGTCCTGCACGAATGGTAATAAAGTAGATAGCACAGACAGAGACAAAGTACTTAGGTAAACAAACACTCTACCATTGGGGGTGCGGTGTAGTTGGAGTTAGGGACATGGGAGAAAGTCATACATTTATTAATATATAAAATATAATAATATGAAGCAAAACACAACATAATCTAGTAAAAGAGGACATTAAAAATGTGTTGACTGAATAAAATAACATTATTTTTATTCTGCTATAAACTCTATATTCATTTTTATGCAAATTTAATTAACATGTTTGCTTATACCAGTGAGTTGTATGCATAAATACCAGTCCCAATACAAAATTTTGCAATATAACACATTAAAAATCAAAACCTACTGACCTGTCCAGACTGCAGAAATATAATAAACTAGGTTATGGATACTCAACCCCAACCCCTCACACAATATAATTCCTAGTGCCATACATTCATGTACAAAGCATGTTTATGTTATTGCTCTGGTACAGTAAAATTAGATTGGCTGCCACACGCTCTTCAGTGAGTGTACGTGATTTCATAGCCATGGCAACATAACTCTTAGGTTTCCATTGGCTCTGCAGTGCTGGAGCAGGATCAGCCTTGTCTGACGCAAAGACAGTTGTGCATACACGAACAAGTATGTGCATGAGTGGGCTGACTTCAATAGAGTGGGCATAACCGTCACTACAATGATAATGGGTGCTAATACAACTAAGCTACAGTGTAGAGGACTCTTCTACACAAGGTTCACAAGGTACGATTGCAGATCTTTCTAATTATAGAATGTTCTTCTTGTGTGTGGACATTCCCTTTAATATGATATCATTAGAGATGGATTGCACTTCTTTATTTTCTACTTCCTACCAGTTTACCCTATAATAGGTACAGTATTAAATAATGTATTCAGGGACACTACATTATCCTTTACCTGCAGCTCAGCACTAAGTTACTTCTATAAGTGTACCTATTAAAGTGGTAATATCGGATGGTATACCCCTTGCAGCTCTGTACAATGTTTTTTGTACAATGTACTAATTTTTCTTCTATAAAATTACAGATTAAACATGCGTCCTACTTTCCCCTTTAAATAGGTACACTATTGAAAAATGCATTGGACTGAACTGTGCAGGTTCACTTTATTATGCTGCACTTGCAGCTCTACATTATGTTGTTTCTCTCAAAGGGTAACTGTGGTCTCCATACAAATGTCCTCTATTTAAAGAGCTGTCTCATACCTTTCAAACAAGCCTAGGATGATGTCTTTAGCTTTAGTAATAGACTTTTACAGTTACACTCGGTTACACACTTTTCTGAAGCTATTTAAAGAACACTCCTCTACCTTGTTTCCTTTTCAGGCTTGTGGCTAGCTTTAAAATTATTAAGAAGTTTAGGGGAGGCCTTATGATGCAATAGATGATGATGCTCTGTTACAGCAGTTGGATACAACTGGGCATGCTCAGTGCCTGTGGCAATGGTAGCGGAGCAATTGTGCTGGTCATGTGCTAGCTGGAAACACCACCCTTTAGTAACATGAAGAAAGGATGCGGGGACCAGGCAAATATTTCTACGGTGATCCCATGTTTATTGCAAAATCAAACGTTCAGAACACAGCACAACGTTTCAAGCCGATGACCTTAAGTGCTTACAGGGCATAGCCATGTGCTGGTATATACCAATAGTGAAAGTTCCTTTAGTGGTGAGGTATATAATACAAGATGGCCCCCTCCAGTGGTGGAGGCCAACATACAACAACATTAAATAGTACATTATATATAAGTAAATAGTTCAAGGTTCCAAAATATCCTTGAATCCACATGATACACGTCCATATAAAAGTCCATACAAAAGTTCATAAAAGAAGCATATGAAAATTTTTCATGTAAGAATCTTTTGGGGGAAATGTTAAGTATATTTTATATTTTTACTCGCAACCAATGTGAATAGGTAACCTGATAAATGGGAAGTGCAGACCCCACTCTGCATCTGGAATTTTAACCCTTTGAGTGCCAGAAGAATTTAACTTTTTTTTTTTCGTTCAGTGCCAGCAAAATTTTTCAGGATTTTTACCCATTCAGTTTAGACTAATTTTACAGTAGGATCAGGAATATTATACATCATTTTGTCAGCAGGTCCTTTAACATGGTAACAGAATTTTGTGACTTTTCTGGAGATTTTACTGGATTTATGAGTACATTATGTAAAAAAAAATGCAAACTTTGCAAATTTTCATGGTTTTCCCACATTTTTATTTATTGTTATCTTTAAGTTATGAACAAAAATCTTACTGTTTCTAAAAGCTCTGATATTTCCGAGTACAACGATACCAGATATATGTAGGCACCCCACTTTTCCTGTACAGGAGACCCCAAACTAAAACTGCACTTTCAAAAATATTACACCAAATTGAAATGTATAACCACTACTGACAGTTAACAGAATATCTACCAAATTAACTAAAGGAGGAATATTTTATGAGTGAGGTAAGTTTGGCTCAAAATGCAATTACCTGGGCGCAGCTCTTCATCCAAGAAAGTTATTTTCTCACATTTTCTTTTTTTTCCTCAACTGTAAAATCAGAGTCAATATCAAATGCAAATGTCAGCTAATATCAAATGCAAATGTCAGCTAAAATTTGTGGAGAAAAGTTCAAAAGCATCTCAAATATGAATGACTAACCCCTCCCGAATAAAACAGTATGCCACATTCAAGGGTGTACCCAGAGACATGGCTACCAACTAACCCAAAGGGGGACCAATGTCAAATGGTAGTAACAGCAAAAACAAAATTAAACACCCCACTAACTCAGAAATACCCCCCACAAACAATATATTATTGGAATCTACACATATTAAGCTACATAACACTATAGTTTGTTCATCAATGGTGTGGGTGCAGTTCTTCACAGAAATTTGCACTCTTCGCAGAGTTTCTGGAAAAAAATGAACATGTAAAAAAAAGTTACCAAATATCAATATCCTAAATGTCTTAAATCAAATGGTATGCCATATGCATGGTTATACACGTGGACGTGGATGCGAAAAGCCACCAAGTGAGAATGCATGATGGCTCAAAAACAGCAATAATATTCAGGCAACTCTGAATTTGAACAGTCTGCAGTGTTACCAACAAAACACCCCCTAACTCAGAAATACCCCCCACAAACTATATATTCCTGGAAAATATTCATCCAACTCCGAATTTGAACAGTCTGCAGTTTTTTCCATAAAACAGCCCCCTAACTCAGAATTTTCCCCCACAAACTATATATATATTCCTGAAATCTACACACTTTTAGCTACATAATGCTATAGTTTATTCATTCATACCATCAATTGTGTGGGCGCAGTTCTTTGTAGACGTTCACACTTTTAGCAGATTTTCTAATAAAAAAATTAACAAAATTCAACTTTCGAAGGTAGAAATCATGCCAAAACCCCATGAAATGTAAAAAAAAGTTACCAAATATCAACCTCCCAAATGTTCTGAATCAAACAGTATGCCATATGCATGGTTACACACGTGGGCGTGGAAAATAAAAAGCCACGAAGTGAGACAATCCCTGATTGCTCAAAAACAGCAAAAACATTAAGCCAAATCTGAATTTGAACAATCTGCAGTTTTTTCCACAAAACGCTCACCTAACTCAGAAATGCCCCCCACAAACTATATATTCCTGGAATCTACACACCTAAGCTACGGAACGCTATAGTTTGTTCATTCATACCATCAATGGTGTGGGCGCAGTTCTTCATAGTTCGTAGTTTTCGCAGATTTTCTGAAAAATTTAACAAAAATCAACAAAAACAGCAAAAATATTCAGCCAATGAATTTGAGCAGTCTGCAGTTTTTCCCACAAAGGAACCCCCCTAACTCACTAACTCAGAAATACCCCCACAAACTATATAATTTTGGATTCTACACACCTTCAGTTATGTACTTTTGTGTTTTCAAACTATATAGTTTTGGAATCTACACACCTTCAGCTACATACTTTTGTGTTTGCAAACTATATATTTTTGCAATCTACACACCTTCAGGTGCGTAAAGGTGCCATACTTTCATACATACATGAAGAATTCCAGACACAGTAACTCATAGAACTCCATGCTTTTAGATTTTGTGAAAAAATAAAATAAGATTACGAAGGTTCAAATCTTGATAAGCAAAACAACCCACTAAATGTCAATCTCCCACATGTACTCTTTTATAAAGCAAACAGACCCTAAATTTGGAAATGCCCACCACACAGTGACAGCTTACTATAGCTTGTACTGCACTGCGATCTGAATGGATATTGGAGAGCAGTACCTCCACTAGACCACCAGGGACATACAGGGGGAAGACTAAGTGAAGGAGGAAGTTCACTTGTGAATGTGTCCCATTTGACATCACCGGGGTCTCCCTTTGCGTGATGCACACTTCCTCTTCGTGGGACCTGCTGCTCCTCTACGGTCACAGCTGTAAGGTAGGATATCTCCCGATCGCCCCATCGGATCTGCACAAAACCAATGGGGGATCGAGGGGGCTAGAGGAGCACTTGAAATTTCTGGTTGCTCGTGGCTATTTTAGGGGGAACTAAATCCATTCTGATGAAATTATGTCTTATATTTATACCCCTTTTGTAAGCAAACCTTGGTGGGTTTTTTAAAACTTGTTCAACGTTTTGTCTCCCTGTAACATGGGCCAAAGTTTTTTAATGGTTCTATTAAGTTCACTGGAGTGACAACATATGTAGTGACAAATGTGAATTGGTCATCATTTTCTTTTTGGGAACTTTTTTCAAGTAATTGTACCTTGGGGGTTTTAGAAACCTCCATGGTTTTGTGGAGTATTCTCTTGGGGTACCCTCTACTTATAAACATGGTTGTCATCTCATTTGCCTTTGGTTTGAACATATCCTCATATTATAGTATTCTGCAGCACCTGAGGTACTGCCTTTTGGGTTTTTAACACAATTAGGAGGGTGAAAACTTTTTAGTTCAAGGTAGGTAACCCTGTCTGTAGGTTTTCTATACAACGTGGTTTTAATGCCAGACCTCCATTGTATAACCTCTACATCCAAAAAATGTATCCTATCCTGTTTATATTCTAATTCAAATGTATTTGTTTTGTGGACCTTACAGTATTTATGTTTTCTGCAAATTGTAGCAGTGTACCTTCAGGTCCTTTCCAAATGAATAAAATATCATCCCAAAGATATTTGTATTAGATATATTTAGAAAACAGGTCATTTTGCAATATCACATTATTTTCACATTCATACATAATCAGGTTGGTATATGCAGGGGCCATGGAGGCGCCCATGCTTGTGCCTTCAACTTGTACACAATACTACCAAAACGAAAGTGATTTTTGGTGATCACATTTTCCCCAATCACTTGTATATCCCCTCCAAGACATTCATTGAGATATTTTTCAACACATTTCATACACTCTTTTGGGGGAATGCTTGTATATAGGCTACCTACATACATTGTGCATAACCAGAAGTCAATATCCATTTCAGTTTGAATATGTTTGATTTTGTTAGGAAAATCAGATGTATCCTTTACCACTGCTGGTAAATTCAGCACAATAGGTTGTAGGTAGCTGTCTAAATACACAGATAAAGGATGAAATACCGATTCACAGGCTGAGATAATTGGACATCCTAGTGGATTTATGGGATCTTTATGGATTTTAGTAAAATAGAATATTGGTACTCTAGGGGGCATATTTATAAATGGTCGCTAACTTTTTGCGGGCAGTTTTCCCGAGGTTTTTGGCAAAATCTCCATTAACGCGATTTATAAAAAGAGCAAAATGAATGCCTCATTTCACGCTTTGCGCATCAGTTACCGCTCGCTTTTATTTATAAAGTGTTGGTAATTAATGCGCTGTGTTAATCTCGGCCTTTTTACTTTGCCACCTTGAGGGGGTTGTGGCGGGGGGGTGCGCCCAACCCACGGCGGGTGGCCGCACACATGACAGGAGGTACGCCCACCTCGCCGAGGGTGGTCGCATTTGCCGTTGTATGCCCACCCCACCCTCACCTCCCGTGGTGGCGACCCCCCCCTTCCCCTCCCAGCCCCTCCTAGCCCCCTGCTCTGTATCACCGTGAAGGGATTTCAACTCCCTTCACAGCGATATTGTACTTTTTGCAGCAATGTCGCTCGCCATTATAAATATGGTGAAAGCGGTATTTTCGACGCGGTGATATGCGGTGGTAATTTTAGGGTGTTATTTTTGGCCCTTTATAAATATGTAAGCACTGTTTGTAATTTATTTTATTTTTTTATTAGCTTTTGGGGGCTTCCTCCCTTTTTTAGATCTTTACATCATCTGGCAAACTACAGACATTTACAATATACAAGAACACATAATACCATTGGGGTGAGGATAGCAATTTAAAGAAAGTAAAAAATAAGGGATGGATAATTGAAATCTGAATGGGTGAAGAAAATAAAAGTGACTGATAGTGATTTAAATGGCTCAAGTCAGTGTTGAGTGCAGTTTGTCTTGTGTTGAACAGAATTATCATTCTGAGTTCAAAGGTTTTTCTTTCTTGGGTAGTTTTAATCTTTCACTTCAAAACAAAGACATTTAAATCTCCAGCTGTGTGCTTTGCCTGGCTGAAATGGTGGGCAACAGGCAAAAAAATTATCCTCCTCTATGTGTTGTTTTATTGTATTCCTTATGTATTCCTTGTGAGTTATTTATTTTTTTAAAGGCTGTGATGTCTCACCAATATAAGATGCCTTATTAAATTGTTACACAGTATGAGGTACACAACATTGCTTAATGGGCAGCAGTAGAATTCTGTGATGTTAAAAGTCCCCATAGCATATGCAAAACTTTGTGATTGGTTAATGTGATCTCATAGTTTGCATCGGTTTCCTTGTTGATATTGTTGTCAGTGTGAAGTTTCCTATTAATCAACTTAACCAGAATAGGGGGCTCTGGAAAGATTTCTTTTAAAGTCTCATCCTTTGCTATGATCAGCTGTAGTTCTTTATTGACTTTCCATATACCTTCCAATACTGGATTGTTTGTGGTTTCTAATGGTATGCAGGTACTAGATACTTTCTCTTTGTACTGCAACAGTTTTTCTCTATGGATTCTTAATTCTAGATTGATGCTGGTGTTTATAATCTTGGCCTTGTAATCTTTTTTTTTTAATGATTCTGCCAACACATTAAGGTGTTTGTCTCTGTCTTCAGGGTCAGAGCATATCTCGTAGCCTGGCTGTGTATGATGGCCCGTCTGGTGTGTTGGGGTGGAAACTGTTGTTGTGAAGATAGCTACACCTGTCAGTAGGTTTTCTGTACACTGATGTGTGCAGTTTTCCATTTTTGATAGACACTGTGGTATCCAAGAAATGCACATGGTTTTTTGAATACTCCATTTTTAGTTTGATTGAATGGTGGAATGTGTTAAACTGGGAATGGAAGTGTTTAAGGTTGCCTTTTCCTTCTGTCCATATTACAAAAATGTCATCAATGTACCGGTGATAAATAAGTGTTTTTCCAAGTCATAGGTTGGCATACTGTGGTACCATTTTACTGCCCATAGCGGCCCCCATGGTCTGTAGGTAGATATCATTATTAAATATGAAGTAATTGTGTGTGTGGATAAATTGCATGAACTTTGTCACACTTTCAGCACTTTATTTATGTTGTGGTGAGGATAATAAAAAACTGTGACATGCATCAATCCTATCTTTATGGGGTATGTTGCTGTACAGAGCTTCTACATCCATAGTAACTAGCAGTGTATTTGATGGCAATTGTTGGATATGTTGTAGTTTGTTTGGAAAATCTGCAATATCCTGCAGAAAGCTAGTAGTATCTTTGACTAGTGGTTTTAGAACATATTTAATATATTATCTTATGTTGCATTGTGTTGGCCTCCACCACTAGAGATGGTCGTCTTGTGTTATACACCTCACCACTTGAGGCACTATCACTATTGGTATATATATCAACACATGGCTATGCCCTGTAAGCACTTGACAAAGGCCATCAGGCTGAAATGTTGTGCTGTGTTTCTTCTGCACGTTTGATTTTGCAATAAACATGGGATCACCCTAGACATATTTGCTTGGTATTCCCTCTTTCTCCATGTTACTATATACACCAGCGAGTAGAACGGCTGATATACGGAGAGTCCATCCCATACTATTGTATTATCGTACACTTTGTACTAATGTAACTTTGGATAGACTGCAGTTAGAAGCATAATCCTGGAGTCATTTTAAATGTATGAATGCTATTTTTAATAGATGGCACTGGTGTGTAGACCACAGTAACCCTTTAACACCCAACACATAAGAAATTGATATGCTGCAGTGCTATGTCTCATTAAATGTATGCTGTATGACACTAAAATTGATGCAGCTTGAACCACGCTAATAAATATATATATTGACACAATACACACGTTTATACGGTGTAGAAATAAACACATAAATGCAGAATGCAGAAATGCTTACAAAGGGTTAACAGCTCCCTCACTTCCTGCACCACTTTTGAGCAGCAAATCAGCTAATCATATTTGCTGCTGTCTCTCACAGGTAGAGGGTCTGGGGTTAACTGTTAAATGCAGCTTAGAATAATGGAGATGCAAATACAAGGTAACTAATTAGCATGTGCAGAATACGTTTTCTTTTCTGTGACCACCAGGCAGTGCTGTATTTAGACGTCAGGACCCTATAGACAAAAATTGTTTGCCACCTTAACCCCCACCCACTATTAGCCATGCCCACTACTAACCACACCCATTCCCAGCCACATAACACACCCACTGCAGAAAACATTATTTGTGCTGAACTTCCCCTTTAACTAATTATTAAATATATAAATAAATTAATGCCCACAGTGAAAGGTAAATATATTAATGCCCACAGTAACAGGTAAATATATTAATGCCCACAGTGACTGGTACATACAAGTTTGCCCACAGTAACTAGTAAATACAAGTTTGCCCACCACAGTAACTGGTAAATGCAAGTTTGCCAACAGTGACTGGTATATGGAAGTTTGCCCACCATGGTGACTGGTTTATGGAAGTTTGCCCACAGTGACTGGTATATGGAAGTTTGCCCACAGTGACTGGTATATAGATGTTGGCCCAAAATGACTGGTATATGCAGGTTTGCCCACAGTGACTGGTATATGGAAGTTTGCCTAAAACAATAATAGATAGGCATACTCACACACCTGCTAGTTATCTCCAGTGCTGCTCCATTCAAACCCCATTCATAAGGGCCAGTCGTCACTGCTGAACAGAAACAGGAACCAGAATGCTGCATGGATGAGCAGGTGACAAAAGAGGAAAACTCCTATAGTTTGTTCAGATGTAAAGCAATTCAATGTTTTGGGGGGGCATATCCACTCTTCTTCAGGGATTATTAATGCCTGAGGAAGGGTGGATGCGCCCCCCAAAATGTTGGATTACTTTATGTCTGAATAAACGATAGGGGTCCTCATTTTTTGTCACCTGCTCATCTGTGTAGCATTCTGGTTTCTCTTTCTGTTCTGCATATGTAAGTTTTCCCACAGTGATTGGTATATGCAAGTTTTCTCACAGTCAGTGGTACATACCTTAAGTCCATGAACCAGGAAGCTGTGATGGCACGCAGGGACAGGACAGGCTGCCCTTTTCTTCCAGTGCTCCATTTAACAAGTATTGTTCTCCTGTATGTGCGCGCCGCAGTGCACACACTGTCTCTCTTGGTTTCCTGTCTCCTGTCATGGTGTGCATTTAAAAGTAGGGCTTAGAGCTGCAAGTAAACTTGCACCTCTAATTTCCCCTCGCCTGTAGGCATGGGCCTCACGTGCCTATTTGGAAATGTGGCCCTGCCACCAGGAAGATGCAACACTAGAAAACAGCAGTGACATTATAGATTCCAGTAATCTGAATTATTCTATAAATTATTGCTACACTAAGAGGCAGAATTCAGAGGTAGGACACAAATGGTTTTACTAAATGACCATTAAAGGATCTGTGGAGCTGACTTATTATGAGGTTCATACTACTTTAAGCATTATTCACCCATTAGGTATGGGGAAGATATTAAAAATAATGCAGTTTTGCATTAATAGTGACTTGCAGGGCTTGGGATTGTTTAGGATAACAATTTTCCAGAAAGCCGATGTTGGCAGACAGCTATATATCATTTCTGTCATTTATAGGAATCCAGTACAGTATGATTCATAGTCTTTTTGTTGTATAGACTGTGGATATCGAAGATTGACGACATAGACAATGTAAAGTCCCTACTAATAAAACATTCAGTGTTTATTCAGTATACAACAATGAACATTTATGGTTAGGACAGGTGTCCAACAGTGGGCTGTCTCAAACAGAGCGGCTTTTCAGCTTCGTAATGATGCATATGTATGAGTCCAGTTTGCATACAATACACTCAAGCTGCCTGCTGATAAAGCAGCCTATTTGTTTGACTTGGAGTTGCTCAAACCATTTAAAACTAATGCGTAGACTGGTGTAGCTCTTTCAACTGGACGGGTAGGACTGACCATTGTGAACATTCTTAAAAGGCAGGTCCACCCCAAAAATAAAATTTCTCTCACTACTGGCCCCATTGTGCAGCGTTTAAAAACCCTTACCATACATCTCTGCTCCAAATGGTTCTCCTGCAATGTCTGTCCAAAGTCCCAGAAAGTGAAGAGCAGAAGCCCGACTGTAATTGAAAAGGTTTCCACCTCTCACCTTTCCTCTGAGAGGTTTATGGCTTACACACTGGAACCCTTTCCCCTCCTCCCTCCCTTCTCTCGATCCCTGTTTGCTGCCCTGTGCCTTAGCATTAAATCCTTTTTCCGTAGTGTAGTGTACCCTATCCCACTCCATACTTGTTTGCAAAAAAATAATCGGTAATGGACTTACAGAGCCTAGTTTCCCTGGCGTTCTGCACTGCTGACAGATGCGGCTGCCAGTCCAGCCCCTTGCTTGCAATTTCCTGCAAGCAGAGGGCCGGGTCTGAATGCAGGGGGAACAAAGCTCAGTGAGTACCTTTTTAATCTTTTTTTTTTGCAAACATAATACGGCTGTTGGGGGTGGGATAGGGATCCACTATACTACAGAAAAAGTTCATATGAGAGGTAGAGATACCCTTTGAGAAAAGGAGCAAGTGCCCTTCACCAATGCATCTTTGAAAGACGTACTGTAATATTTGCAGATTAGGGTAGCATTCTTGGACATGAAACAGCTGGAGATTAAAAGTAGGAGATCAAATAATACTTTAAAACATCAAATTGCAAGATTTCTGAACCTATATAGAAGAAAACAAAGCACTCTACATACCACCCTACAATTTCATGTACTTTGTAACTTTTGCCTGCCAGACTCTGTATTGCATTTGTCCCTAGTGGGACCCAAACAAAATTTGCCCCCAAATTTGGACATTTTGCAATATCTCCTTAAAAGTGACTATGTAGCACAACAATAACCCCTACATCGACCGAAATGATTTTTTGACACAACGTCCCCCATAAAACATTATTCAGAAGTGCACAGGAACATTTCAAAGTATTACCCACATTTATAGTCACACATTAATAGATGACTTCTGCTCAATGCTCCAAAAATGTATTTGCCACAGTATTAGACCTTTAAACAACATTGCATTATATACACAGAAGCAGAACTATGCTAATCCAGTCCACGTCCAGTCCTCATTTTACTTTAAGTGTAATATACAGCTAGCAGGGCAGCCCTGACTGACTGGATGAGATTCAAGTCAAGCAAGTCTCGCAGTAGCAGTGGATTGAACAAGATTACAGTGGAGGAGGGAGGGCCAGCAAGTACAGGGGGAAGGGTAAACTTTGCCAATGGCTTAGAAAAATAAGAGTAACATAGTATGTGATTTAAAGGTACAGCTTTGCAATGAACTGAACATTGATTAACCCTGTACATTCCCTCTAAGATGCATAAGGGAGCAAAGTGTCAGTAATCTTTTTCTCTATGCTTATACTTTTTTCTATTTTTACCTACACTCTCCAGGTACTTACTGAAAAGATTTTGTTTAAGCAGTATGCCAGTACTGCAGTATATAGGCATAATTCAAACAACCCAAGGATTATGACTGTAACTTTAATTAATCCAGAGGTAATGTCATGCATTGTCAGCTGTGACATCACCATACCTAATTCACCTTTCTTGGACACAGAATCCATGCATACTAACTGCTATATTTACTGCAGAGGGAAGCCCTCTCTACTCACGCATAAAATGATTGTCTGCCCTGGTTAATTTTATTTCAGGCAGAGGCAGGCAATAGGCAATTTCCAGGTTTTCGCCTGTAGGAGATCTTTTTTTTTGTGGTATGCTGAGAAGCCTGCATGTTTTTGCAATAAACCGCACATTTTACAGCGACAGGCCTGTATCATATCATATGTCACCATATGTATCACCTACCTTATTTTGTTTTAGGTGTGAACAGTAAGCCTCTTAATGATGAATAAAGTGCATCAAAAGACATGACTAGAGATGGCCGAAACTGCCTGGTTTAGTTCTAATTTCAGATTTTTGGATCTCTGGAAAATCTCGAAGATCCGAAAAACCAAAAACGGAACTTATATTCCGGACTTCCGATTGCGTTTTTAGATTTTTATCGAACATTCAGGCTATTTCTGAAAATTCTCGAAAATAGCTTTGAACGTTCGATAATACTCAAAAATATGTTCGGATCGTTTCCGATCCTATTTTTAAGTATTATCGAAGGTTACCAGCTGACCTGGCTAGCTCCCACACTTTATTTAAAGGTACACCAAAGAGGAGGACGTACCATTATATGGGGTGTATTTGTTGTCCTTCGATCATCAAAGGTGAATCTATTACACACCCACTGCAAGGTACACCCATCAGACTGAAGCACTTTGCCACATGTAATACTAAACAGGTGATATACCTAGTCAAATGTCCATGTGGAATGTGTTACATTGACCAAAGCTCTAGAAGAGGTGAAAGAGCATATTAAAGAGCACAAAAGGGGCATTACAAATTACAAACAGGACACAGGTTATGATACAACAGTATCCAGCCACTTCCATGAAAGGAAACATAACCACAACCAACTGAGATGGACATTGTTAAAAACAATCTCTACCCCCAAACAGGGAAGGAACATTACCAAACTGTTATTACAAAGTTAGTGTCATTGGATTAGGTTATTAGGTACATTGGTATCTAAAGGGCTAAATGAATCCTGGTCTCTGAAATGTTACCTGTGAACCCTCATTTATTGTTTCCTTTCCATTTTTCTCCTCACTAGATGAGATAGTTATATTACTAGGTTATTATATGGTTATTATATGGTTATTATAACCATATAATAACCTAGTCATATAATAACCATATAATACATAAATGTGACATTTTATAATGGGAGCTGCAGTGGTATATATCCTTATAAAAATCACTCAGCTATGTCACTAAGTGACTCATTTCTTATATTTCTTATATCCCACTACTCCGCCCATTCCAGTGTTCATGCCAGGACAATGACTCAGCATTTTTGCTGTGTTTAACTTCACTAACAGAACCTGCTGGAGCTGTTTCCTGTCACTTCATAATCAATGTCTCTCTCCTCCTCCACAAAGATTTGTTTAACCTCATAGATGCTGGGCTGGGATATTCCTTTCTACTGGGGTTAAGTTGCAGAAGGTAGCTTGGGGGATTTAAGGTGGAAAGAGGGACAAGGCTAGAATTTAAAATGTGAATGGGGTGAATGAATCCAATACTAATATAAGGACATTACGCCACCTCGGAGTTCCCTGTCCTGTATAAAAGCACTCGGCCTACAGCCTTGTGCTTCTATATGGTCAGGGAACTCCTTGGAGGCGTAATATCCTAATATTACACTGTAAGGGGCGCATTATCCCTTATATAATAACCTAGTCATATAATAACCATATAATAACCATATAATAACATAGTCATATAATAACCATATAATAACCATATAACCTAGTCATATAATAACAATATAATAACCTAGTCATATAATAACCATATAATAACCTAGCAATATAATAACCATATAATAACCTAGTCATATCATAACCATATAATAACCTAGTAATATAATAACCATATAATAACCTAGTAATATAATAACCATATAATAAGCTAGACATATAATAACCATATAATAACCTAGTCATATAATATCCATATAATAACCTAGTAATATCTTAACCATATAATAACCTAGTCATAGCATAACCATATAATAACCTAGTCATATAATAACCATAATCTGTTCGCTAACATAGGAAGGGTAGTTCATTCATACGATAATCCTCGAATGTACCGTTCGCTAACACAGGAAGGTTCGGTCGTTTGTTCGATAATCCTCGAATGTATCATTGAATGTAGCTTGCGCAAAACCCGACAATTGCACGCCAGACTTCAGGAAGTGTTTTAACAAGTTTTGATGACAGTAACATGTTCCCCAGACCATTTCCCAGGTGCCACAGCCATTTACAGTAAGTTTCCACTGTTAGTTTAGCTGTAAATCACTCGGACTTTTCAAACTATCACTCTTCCATAGACTTGAATGGGTCCGAATTCGAACTTTCCCGAAATTTTCAAAAGTTCGAAAGGAACGAAACTCAACAGTTTCAAACATCTCTACACACCAATATGGAAGTCTCTCATTAGAAAGTTGCTTGTTACCCTGCAGTGTATTTTCAGCCAGTGTGAGTTGCTAACAGCCACCCACAAACAATACAAAATCAGCTATTTTTTTGCCTCTTTTTCTAGCAAAATATTAACAGGGAGATTCAATAAAAGTTCTTATCGTTAAAAATGGTGCTAATTTTGCCCCAACCAATCAGATCATATTTAACATTTGAATTATAATGTCTGATTGGTTGGTGTAAGATTAGGGCTATTTTTAACGATAAGAACTTTTGTTGAATCTCCCTGTCTGTATCTAAATGTGGGGGGTGGAGCCAGCCATGCATGTGAACGGTCGCACTTAGGAGCAGCTACGGCTCAATAAGCATATCTATAGCAATCTGGGGCAAAAAAACGGGACCTGAAATCCCCCAAAGTCTCTCTCCATAACTACTAATTCATCTGGGACAGAAATGCCGCCCCAAAAAAACTACAGGAGCTAAAGCAGACCTCACAGAGTACTTTCCTCCAAACTAAAGGATACTCCGGACGCCATACCTTGAACCAGAAAAGACCTGGATAATGTCTACTATAACATTGAGAAGATTATCCAGTCTTCACAATCCCAAATTATAAGAGAGGTTAAAGCAGAGATTGCCTCCTTGGGTGAAAGAGTCGCCATCCTCGAGAATGCAACAGACCAAATCTCAACCTATTATCAACAGGTTGAAACGAACTTGTCCAAAATAAGAAGGGACATATACCTGATATGAAATCAGCAAGAGGACTCTGAGAATAGATCTAGACACTGTAATATCCGTGTCAGAGGAGTCCCAGAAGAAATAACGGACATCGAGACATACCTGACCTCCCAAAGGAATCAGCAACAGACCTCCTGATGGATCACGCTCACAGAGCACTTAGGCCCAAAACATTACCCAGAGACCCACCATGGGACCTAATTTGCAGACTGCACTACTATAAATCCAAGGAACTTACAATGGCAACTGCACAGAATATGGAGCACATTGAGTTCGAAAACCATTTCTGTCCCCATCCACCCTCACACGGCAAAGAGAGTTAAGGCCCATCACAGATGTACTGAATAAGCACCATATCAAGTACAGATGGGGCTTTCCCTTCAAATTGACGGCTATGAAGAATGGGCGCCCAATCTCTATAACGTCACCAGAGGAAGGGGAAAACTTCCTGAAACTACTCGACTTGCCTAGAGAACCGTCTCCCTCGAGACTTAACACCAGCAACTCCAGAAACCCACCTCCATCACCAGTTTGGTCCCAAGTCAAGCCAAAGCAGCAAAGGTCCTCAAAACCAAACCAACATTTACAGATGTCCCCCTGAGGGAGTACACCAAAACAGCAGGTATCTTAACCATAGACTGTATTAGCACAGGGTCGGCAGGAGAGAGATGAATACAAACAAGGTGGGTGCTTCCCCCATATCCCCTACTGACCAAGCCAACCGAACTATAATATATATATACCTACCCCATATTTACCACCTCACAGACTGATCCTGGCCGTGAACACCAACATCCCACCCATGCTAAAGTTTAATACTCGTGACAAGGAACAACAGTATCCTAAGCCAACGCTTATGGCCGAGCACACTGCCTCCGCTTTGGACAGAGACCTAGCGACTGCACACACCATCCTCGAGCCGAGTGAAAGAACAGCAGAGATGAGGGGATCTAAGGACCCTCTAGGCCTAAAGGTTGGAGCCTGTCCTGATGTTTACCCCTTCTTTGGGCTAATTAGATTCCCATAACTGATTCCTACTTTATTTCCAGGGTGGTCTATACCACTTGTATCCAATACTGTGTATTTAACTGCTCGTTTAGAAACCACTGTTTGTGAAACTCGTTTGCTACACATCATTCCACTATTGTAAGTGCTTCTTAATATTCCCTTTTCCTATGGGTATATATTCACTCACTTGTATTGATAGGGAGGCCCGGGTGTAAACCACCCCGGACCTATCACTTCCCCTTCCCCCTGTTCTCCAATCTTCACCTTGGAAATAGTAACACAATGCAAACATATAGTTAAGACTCACCCCTCTGCTGGGTTGGTCCGGGTGCCACAAGAGCCCCAGACCCGTCGCTTGGATCCACTCTGTAAATTTGAAATATAATAAAGGACTCTTGGTTCCCAACAAACAGCTTCTCGGCACTTCAGTTATAATTAAACATCTTTATTATAAATACATGTCTAAAAATGCAGAACCGCCTGACGCGTTTCGGGAACGTGCTATTCCCTTACTCATAGGCTAATTCTCAGTCTATACCACCACCACAAACTATCTCCCTACAACAGGACAGTACCTAAGGGCCATCCTAACAACAGTAACCTTGTCACAACCTTGTCTATTTGGCATGAACCCAGTCTTAATGCTAAAGCAGGCTGAGTGCCTATAATGCTTAATCCCCTAAATGATTTAATTTTAATCTCCGAATAACTGGTATTGGTACTATGACTTTTACTGTTGTATCACATATAACTATATAATGCTGTTATGATGTATATAAGTTGACATCTATCCCATAATGCTCGGGGATCAACCAACCCCCCGATATGTTCCCCCGCCAATCTGGAGGCTATTACCGGCGCTTCTCCTAGCACTTTATCTATCTGTCTAATTCTCCTCTGGAGTCTATTCTAACCTGCATCTATCTATATTCACCTCTAGCTATCCCTTTACACCTAACAAATCTCACAGTGTTCCAGATATTATTCCTATAACTACCATTAATTAGAGAGACTAACTGGACTCCACATCATGATATCGTTAAAGTGTGCCTTACCAATGCTAAGAACTTATATATAGGCTACAATAACTTTACTACAAGATAGCATAATTGATATACTCTATGCACTGTGTTACACTCATAGCCCCATGTACAACCTGATGGGTCACAAGGGCAAACACTCAGGGAAAAGGAAAAAAAACTCCAACCAGGGAAATACCCCAAACTATACAGGTACCCCCCTCACCCAACCCAGGGGTTATCACCTGAGTTTACTTTACCTTCTACTCTCCCTACGAAATCTAAACTTTCCTACATCTATCTATACTTCTCTCTAGCCCTTTTTTACTTAGTAAGCCCCACTGAGAACCCCAGATATTTACTAAATTGTGGTCTGTTAATGTTAAGAAACTTATTTATATGCTATGTTCACTTTATTATAAACTGTTTAACAAATGTTCTATAAGTACATCATCACTCTTACAATTACACTTGTACCCTGATGGGATACAAGGGCGAAAACTCAGCGTAGGAGGTACAACACCTCACAGAGAAATAACCCTAATTATATATGTACCCTAAAAAGACAAGGAAGGCTTGAACTATAATTATGTGACCTCTTTCACAAGAGGCAAAGCACACTCACCCCCCAGCGGTGCAAAAAGTATCCACACCCCCAGAACTGTAATCATCAGCCAATAAAGCCGAACCTCTCCTTTTCAGCTATTTAATTCTGTAACATCCAGGGCCTGGACCCTACCCCCACCAGGTTTATCACCACTCTGAGTATACCCAAAATGTTTGTAAAATTTCAGAGATGGGGCAATCTGATCCCACACTCCGGATTCTGTCTAAAAATGACAGATCCCATTAAAGAAATAGTTATTTAGTTGTAAATAGTTATTGTTTTTTCCAAACTGTTTTTAAATTAACGCAGAACTTAATAACATGCAGTGTTATCTCTCATCTCCCATGTCCTACTGATATTGCGATTGCTCCAATCTGTGTGGGTGGTGGCGCATTGGCGGGACCCTCTTCAAGCATCAACATGAATACTCAACAAATCCACACCCTTCGTAAGTACAAGAACATTCACACATTTGCCTACTCACTGTGGTGATCTACTATGCCTAGTGATATAGTAATACTCTCATTATGTTAAAGGCCTCAACTCCCCACAAAAACGTAAATTGGCAATGCAATACTATAACACACCCAATCCAGATATCATTCTACTCCAGGAAACACACTTTAAAATGGGCCATATCCCCAAATACTGGGGGGAAAAATATTCTCAAACATATTTTGCCTCAGCATCCTCCAGGAAGGCTGGGGTGGTAATATTAATCCGAGGTACAATGGGATTTATTGAGGAATCGGTATACTGTGACCCTAATGGCCACTATATAATCTTGAATGGTCAGATACAGTCCACAAAACTCACTTTAGTAAACATATATGCACCAAATACCTCACAAAAATCATTCTACCGCAACCTGAACTCAAGACTAACACAACATGCAACAGGTTTAATTATAGTGGGAGGAGATTACAACGCCATACTACAAACATCTCTAGACAGATCAAAAACCCCCAGCTCTGGAACAAAACCTCAAAAATCACTAAGCTTATTGTCTTATCTGAAAACTAATAACTGGCAAACTGGAGACTGGCAAACCCTTCCTTAAAAGAATATACTTATTACTCAGCAGTCCACAAAGTCTTCACCAGACTGGACCATCTTTTCCTTTCCCCCCAGCTCCTACCCTCAGTACAAAAACCATATATTTCAGAGATCTCCTAGTTGGACCACGCATTTGTAACGTTAACGCTAAGAGACCTAATACATCACAACCCCCCCCCCCCCCCAACCTGGCACTTCAACAAGTCCCACCTAACCATTCCCTCAGTAAATAAAGAATTGGTACAAACCGTAAAGCTATATTTTGAAGAAAACAAATGTTCAGAATTTTCCCCCTCCCTCTTATGGTCCGCACATAAAGCGGTCATCAGAAGCAAGTGTATACACATAGCTGCCAGACTTAAAAAAGCAAGGAATGCCAGGATACTTGAATTAATCTCTAAAATTAAAGACACAGACAAACAGCTCAGCCACACATGGGAGAGCTCCACCTACCAACTAGTGGAATCATACAAAAGAGAACTAGGACAACTACTTTCAACAAAAGCTGAGAAATCCCTCTGCTTCACAAACAAATTAGGAAACAAATAAAACAATAGACTTACGGCTAACAAATTCCTACCCATAAAAGATCAGAAGGGCATATTACATTTCGACCCGCAGTGGATAACAAATCACTTCGCAGAATATTACAAGAATCTTTACAACGGTAATACGGTTACTCACACCTCAAATACATTAACCAAGATAGACGAATATCTGGAATCTCTTCAGCTTCCTCATACGTTGTCCACACAATCAGAACCTCTTGTGGCCCGCATATCACATGAGAAATTTTACATGCTTCTGTGTTTTCGGCATTAATTGTAAACATGCAATTTTTTGAAAATACGATTTTAGAAAATATGCAATTTTTCAAAAATAACAGATTTTCAGAAAATACAATTTTTCGAAAACACAATTTTTCAAAAATATGCATTTTTTTGGCAAAAAAAACAGAAAACCTTCTGCCTGCTCAGTGCAGTCTACTGTTCTACTTTTGCAAAGCGGAATTCCGGAAAATCCACGAGTTCCGTGGACCTCGGGGGTCTGCCGCGGAACTGGGTTCAGATCTGCAATACGCTCCATCTCTAGTAATCATATGCCCATGCAAACACCACTTCTCCAATGAAAACAGCCCAAACTTGTCTAATCTGCCTGCATAGTCAAGCCCCTCCATTCATTTTATTATTTTAGTTGCCCTTCTCTGAACTCTTTCCATTTCCAAGATGTCCCTTTTGTACTGTATATGGGATTCTAAAACTGTACCACATATTCCATATGCCAACTGTCCACAATTTATATATTAATCGCCTATCTGGCACAGTATCAAAAGCTTTAGCAAAATACATGTACACTACATCCACTGCTTTGCCAGAATCTAAATTCTTACTCACTTCTTCATAAAATCCAAGTATATTTTTCTGACAATCTATTTCTCATAAATCCATGCTGACTACTACCAATAAGATCAGTTCTGAAGACAGTCAAGATTATGATCCCATAACAAATTTTTCAGCACTTCCCTACCACTGATGTTAGGCTTACATGTCTATAATTACCAGGCTGTGAACGACTACCCTTTTTAAATATTGGTATTACATTGGCTGTTTTCCAATTCAATGTTACATCACCAGACAAAAGTGAATCTAAGAAGGCAAGAAACAGTGGTCTAGATAAAGCTTAATTAAGCTCTCTTAAGATCAGTGGATGTATTTCATCTGATCCTGGGGCTTTATTGATATTTACTTTGTCTAATTGTTTCTGTACCATATTCTTCTGTACCAGAATGAATATTCCTCATTTATACCCTTCATATTATTACAGCCCCTGCTATAAGGACAAGGATTTTCAATAGTGAATACAGAGGGGGGGGGGAATGGATTAGCACATTAACCTTTTCAGCATCCTCTATAACCATTTTAGCCTCATTATTTAATGGCCCCACATTCTCAGTCCTCATCTTTTTACTATTGATATATTTAAAAAACATTTTGGGATTGGACTTGCTTTTTTCTGCTATCCTTATTTCATTTTCTATTTTTGCTAGTTTAATTGCTTTCTTGCAATCCTTGTTACATCTTTTATACTCCCTCTAAGCCTGTTCTGTTCCCTTTGATTTAAAAATGTTGAAAGCCGTTTTCTGTTTTTCATTCTCCATTATCTTATTATCCCCCTGATCTAACCCCTCTATCTACCCCTGTGTTGTCCAACATACCCTCCCCCCATACCTAGTTTAAAATCTCCTCCAACCCTCTAGCCATCTTATTCCCCCAAACAGCTGCACCATCATCATTGAGGTACAGTCCATCTCTACTAAAGAGTCTGTAGCCAACCGAAAAGTTACCTCAGTTCTCTAAAAACCCAAAGCCCATCTCCTTACACTACCCCCTTAGTCACGCATTAATACTCCTAAGTTCCCTTTGCCTCCCTAGTGAAGCACGTGGCTGCGGTATTATTTCAGAAAATACTACCATTGAGGGCCTTACTTTTATCTTGGCCCCTAACACTCGGAAATCATTTTTAAGGACCTCTCCTCCTCCTCTAACTTTGTCATTGGCACCAATATCCCCGAGTCACTCCCAGCCCCACCCAATAATCTGTCTACACAATCCATCACATGTCGAACCCTGGCACTAGGCAGGCAGATTACCCTATCCACTTTTTAAATAATCGAGTACAATACCACTACCACCTGCCTATCATTCCTCCCTTGTATTAGTGATGGCAGTCCCATGAGTTCTCAGGGGAATGGCCTGCTCCATACATGCTATTTCTGAACTGTCGTCCACTGCTTCTTCACCAAAGACAGCAAATCTGTTGGGATCAACTAGCTGGGAAGAAGCAACCCTTCCATCCCCTACTTCCCTTAGTGACCCTTACAAATCTATCTTCCCTCACCACCTTACTGCATTATAGTGGGGTATTGTTGGTTAACCATACCTTCCTGGCCAATTTCAATGAAACTGCTCACAATTCTAGAGCCAGTGTAAAATAGAGGTGGTTGTAACATCTATTTTACTAATTCTCTTCAGCAAAAGTCAGTCTCCAAATCTTAGTTTTGTGTACAATTTGCTTTTAAACTGCAACTATGTCCAAAAATAAAGTTCTAAAACATGAAATTACATTTCCCAGGAGGTAGGAAATCATAAATGCACAGCAGTCTGCTATGGCACAGGTGGACAGTTCAGTGATTAAGCTAGCAGCCGCCTAGTTATGTAGGATACATCTTCCAGAATTACACATGTTTTAACTACTGTACACCCATGCTTGGAAAGGCTCCTTTAACATTTAGTTGGTCTGACATTGCACAATCTGTTTTGCAATTTTGCTGCACTAGCACAAAATAATTAAGGAAAAATTGGCAGAATGTTTTGTTTATTTTAAAGGACATAGCCTAATAAAACAAAAATGATATAATGTATGGAACCCCTGCCCAAATACCGTGTCAGAATGTTAAAAAAAAGATTTAGAACATTAATTACAGCCCCTCAATCTTCCAGCGCACTGATCTGGTTCTCTGCTTGACGGAACTTGCAAGCAGGGACTGGAGCAGCAGGCGCGTTTGTGATTGGCTGAGAGCACTGGAGAGCACTGTGGGAACAAAGGGCTGTAAATCACTTTCTAAATCTTTTTTTAACAAAATGTCACGGCGGTTGGGGACAGGCAAGGATGCCCTGCATTACAGAAAATCCTTTTTACACTGGATGGATGGCCAGCCATGGATGGATCGGCATGTTGGGAGGGAGGGGGGGAAAGGGCTCCCCTGCGCTTGCCACTGTGCTCTCAGAGGACAGGGAGGAGGCAGAAACCTTTTGGACAGGAAGACAACTACTACTCTTCAGTTTCCTGGACTCTGGACGAGCACTGCAAAGGAACCATAAGAGCAAGGATGTAAGCTAAGGATTATTTTTATCACTTAAACAATCACAGAGAAAATAGGTGCTACACCCCCATCGGCCACAGTATTAGATCCCGACTTGGTGAGTATGAAGTGTAATTGCACACTTACTTATCGAAGGGGGTGGTCCGGGTGCGTATCAGCCCCGAACCCCTCGCCACAGCGATGGACGTGTTCCTCACGTACCTCCAGGGGCCTGATTTAAGCACATGTAATAGAGCCCCAAACACAATGTAACATATGTATAACTCACCGAGTCTTCCAGGTGGTCCAGGTGCAAACAGCCCCGGACCCGTCGCTAGTCCGTATCATATAACCGCAAAACATAAATGGATGGTCTGCTGCACAAACTGGAACACACTACAGTCGGAGTAACCGTTGCAATATAACAATTTATTAAGGTGGAAACAGCTTAACGCGTTTCGGACCTGTCATAAGCACACATTTCAAGATACACCAAAAGCCCTTTAAATACACCCCCTAGTGATGTAACTTCCTGCTCCCATCGATAGACACACCTCCAACAACCCAAATGCATTCACAGTAAAGGTGTACAGATGGAAACACTATTCATAAAATACGATCCTGTATAAGTGGATATATAGATATATAAATATATACAGATGGAAACACTGTTCATAAAATATGATCATATATATATGGATACTAGGGATGGCCGGTTCGCGGATCCGAACCCAAATCCGCCGCGGATTTATCCCGTTCGCGATTTCCCGCCTTCTGAACTTCCGTTTCGCGGATTTTTCGTATTCGAAATTACGAGTTTTCACGTCTTTTCGAAAATACAAGGATTTCTCTTAATTCCTTACATACGTATTTTCGAAAATATTCGAAATTACGAGGATTACTTGTATTTTAGAAAATACATAAAAACTCGTAATTTCGAAAAATCTCGTTATTTAAGGGTATTTTTAATTTTAACGGGTCCGCTCGCGGATTTTCGAATTTTCGAATTTTTTCGAAAATTTGCGGATCCTCGAGCAGACTGGATTTTGCGAAGTTCGGACATCTCTAATGGATACATAAATATATAAATACATAAATATATATTATAAAAATACACAATACCAAAATTCATAAATATGCATAAACCTATATGATCAAATAGTGTGCACATACTAAAGTGGAAAACGAACCCTATTTACATATGATATATATAATTTAAGGAATCACTAGCTGATCAGATTATTTTTATTCCACAATATTTTTATTGATATTGCAATAGGGTTAGATTACATACTTTTACAAATAGTTTCTATACATTTTTCTCTTGTAAGTGACATTGTATTTAGCAATATCATTTTTATGATTGGGGGATTAGGGTAAGATGGGAGGTGGGGGGGGAATTAGGTTAGATGGGATAGATTGGAGGGGGTTCCCTTTTATTTGTTAGTGGGGGGGAGTTATGTGGTAGGAGAGTAGGGAGGAGGGGTGGGGGATAGGGGGGGAGTTTTTAGGATTGGACGTTAAACAGTAAATGCTTTACAATAACAAGCTGTAGTTACAATATCTTTTGTGTCTTGATTATCGGGATTTCTTTTTGAGTTAAAACTTTATACAGGTTTGGATATATTATCTAGATGTCTGTTTCTGTGCCTTCCATTTGTAGGATCCAGGAATCCCATATTTTATAAAATTTAATGGTTTGGCCTTGTACTGTGTATATGGGGAGTTCATTGTAGTATATCCACCAGACCTTTTACGTGTTGCAGCACATATATAGTGCAATGATTTGTTGCCTTCTGTTTTTAGCATTGGTTCTCTTTTATTGAACAGGGCTATCCAGGGGTTTAGAGATATTTGTTTTTAAGACTTGGTTGACTAGTTGACATGTGTCGGCCCATGCTTTTTGGAGTAGTGGGCAAGTCCACCAGCAATGTGTTGAATCCGCTGGTTGTCCACATTGTCTAAAAAAGTTGGGGGAAAGCCCTGGATTTATTTTGTGGAGTTTGGTTGGTGTTATGTACCAATTGTGCAATATTTTGAAGTTGTTCTCCTGGATCAGGACATTGGCTGTACATTTTCTTAGGTCATTGAAGATTTGGGACCATTGGTCCTCTGAAGGTGGGTTTCCTAATTTTTTTCCCCACATGTCGGCCGTTCTTAGTCTTTGGGTATATTTGAAGATTAGTAATGTGTGGTAGATCTTGGATATATATTTGGTTCTTGCAGAGTTTGTGAGAGCTAGAGTTTCTATTGTAGTTAGAGTAGGGGCTTCTTATTGTTGTAGTAATGATGAGGCAAAGTGATGAACTTGTTTGAATCTCTGCCATTCGTCCGTGGGGAGTTTTAGTTGTATTTGGGATTCCTGCCAGGTCAGCAATCTGTTTTGGTATGTTATGTGAGTCATTCTTGTGATTCCCAGCTGGATCCATGTTGAAGGTAAGGATTTTTTTAAAACTAAAAGAGTATAGTGGGGGGTTAAATTTCGGTTTGGTGGGTTGAACATGCCCTTTAATATTTCTGGCAAACCATACAATTTTATATCATTTAAACGTGTACAGTACATAAAGTCTATATTGTAGATTTACAATTCTGACATTAATATATGTATATATATATATATATATATATATATATATATATATATATATATATTTGTGTGTGTGTGTGTGTTTTGTTATTTGTTGGATTACATTCAAACAGTAGACTATTTTGCAGTGTCCTTGTTCTCTTTTCACATGATTCCAATGGTAACAAAGATTATATTTTATGTATAAAGTACTATTATATTCTTCAACAGCAAATAACACGTGTCAGATAAAGATGACATTAAAGGAATGGAATACTAGTGCTGAGATTAATAGAGGTCTCTGATCACAAGGCAAGGTAAGTGATTTACAAAACTACATAACAATGATAAAGAGGGTTCAGAGTGCTACAAAACATTAAGTAGTATGATGGCAGCAGTGCAAGATTTAGTAGGTTACAAAATGAAAGATGGCAAAAGACAAGTATATTGGCATATGGATTAAAATATAAAACAAGCATCAGATGTTCAGATGGAGCTATTTTTCACAGCTGGAAAGAGTGAATGCAGGGATTTTTTGAGAAACATTTTGAAATGTGTAGAATTGTTTAGCTTGTTTGTCATTTTGTCTATAAAGCACCAAGAGTTTTTTAGGATTTGGAAACTTGCTAAATCATTCTGAGTGTTGGCATAGAATTAGAATTATTGTTTCAGTCCATGGACAATGCAATCTTTTTGTGCAGTGAGCTTTGGAGTGTGGAAGTACAGTCTTTTTCAAAATTAACAGAAATCTGTTTTAGCATGTTCATGTACTTTTCACTGAAGAAACCAATATTAGGGTTGGTACTGTAACTGGTAATGCAATGTAAGAAATATAATCGATTGTGGATCGTGGATTAAATTAATATTGTAGCAAAAAAACAATGGTGTAGAGAAAATTTAATTGTTTAATGTCCTTCTGACAATTACCAGCCATAAATATTGTTTAAAGGAATATTAAACCCCCTTTAAATTACTATTAAAAAAGCCCAGTTCCCGTTTATTTTAATGTAACTACCATCCCCAACCCTGTACATTTTCAGTATTAATTGCAAAAGAGTGAAAAGAAGCTAAAAGCTAATTTTTGAACTCACATTTTTGATCTGGGATGATCCTGAAGATGCACAGTCCCAGAACAGTGAATTTTTGTCATTTTGATTTTCTAATAGTTATTCTTGTCATATTATTTTTAAATGAAATTCCTTTTTTGTGCTAGATATATTTCTTTTGTCTGAAACCCTTGAAAAGGTCTCTGTAATCAAGGCACTTTGAATTTATACTTATAAATACTTATTTTAGCAGCACTGTGCACCATCACAATTAATTTAATCACTGACTCAGCCAAGGATATTTTGTTTTTGGTACTGATGTTTTATTGCAGAGCTTAGAATTAGTGTCCTCTTCTATCTTACTAGAAGATGCGGCCAGAGATCTCATGTTGTTTTCTACAGCCTATGGCCTTTAAATGATCTTCTCTTCTCCTGACATAACTCTCTGTTCTCTGCTAACATCTGCTGGTTGCTAACACCCACAGTTGCACAATTTTAGCTGAGACTCAATAACAGTATTTAAACTATTGACTTCTCCTCTAAATTTTCTTTCTGCACAATTACAATTTTATACTGCTCTGCTATCCAGCAGGCAGCAACAATAAGTGCACATTTCCCTCCTGATTTTTATAGCTGCTTTTCAGAGCCTGCCAGGGTTACAAAATCTTGGGCTTGCGACCACAGATTAATTTAATCTTTTAATAATGCTCTCAAAATTATTGACCTTTGTTGTGTATTTTTATATACAGTCGTCTAATTTCAACAAATGTTTCTAATAAAACAAAAAGCATAACCGAAGCTTTAAAGAATACACAGGGAGATTGAATATTAAAAAATGAATACTTACCTTTGCACAATCCCATGAAACAATACTGGACATAAACAAGATTACGCCCGGTATTGCCTCGCGGGATCGCTTAAAGGTAAGACAGATGTTGCACAGGTTTAAAGACCCGATCAGTATTAAGTTTCACGCTACAAAGTAGTGCAAAACTTAAAACTTTGAACATTGGATTGGTTGTGTTGCACTGTTTCCATATGTTCCCTAAAATCAGTGTTAAAACCACGTTAACCCACAATGACAACGGGTTAATGTTTGTTTTATGCTTATTTAAGGGATATTGAATCTCCCCCAAAGAGTATACAATAGCTATACAGCCAAAAAGAATCTAACACTTTGCTTGTGTCTGGTTGAAC
Source organism: Hymenochirus boettgeri (assembly GCA_019447015.1). NCBI lineage: Eukaryota > Metazoa > Chordata > Amphibia > Anura > Pipidae > Hymenochirus > Hymenochirus boettgeri. Next base: position 159,524,355 of record CM033475.1, read on the forward strand.
ATTTTGTAAAACACAAGCTTCTTCTAACTACGCAGTGAGTAACGCTAATTTCAGTGTGTAACAATACTTTCATTGTGTAACAGCTAATTTCAGTGTGTACTACATTGTTACACACAGAGAAAAACAAAGTCAAATGGGGACATATTTATAAAGATTCATTATCTGATAATGAAAAGTCTGATAATGAATCTTTGTTAAGATCAGAAAAACTACCGCTGTGGCTGTAATTAATGTGATACTGAGCGGGATTGAAATATCGTCCAGTATCCACAGTGGGCATTTATGTTGTGGCTGCAAAGCACTTTCCATTTTGGACTTTGCCGAAAACAAATCTTTAGAAATACAGCCCTTGGTTTTACCAGCAAAATGAAAGACAAAAGAAGTTAATCTGTTTCCAATGACACGCTTAATTTTAAAGGCTAAAAGCTATAAGGTTGTATAAATTCTATAGGGATCGGAGAAATGGCAGCAGAAGCATGCGCTAAATGGGCAAAATATTTTTATTTTATTTTATTTTACAAGTACTGACTTAGAATAAACAGTTATTTTCTGTCTGTTTTATCCTGTGCATTTAAAATAGACCCAATTGGTTGTTGCAACCAAGCTTGTTTAGGGCATTAACTTAATAAATATCTGTTTGGATCAAGACTTTGCATAGGCTAAGCTTACTGCAAAACACCATTTCACAGCAAATTCATTTTATCTGTCTGAAAAATGAAGTAAATATATGATTGCTGTGCCTTATTAAATAATTTAAATATGTATCCTGCAAAATGATATTTCAACATTTTCTAAAAGGGAGCAAATGATAAGGAGATGAAATATTGCAAATTGACTGAATGCATCACTGTCAGTGGTAGTCAAGAGGATCAAGAGGTGCTCCGTTAGTAAATAAAGAGAGTTTATAAAATATATTCAAAATTAGTAAACCTGAGCCACATGGGGCTGTTATGTTTAATGTGGGCCTTTAACAAAGAACAAGGAGCACATCTAATACTGTATATCAAGTAGAGCATTTGGAGCATTTTTTTTAAATGATAAATATTTCACCAGATACTTGTTTCATACTACAGCAATTGCTTTAGAGTAGCAAATAATAGTTTGAATGATGTTAAATGCAGTTACAATAACCAATGACTCTTCCTACAGCTTTTTGTAAAACCATCTCATATGTTGATTGTTAAAATGCTAAATCTCAGTATATTCTGTTTACTTCTTTAAATACCTTTTGTCTTCAAGGTAAATAAATGAAAATGTAAATTTTTTCAAAACACCAGATAATCATAAAATGTGTTGAAATAATGTAAAAGAAATGCTTCAATGTGTTCTTCTCTCTCTGAGCAGAATGTTAACAAGTCACTATGGGGATTAGACTGCAGAACAGGAGGTAGGAAAACTGTTTCCTACCTCCCTGCTAAATATAGTTTTAGTAGTTTTTTAAGCGCTATAATTGCCATTTAATAACTTTATTCATATAAAATGGTGGCACTGATATCATGGAGTGATATTACTGATGAATTCTATATAATGCACCTATCAATGAAATATTATGACTATCAATTAGCTTTTGTCTTATTAACTACAGTACAGTATACAGTAGCTAATATCAAATGTCAGCCCAACTGTTTATTTTAGTTACAGGCACTGACAATTTAGTGGGCAGCCACATTGCTTCATTGACTGTAAGACAGACGCTGCTAAAGTTTTGACCACTGGGATTTCACTACTGATAACCAGGGCAGCTTTATAAGACAATGGCATCTAAACAAGAATCTCAAATTCCACATTGCTTATGTAAACATATGCTTTGAAGCAAAAAAGCTGAAAAGCAGATGGAAGGTTCATACAGCTGTAAAGAGCTCATGGAAGGTCTAAACAGCTGTCAGAGAGCTAACTGTTTGTATGCCCAGCCATGTAATTAGTTGCATTCATACTGTATTATGGGCAACAGCACTAACATTATTTGGGGAAAACTTTCTAAATCTATCCATAGTAGTTCAGATCTAATGGGTTGATAAGGTGACAAAGCACTGTATCACAGTAGGACAAAAGTTTTAATAGATAAGCATTTTATACTATAATGAGAAAGAGAGAGAGAGAGAGAGAAGGAGAGAGAGAGAGAGAAGCAAAAGTAAGCTATCATAAGATGAAGATTTAATCATTTTAAAACAAAAATAGCAATAAAAGAAATTCAGAATGTATAATAAAACAAGTTAAAGAGAAAAAGTTAAATACACAATTTATATTGTAATTTCATGTTTTTATTATACAGCATTAATCTTTTTCTTCCTTGGATTTGGACATTGCAATATCCTATCTCTGTTCCTGCTATGTTACACCATTCATACTTTTCTCCAGAGACCTAACTGTTCCTTTTGTAGTGCAAAGGAATCTGCTGGCAAAATTGTAGGCCTTGGGGCATTGTAAATAAAGGATTAGGGGACCCCTAAAATGTAAGTCAATAACAGCAGAATTGTTCCATGGTTATCCATAGAGTTATACAGGATTTATTTTGTAATAATAATGTCTATATTTAAGCAAATGGCTTGCACAACACTTTTGTTTAAATCTGATTCAACAATTATTGTGTTGTTTTTAGCTTAAAAGTACAACAGAAAATGTAATATGGAAACAGGAATAGTGAAAACTTTTTTTCAGTGACTTAGGGCACGGCCACACTGCAGCGCAAACGCAATTGCACATGGAATCACATGCAATTACATGTGCGATTTTGTTGCGTTTGCGCATGCATTTTCTTCATTAGGTATAGGAAAATGCATGCGATTAAAAATGTGGAACGCAAATCGCAAACGCATATCGCAATCCCAACACACCCAAAAACGTTTTCGGTGCTTTGCTGCGTTTTCAATGATTTTTAAAAAGCGCAAACGCAGAAAATCGCAGCAGTGTGGCCTAGCCCTTACTTAGGGAGATTCACCCAGAGCCACAAATGCTCTGGGCAAATCTCACGAACGGGATTTACCAGAGATTGCTGTAACTAAACTTGTTCGTTGGTTCTTTTGAAAGGTTATTGAGACAGTAAATGCTAAATGCAAACAAAAATCCAAAAAAAAAACCTGTGCAGTGAAAATAAAACCATGCTTGGAAATAAAACCATTGTGCAGAACTGTATCGCAAAATGTTTTGCACCTAGAAATAACAAAAACAACAAACATTTCTCACAAAATAATTTTTAAGGTTTACAGCATAGTTAGTAAGAGCATTTAGAACACACGTGTCAAACTCAAGGCCCGCAGGCCCAATCCGGCCCGTCTGGCTGTTTTTTGTGGCCCCCAGGGACTGTACAGCATGAGAGACTTACTACACTGCTATCTATTTGTGCAGTCCCATCGGCATAAATATATATCTGCCTGCTAGATAGCGGCGCAATCAGATGATCGCATGCACTTTTACTAAGATATGGGCGATCAGCTGTTTAAAAACGGTATCTAGCAGGCAGATCTATAGTTACACTGCTGCTTGGGACTGCACAAATGGGACTTACAAAAATGGATAGCAGTAAAATAAGGTTTGGATTCGGTCACTTCTGTAACAGCTGATTGAGTATCTAGCCTGGTGCTGAGGGGGGGGAGGGAGGTGTGACAAAGGGCCTGCCATTGGAAGGCATTCCACATTAGCACATGATCATGCCATAGGCAGTAGTCCCAGCATAAAAGAATCCCAACCCTGCATCTAAATAAAAAAAATTCGGCCCACCGCTTAGCCTGTCTTTTCGATTTTGGTCCTTTATGTGATTAAGGTTTGACACCCCTGATTTAGAATATATGTCTAGAAACGCAGTTCACTCATCTAGATGAAAATCCACTAACCATGGTTGTAGAAAATATTGTTTCTTTTTCTGTCTTATGCATATGTTATTTGGATTCATTTTACTGAATAATTGTTTTGCAGTTATTTTTATATTATTTCCAGCTATTTTTTTAGTGTTGTGAACTTTAGGTGGCATATTTATAAAGAAGCGCTAATATGACCATTTTTGTATTACCGCACTTTACAAAGTCATTTTAAGAATAAAGAACTAGGGGAAATTATTTAAACGAAACCCAGTGAGACTAATTTAGGGGTGTGTGTGGTGTTGATTTTCTTCCCAAAAAAAATAATAATTAAAAATTAGATGTAGTCTATTTAAATATGTAATGGTTTCCAGACAGCTGTTTAAAAGCACTATAGCGTATGTGAATGTGAACTACAAGATGTTTATTTCATCTGCAGGGAGCAAACTTTGAAACAACCTTGGGATATATATATATATTTATATTGATCTACATTAAAACAGAATGCTCGCTGGACAGTTCAATTTTATTATTTAAAAAAAGTCTTCCTGTTTTGGCATTCTGGGCAGCCATCATCAGGACATCATACTCTGTGTGTTAGACCTCCTTATAATACATACAGGTGAAGCAGGTTAGTGCAACACCTTTTCCCTGCCCCCCTCCTGCATTCCCACATTGGGGAAGTTGAAAACTAGGGCAAATACTGTAATGTAAAACTCGAACATGGTTAATAAGGACATTGAGAATGGGTCTGGATATAATTAAATCCTACCCCAATTAAAATTCAGGGAAATTGTAATGACTGGAGTCCTTAAAATTAACAGGTGACCCCACAGATAAAATCAAATGAGCATTAAATACTTAGATCCAACAAGCATTGAATGCTGCATGGATCACAGAACAGGTTTTTAAAGTTATTGAAGAAAGATCTACCTTGGATACCAATCTTTTATATATTGCCCAAGATTTGAGAGAGACCGATAGTGGCTTCCCTTGGTACAATTATAAAACCAGTTGCCAAATATCTTGATTTTTACCTGCAACCTAACCTAATTTCTCAAGGATAGTAAAGAAATATTTAGACGTACCTAAGAAGGAACACTGGAAGGTTTAATACTCCTTACATGTCATGTACAAAGTTTGTACACCATAATACCACAGGAGTAGGGGGTAGAATTTTCCCAACAATCATGATGAGACATGGCCATCATGATCCTCCAATAGGGTTTCAAAAGGATCTATTGACTATGGTACTAGGTCAGGACTACTTTACCTTTGAGGAAGACTCAAATACTATCTTTTATAAAAGGATTTCTATAATCAAGTGTCAGGTAATGCTATGGGATCAAATGTAGTTGCAGACCTAGTGATGGAAGAATTTGCTGAAAAATACATATTCCCATAATATAAAAAGAAATATTACTCTTCAGATGCTACTTATATTAATGATATGTTCATCCTGTGGCAGCCTTCGTTTCCCCGCTGCCTTCTGCTTAACTTCTGTGCCTTTTCCGCAAACGGAAGTCAAGCAGGAGGGGCTCGACCAGCATCCGCTCCTGTGATTGGCTAATAATTGGAATAGGTAACTAATTAATACAGAGTTTCATAGCTAGTATCAGTAATGAATTATTAGTTACATGTTGCGTCCGGGTATCAGAAATGCTACATAGTGACTACAGTGGTCTCTTAAAGTAAAAAGTAACACAGTGAAGGATCCCTGAGTGTAAAAGATGTTGGAACGCAGGAGGGGGGCAGGGAAAAGGTGTTGCACTAATCTGTTTCACCTGTATGTATTATAAGGAGGTCTCACCCGCAGGATGTGATGTCCTGATGACGGCTGCCAAGATAGTCGAAACACGTAGACTGATGTGTTTTTTAAAAAATAAAATTGAACTGTTTGAGTGCTCTTTTTTTGTTTAAAGCTAATTTATCTGAATTTCCCTGGCAACAGATGAAGCCAAAGTGAGAGTGCAACGTAAGAGTTAGAAAATATTAGGAACAATATATCACATCCTCTTTCCATTTAAATAATCAGTGTGCTCACACCCTATCACCCACCACACTGAATAAAACAATCTATATAATCAATTGAAACCCCCTTCATTTCTTAACCTTATGCCTACCTAAGGGAGGCCAGCATTACATTTCTAAGACTCTCTGGTCTGATACAACATTGATACCAGTGACACATTTGCTACTTTTCTACTAAATTAAGAGCTCAAGCCTATGTTAATAGCTCTTCCCCTACCTTAAATATCTTAAGATCTAAAAATTAAATTTCAGTGGTTTCCTACACTTAGCATTCTCATTTTGTCTTCTACAATGGACTAACGCTAGTACTCACAAGAATGGCCACTTCCTGGACCTAGTGTTCACTAAAAACCTCTCTGTCTCACCTTTTTTAATCTAATCCCTTCCCACTTTCTGATAACCATCTTATCATGTTTCAGGCTCCACACCATCTTCTTTCTCCTGTTCCTTCCCCTTATGTGTCTGTTCGTAATACTAGAGCCATTGCCCCCCTGGTACTTGCCTCATCCTGTCCTCTAATCTCTTTTCCCTCTTGCCCGTTGATGACCCTGACTTGCTTGATAACTCTTATAACTCTAACCTGACTAAATGTTCGTACACACATGCGATCACGGGTGCTGACCCGCGATGCAAGATGTGTACGAACGGCCGTTTCAGATTATAATCGTGCCATGTATGGGCACTTTATCGGCCGCTCGTTCGGAGATCCGCCTGGTCAGTTGGACAACCATCCCCGAGCCGAAATGGCTGTTTGTACACATTGTGCGTGCTTCTGTCCTGTCTGCTCACGACCTATGCTTTTGATCCCATGCTCTCTGTATTTCTGAAACACTGTAATCATGTGCTCACCCCTATGCTCACCCAATATATAAAAAATTGGACTGTTGTAAGTACATTTTAAAGTACAACTAGAGACCAAAAATATAATACATACAAAGATAGAATTCTAGTGCACAAGCAATTCTAATTGCATATTGGCTATATCTCCATAAGGTTGCTACTACAAACAGCCTACTTAACTCTGGATAAATAAAAGCAATTAGTTCAATAAGCCAAATTATTTTAAGCCCAGTCACCAGGTCAAGGTTGCTTTATTTAACTGGGTCCTAACTTACTGGTACCTATTTGGCTGCTTGAGCTGACAGCTTCTCCTGTATGGCCTATATGCTTGAAGCTGACTCTCTAGTTTAAAGTACTTTGCTCAAACAAGCACATACTCACCCACATATTCAATGCCTCCCTTACATCTGAAATTTTCCTTTCCATCTTTTAACAAGCCCATCTTAAACCCATACTAAAAAAGCCATCTCTCTCTTACCGCTAAACTGCTAGAACGCCTAGTCTTCTCCTGTATCACTAACTTCCTCCATGCTCATAACCTATTGGCTGCTTTGCAATCTGGATTCCGGCCTGTGCATTCCACTTAGATGGCTTTGTGCAGGGTTGTGAATGATCTTCAGGTTGCAAAGGCCAATGGTAACTTTTCTATTTTGTATCCTTCTTGAACTCTCCTCTGCTTTCGACAGTCGATCCCTCCTAATGTAAATTGTTATCTTTCTAACTGAACTTACTGTGTATCTTTTGCGAATAACAAATCTTCTCTGGTTCCTCTTAGTGTGAGGGTGCCGCAGTGGTCTGTTTTTGGACCCTTATTGTTCTCCCTCTACACTATTTCCTTGGAAGAAATATCTCTTTTGGCTTCAAGTATCACTTATATGCAGATGATACACAAATCTACTTGTCTACCCCTTCGCAATATAGCAACAATTTGCAGGTTGCTCTCTCTCCCAACTACCGCTGTGCTTATGCATGCTCTTATCCTATCTCGTCTAGACTATTGTAACCTACTCCTTACTGGTGTTCCTGCTTCCCACTTCTCTCCTATTCAGTCCATACTAAACTCTGCTACACGTATTGTTTCGCTCTCTAATAAACAGGATCTCAAATCTCCTCTGTACCGGACAACAACCTGGGGAGCCATTAATCAGCGCATTGTATACAACATCATTCTCCTAACCATTAAATCCCTGATCTGATGCACCTGCTTATATTTCCTCTCTAATGTCCCCATATGTTCCTGCCCAAACCCTCCGCTCATCACTGAACCAGCTCCTGCACAGACCCTCCACTCGTACTGCTTGTTCTCGCCTTAATCCTTTCTCTCTTGTGGCTCCCATCTTCTGGAATTCTATTCCCCTCTCTCTATGTCAAGAAACCTCTATTAGCAGGTTTAAATCTAGCCTTAAATCCTACCTATCTGGTAACCAGCACAGTATATGAGTATATGATTGTTTTATTTGCACTGCATAAGTCTCACTCCTACACATATATCCTTTCCTTTTCTGTATGTTACCTTCCTAATTAAATTGTAAGCTCTACAGGACAGGGACCTCCTTTCCTCTTGTGGCAAGGCTCTAGTACTTGTATTATGTATGTATTTATAAAGTTTAGAATTTAGAATAGAGGCGGTAGAGACTGTCACTCACTTCTTAGGTACAACTGCCAGGGTGCTCCTGAAAGATCCAGTTATACAAGATAAAAGAAAAATCAGGGCACTCCGTGGTCTTGTAAACCAGTGGTTTTATTCACATCACTCAAGTGATTTAATTTATAATTTATATATTTATTTACTGAACTGTTTATCTATTTGTTACTCTAGTATGACTTTTTTGTATTTTGTTATTGTAGAGCACTGCGTCCCCAAATAGTGTTTTATAAATAAACTATACATACATACATACATACATATATGTATTTACATTACAGGTCAATTTGATAAGACACTCCAATCCATTGATCTCTTTAATAAAGTATGGACTCAGCATTTCCATTCTATATAAGGAACATGTCATCTATATATCATTTATATATAAAGACTCTGGGGCCCAACTGGAGCAACAAAATCTGTTTTTCAAAAAAAATGCAAATATGGCAAACAATGGGGCCACATTGGACTATGTGTTCTTGCTGAGTACCACAAATGATTGGTCCACCAAAAACACTATTGGAGTTAAGATATGTCCATAATCCATGAGGGTTTGCCTACATACCTGTATAACATGCTCCTGTGGTATCACCATATAAAGGCTACTAACATCGATAGTGATCAACAATTTATTGCTCATCAGTGTGTGTCATACATACAATACCACTCAAATGCTCACTATCACTCAAGTAGGAGTTCATCTTTTTTTACTACTGGTTGTAGATGGTAATCAGCAAATTGGGCCAATGGCTTCAATGAGACCCATGTGGTGTCACTATGGGGCACCTTGGTGGTTGATCGGGTTACTTGTGGACAATGGGGAGCATATGGATTATAGGACACACTGTAAGTTCCATCCTTAAGAAGCATCCACTACCCTAAGAAACCCAACTCAACCAGTATCTTAACCCTTTTAGTGGGATCACTATGGCTTATAGTATACTGTAAGTGTCAACATCCCTTAGTTGGGAAAGTAATTTATTTCTATAGAAGCCACGCATTAACACAATAGTCCCTCCCTTGTCTGCATCTTTGTCCATGTGTTGGTGGATTCCCTTTTATGATTTAATTGTTCTTTGCATTTCCATATTTTTATTTCATTACTGAATAAACATTTGAAAATAAACATACTAAGAACTTAAATATTTATTCGCAATCACTAAATATTAGAACACATTTAAAGATTTGTAACACACAAGTGACTGGTTACTGTATAATTATACTTAAACATTTGGTTTTTAAATAAACAGAATAAGTACATTTGGATGCAGCAAGTGAAGTGATTTTAAGAAATCATATTCCATTACCATATAACACCTAGAGCTACATTTATTTGTACCACTCCCATATTAATCATTTCCCTGAATTTAAAATTGTAGGAGCAAGTATTCCTATCATTAATGTTGCTTTCATTAAAGGACAACAAAAAAGAATGGTCTATTTAATAAGTGTTGAGCTATCCTTTTCTTTTCCTCTGGAACCATTAGATTATGCCTGTTATGCTCCAGGATGCTTTGTGAAAATTAAGGGGTAGTGTGTGAAAATGGCTATAATTGTTTGCACACTCTTCAGCAAATTAGTAAACCAGTTATGAGGTTGAACATGCCCAGTGTAGGCAGCTAGGAGTTTAGCATTCAGTCATTGGCTGTGATGTCATCTGTCACATCCATGAATGACAGTTGGTAAATGAAAGAACCAGAAAGAAGCAGAAACAGAGGCAACGGGGTATTGTGAACCATTTATGGTTAGTCATATATATTTAACTGTTGCAGTTTTGGAAGGTGATTTTACTATACGTAATTTTTCATTTAAAGACTTGCCCTTTAGAGAGTTAACTGCTTTAACAGATTCAATGCCACCAGCTGAGCTTTTACTCTGCCTGCCTTACCTCAAAGAAAAAAATAATTGCAATATTGCTTCAGGTTAGGAAGTAAGCCTGGTAGTTGACCTTTCAAAGTAGCATTACTGTATATTAATATTGCTTATACTGCACATTAGACAAATTAGGGGGGAGATTCAATATGGTCCAAATCCATCTAAAACCCACGTTAACCCGAAGAAATTTCGGGGGTTAACGTGGGTTTTTGATGGATTTTAGAGCACAGCGCCATTTCCAAATGTTTTTGTAAATGGTGCTGTGCTAACGATCCAAAACCCCTATCTTTAAGATTTTCACTACTTCATAGCACAAACCTTAACGGGACGGAATGTGGAGCGTTAAAGTAACGCTTCTTACCTTAGCCCGATCCCGCAATGCAATACCTGACGTAATCTCGTTTATGTCAGTTATTGTATCGCGGGATCGGGCTAAGGTATTGAATCTCCCCCTAGGTGTTTTAAATGTAAAAAAAGATTTATTAGGAGAACTGAAGGTAAAATATAAATGAGCCTGAAACAATGCTACAGTAGAGATGGACCATGGAATCTCTAACTAGCATTGTATGTTCCCTTTCCAACATAAAACAGTTTGTGACAATAATATTGCAATATTTATTGCAATTATGCTCTATTACTCAAATTAATGATTCGGCAAGGTGAATGTCGACCAACCAGAACAGATATGCCAAAAGCAGTATCTAAATTCGTTTGCAATTTACCTGAATATTTTATTTGCTGTGTTTTAGAGATAAGTCTTTAATATTTAGGTGCCCTTTAGCACTTACAGAGCACTGTAACGACAGCAGCCCGAGTTAATATATTATGCATTAGACTTCTCAAATAAGAAACCTTGTGGGAAAAACCCTTACTGCCTAGGGAAAGATGAATAAAACAAGCAGGGAAATGTGCTCTGATTTTGGATCTGGCAAAGACAAGCTCCTCACCCAGATTATACAATGTGCTGTATAAAAACAGAGCCATTACACATCTGCAAAACAGTTTTTTCCCCTTTAAATTACAGTATGTCTACTCTCATATGTGTTTATTAAAAAAAGCAAACCTTTGTTAGACTTCTTGAAAATCCTTTAAAAATGTAAAAAAGCTTTGGTTGGTGAATTTTATTTTATTTAGACCATGCCTCAAACAGGGAATCCGCTCTAGTCTGACGTGTTTCAGGCCTCCACAGGGCCCTTAATCATAGACCTGCCTCCCCCCACAGGTACATCCTATTTGAAGGGGTTGTATCCAATTAAAAACAAACCTTTCCATATCACATTAAGCCACCCTTATGTATCCTCTCACAGTGAAACAATTACAACAAACATAAAACCTTTAGTTGATCTTAAATATTAAACTGCATCAATTATGTTTCACTCTTTGTAACATCCAATTGACTAAATTAAGATATAACACAGAGTTCCTGGCAAAAATATGCCAATACAGGAAGTGCACTTTGTAGATCGCAAAAGGTAATTTTGTATCTGCGCAGGTAATACATTTTTTCTGATTTACGAGCGAGGTTCATTGATCTGCCTGCATTGTGGGAAGTAGAGATACGAACCCGGATTGCACGGCGGATTTTCAAAATCCATGAATCACGGATTTCCAAGATCCATGGATCTCGCGGATTTTCCGGAATTCCGCTTTCTGAATTTTTCCCAAACTGCAGTCGAAAACTTTTGAGAAATCAAGCAATTTAAAAAATCGAGAAATTTTGAAAATTCAAAAAATTTTGAAAATTCAAGAAATTTTGAAAATTTGGCAAAAATGATACAGCAACATACTTTAAAAGGCCCTGGGACCTGGGAAATGGTCTTTTCCCATCAGAATTGGTTACAATCAGATTCTAATCTGATTGTAACCAGTTCTGATTGGATACAATCAGATTCTTTCTGAAGGAATCTGATTGGCATACTAACTACTGATGGACCGAATTGCGGATCCGAACCCGGTTCCATGGCAGATCTCGCAGTTCTAGAATTCCTTTTTTCTGATTTTCCGAACCCACGTTTAAAAATTTTCAAAGATTTTCATGTCTCAAATTCACCAATGGCAGCTACTTTTACCCATGCCAACCCCCAGGGTATAAAAGGCAACTAGACAGGCGCCACTTTGTCAGTGTGTTAAAGTGAGTTTAGTGGAGACCTGACAGTATAGGAGTTAGAGAGAGGTTTTCTGCTTTTTGAAATTTCTGTGTGTAAATTTTAGTGTGGTGGATTAGCACTTGTTAACTACTCCTGTAATCACACAAGTTGGGTCCCAAAAGTCCTTTTGAGGACTAACATTTTTGGACACATTTACTGTTAGGCCTTTTAAAGGTCTAGGGGCCCTATTTAAAAACACACGGTATTGCAATTTAGCGACACACTACATTATCGATAATGTATAACTGCGTCCGTAAATTAACGCTGAACATACATCAATTAACAAACCAATTCTGGAGGACCAAGACAGTGGTCTGGATGCCAAAATAATGTGCCAGCAAGTGCTATATAGCCCCTCATTATACTGCACTTCTGGCACTGTACATTCCTGGTGGAATGTACAGTGGAATGCTTCAAATCCAGGGACAAGCGCAGGATTTTTAAGGGGGGGGGGTTCTAAAGAAGCACAGTAGGAAGTTCATTACTAGAGATGGACTCGAACTTGAACCTGAGCTTTAACAGTTTGAATGGACCTGAACTATTCTGGATTTTGAACTTCTGAGCTTTTAATGATTATTGAATTTTCGATAATTATCGAACATTTGAATTGATGTCCCTTGACTTTAGCGCTCCATAACCTATACAGAAAATAAACTAAAATAAAGTGGAGCATTCACCTACCCCCTCCATTAGCGGAACTCCAGGTCAGCAGCCTTTCAGCATGGTGCCGCAGTCCTTGAAAACCTATACACTGTGAACAACAGGCTTCAAGCTTTAGGGTTTTAAAACTTCACCTTTATTTGGAAGCAATTCTGATTGGATACATTAAAGGGCAACTGTGGTCTCAAAACAAGTTAGGGTTAAATGAAAGCCTGCATTATTTCCTTTAAAATGAACAGACAATCACATCTCTGGCTGGAGCCTGTGAGAAATTACATTGGAGTGAATGTTCAAACTTCCTGCTTCCAGTAGGTTGAGTGACATCACCTGACCTCTGCCCTGCCCGTCTTCCCCCGGAGGAGAAACATGCTCAGTTAAGACTTAATGCTGGGGAAATCAGGAAGTACCTGGGGAAAAAATTGGCAGTTGGGAAAGGGAGTCTATTAATGCAGGCTGAGGCTGGTCACATGACTACAAGTTAGTCACATGGCTGAAAACAGGAAGTGTTCAAGCAGGAAGTGATATTGCTGAACCTTTCCAGCAATAGCTTCTCACAGATTTTATCTAGAGATGTAATTTAGGTTTTACTTTGAAGGTGTGATGGAAGGCATTTTATATAATTCGAGACCACAGTTACCCTTTAAAATTATTTCAGAAAGAATCCGATTGGTATACTAACCAATAAGATTCTTTTTCAATCAGAATTGATTACAATCAGATTGGTCTGTTCCTCAGACCATTTCCAAGGTCCCAGAGCTATTGACAGTTACTGTATAATTTTTCACAATATTTTCGAAAATTCCTTGGAAATTCTCAAAACAATTTCGAGTGCGGCTCGAATATAGAATGTGGTTTCTCAAAATTGTCGCCCATCTCTAGTGGTAAGTTGAGGAATTTCTGTGAAATGCATGTGATGTTACATCACCAGTGCTGGTGTAGAAGAAACAATGGTGTCCTATAATGTGACATCCTTTTTCACCTGTATACCCACCATGGGGGCTGTTGAAATGGTAAGAAAAAGGCTGTGCCAAGAACCTTGCCAACAAACCAGAACCTAATCCAGTACAGGTATGCTCCCTATTGGACTTATGACCATTTACCACATATTTCAAATATAAAGATAAGTTCTACAAGCAAAAACATGGATGTGCTATTGTTTCTCCAGGTTCACCCATTGTGGCAAACCTTTACATGGAGGAAGTGGAAACAAGGGAGCTTAATATATTTATGAGCATTGCACCCAGCCACTGGTTGTTTAAGAAAACTAACCCACACAGACTGGTATTTGATGTTTAACTCCCACCACCCTTTAGATCACAAACTGGGTTTCATCAGAACCCTGCAATTCAGAGCACTTTTCCACTAGCACAGAGGCGAAGGCTAAGGAAATTAATCACCTCAGAGGAGAGACTTTGTATGAAAGGACGCGGGACATGCAGCTCATGGTGTTGATAAAATCATTTACTTTATTTCAAACACATATGGATTAAAAATATATCGTCAGGGAGCAAGAGCTACCCAGAAGACAGCCTGACGCGTTTCATGGGACCACCCACTTCATCAGAGGCTGAAAACTCATAGGCCCAGGTCTTATATACCCTACCCGCAAAGTTACATCACAGATGTTAAAGGTAAGTATTAAGGGCAGGTGATAAGAGTATCAAATTAATACAATTCTAATAAGATAAATATGGGCTATACAATATCATAATACACTTATTTCACAACATTAATAACAACAAATTATACCAATTATGGCAACTTAATAGACACACTAATGTGTCTAGAATAAACAAAATCTATACTAGGTGAGATAAAGTGCAGTGAGGGACATATAAAAAGGTGAGATAAAGTGCAGTGAGGGACATATAAAAAGTATAGGACATATAAAAAGTATATATATATACTAAGATATTTAGAAAGAACATTCCATTAAATAGAAATATAGAAATATAACATCGCTTAAGGGGAAATATGACATTGTAACACTAGATGGATAATCCACCCAGATATTGGTCATGATGGATAAGCAGCAAAATTGGATACAATACGTTAGTTATATATCAAAAAAGCAACTTAATTCGAATTCTCTATTCAGACCATCTGGATATATGGTACTAAGTTTATGTATCCATCATGCTTCTAGTCTTACCAAATGTTTGTTTTTGTCCCCTTTTCTAGGTCCTCCCGGAATTCTATCTATTATAGAAAACGTGACATTAATTGTGCCTCCATGTTTCTCTAAGACATCTTTTTGCTGCATATAGATGTTCAGAAATACGTGCGTTGGCTGTTCTGATGGTTTTACCCACGTATTGTACCCCACATATACATGTTGCTAAATAGATAATGTGTGTAGACCTACAATTGCCATATACCTTGATATTATATGTATGTCCAGTATTATTGCTGGTAAAGATCTCTAACACAACTGCTACGGCCACAAAGATAACTGCCAAAGGTTTTTAACCAAGTATTCCCCTCAGGGGATTTGCTGCTAAATAAACTGGGGGATACATATAATGCCACAGTTTTTCCTCTCCGAAAGGAGAATTTGGGATTATCCGCTAATTTAGAGGCTAGGACTGGATCTCCAAGTAAGTAGTGCCAATGTTTTCTCACTATTTGGCATACATTATTCACATGTTTCGTAAAGGTCATGGTGACGTGCGGAGTATCATTGCAATCACGCTTAGATATATTATCAGTGCCTCTCTTATTTTTGTAGTTACTTTTATTCCTATTATTATTTCTCTTATTGGCACCTAACAAATCTTTTCTATTTTTGGAGATTGCTCTTTCATATGCTTCTTTAATAAGGAAGGTACTATAACCCCGTTCCAACAGTCTGTCCCATAGTTCCATGGAACTCTGTCATGGAATGTTTGCCAAGAGAAGCAAATTCTGTGGATTCGTATAAATTGGTACTTATGTATATTTTTGTAAATTTATGTATATTATGGTACTTACATATATATACATATGGTGCTCCGCTTATGGTACTAGTAGGATGACTTGAATTGGCCCTTAAAAGTGTGTTCCGTGAGATGGGTTTGCGATACAGTTCTGTAATTATATTTTCCCCATCATTACCAAAGGTTATATCCAGAAAATCCATTTATTCTCTTCTAACAGACATGGTAAATGTTAAACCGAGCAATACTGCAAAAAAGAATCCATAACTTTAGTGTCTGCTGTGCAGATCAAAAGGAGATCATCTATATATCTGTAATATTTAATTATATACTTATGATATACATTTTTTAAAGTATATATATATAGCAAACTTCCCAATATCCCATGAGGAGGTCGGCATACGATGGCGAGAAAACCGCCCCCATCGCAGCCTCCCTCCTCTGGAGATAATGGGTACCATCAAACAGGAAGTAATTAGTATTCAATAGATGTTCTAATGCTCTAATAATAAAGTTATTCTGTGTTGGTGGATACAACTTATGGTATTCTAACCAATATTTGATCGCCTCAATCCCTCTATTGTGTTCAATAGAGGTATACAGAGCACTAACATCCATCGTAACCCACAGATTGGTACTGTGCCATTTGACATCCTTTGTTTTATTTATTATATCCGTGGTATCTTTAATATATGAGGGAAGTTTGAACACCATCGGTAATAACAACTTGTCTATATATTGGGCTAGATGTTCATTAATAGACCCTATACCCGATACTATGGGGCGATATTGGACATCCGTAAGAGACTTGGGGACCTTGGGAAACATGTGAAAAATGGGTGTCACAGGATATTTAACCTTAAGGAATTTCAAGGTCCACCAAGTCATATAGAGTCCTTTTAAAATGATCCGTAGGGTCATAGCCCAACTGGGTATATGTATCCCGATCTGATAATTGTCTGTTGGCTTCCCGAATATAATATTCAGAATCTACAACAACAATTGACCCTCCCTTGTCTGAGGGACGAATCAAAATGTTTTTATTTTTAGCAAGATTAGTTAAGGCCTTAGTGATTTGTCTATTAGGTACAAATTTGTCCTCCAAATATTGGAGTTCCACTTTATTTCAAACACATATGGATTAAAAATATATCGGCAGTGAGCCAGAGCTACCCAGAAGACAGCCTGACGGGTTTTCATTTTTAATCCATATGTGTTTGAAATAAAGTAAATGATTTTATCCACACCATGAGCAGCATGTCCCGCGTCCTTTCATACAAAGTTGCTATTACTATGTGCCGGTGCGGGGAGGCACTCTTTGTGGGATCGATTGCACCAGGTGTGTGAGGTCGGAGTGCCGCCAACAAATCCGTGAGTACTATACCTCAGAGGAGCCCTTAAAACTTGTGGATATCTGGACTGTGCCTTTGTTACAACTGGAAAAAGGAAAGAAAAGAACACTAATACTACCAGTGAAGAGGAAAAGCAATACAGGAGAAAGAACATGATAATTCCATAAGTAAAGGGGGTGTCAGAGAAATTAAGAAGAATTTTTAAAAGACACCATGTCCCTGTCTGTTTTAAACCCAACAACACATTGAGGGAGCAACTGGTGCATCTAAAAGACCTAGTGCCAAAAAAGAAGTGCAACATCATATACGTAGTGCAGTGAAGAGTGCTCTGACTTTTATGTCATGGAGACCAAAGAGCAGCTGCACCAACGTATGGCCTTGCTCAGAAGAGCCAATACCTTGAGTCTCAGCCGTGTAATGTCAACTCCTTGGCCAAGGAACAAGATTGGTTTAAAAGAGGTGTCAGATAGACAATTCATATTTATTCAAATAAAGAAACCAAGCCTGAATAGAGGTAAGGTGGTTTGATATCAACTGTCTGCCATGTAAAATGCTGTTTTGACACCTTTGCCTGGGCAGTTTTAATAACACCTATTAGCCGCAATGCAATCAACATTTTGTATTTAGGATATTGTTAACACCTTGCAATTATATGCTGATTAGGACACATTCCAGTGTATTTAATGGCAACATTTCTTGTTTAAGTCATTCTGAATTCAGAAAGCCAGATAGATGGCTAGCGAAATGTCTTTAAAGGACAATTATACTCACCTCCCCCTCGTTCCTTTCCCCCCACTCCTGCAAAGTACCTAGAGTGAATACCTAAAACGCTAAGTCCTCACCTCTGGGTACTTTACAAAAGTCCTGCACTACTTACTTGTAATCTCCCTCGTCGCTCCGGTCCGATCCTCCCCACTGGCACTTTGAGTGACAGGTCGCGAGGCAGCCAATGGGAAGACATTCTCTGCAAGGAGGCGTGTCTTCCCATTTGCTGCCTCCTGGACTGTCACTGACAGTGCCAGTGGGGAGGATCGGACCGGAGCGACGAGGGAGATTACAAGAAAGTAGTGCAGGACTTTTGTAAAGTACCCATAGGTGAGGACTTAGCGTTTTAGGTCCTCACCCTAGGTACTTTGCAGGAATGGATCGGGGAAAGAGTAAGTATAATTGTCCTTTAAGAACTAAACTTGATCTAACTGAATATCACAGAGTAACATCACTAGATATTTAGTCAGTAGCATATCTATATATTTTGGTTATTTACTGGCTGAGCGTCATATGTATTTGGAGAATTTAAAAAGTATGAAATTAAATATAAATAATTATTCTATATATATTCTTGATATTTAACAGCATGATTGTGGAACAGTATTAAATCATTCTGTAGGGTTTTACCACGTCATCCTATTCCTTCCTAGTGATGAGTCCTGGATTTGAAATGAACTTGGTTTTGATTGGAAACTGCAGGTTTCAAAAATCTACACATCCAACAGAATTTACAAATTTTTGAAATTTGGAACTTATAATCAAAAATCAGATATTCTTAAATCAAATTGACTTAACAAAAAAAAAAATCAAAAATTTAGATTAAAAAATGTAAAATAATGGAGTCCACTGGGTTTAAATTAGATTTTGGGATAAGTTATGTGAAATGGCTTTCAAAACAAAACTCACCTTCGTTGATCTATATTTCTACCTGCTTGTACAGTGGCTGTCAGCTCACTGCTTTCAGCTCTGTGTACTTAGTGTGACTATCTCCCCCATCTCTATCGTCAAGGGAGAAAGTCATGCCTGCACATCCCAGCAAGCAGTAAGCTGTCAGCCACTGCATAAATTGAACTTTGACAGCTCACAATTTCCTGTTAGCAGGCACCTAGGGAGATTTCCTACCTTCCTGGGAAATGACCCTTAGAACCTGGAAAAGGTTCATAAGAAAGTCAACCAGTAGTTACTTACCAAACTAGGGGAGGGGACAAGAAAACTCACTAAGCATTAAGCTGAATACACGCAGTACTGATAAAAGGCCAATCCCGAGTCTGATGGGATCAGACTTATATGAGCCTTGTGTTTGGCAGAAAAAGGACTAATCAAGTGGCTGGAAAACTACTGCCATCAGACGTGTGTCTTTTATAGCCAATGACAGACAACTTCCAATTGAATCTGTCTGTCATCTGCTATAAATCTAAATCGTGTATACCCAAGCACATTTGTATTTTGTCTGTGACACACTGGGGAATGTTTGAAAAAAGGTGATTTCTCTCAGGCTGTAGTGACACGGGGAAAACAAGATCATTTTTTCACAAAGTTACTAATTTCAGAGGCAAGTGACACATCTTACCATTACTTTGTAATTATAGGATCTATTTGGGTTCATTTATAGTTTTGCTTTCATTCTTATTTAAGCCAAATGACATGTTAACATCTTCACCCACAGCCTTAGTATGCAGAGAAAAATGTTTTGATTGCTGGTGTTTTGATTTTTTTCTTTAGTAACTGTCTGGTTGTCAGCAGGTTCATGACAAATATGTACAAGCAATGTACCAGTATAAAGAAGGTTACCTTAATTATAGCCTTCCAAAAATAGCTGTTCAATTAAATACTGTATACCAATGGCAGAACAAGCAAACCACAATTCTATCTCTTATTTCTTTCCTATTTCTGACTTTCTTTTCCTAACTCTAGGATTAAGATATTTTCCAAGGTTTCATGTCTTAGATACTATACTGTAGTACAAATATGTATAGATATGAGCTTGTTTTATGTCATAAAGTTATATAATTAGATCAACATATTTATTCCTGTAATATCACAGTGGAGTCTGACACCCAATATATTTACTAAGAGTTTATTTTTTCCCACTAAAATGCATATAGAAATTCCTAGGATTACAAAGTAATAGAAGGGGGAAACATGACAACAGCAAGTCTAATGCATACTGGATATAATAACATGGATAATAGACAGACCATGTGACATATGTTTGGAAGGGACAGGCCACAGCTTTATTTGTTCTAACAAATAACACTAAAATTAGGTAATATATCAAAAGAGAACCTTATCAAAAGGTATAATACATACGCATATCACCTTCTTACCTGCAGGTTTGATTATTGCGAACAGACAAATAAATTTGTTAGAAACTTCGACTTCTGAGGAAAAAGAAAACAACTGGCAATATAATTAACCTGTGCTCTCTACACAGCTAGTACTAAGGTTGAAACTTGAGGGCGGGAGGGTGTGTCTTACCTGACAACAGGATTGAAAGGATCCCCCTGACTGCATAGTGGAACGGTGACCAATAGAACTGTTCATAACCTGCATACTTATATCTATGGGGTCCCATTGGAGCTCTTTTCTAACCGACTTCTTTTGACGAAATTCCCAGCATTATAATTTTTTTTCCGCAATTACATTTGGTAGAATTGAAAAGACTTGGAGCCAAATTCCAAAAGTGCGAGGGATTAGGCGGAAGCGACATAGGTAATCATCTTCCCCCTTTCTATGTTCCTTTCCCTTCTCCAAATGCTCACTGTTAAAATGCTCTAAAGGGAGGAGTGGGAATATTTCCATATAATCATCATGCCAAATCTGCTTTCTGGTCTCTGTTTTAAGTTGAGCACCCAGGGGGCCCTCAAAGCATAAATACGTGTGTGTCTTTGCAGTATCTGAAACAACAGATCTGGTCTGACATTCTTACATTGTATCATTTGTTGATGAAGCTAATACAACTTGTTCACTGGTACTTGTTAGTGGAGGATCAGCCCTAATTTAAACACTACAAAGGTTAGAAGCTAATTGCAATCAGAACTAACTGCATTTGGCATTGAGGGTTAGGTGGGGATCATAGGGGTATCACACTAAATTAAGAAATGTCTCAAACCTGAGATAAATTGCTGAAGACCTACATTTTCCGCTGAGTAAATTGAGCTGGTGTTATGAGTAGACATGTTGATAATGTTGTTCGCATCATGGTGTGATGTATGTACCATTGGTTGTGGTGTGATAAGTGGCAAAAGTACAGTACCTGAAGCAGCAGATAAGTGTTGTGGACATGCAGTGACTGCAGCATATGTAGAATTCTGATGTTGCTGAGATCCTTGTCCATGTGACAGCAGTGCTGGTGGTTGTGTGAATGTGTATCCAGTTGCAGCTGTAGAAGGTAAGACATTACCAGAGGAGACTGTGTTCTGGACCTGTGAAAGCAAAGAAAGAGATGTATCTTGTGCTAAGGTTAGCTGCTGCCTCTACAAAGTCCCCTGCTGACATGCTAGTAGTTGGGGAAGGCTGGATACCCTGGTTGGAAACCCCATCGCTTAAATTGGAACCTAGCAGCCATGCACTTACTGATTGAGTGTTCCTATGCCTATTAAGCCTGCTGACTCGGGAGGCATGTGTTGGGGCCCTGACTGGTGGCTGTGAAAAGGTTTGCACGGGTTCCTTCCTACCACATCTTGTCTGAGGCCAGGGAGCTTGGGTTTCAGAGGATGTATGTATAGGGGACCTGGTCTTGTTCCCGCATTCAAACCTGTATGTTCTGAAGTGGTAGGCTTAGTAGTGACTGATACAGGATTGGGACTGTGCCATCACTGGCGAGACCTGCACTGTGGAGAGTGGCTTAACCCCTCCGGTAGTTGGGAATGATTTGGCCTATGTCTGGGGTACCTGTTGATTCCCGCTCCACTGCTGGTCTGCTGTTGCTGTCCCCTTTCTGCTGGCAATGGGTGCAGGATCGTCCTGTGGAAGGAGCTGTCTGAGCTATCCATCACCTGTAATACAGCCTGCCAAATACCCTTTCAGAAGTGATTCCAGTTGAGCCATGATAGTCCCTTCGGGCAGGTGGTAATCTTCTCCTGCTCTCTGGTAAAAGACAGTTGCTCCGCCTTCCCTTAAGCCCTTTATCCCCTCTGGTGACCTCCTCTTCTCCTCTTACTGGCCTAGCCATAGCCCCCTTCCATTCCTGCGCTAATCCTATTGGCTGCCCGTACTTCTCCCTCCTGCCTATCTTTCCTTGTCATATCGCTTCTTCCCTTGCTCCAGTGCTGTCCGGGGCTTACTATATACATTTTTACATTACATTATCCCATTATTAACTATTCTATTGAATTGAATCATGTTGTAGTATTAAAATTCAAAGAAATCTTTTTACAATCAACTGCAAATTTTAACTGCAAATGTTAATATTTGTATTTGGGGTTTACGATAATTTAAACATTTACAGGGAGATTCAACTGGAGCCACACATGCTCTGGGCAAATCTAACAGAGGCTGCACGGCTCTGCATGAATCTCACCACCTTTGTTCTCCTATAAGAGGGCCAGAAATGTAGGTGGCATACTAATAAAAATGGATTTATTAAAACCTAAAACTAGCACCCAACTATTTTTAGGGACACCACAGATAGGTACCTACCCTTGTAGGAATTGCCAGGCATGCAATGCCATAATACCTGGAAGCTCTTTCTCTCACCCTCTTAAAGGCACTAACATCAAATTGAGAGACTCCGCTACATGCAAAAGCACTGGAGTTGCATATCTTCTTAAATGTCCCTGTGGGAAGGCCTATGTGGGCAAAACAAGAAGGGAGGCTAGGATAAAGTTCGGAGAGCATAAAAGAGACATATCCAACTACAACGGCACAAATGAGAAAAAACGGTATGAAACCTCCATTAGTAGACATTTCTTTGAATGTAAACATAAAGCCTCACAATTAAGATGGCTGACGCTGGAGGTGGTGAGTAAAAATGATCTATTACAAAGGCAAAGCCTTTGGATAGATAGACTGGAGACGTTGGTTCCGAAAGGATTAAATGAGGAAATTAACTGGTCATGTTTTCTATAATAGTACCTGGATATCATGATTTCTAGTAATGTTATTATGTAGCTTTTTCCTGTCTATTTTATTGTATCCGTCCATTACATGTTAATTATGTTACATTGCAAACTGCCAAGAATAGCTTCCTTCAATTGCAACTATGTCTAAGGAAGTAGAATACAATCAGGGAGATTCAATAAAAGTTCTTATCGTTAAAAATGGTGCTAATTTTGCCCCAATCAATCATATCATATTTAACATTTGAAAGTTAACATCTGATTGGTTGGGGCAAAATTAGCACCATTTTAAACGATAAGAACTTTTATTGAATAACCCTGATAGTATCTCCACTGTAACTACAGAGAGGCACTTACTCCCTCTACAGGACTATCATGGAACATTGACGTTTAATCCTTTTTATCGACTGCACTTTCTTAACTCCAGCACTTTAGGCACCTCTGAGCCAGATAAGATTTATCTTTCCACTATTTGCACAGCTAACCATTATTATACGGTTTTTATTATGGTACACATTATATTGCATTTGTTTTATCCACATATGTCACACATGTCGGATTTACAATATAGGTTGTTTATACTAATGAGTATATTTTATTGATATTAGCTACCTTATTAACGTTGTACTTTTTAGCTGTTTATAACTATGAGGGTTTTATGCACTATGTTTTAGATTGTTCTTTAATTTATTATGCACTGAAGCCACTCCCAAGGGAGTGGACTCACTTACAAGCTAGGGTATTTTACCATCACTGTTTGTTGCAATTGCAACACCTGAAGAAGGGGGCACGTTCCCTCGAAACGTTGTACTTGATATGTGGTTTCCAATAAAAGCACTTGTTTTCCATTGAATCTCAACCTTGCATGAGTATTAACTTATCAACTTACATTAAACAAGTCCCATAGCCTTTGGTAAATAGGCTTGCAGTGCCTGGGCGAGTGTCACTTCCAATACTCATGCAGCCACCACAACATAGGGGTTTTAAGTCACGCTAAACGACAATGCATCAGTTAGCATGACATTAAACCTAAAAAGGAGCTCTGCAGCTGCCCATAAATCCCCCTGGTAAATGATTAAATGACCCAACATCCATAGCTTTTAAATCAATCCGTGGTGGAGCGATTGCGAAAAGGTGGAAAATTTCGACCAGTTTTTCTGATCAAATTTTGGATCATTTAGTCCATTATGAAAAATTACATGCCTCAAGGGCAATTTAAAGTCTGGATTTAAAGAGGTAGAAAATGTTTTTAAAAATGTATAAAAGGTATTTTAAAAAACAAAACATCATTTGCAATATTTCAAAGAGAATTTTCTTTTTTGAAGACATTTGGCAACCACAAAACACTGTTATAAGAACAGAAAAAGAGTTAATATATTATACAGTATGCATCTCAAATTAAAATCCTACTGTTTAAAAGGTTATCTACACTTTTATTTGCTCAGTGGTGCATGCCTCTGGGGGTACTGGAAATAAACCCTGCCTATAGCATACTGTATTACAGGATCAATTAAACAACCAAGAAAATGTGCCCTATTTCCAATCTGACACCGACCTGTTTCTCAGAATCAGTTTATCACACTTAGAAAATGCATTGTATCTAGGTTTGCCTTTTATCAGATAAACAGGACTATTGTACCGTACTACTTATTTTTTATTTATTTTGAACTGTGGCAGTGGGGATTTTTAGTAAAGCTGTGAAAATCATGGATTATCATGGATTAGAAATCTTAACATTGCTGTTCAGTTAAAAAAAGCTTGATTAATAAATGGTGTGGCAATATAGTTTAATTAGAAATAAAAGTAAGAGCTTTCTTACTAAAAGTGTAAATACAAAAATTAGGTTCAGTAAATATTGCAAACATTAGTACAAGGCTTTTGTATATAGACTTTAGTTCTCTTTTAAGCTAGCATGCTACATCATTCTTATCAGCATGTGAACTCATAGAAGGTAAAAATGCAGGAGAAACAACCTATGTTACATAGACTACAGTATGTCCTTTGGCTATCACAGAGATATCCAGAAATTGTAACTCTCCTGCAGCTTTGTCCTTTGATCTCTTTTCTTAGCCTTCTCATAAATCACAGGAGATAGTTCCTAAGGCAATCGATGAGGGAGGGGGGGGGAATGATACCACAACATTAGATTTCATCAGACGCTGTTTGAGCTATTACTTTTCTGTCTCGTCGTAGGAGGAATCATGAAAATTAATGGCTTTTCTTTGCCAAACTGTATATTTATGAGAGAAGACAACATGTGTTGTATTTCATCCTACAAACTATCAATTTCTTTTACCAACCCTCTACTCCCACCAGTGCACAATTTTTATTTTAAGTAGTTACACTATCCAAAGTTTCATGCCTTATTTGTCAGTCTTCTTAATATTATTATATGTATAGCTGAGCAGAATGTAAACTGTGGCATTCAAATTTTTGTCATAATTTTACTGGATTCTTAATACATTTAGCTGCAGTTTGTCCACATCATACAATTCTATTTCATTTTGCAAACAGTTTTCTTTGCACAGTTTTATATTCATTTTTTATTTGCATATATTTTTTCTTGCATTGAATTGGAGGGAGACCAAAGGATAAATTAATAATAATAATAATAATAATAATAATAATAATAATAATAGTAATAATAATTAAATTGCTTCTCAATTCAGCTTTCTGCATTCTAACTGTCATTAAAAAGTGGCGCAATAGTTAGCCGCTATCAGCATATAACACCGTTTGTTAGCTGTATGATTAAAGCTGGGTACACTCTATACAATCTTTCATCCTGACAGAGCGTTCAAGGCTTTCGGCTGGTCGGCCAGGAGGAAGGACTGTCCGTCCTGGCACAAGCAGCCATGTCTGACAGTTAGGTGCGCACGATCGGTTTTGATTTTCTGACCTGTATGATCATTTGTTAGTCTGATTTGGACGAACAAGCGGTTGGCGGACGCAAAAAGCTGCCATACAATAATTCGGCCCAATTATTGCATTGTGTGTACTCAGTTCAAAGAGAAAGTATCCAAAACACTTGCTACATGGGAGCACACCCAATTGTAGGAATCACGGCGCTCAATCCTCCCCACAGATTGCTATGGCAAGAAGAAATTCAATCACATTCAAAGGTATATGTAGGAGTAGGCAGCACGCAGGAATTAAAAACAAAATCTTTCATTTCTTCAGTTAAAATCAAGTCAACAGCCGGTCCGTAGAACACTGACAATCACCATGTTACACACATCGAGAGGGTGGGAGGAAGCGTCTGACGTGTTTCGTGACAATCACTTCCTCTCTGATGTGTGTAACATGGTGATTGTCAGTGTTCTACGGACCGGCTGTTGAGTTGATCTTAACTGAAGAAATAAAGGATTTTCAGGGTTATTCAATAAAAGTTCTTATCGTTTAAAATGGTTCTAATTTTGCCCCAACCAATCAGATGTTAGCTTTCAAATGTTAAATAACTTCTGATTGGTTGGGGCAAAATTAGCACCATTTTAAACGATAAGAACTTTTATTGAATCTCCCTGCTTGTTTTTGATTCATGCGTGCTGCCTACTCCTACATATACCTTTGGTTGTGTGTACTCAGCTTAACTTCTGCTTTAGCAATGAAGCCTACTGCAATAAAGGAATCAAAGTCACACTAACTAATATAACATCAGTTACTGTGACTGTAACCCTCAGTGAATCGCCCTGTAAGTGTCTTGTTATAAAAGGAAACAATTATTTGACACACAAGTAAAACAGTATTGGACAAAAACTCAACATTTGAGCTGTACTTATTTTATAGAAAATAGAGAAGCATACAGCATGCACAGCTTGTGTTTAATTCCTAATCAGTTTATATGCATAATTTGTGTGAGCTGTCAGCAATTGCACATAAAATGCTTACAGTTTATGACTGTATTGATTTCATTACCGGGATAATAAAACAAGTGGTTATGCTCTGAAATGTCTTCTGGTCTTTACTCTGAGTGATGTACACAGGTTACAGAGATCTTTACTTGTGCTGACAATCTGATTTTTTCACTTTTTTAATTAAGCATGCATATTTGGGGAGATTTACCCAGAGCCAAAATCACACTTTCACGGCCATTTTTGTGGATCTGAGTCTTGCTGCTCTGCTGTATTTTGCCGTAGCCACACATCTGCTGCAAGTTAGGAGTAAACCAGTATCAAATTGGTTAGCGTGACTTTAACTGAAATAATAACCACTTTGGCTGGCAGTGGAAGTGAATCTGCAGACAAAGAATATATGCAGAAGGTGATACCTAATCTGATAATGCCCATACAAGTGTGTATGAGTGTTCTAAATGTGCTGTGTTGTGCATCTGTTAAAATATGGCAACTACTGTATGTCCATATATGTATCATTTAAAGGGCATTTCCACCCCCTTTACTAACCTTTAATATATTGTAGGACATGCCCGACCACCCCCAACCACTATATTGGAACTTTAAAAATCGATTCTAAACTCTACTTACAGCTCCTCGTTCCAGCGTCCAGTTTCCTGCCTGCTGAAACTAAAAGCAGTAGTACAGTATGGGACAACTCTGCAACCAATGTGTTAAAAAAAAATTTAATTCAATTTCTAAAAATCAGCCAGAGGGAGGGTTAGGGTCCTTACCTCTCCCTCCCTTATGGATGCTTATTAGGTATTGAATAAAAGTTACTTTTAAATAGAGATTGTCAGGGATAGCCACCTTATGGGTGTGGATAACTGGTTACATCCCTGTCTGGGGGTATAAGAATGGCTCTAGAACCCAAATAAGAAGCTCTCCTTTGCCATCAAAACTTTGGATTATTAAGAGTTATTTTGAGGGCAAATAACTCTGGAAACAACTTTGGACTCCATTTTTCATGGCACTACTTCCTCCATTTCCTCCTGTAACATTAAGGACTGAAACTAAGTATTATTTTTACTTTTTCATCCTATTTTGTTTTACTGTTGCTTGTGTTGTGTTTTTGTCTGTTATAATTTTCTGTAGTTTATTGCACTGTTTTTGTTATAATTAAACAATATTTAAATAGTTAGCTGAATCTCTGATTGCTCTAATTAGAACTAAGGAACTTTGCCTCTGAGACACTATGTTTTTACCAGTATATTATATTCTATTGTATTCTGTTATATTCCTACCTGTATGTGGTAGTGAATGAACAGTCATTATTATTAGTTTAATTGTACAGCTGTGAATGCTGGGTAGGTTTGTGTACCTGTAACACACATGGTGGCAGTTACCGATGGTTTATAGTAAATATATTTAAGTGACGGGCAACTTTGTCAGGTTCTGGTGTTTGTTGCAGTAAGCTAAGTGTGCTCAACATACCTCTGGGCTGAGGGTTGTAGTTCCCACGTCACAATTCGAGTTTTCACTTTTTTCTGGGGGTCTTATTATGTCCTCTTGGTTTTTAAGCTTCTAAAGACCACCCTGGACTGATATTAGGATAAGCTCTGGTGAATTTGGCAATATCTCCTACAGTGAAAATCGAGAAATAGACACTTATATTTCCCAGGTGATCAATTAGATTCTCCACATTTTCCCAAAAACTCTGTGGTTCTATTGTAGCAAAAATAGTTTACAATTTTGTTTCATTAGGAAACTAGGCTAAAATAAGCTAGTTAACATTAATTATTTCAAGTTCAAGTTGATATTAATAATATAAAATATTTAGATTTAGATTCAGATTCAATTTATTGTCTCAGTACTCCAATTTGTATAGAGTCTGTGAAAAAGAAGGTAAGGATTTTTTAATACTGCACAATGGGGCCAGTAATGGGGAAAATTTTAGTTTTGGGGGTGGACACGCCCTTTAAATTGCTTGCAGTAGCTGTGTGGATGACTTTTAAGAAACAAACACAAGTCATGCTAGTCCTTTATAAATAAGTAAACTTGAATTTAAAATAGGATTCTAAACTGTATGGCTCTTGGTAAATCTCATTGTATGTTGCATAGAGACTGGTCATGGTACTTTAAAAAATACAGTTACAGTAAGCAACAACAACAACAAAAAAGAAAACAGCAATTGCATGAGAATATTTTCTATTGTTCCATTCCAGATGAGTCCAGACCAGTTCTTTTGAGCTAGCTATGAAAAGGGAACCTGACAAAGCCAAATAGGCCAGGTCAGGTCTTGGCCCACAGGCTGGGCTAATAGTATGTTTTTTCCTAACAACATAGTACAAGTTACAGTACAGGGGAGGAGCTATACAAGAGGTATTATATACCCCTGGAGTCACTGTTTGGCACCACTTTGGGGGAGCTCACCTCAAGAACTGTCCCACCCTACCCACCCCTTTTTCTCTCAAGTAAGATTTAGGGCTTTGTCTCCTCTCAAAGTTATTGCTGTTCCTCGTTTTGTATTTTTCTAACAAATTATTTCTTTATAGTCGCAGCTAAGAATGGCATAGGAATACGCATGGGAGCCAGGATGAGTTGGTGAGTTAAAAAGGCAAAAGTAGCCCATACCCCCTGGAAGGTGCTGAGACTCCTGTTATATATATATTGATTCATGCCTGTCAGGCCTTAGGCTTGACAGCTGGCATATTTTGTTATTGCCAATAAAGCTGCGGCCAACTTTAACCCATTTAATTGTGTAGCGTGTTTAGTATATATGGTAATTATGCCACAGCTGAGTAAATTATTCAGGTTCTAATTCTGATTTAGGTCCCAGCCTTAATAGGCCATGTGATGTATATATGAAAAGAATTGCTCCTTTTACAAGAAAAAGGCAAATAACGTAAAATGAATCACTAACCTTATACTAAGAAAAAGAAATGTTAAATAAATATATAACCATGTTTTAGACATTAAACAATATGATGGGCAAAATTGTGGTTCACAATATAGATAAAGGTAAATTAAACCATATACTTTTAATAGTTAAACTAGTGGTTTTTGGGCTTTGGTGGCATGGAAAATATTTTACTGACTAGCATACTTCAGGATTAATAAAACTAACAAAAAATGGTTGGTTGGCAGGAATTGTTATTGATCTAACATATATGATATCTCTTAATTTAAAGTTATGTACTGTAATTGTTGGTGAAACATGTATGGAAGATCCCCTCAACATTTAGTGACCCATCTTAATGGATTGATAATTATGTTGGGCTAACAAACAGTCTCACAAATTGCTTTAACACATACACGTGTTGACACCGAGACGTGCAAGTTTATAGGTGCTCGTTTCGGTTCATCTGTCCTGTCGTTCTGCCCAAGTGAACACCAACATGTGTACAGGCCTTACAAATTTTCAACAATTTATACCTTTAGATATAGCAAGATCCCACTACTTCATATGTTTTTCAGATTTGAAATTTGAGCTGTAGAATCTGAGAAATCATAATTTGAAATCACAGCATTTACAGGGAAAGACCTGTCACTCCAGAAGCAGAGATTGTAATATGTGTCCTATATGTCTGACCTTTTGCTAGGATCTTTGTCTGCCTGGCAGGGGGAGGGAGGGAGAGATGTGTAAGCAGAGCAGCGTCTATGGTAAGGCTGTGCAGAAATTTTAAGTGTCACAGACACTAAAAGAAGGCAGTGAGTAAGGGAGGGTGGGGAGAATTAGGAGCACTCACTAAACATTAACAGGGTTATTCAATAAAAGTTCTTATCGTTTAAAACGGTGCTAATTTTGCCCCAATTAATCAGATGTTAGCTTTCAAATGTTAAATAAGATCTGATTGGTTGGGGCAAAATTAGCACCATTTTAAACGATAAGAACTTTTATTGAATAACCCTGTAATAATTTAATGACAAAGCAAACCACTATTTTACTTCTCTCAAATTGTAGTTTCAGATAATTTAAAGTTGTTTGAGTGAATATAGTGACCCTATAAAAATTGTTTTTATAAATGTTATCTAATGTGTGTGTCTAAATGAGTTCGATCAAACAATGCATTGTATAATAATTTTGCTTTTGAAGAGGAGTGGATTCATGATAGATCACCAATGGGACTTGTAAATCAACCCTCTCCCACTTTTTAATTGATCCTTAACTATATTGGTCAAGGAGCATTTTCTTCATGCTTTTTATTCATTATGCAATATATAACTGTGTAGCATAACAAGAAGCATGATAGAACCTGATTAGAATTCATATTAGAAATTATATAACATAGCCATTCAGAGTATGCGGTTTAATTTTCAGATCATTTTAAAGAGGAACAATGAAGAAAAAAAGTTTATTTTCTGAATCATCACCATTGCTAAGCTAGTAAAATACCTTAAACCATATACTTTTAATAGTTAAAACAAAACCTTAAATTTGTACTTTCCTGTATATTTTGCTATGACTAATACATTTACATCTTACCGCTAATTCTGATTATGGTTAAGATGACATGTCTGTCTATCTGTCAAGTTTTCTTAAAATAATAATTTTTTGCCAGGTACAGCAACAGTTCAGAATCACAAGTTAAATATTTAAGACTAAGACTTGCATCTGCAATCATGCCCTTCTATGTGATTAAATGGATTCAAGTTTTTACAGTCTCCGCTGCTAGTCATTATGCAAGACGTGGCTGATTAGAGAAGCCTTTTTGCATAACATAGAAACTCTTGGCCTTCACTCGTGTCAGTCAGATTGTTTAATCCAGATGCAGTAAGTCCCTAAGATCCATATTTCTGGTGTATTTGTTTTCATTAACCCACCAATTATTTTTCCTTTTCACAACCCCCTATTTACTCTGAAACTTCATATTTTCCTGGTCTTTAGTATTCTGTTTAATAGAAGCAAACAATTCTGGGTCAAATTAATACTACCTTTCTGCAAAGAAAAAAATGTCTCTTCTAACATGACAATAAGGATCCATTCAAGAAGTAGATGCTATTTTTTTCCTTTAGATAATTTTACAAAGCACCATTGGGAATAGCTAAGTTATGATAATATTGTTAGCCTTACTTATTTTTATACACTGCACCTTTATATTGTCCACTTTCCATACCTTGTATATCTGTTGTATTCAATTAGATCAACTGGACTTGAAGTTTAGTTCTTGAAGACGTTTCGCTAGTCATCCGACTGGCTTTCTCAATTCAGAATGACTTGTACAAGAATCTTTGGCAATTATGTACCCTGGAAAGTCCCAATTAGCATATCACAGCCAGGTGCTAATTTGGATTTTCCAGGGTACATAATTGCCAATAGATTCTTGTACAAGTCATTCTGAATTGAGAAAGCCAGTCGGATGACTAGCGAAACGTCTTCAAGAACTAAACTTCAAGTCCAGTTGATCTAATTGAATATAACAGATATACCATGACCTGGATGAATGAGAACCTTCACAAGCATTTCCATACCTTGCTTTCTGTGTTTTCCTTCTAGTTTTTTTAGCTCTCTTGCTTACATATGATGTTTCCAGCCCTATTGGTCCAGTTTCCAAGTATCTCAAACAGAATTTAGGACTTTGGCTATGGAAGTTGACATTTGACATGGCGGTTTTTGCTCTTTGACCTTTTTGCCTGTTGCTATATTTGATTTGGCATCCATTACTATTTTCTCCTACTAGGTAAGTGTCTATGCTCCTAGAGTACCTCTGTTGCCTGGTATTCCATAACACCACTATTATATAATGAAATACACAACAGTTGAGTCAATTATTCTTATTTAGTTATTTTTTTTAATTACTTTTTATTTGCATATTCATAATCAATCATGTATTTCTGACAGAATTTAATTTTTTTTTTTTTAAAGTTTGCTCTTTGAAACTTACACAAACATTTGTATTGTGCAGATATATTTTATTTAGACAAAACCTTGAGATAAACAGAACGGTAGCAGGAAACGGTCTTTTTTTTCCCAAGGACTGTTACTGCAATTTTTCCTTGAAATTTTAGCCTAACACAATAGGGCATAAACATCAGAAGGGCCCCTGCTTGAGCAGGTATCCTGTAGTGACAATTTTAGGGACAGATGGTTTATCACAGCATGTGATTAGAAAATCTTTGCTGTAAAGGCATCTTGGCTTTGCAGAGAAGAAGGTAACATTACTAGAAAAACACTCTCTTGTTTCCTATTGATGACTATTCCATATGTGGCTCTGTGCCGATGTTTTTCACAGGTTACATACACACACTGGGAAGCAAGCAGGGAAGAATTTGAGGCACTGAACCATTTTACATAAAATTACAGCAATTTTATCCTCAAAAACTGCAGAACATATACACAAATCACTGGCGCACAAATATTTAAACAAAAGTTTCAAAGTTGGCTGAGATATTATAAAAAAACAGTAAAACTTTATTTTAAGGATTGGAAATTAACAAACTAAACACAAATATATTTGCAATAATGGTAACGGTTCACTTATTTTATGTAATTAGAACATAAAATAAGTTCACTAAATATAATCAGATTCAGAACTGTGAGCTGAGCAAGGATCTAAATTTAATGTGCTACTACCATATTTATCTAATTTAAATAACATTAAATTAATTAGGTTGATTTCCTTCCCCTCCCATTAATGCTAGAATCCGGTGATGTTGAACTGTAGCACTCCAGATGTTTAGAAACTACAACTCCCAGCATGCATGCCTGGGTTGCATAATTAATTCTAGTTAGTATCTATGGTATAGATGGAGGCAAAATAACATCTGTACAATGTTTACATTTCTTTGTTCTTGCATTTTAAACATGTTAGTTAGCCAATCAAATGTGTTGCATTGTTTCCAAAATGTCAGCTAGGATGTCACTTTTCTTGTAGGCTAAGGTTTTCATTTCCATTAATTTAATTTAGGGGAAATATGAAAAGTTAATTTCTACCATGGGAAAATTAATTTAAAGCAGATTTTTTACCAGACTTTTTTTCAAGCTCCTGTTTAATAAATACATTTTTAATATAAAAGTTTCAGGAGGAAAAGATTGTAGTTGTATTGTATTTGCAATGCTCACAAATCTTGGGGCTGGTACACAACACACAGGGCACTAGTTAGCCCCAATTGACTGCCATGGCTGACATAATGGCCATTCTTAATTATTAATGCAACCAATTGCTCCTGAACAATTTTTAGGCAGTGGTTGGTCTGAAGCATCTAAAAAATATGGGGGGGGGATAAGCTCCCCACCGAAAAAAAGATCTTCCCTTAACAGCACATCCACAAGTAAGACCTGAAGTAAAAGTACATTTTATTGGTCATTCATGATACAATAACCCAAATGGGCACAATAAACAAACAGTATATTAAAAAAAAAAACTCCCTCGCAACAAAAAGGGCATCTAAAAACCAAAAACCCCTACTGAGCATCCCCGGATTCTAAAAACCTGCAAAGGAGATGGCATCACTACTATAGCGTAACATACGTACCGCACTAGTAAAAGGCAATACATAAACAAAGCAGACCATCACTCCACAATGCAAAACGGGACTTTAAATGAGAAGCCTTGTCCCACAGGTAGAGAGCATACACCTTCAGCCTCCGTGGTCTTACATGTGAACAAACAGACAGCAGCTTTAGTAGGCTAACCTACACGTGCTTCGCCTGGCTTCCATTAAGCCTTGGCTTCATCAGGGTCACAGGGTCTCAATTTGACCGTCCTCCTTTTTACCAATTTTGCCGGCTCCGCCTCCCTAAAACTTTTCTTTTTAAAGGTGGCAGATGCCAGTTAAGGCTTGACTTCATAGTAAAATGTTTAAAGACAAGGGGAGGGGGACTTCCAACATCATAAATTTAAACATATATAATCAGAGGGTGAAAAAACTATTTTCAGACAGTGAGTAGAAAGGGGTGACAATACCCTTCCTAGTACACTAACCTACCCTCCTTAGATAAAATATCTATACCTAGTCCAAATTTGAGGCTCAATTCATGGCTTGTACAAATACCCTAATTATTGAAAACAAGAAAATTGAAGTTCATCTTTTAAACCCAATGGAACAAAAGTTTTATATTTATATATCCAGCTCAATTTTCTTTGAAGGATCTGGCGGGGCAAATTCCCCCTCCCCATCGCCAAAGATACAATTTCCAGACCAAAACCATGCCAAGAGGGGCTTGAACCCTCATGCTTTTCGATTATATTTTTTGCAACTGCTGATCTCTCGGGTTGCCTTTTAAGGATAGCTCTTCTGTGTTCATGTAAACGAACTGAGTGTTTTGCCCACATAACGGGTGCCACAACTACATTCAATCATATATATCACACATTTTGTTTGACAAGTGATATATTTATAGTATAGGACTTGCCCTGATTGTCTTAAAACATATTTGTCTCCCAAAGATGCAGGTACATTAAGCACTTCCCACATCTTTTATTCCCATTTCTATTTTTTGGAAGTAAGCCAATTGCTCCCCTCAATTTGCTTTAACAAAATGACTGGGAGATTTTGTCCCTCTGGTTTAGAGCTCTGTTGGCAGTTAGAGACGGGCCTTTACCCACCATTTCAGACAAATCTTTGTCCAAAGACAATAATGGCCAATGAGAGTTGAGGATAGCTTTTATAGACGTGGCATACCACGTGGCCATATTATTTGAGCTGTGCATTAAGCCTTTCTTGAGTGGTTGGTCTGAAAGTAAACATCAGTGATACATTTTTAATGCCCAACTGACTGATTGGATTATCGATTGGTATTTCATTGGACAGGAACACAGGGTTTTCGTTGATCCATGTGTACCAGGCATAAAGCAATAAATTAGGCTTTATAATGCAAATATGTATATAAAATGAAGGGGACACCACTCCGCACCATATAACAAGTGCTGCTTTATTGTGCAACATGTTTCAAACTACACACAGTTCTTTCTCAAGCCCTTGAGCCCTTGACATTGATCGCTAGACGTGGAGCGACTAGAAGGTGTGGACGCACAAACAAGATACCTATCTGGTGTGTATTCACTTGTGGTCGCTAAGAAATTAGGCTTTACCTGTTGTGCCATATGCATACGGTTAAAGTAATATTTAAAGGAGAACTATAGTTTCCAGACGTTGTCCCAATAGACATAGCACATTCACATCTCACCCAGCTAAGTGTATGCAGCCTTGCTTCCTGGAAGCTGACAGCCAATCATGTTACACTTCAGAGATCATCCCTCCCTCTGACACAGAACACAGATTTCAGTGCAGTTTTTTGTGTAAACACATTACAAATGCTCCTGTCCCTAACAGTGATAAATTCCTTTGCTTTTCATACAAAAAGTAATCTTTGCAGTGTATGTCTTTGCTAGCATGGATGAAAGAAACAGAACATTTAACATTTCAGCAAAAAAATAAAAGTAAGTTAGGGGAAACGAACCAGCAACCTTCTATACTGTGTCTTTCTAAAAAGAACACTTTCTACCTCTATGCCACAAGGGCCACAAGGGAGTGTGGGGAACAAACCTGTGCCCCAATAGTCTGATTTTTTCCTAACCCAGCACCCACCAGTGAACTTGTAATATATAGAAGTACATTTCACTAAATGTCAGTAAAATCAGTTCACTATTTTGTATTGCTACGGGAAGAATGTCAGCAATTCACACTTATATATATCACAATAAATAACAGAGCTGCTATATATTGTACATATGTAGAAACTTTATATTTTTCAAGAAACATAGAAACAAACAAACAAGATTTATAAACTCAGGCAGTAGACTACAGTAAGTTATATAAGTTATAAATTCATAAGTAAATTAGGGGATTAGAACTTTAGACTTCTTGATCTGTTTGTTCCTAAAAACATTTACATGGTGCATCACCATCAACTCAAATGTGATCACAGGTACATTTAGAAACTTTGTGCATAGAATCCTGAGGTCAGGGGGTGTGGCTCTTTGAAACCAACATGGGCTATGAGTTGTACTGGAAACAACATGGAAGCCTCCTTTGTTACAGAATCTATTACTTATATCTAATGAATGCAAATAACTAGAGAAGAATCTTTTAATGTATAGGTATTCTGGGGAGAAAAGCTTTCACATTAGGATTAATAAAAATTAAGTTTAGTTCTCCTTCAAAACACACACACTGAAATAATATTAATTTATATAGTTTGTTAAACACAAAATACACAAAATTTTGCTAATGTTCTTACAAAGAAGGTAATGGATATGCTCTCTAGTGGTAGGAAGCTGGAAGGCCATCAAAAAGATGTTACATTTTTTTTTCCATAAAGTTTTTATTGTGAGAATTCAAATGAACATTTCAAAGAGGCAAAACATTAATACTGTACATACTAATAAGAGGAGAAGAGAAAAAAATTCCCCCGTAAGAGTAGGGTCCTAATACAATACATCTATCTTGCCGTGTATTTTAGTAAATAAATAATATAAACCGTAAAACCAGAAATGCTCCAGATTCCAGTGTACACTCTTATAATAATAGTTTACAAATGATAATTTGGTAAAAAAAAAAAGGGTGAGGGGTGAGGGGGGAGGGGAAGGTGTTACCCGGCCCGCCGCACACCCCGGCCCCCACATTTTAGCAGCACAACAGTTCCAGAGGTAGGGTTTTAATTAAACTCAGTAGATGAGGGTGCATTTTAAATATTTTGATTCAAAAGGGTATTGTTTGGTATTTGGTTCCCTCCAGTGTCAGTCATAATATACAGCCAGGGATTCCACACCTGATCATATTTACCCATTGTACCTCTAATAAGGTGAGATAGGTGTTAATTTTCACAGATCCACCATATCTTCGAGATCAGCTGTGTTTCTATAGGGAAGGCTGCGGGCAGCTGCACTAAAAATATGGACAGTATAAGTTTGTTACTTGATTTTGATAGGTAGAGTATATCCCTATCAAATAGAGCTGTCCATGGGTCTAGGGTAATTGGTGAGTGTAGGGTTTTGTGAATTAAGTCTTAGCATATGTCCCACAGTTTTTTGGTCTCCGCGCAGCTCCACCAACAGTGAAATAGATCTGCAGTCATCTGGCAATTATGGTAACAGAGAGGAGAGGCATGTGGATAGATCTGTGAGATTCTCTAAAGGGGACAGGGACAGGTATTTAAAAAAAAAAAATTCTTGTAGTGTAGTGTAAAATGAGCATTTGTGGAGGGATTGAAATATGTTAGTCCATTGTGTATCTTCTAGTGTGGAGCCCAACCACGTCTCCCATTTAACCATAAAAGTTTTTGAGAGTGCTAAATCTATTTAATAATGAGTAAATATATGAGATGGCGTGGGGGGTGCGGTTGGGCTTATTGGCTAATATTTCAAATTTGGTGGGTTCTGGGAAAGGGGCTTTTACAGAGATATGTTGTATAAAGTGTAAAATCTAGTAGGTAAAGAAATGAGGGTTGTCCAGTCCTTTAGAATGCAATCAGGGGTGCTCCCATTTATTGGTGCAGACACAGCAAAAATACACACAACGTTTCGGCACACAGGCCTTTGTCAAGTGTTGAAGTGTAACATTTTTGGTAGTGAAACCATTCTGAAGGTGGGAGTTTAAATTGTGTCCTAACTGTGTCGAAGGGTAGTGGTTGGCATCTTGTAATTAATTGGCCTACTTTAAAAATCCATTTGTCCTTCCAGATATGCCAGCCTCCATGGTGTAGCCCGGGAGGAAAATCCGCGTTATGGAAAATTGATATCATGGGAGAGGGTATATTACAGAGTTTGTATGCTTTCCGAGTGTCATACCAGAGTTTTATTGAGTGATATATATGGATTAGAGCCACATTTCTTTAATGCTAAGGTGGGGGAGAAGAGCCAGAGTATGTCTGTTAAGGGGGTTGTGGGGCCTAAAGATTGTTCTAACTCGATCCATCTGGGCGATTCTGGCAGCTAAAAGGTAGTGATGCAAACTAGGCAGGGCAGCACCTCCCATATCCCTAGGATGTTGAAGGGTCTTGCTACTGATTCTTGGATGTTTGTTAAGCCAAAGAAATTTAGAAATTTGTGACTGTATGAGTTTTAGGTCAGA
The DNA here is from genome assembly GCA_019447015.1 of Hymenochirus boettgeri. Classification (NCBI taxonomy): domain Eukaryota; kingdom Metazoa; phylum Chordata; class Amphibia; order Anura; family Pipidae; genus Hymenochirus; species Hymenochirus boettgeri. The sequence continues at coordinate 159,563,287 of CM033475.1, forward strand.
GGGTTTAAGAGCAAGTGGGAGGGAGCAAGATATAGCAATCTAGGTGGTATTGTCATTTTAATGCTGTTAATTCTCCCGAAAAGAGAGAGATAGTAATTGGTCCAGTTTTTTAGTTGCGATGTTAAAGTTTTAATTAATGGAGTATAGTTATTGCTATATAAGGAGGTTGGGTCTGTACTAATCCTAATACCGTGATATGTAAAATAGGAGGGGACCCAAGAAAAGTCAAAATTCAATTTTAGTAGCTTTATGGTGGGAAGTGGGAGATAAACCGGGAGGATAACCAATTTTGTATTATTGGTTTTTAAAACCGGAAAGTGTGCCAAATTCGGAGAGATGAGAGCATAAATGCGGGAGTGAAGTTAGAGGAGGGGATAGTGTGAATAATGCATCATCGGTAAAAAGAGAAAGTTTATATTCTGATTGGCCTATCTGTATCCCTGAGATTTTTGAATCATTGCGTATGTGCATGGCAAGAGGTTCCATGCATAGGGCAAATAATAGGAGGGATAATGGGCAGCCCTGCCTAGTACAGTTCTTAATTGGGACGTATTGGGAAGAGAAGACCATGTTTCATACAGTGGCGGTTGGGACCGAGTATATGTTGTCTATGGCGGATAGAAATGGGCCAGAGATACCGAATTGCTTCAGTGTGGTTTTCATGTATACCCAGTCTATTCTGTCAAACGCTTTCTCAGCGTCTAGCGAGAGCAAAATAGAGGGCAGTTGGGTGGAGTGACAATGATAAGCTAATTGGAGAGTGCGTCGGATATTGTCGGTGGTTTCCCTACCGGGAATGAAACCGGTTTGATCCTTGTGTATCAGATGTGGGAGTAATGGGTTCAGTCTGTTGGCTAAAATCTTGGTGAAGAGTTTTATGTCTGTGTTGATAAGGGAAATTGGTCTGTAACTGGAACATTGAGTGGTGTCTTTACCTTCTTTTGGAATAACTACGATATTGGCTCGGAGTAGATTGATTGAAAGAGTAGCGGAACCTGTTAATAATGCGTTGAATAGTGGGAGGAGGTAAGGGATGAGTATGTCCTTTAATTTTTTATAGTACTCCATGGTAAAGATGTTACATTTTATGTAATAAATCCAATAAAATATGCATCTAGTAGCCACTAACCAAAAAGTGAAATGTCTTTAAACATCTATATAACAACTCCATATACAGTAGTTACTGTAAAATAAAACTGATGAACAACAGTAATATACTGTAAAAAAAAAACCTAAATTCTAAAAGGAAAGTCTGGAAATACAATAGCCTTTCTGACTAGATGAAGATAATGTTTTTCTTCTTAACAGCTACAAAGGAAACATGCTATATCACTATAATCTTTTTCACCTCTAAGTTATATCAACAGATTAGACAGAGTAGAGAGATAGCTGAAAACCCAGGTTACAAATATAATTGCCAATTTAACCTTTGGTGTAAAATGCATTTAGTAGCTATATTAAGTTTAATTCATGAAGGAATAGTTTGTTGGTCTCTAATAAATGCTGTGTTATTCTGTAGATCTGTTCCAGTATATTTTATTTTTTCTGACTTGGCTATAAACAATTAATCAGAATAAAGACATTTTTATCTGTTTAACATACATTTCCTTTGACCATTAATGGAAACAAGTTTGTTAAAGGGTATCTCCACTGGTTTTTGTAAGTTTTTTGAATCCATTTCTATTGAAGAACGGGAGGTAAAGGAGCTGTGCCTTACCTTCCGTTCTTCAATAGAACACACAGGAGCCAGGAGAGAAGGTAAGAACTTACCCGCTCGCTCGCTCCCCCGGCGCGTAGTCTGACAGGTCCCGACGGACCTTGTCTTCTATGCGCATGCGCGATCTATGCGCATAGAAGACAAGTCCTTCGGTACCTGTCAGACCAAGCGCCGGGGAGCGAGCGAGCGGGTAAGTTCTTACCTTCTCTCCTGGCTCCTGTGTGTCTATTGAAGAACGGAAGGTAAGGCACAGCCTTTACCTCCCGTTCTTCAATAGAAATGGATTCAAAAAACTTACAAAAACCAGTGGAGATACCCTTTAAGAGCCGTGATCCATAGCTAGGCGTTAACACCCTGATTGAAACGGCATTATTTTTGTGTCTAATTGCTTTATCTCCAAATGTTTTAAGAAATAGCACAGGCAATGCAAAATTAGTGTAAAGCCCTTGCTAACCATTTAGTAGTACAAACCAGGCATGCTAATTTGTGTCCCTCCAGTGACCTCTTACTACGATCTCCCAAAACATGTCAAAAGTCAAAAATTTTGTTAATACAACCCCAAAAATAGTGAGCTGATTAATCATATTGGCATATCTATCTATGACTGTCTGTCTGTCTGTCTATCTGATTATCATCTGTCTATCTATCTGTCTGTCTGTCTGTCTATTATATATCAATCTATATATCTATTTCTTTCTATGTATGTATTTTATTTCTTATATAGCTCTACATATTCTGCAGTGCTTTACAATTATTTACTCAATTCACACCAGGCCCTGTCCCGAAGAGCTTACAATCAAATCATTGTATGGACACATACAACCTATCAGTATGTCTTTATGATTGTGGGGGAAACCGGGAAACTTGAGTGCACGGAGGAAACCCACACAAGCATGGGAAGAACATACAAACTCCTTGCAGATGAGTCCAAGGGTTGAATCAAACTCAGGACCTCAGCGCTGCAAGGCATCAGTGCTAACCACTGAGCCACCATGCTGCCCCATCTATTATATTTCAATCTATATATCTATATGTCTCTTTATCTATCTATCTATCTATCTATCTATCTATCTATCTATCTATCTCAATCTGTCTCTATCTATCTACAGGAGTGTGTCACAGGAGGTTACTTTCAGGAGCCCCCCAGCATGTTAGAAGGGAGAAGTGTTTCACACAGCAGCAGCAGCCCCTCCCCCATCCACTTTCAGCAGCATGTACCCACTCTCAACAGTGTCAGGAAGATATGTTAATGAGCTGTATAGTGTCGGGCTTTAAAGGCTATTTATTATGTAAATGAATGTATCCAGTGTTGGCTGGATTTACAAGTGGGCAGTGACTAAGGGAGGGGGGGCAGTTAGGAGCAGTTACTAAACATGGAAAATTCACTAACAAAGCAGGCACAGACACACATGTAGGTAACATCATTGTAATACCTTAACGCTGTTTCAGTGAGTATAGTGACCCTTTAAAATAAGGTTAAAATAGCAATGGTGACTTACTGTACATTGCTCTGGGACCTGGGAAATGGAACATGTACAAATATCCAGAACTTGAAATAAAGTAACAATACTTTCGAGCGTCTGCTTTAGACTTTCAATAATTATCCCAGAAATTTGAAAATTTTAGACTTAAATTTGAAAATTCCGGATTTCTAGAACCTGTCTCTGAATCTCTTAAAAAGGGGTGCTCATTATTATAGAAGAATCATGTCCAGCATGCAGTAGCAACACTTCCTTGTTGCATACAGTACCTTAACAAAAGGGGTTAAAAAAATAAAAAGGGAAAGTACCATGAAAAATACCATTATTTTAAAAATTCTTAGGGGGAGATACAATATGGCCCAAATCCTTTCAAAACCCATGTTAACCTGAAGAAATTTCAGGTTAACATGGGTTTTAGATGGGTTTTAGAGCACAGTGCCATTTCCAAATGTTTTTGGAAATAGCCCTGTGCAAATGATCCAAAACCCCTACCGTTAAGTTTTTCGCTACATCGTAGTGCGAAACTTAACGGTACAAGTTGTGGAGCGTTAAAGTCACGCTCCTTACCTTAGCCCAATCCCGCGATGCAATACCTAACATAATCTTGTTTACGTCAGTTATTGTATCACGGGATCGAGCTAAGGTAAGTAACGCTGTGCATAATATTGAATTTACCCGTTAGTTTATATTATGCCTACCTAATTATTCTTGTCTTCCATTTTGAAAAATCATTTGAATTTATATGAAATTAGTGAGCTGACATTTCAGGTTCTGTAACGATCCTTCTTCTTCGCAGAATGCACAGGCAGGATTGTCCCCTCTAGACATACCCCTCACAACATTGGTTTCTCTCCCACAGTATGCATCATGCAAGGGAAAGTGGGCGAAAGGGTAACACTTAGCAACAAAGGACCATTGAGATAGAGTAGGCTCACTGCACTTTGCCACCATTTTTGAAGAGCCAGGCAAGCTTGGCCCCACTGGAGATACATCACATTGACTTCTATCCCCTTGTAATATGCATCGTGCAAGGGAAAGTGGGAAGAAGAGTAACACATCACAATCACAAGGTGCCTGTTGAGCTGTCTTTTATACCTAGGGGGTTGGTATTGCTGACAATAAATGTCATTGGTGAATTTGGGACAAGTGTATGTATCTTGTCTCTAAATTTGATACATTTCGAAAATCCTCGAGAGTTCGATAAATACAAAATCCAAAAAGTTGAAAAGTCAGAGTTCATTCAAACTTGGGTTCTTCACTATTAAGGGGAAAGAAACATACTGTATATAATTTATAGCTCCTTTAACCTCCAGAATTACAAAGGCGTAAACAATTAATTCAAATGTTCCTGTCTTTGGAAATCATCCTTAGCTTTAATACAGATTCCATCTGTATTCATTCCTTTTTTCGAAATGTAAGGAGCCTTATATAGTACCTTATTTAATTTATTCCACGAATCTGTATCACAAAGGTTAAAGGCACAATCATAAAGGGTAATTAAAAATGGCGGGTGTACAAAACTAGGATGCATTATAACTATAAAACAGCATATGGCAATGGCATCTATGATACACTGTATATTTCAAGGTATGTTTGCATTCCAAAATATAGATCACAAAACTAAATGATAGAGGGACACTTTACTCATCTAGAAACTGTCCTTTGTCTCCTCCCACAGTCTACCCTCTCCTTTATTAACCTATATTCACCTTGTGCTCCACCATGCCAGAGATAGAGGTATGTCAGGAGCACTGACTGTGGGAATATCCAAAGAATGTAATATAGTGTCTTTTCCTTACAGTATACAGTACATACTGTAGGCCATTTACCATAAACTGTATCAAACAACTTTTAAATGTACACAACAAGGTACTTGAAACAGAAGACCTCCCTAAATCAAGGTTGTCTGTCAACTTGATTGATTTTTACAATGGATACATGGTACACGGGACATACTCCTACATACATTACAGGTCCAAGAGCAATTAAATCAAATACAATTTCATAAAGACTTAAATAATAATTACTAGAACACTGTAGGACCACATAGATCATGACATAAATTATGGTGTAGATATAGAGACTAGAGCCCTAAGGCCAACTAAATATACATTTGCAAACAATGCATCCTATAAGATCAGAAAACTGAATGCTGAAACACACCACCCTTGATTGGTAACTGTGTATGTTACAAGGCTTATGGTCTATAAATATTTCATAGTGTGGACCAGAGCACACTAGTCAAATTGAACCTTTAGGGAAACTCTCTAACAAAGAAGTATGCAACAATTTCTTATTTTAAGCTGACTGAAAACTAGTAGTTAAGCTAGTGCACTTTCATGGGGTCATATTGAATTTGTTCAAGAATTTTAAAACACTAGGCACCATTTGGATAGCCCAAAACAATACAGTGCTTTGTGTATAGGATTTTATAAGATGTATGAAAACACTGTAATTTGTAGTGATTTTTATTAATAAAATGTTGGTCAACATTAAATAAGTATGCCCACACACATTTGGCACAAATTTACTAGATTTCATATCAGCCCCTCCCATTGCCTATTGGCAAATCCCATTGAATCTGACCGGATTTGTCAATTATTGACTATGTATGGCTACCTTTAGTGTAAAATATAAGGTGGCAGTTAGCTGGGGGTGGCAATTAGTCTACAGTCTTTTTGTTCAAAGAGGAAGCAATTTAGTGGTCTAATTCTTTGAAACGTGTGGTAACTGATTAACTTGATTAATACTACTAATGTTTATAACCATTATCTCTAACTCCTGATATACCCCATCAACTACAAACTAACACATCCATCTTGAAACTACCACCACTATCCATAGCATTTGGCAATTAACATTCAGAGTGAAAGGTGCTATCCGAATAGTGTATTTTATGTAATCCGTGCCTTTGGAGTACAGCAGTGTGTTTTCAGACAACATGCATCTTAATCTATATACTGTATCTAAGTATAATATCAATGAATGAGGAATTCTTGAATGTTAGAAAGCTGGCTTGTTTTAATTTCACATTAGAACTGTATCTACATTTAAATAGCTGGCAAAAATGTATATCTGTCTTAAAGCTTTGGCATCCTGCCTGTTTGCAATGCAAATTTTTGTGTGAGATATCTTCAGTAGAACACTGGGCCACAACAGAAAGAAAGCAAACTAATAAGCTTTTTATCATATTGGCATTGAAAGGTTACGTGTAACAAGCTAAATGCTAAAATGTTTTTTCTATAAATATTGCATCAAGATTGCAATAAAAAAGAAAATGTAGTAAAATACAGAACTAGAAAGCTGTGATAGAAAGTGGCTTGTCACCTATGAACATTTAAAGTGGCAGCATAGTTTTGCATACTTGTTTTCTATAATTATTCCCAGTCTTTAAATGTGTCTATTGATTTATTTTATCACTTACTGACACACAATTTCCTTATTTGTGCATTTCAGAAAACCATGCAACAAGTGAGTCCCTTGGGAGAGCATTACTTGAAGAAATGTAGATATTACCTCTCGGCGATAGCTAACCTTAGAGCAAAATAAATATAAAAAACACAGTTTACCGATTGTTTCTTTTTATAAGGATATGCTATTGTACACATTTTACAGATTTTTAAGTATAAATTTAAATGTAAAATTGACAATTGGAAAAGCCTTGTTGTATGTAACACGTTCATATTTCCAATTTATTCATTTAACGCCAGCTATAAATATCTAATAGTATGTAAAATGCCTCCAGTGTAGACTTAGCAAACAAACTGCAGTAAATTACCCTGGGCCAGGTATTCAGCCTACTGAATGTTTTATGGCTTAGACCATAACATGCTTCACTAACTTCACACTGATTTTCATGCACTTTGCTATCACAGTCACAATGTCTTCACAGCATGCAGTTTTATTATATTTGGTTTTACAGTAAAGGGAGGAAATAAGGACATAAATTAATTATTTAAAAATAAACCTTGGGGTTTCTAAATTAACTTTGTACCTTTGAAATACAAGGAATTTACATTTAAGACCAGAGAGGCTAATTTCAGGTTTCATACAGATATACTTGTTTTAAAAAAAATTGTATTGATGAACAATTTATTAAAATATCATAATTATATATAATGTATATAGGCTGTTAGTTTGAATTTTCAATTTGACCCATAATAAGAATGATTGTGATTTCATGACATAGGCATTTATGTTGGTGTTGATTGTTTTTAGTAAATACAGTCTGTGTCAAGATGGGACAGGAGTATATCGTGTTGGGACAATGGGGTGGTGGGGTGGGGTAGGGTTGGGGGCTCCCTCTAGCTAAATACAAATTATAGATATGAGGTGGATAGGCCCTTTAAACCAGCAATTTGTTTGTTAGGGAAAAAGTGTACTTTATCCTAAAAATACTTGTATGTTTTGTATTTCTACCCTAACCATATGAGATCATTCCTAAAAATGTGTATAAATAAAAACTATATAATTATTTATAATATTTGAAATCAGTATAGACTCCCAGTAAAGTTCATTGGCCTGGTTCTCCAGTGTAAGATAAATAATATTTTTCACAAGTTAGAAATGCAAAATATTTTTAGTCTCTGACCCTGGAGGAAAAGCTCTTGTAGTTGGTGATAATTAATTCCTATTTTTGGAAACAAGACTGAAAATAACATTTTGAAAATATCTATCATTATTTTAATTCCAAAAATACATATATTTTTTAATATGAAAAAATGTAATATAGGAAATGTGATATATAACATGAGGGTCAGTAATAGCTTCTATTAGGAATTTAGGACAAACAAACAGGGATTCTAACGTCTGACAGCTGAATGAGGATATTCTAAAGATGGAGTTCTATTCCTTTATAGCTCATATGTTGTACCATCCATTTTAAAGGAAATTAGTTATAAAATAATAGAGGGATTAGTTAAAGAAAACAAGAAGAACAGGGTTTTGGAAAAAGAATCAGACACTGTTGATTTAAACTTGGATATTAGCAGTATGAAACAAAAAATAAATTCGATTTACCCAAATTTACTAGAGATGTCCGAACTTCTCAAAATCCGGTCCGCTCGAGGATCCACGAATTTTCGAAAAAATTCGAAAATTCGAAAATCTGTGAGCAGACCCATTAAAACCTATTAAAATGAAAGTTCGGCAAAATCCGTTCTTCGAAAATACGAGGATTCTTTGAAAATACGAGGATTCTTCGGAAATACAGACCCGAAAATTTGGGTTGCTCCGTCCAAAAATGTGAAAAATCTGCGAAATTTAGAATTTACGAGTATTTCTCGTATTTTACCGTATTTTCAAAAATAAGAGAAATCCTCGTAATTTTCGAAAATTTTCAAAAACGCGGTTCGTAAAAGTTCGGAAGGCGGAAAACCGGAATATCCGCGATATCCGCCGTTCGCGAACGAGGTAAATCCGCCGCAGATCTGGGTTCGGATCCACGAACTGGGCCATCACTAAAGTTTACATTAAGCATGGCATTATATAGCTAATTTGGGTTACACATACTTGTAAAAATATTAGAAATAATCACCTTTAAAGGGCATGTTCATAATTTAAATGGAAAATACCTTTTATGGAATAAAGCTACAAATCTGACAGACATAGGGATAATCTATTACACACACACAAAAAGATGCCACCCCCCACCTTAAAATGTTTTTGCCTCCGCTTCAAGCTCTCTAAGCTTTTTTACAAGCCTTTATGCTCAGAGAAGGGAAGCTAGGGAAATAGTATTCAGCCATTGGCTGAGATTTCTTCTGTTACATTCATGACTGACAGCTGCAAACTGGAAAATCTATGAAGCAGAAAGAAAAGTAACAGAACATTGGGCAACATTTCAAGTTAGTCTTATTATTTATATTTTAGCTTTCTAGAATTTTGGGTGGGTGAGGGAGTTATATAACTATATAACATTTTTCATTTTAGGGGTGGAATTTAAAACTTTTAGAGCAGTAAAAATGACAAACTGACGGTGCAGCCTGGGAATACTGGGAGATGTTGATTTCAAGCATCTGGGGGCTGTAGGTTGGACATCACTGACTATATGCCCTATACAAGGAGGAATATGTACATGTTTGGTATGTATTTTGGATTTGGCTTTACCTGTTAAAAGAACACAAAATGTAGAAATCTGCAGTTTAATACTAAGCCATTGATCCAGCACCCAAGTAACTGTTTTTCATTAAGTCTGTCTCTCATTTTATGTCATGTTAATTTTATTAAGCAAAATTAAATTCTGCAACTCTTAAAGTGATGCCTCTGAATTTCTGTAAAACAATCATTTCCATTTGATGACCACATAACCCTTGCCAGGAGTTCTAATGGAATGCTTTCATCGCAGTCCACCTCCAAAAACAATAGCAAATACATAAAGGGAGAGGGGTAGGAACCTACTGTCGCTGCATAACTCAATAATGTACTTAAATCTTAAAATAGTGCATGTTTCCACAAAATTTTGCAAAAGAGATTTATATTAAACCCAGGAAAAAGAGAGTTTGATAGACCATTTTGTATATTTTTACTCTACTCAAGCAGTTGGTATTTGGTATGAAAGAGAGCCAGTTCATGTTCTCCTTGTTGTTATTATTGTAGATATATATATATATATATATATATATATATATATCACCAACATCTTCTACAGCGCTTTACAATTACTGCATGTACACATTCACATCAGGCCCTGCCATGAAGAGCTTACAATCTAAGCTCATTTATTTGACACATACAACTTATCAGTATGTCTTTATGATTGTGGGGGAAACTGGAGTGTCCGGAGGTTTACTCTGGAAATCTAAGGAGTACTAAGGGCATTACTAAGGGCAGAGTATATAAATTGCATTGCTACTCTTATGCTAAACATGGCTATTTCATGACTGTTTTGATTAATGTAAATTACAATACCTTTCTTCTTCTGGGACTAGATTAGAACATGAAAAGACGCTGAAACTGGAACAAAAAGTTAACAACACCACACACTGAAAGATAATAAAATAGCATCACTTTAATGTTTGCCTAAGAGTTGCTGAAATGAATGTCACACTCATGGAAAAAATATATAAAATAGAACTACAGACTGTATATAGAATATTACCACATATCTAACATGCTTTTAGAAGAGCCAATCTCTGCCACCACAAAAATGCTTACAAAACCACGAATGTAACCATAAGACAAACAAAGGATCTTAAAATTATAAATTTATACACATGTTCACATAGAAAGTGAGAGGTCAGTATAAGGAAAGAGTGTAGGGTAAATCTATTAAATAAAGACCTTTTTTAATGTGTCACAGATTAGCATTAAAGGGGAAGTTCAGTGCAAATACATATGCTTTTCAGAAAAAAGAGCAGTATTTTTTCATCCCAATGACCTTAATCTGCCAGTTCAGCAATTTGTCTGTGTGTAAATAAATCCAACAAAATACTGACATCCTGTTTGTAGGACCCATAGTAGAGACCGTTATTGTCTTGCTCTTGACCCAGCGCCTGGGTTGATTTAGTTGCTTAGTAGGGATCTGAGCATCTTTGACCCATCCAACAGCCAATCAGTAGAAATTACTATTAGGAACATTCCAAGGAAGTGGTGCATCCTGGGAAGAAGAAGGACCGTTAGAACCTGAAATATCAGCTCACTTATGTCAACAGCAGGGAACAGCAAAGGGTATGAAATCAACTGATTTTTCAAAATGGGAGAGAATATGTAGAATAACTAAGAAGGCATTACACATTACACAAATATTGATAATTTCCACTGCACTGTCCCTTTAAGGGAATTTTGTAATAAATAAACAAAGAATAGCACAAGAGATACACAGCAGAACCCAACACCATTGACTCAGGATGTTAGAGGTAAGTCTCTTTTCAAACCTTCAGAGTATATATATTTACCCCTGCTTTTTCTGAAACCCCTGAAAGCCAAAATACTTTTTATAATGTAATGACCTTGATTCACTTCCCTGTTTAGAGATCTACCTAGCAATGTCTCCAAAACAAAATGAGGCAATAGCCATTAAAGATTTAAACAACCTAGAAGATATAGTGATAAAGTGCATGTATATGGGTGGTAATGTTGCCTTTGATCTCTTCTACAGCACAGAAGTCTTGAGAGAACTTTTCTTTCTTTTTAAAAAAAAGAAATATATTGTTTGTTATCTGCAGATCCCCAGGGGTGTCTCTCTAATGAGGCAATATGAGCAAAATGCTCAGGGCGGCGCCCCTGCTAAATACCAGAGAGGCGGCAGGCAGAGCTCACTTAATTATTTTTTTTTTTAGGAAAGTGGCAGGCAAAGCAGAAGGAAAATAAACATAGCGCTAGTAGTACACAGGGGCGGCATTCAAAAGTTTGGCTCAGGTGGCAAAAATCCTAGAGACACCCCTGCAGATCCCACTAATTGCTATTTGAAAGTAAGAACAATGTTTAATGAGGCAAACAGAGAGGGAGTATCACTCAAGAAGAGACTAAGCTCCTATGCACCGCTTTTCCTATTATTTCTACTTTCTAACAGCCGTTAGTACACAAACTGATTGAAAAACCTCAGTTTAGGCCCATTATGACCAGAATTATTAGTATCTTGGAACCAATATGTGGTTTTATTGATTGGCATTTTTTTGGATTATCACTGTTTGTTTTCTATATTCTTACATTAGAGACACTTCAGATTTTATTTTAAAGGTACAAGGTATTGTATTGAAACAGATATTTATGTGGTGCCCTCGATGTCACCTGCATAGACCATGATATTAGAGATACATCATAATCCCTGCAAACGGGCAATACCAAAGATATCTCAAGGTATGAGCGTGTTATAAAGGTTTTTACAATTTGTTACACTTATCTCTACAGAAATCCCATTGTATCGAATTCACTACTGCATCATAAAAGTGCTCAGTCATCAAATTTAATTAAGGGAATCCTAAGAGGTCAGTTTTTATGAGTAAGGAGGAACTGCAATAAAGTTTAATCAGAATGCTTTATAGAAAGGAGCTAAATCTCTGATCAATAACTGTAAGTGTAAAGTGAGTCATGCAGATCCAAAAAAAAATTAGATGTATTACTTCATAAAGATGACAGTGGAAATCCTTGAAAGCAATTTTGACCGGACATTGGCCAATGCTGACAAACAATACTTTTATTGTTAAATGTATTGACACTTAAGTCTCATACACACATCCGATGTTGCAGCAGGCCATGACCCCGAACGCGTCACCACACATGACGAGTGGCCGATAGGGCCGATAATCGCGCGTATGTATGCGTTCAGTGGGGGATCGTTGGTTGATCCACCATGGTTCTAGTAATGTCCACCATCTTAAATGGCTATCCCTATTTCTTGTAGCAGGATGCAATAGCATAGTGGAATGCAGGACTTACAGTACATTTCAACATTTTGTTTTTAGTATAGGGATTTTTTTAAGTGCGATATTAAGGTATTTAAAATAAAATGACATTGCAACTTCTATTATACAGTGAAAAGGGATGAGACCTAAACCTACAACTTATTAAAAGGGAGTGGAGTGCAAAGATTTTCCTTAAGGTCCCTGTGGTCAGTGCATGTGTCCAGAACCACTGGTATTATAACAGACAATACAGCCTAAGGGCCTCATTTACCTAGAGGTGCAAATTGCTACAGGCAAATGTGGCTTCTTGTATTTAATACTGGATTTGCACCTGGTGGTAAATCCCAAAAGGGATTTTACCCCAGCGCCACTTTAAGACCAGCCATTAGCTGGTCTTAAATTGTGGAGTTAAAAGTTGAGCAAATCTTTTATTAAAAGTTGCACAGGCGTCTTTTGTGAAACTGGTGCAGCCAGTGCAATTATGGAGTTAAACTTGCACTAACCTATTCAATATTGGTTAGCACGAGTTTAATTCCTATTTTTAGCACAGCACGCCTGGGCAAATCAGGCCCTAAGTGTATAGAGCTATTAAATCAACTTACATTCATGAAAATGTCATTCTTGTTAGATCTCATCAGTGCAATATACGGGACAGTGATGTAACTAAGAATTACTGGAGGCATCCAGCAAAACTATGATTGGGCTGTATCTGTCATAGGGAAATGAAGATGGTGCCCCCCTGTTGTAGGCCTTGACAGCACAGGATACTAAGTAGTTATAACATTTAGATTGTGGTGAGCTTAAAGTACTTTGCCAAAGCTCTTTGATAGCATGAGATTGTAAAATACTTTTTAAAATACTGTTTTAAAAAGGTTCTGCTGCATTATATTTAACTGCATTATACTCTTTCCTTTACGATTATTAGGAGGGCTCTCTTCCTTCACCAGATCATCACACATGCCCTCTCATACAATGTAAACAGCCCCCACCAACAAACTTAACAATTTTGAAAGTTGGAATGTCGTAACTCCAATATTCAGTTAACAGATTCCTGTCTGTGAGAGGATTTTCAGTCCTGTATATCAATTATGTTTCTATTTTACAGTCTGTTATTAAAGTATGTGGCAAAGATTCTTAGCAATTTTATTCTGCATATCACATGCCTTGGAGCATTTAAGATCACTGTACTGAACAAAATATGAGTAGCAATTACTGTTATAAGCAAGAATGTGTTTGGCACAGATTCATGCCATGCTTCTTACCACTGAAACAATATACAGTGTTTTGAAGATGAAAATGCTTTTTTCTTTTTAACCTTAGTGTGTGTGTATATATATATATATATATATATATATATATATATATATATAGGTATTGTAAAAACGAGCACACTCGTGGGTCTTCTTACAAACATCAAAAGCGTGTTTATTCACAACGTGAAAGTTGACATGTTTCCACCCCAAACACAGGGCCGTCTTCAGAACATCTGAAACAAATCTCAGTGAAAGTTTGGGTTTTAAGCTGCTTATCTCTCAGACCCCCATACATTGTTTTGCATATCAAAATCTTGGGAGGTTTATTACTAATAAGCATGTGCGTGGCATGTCATCGCTTGACTGAGCCTGTAGGTATACCTTAAAGGGGCCACTTGATTGTATTTGTCCCCCAGGCCAAAAGGTCCCAGTCCTCCTCTATTCACTGTCATTATATTCTCTGAAGGAAAGGGGTTAGTTGCATGTGTGTGTAAGTGGGATGGGGGGGAGGCAAGGGCCAAATTGTAAAGTGCTGCGACCTGTGGGGGGAAAGAAGGCGTGTGTCTGTTTGTCTGTATGTTTGTCTGCGTGTGGGTCTGTCTCTATGTCTGACTGACTGTATGTCTGACAGTCTGTGTGTCTGTCTGTGTATCTGTATGTGTCTGTCTGCCTGTGTGTGTGTCTGTCTATGGGTATTTGTCCATGTGTCTATCTGAGTGTGTCTGTGTATCTGTGTGTGTGCACAGGCAGTGTCCATCTTTGTGTGCAGGGCCCTTCCTGTGCGCAGGGCCCATCTTTGTGTGCAGGGCCCATTTGTCCAATTGTGTGCAGGCCCACAGTACAACTAGATGCCATCTTGCTGAAGAAAAGAGAAGACAGCACTAGATGATTTTATGAATGGAATTTCATATGGTTATTTTAGCTTTAGATAGAGTTTGTTAGGTTAGACTGGTTTGTTAGGGCCCTAATGAAAGAGTTACTTTGATGTGGTGGCAGGCTTACTAATCTTTTGGCCAACATCTTTTTTGTATGGTGGGAATTTCAATTGCACAAACATATGATTTTATGTGCTATAACAATGGAGAAATGTAAAAATAACTGTTTCAAAATACAAAATTATCAAAACTTTTTCCACACTGAGCAAAGAAGCCACACACACGCATATCGCCTATAAGCACTACGGAAAAGTTGTTTCAGGTGCCAAAAACCTTAGGGACACCCCTGATTATAGTAAGGCCATGCCGAACACTGAATTGTGGCTGCTGTTTTAAGATTATTGCTATACTGAAGTTAACTGTATAGTTGTGCTGTTTTTATATACACTATGCTATTTGATGCTTCACTTTCCTATATATACAATATAATGTAAATATTTACTCATTGGTAGTACCAAGAAATGTACATTTAAAATGAGACCAGGATCATAAATCTAGTCTATCCAAAGTTACTGCAGTATAAAGGTTTTTTTTTTTATTGTACTGTGAGCTGTTTCATCACCAGCACCCCTGCTCTGCTCCAAGTCTCAGTCTAGAACATGCCCACTTCTGGGACATGCATCGCAAATCATCGGCCCCACCCTCAAACTTCTAAGGTGGCAATCCAATATTGGGTGCAAAATGCCTAAGTCAGTGTAAAATCCACGCAATCCGATGTATTATCGGGTTAGCATGGGTTTAACACTGAGTCTGCGCTGCCTGGGCCATTTCAAAGAATGTTCAGAAATAGCGAGGCGAAGGAGATGCAAAACCGCCTTAGTAAAGTTTTACAGTACTATGTAGCATGAAACTGTACACCATTTAAAAGGAGGCGCCCTTAACTCTCAGAGATCCTGCGATGTATAAAATCTCGCACAGGGATTTTTGCATCGCGGGAACTCAGGCAGATGAGCTTTGTCAGAAGAAGTTATTGCATCGCCCTTAATTTATTTTTAAAGCTCGCAAGAAGGACCCCCAATTCAACTTTACCCTTACGTAGCACCTAGAGATGTACTGTAAGAAAGGTAAGACTGCATGCTTTTCATGCTTATTTAATCTTAAAGGGGAACTGTGGTCTCCATACAAGTGGCATTTTTTTTAAAAAAGAGCACATCCTTATCTTTAAAATGACTTCAGGATCATGATTTTAGTTTCATCTATCCAAAGTTACAGCAGTATAAAGTGTGTTTTTTCTTGATAGTACAGTGAGCTGTGACATCACCAGCACCACTGCCCTGCCTCCAAATCTAAGTCTGTAGCATGCCCACTGATGGGACAGAGCATCATCAACTGCATCATAAACCTCGCCTTCAAACTTCTAAATTATTTTTGAAGCTAGTTTAAGCTAGCTTTAAATGACAAATAATGGTAATGACAGAGAATGGTTTCAGTTCTGTGACTAGTTTCAGAAAATATAACTTTTTTAGGGGGTGGGGCTTCTTACACAGCACATCATGTGCTTGTCACAGATAGGACAGACAAGGAACTGTAACTTTACAAGCCTATAACTTGAGATAACAGAGAAGCACTTTTAATTGAGACCATAGTTACCCTTTAATATGTTTGGAGACCGCAGTTCCTCTTTAATTCTGCAGTGCATGTTTATTTAATGTTCACATGGACATTTGAACTTTTAAAATCCTTTTACATTGCAGGTCCCTAATTTTACCCAGTCAAATCCCTAAATATAAAATATAATTTTTCATTCTATTAACATTTTAGAACTGAGTTTCATGAGAAAGGACATTTTCTTAGAAAATATTTTATTGTTTTTTAGGATTGAAAACTATTTAAGATTGTTAAACTATGGCTCTAATAAAAGGGCTCTAATAAATACCTAAATATTTAAGTGATAAGGACCTTTTAAAATCAGAATATACTTAAAGGATACTAAAGTCTGTTTAGCAAAGATTCTGTTGTGCCTAAAGTTAACCAAAATCCAATATTTAAACATTTAATAACAAAGTTTTTTATTGTTTTTTTTTTCAAATTAAGGATTGGCATTCCCTCCCCATCATGAATCCGATTGTAAATTTGTGATTCTTTGCAAATTCCCTTTTACAAATGTTCCCTATATTTTTAAATAAAGAGAAATCATTTGTGCGGCCACCCATTTAGCTCCCTGTTGCATAAGCAGCTATGTGTGCTTAGATTGTTCCTAGTTCAACTGAGTTTTGAGGACATTAAGAAACTCCGGCTCCAACAATTCAGATTCAATTAAATAAGTGTGGAAATTGTTGATTTGCAGGCTCTTTTGATCTGATATGGTCCTGCTCCCATGATGCAGCTAAATCAGAAAACATTACATTGTCTGATATGGCCAGGGAACAGGTCTGTGCCAGATTGGAATCAAGGCATGTGTTTTTGCTTGTTTAATCAATCCTTCAACATGTTAGGCAGGGGGCATGTTTCAGAGCTGCCAGAGCCCTTATAAGCAATGTGGAAAGTTAATTATATAGAAGGAATATGATTTGGCAAGTCTACTGCATAATATATTAACTCTTGGGCTGCTCCTGTTATAGTGCTACAGTGCTAGAGTGCTCCTTAATACAGTATATATCTAAAAGTCTGTAAATAAATGAAAAAGTAAATCAAAAAAGATCACAAGGCAGAGCCTTTTGCACATTTACATACATTTATTTAAAATGTTTAAACCCTGGCATACTGCAGAAACTAGAAAGTATTGTGTAAGTTTTAAACAAAATACTACAATCATCTTATACATTTTAATTTCTCATCTCCTGTGTCAATCCTGATATTCTTATAATTTGATCAAAGGCAACACAAGGTTCAAACACTATCAAAGCTTTTGGGACCTTTATGGCAATTTAAACACTGTAATTTCTATAGCCATGTTTTATAGAGAATGCATTACTGCTTTAAGATGTTATAGATTTTCATTTAAAGGATATTCATTTCTTTTCATTAATGGCTTTTAAGTGTACCATAAACTGCTAAGAATAATAGCAATTCAGAAACCAAAGAAAATTAAAAAGAAAACATTGAATTAATGTGTATTAAATTATAAAGGAAACTTTGAAATATTATTTAAATTAAATTAAATGTTTATCAAAAGGTTTGATTACAAAGGTAATTTAGTTTAAAATTTATGGTACATAATATTTAGAATTTAATTTAATTTTAGGTTATTTCTGCTATATGTTCATTCAATTTACAATAAATGAAGAGTTTTGTTGGAAAATCCAACTTCCTTGATAATCTCAAACTATCAAACACATTGAATCATATATTTGTGTATGTGCATGTTTAAGGATAATTATGCTCACCTTCCCACATCCTCTCCTCTTTTCATAAAGTTTGATTCTTTAATGGGTGGAGAGAGGAATCTGCGAGATTCCAGAATCCTGAAAATGCAGGAAACCTCTTAAGACGACAATGTAATATATTTTCCCATCCCTTGTTACCTGACTACACTGACCGCAGTTACTGCATTATGGGAATGCGGTCAGGTAAGGGGTGCTAGCTTATGACATCTTTACAAGTTGATGGAATATATGTTAAGTTTCATGATACTTAGTAGTGCAACACAATACATAACTAAATATGTGTTGCATCAGGAGTGCTGCTCTATTTTTGCTCTGGTTTTCCGCCTTCCGAACTTTTCTGAACCGCATTTTTGAAAATTTTCGAAATAACAAGGATTTCTCGTATTTTCAAAAATGCGTGAAAATACGTATTTTCGAATATTACGAGGATTTCTCATATTTTCGAGAATGCGGGGAAAATACGTATTTTCGAAGAATCCTCGTATTTTCGAAGAATCCTCGTATTTTCGAGGATTTTTCCATTTTAATGGGTTTTAATGGGTCCACTCGCGGATTTTCGAATTTCCGAATTTTTCCGAAAATTTGCGGATCCTCGGACATCTCTACTGCTCTTTATCTAAAAAGATGTTAAAATGGAGCAGACCACATAAAATGAGTGTTGAATCCAAACCTGATATAACATTGGGTAGCATGGGTTTTACATGTAATTAACAATGAAAGATATTGCATCTTTCTTTAACTGTCTACTACACCTAGTTGTCCACACCTCTCTGGTGTTTTTCCAAGAATTAAAGAGCCATGGATAAAAGGTGCATTCTACTATATGGAATAGAAGAATATCACATTTGTTATTAATACATATCAATACACCAAGAATTTTAACTTATTCTAGCGCCATTTAAAAACAGTGGCTCTTCAGGCTTCTGTACATTTGGCTGATTTTGTGAACTGCACCAATGTTTCAGTTTGCAAACTTTACCCACATCCTTACAAAACACACAATAAAAGAAATAGTAACAAATAAGTATACTGTGATACTTTTTCTAATGACTAACAGTTTATTTAGTTGACAAGGTTTCGAGGGATATACCCTCTTCATCTGGTCAGAGCAGTACTGATTTTTAAAATGGATTTATCTGGGGACTCCATACATTTTTTTAGACACCACTCTGAAACTGATAGATGGCCAAATACAAACATCTCTATACAGAAAACCCACTGGCAGATACAAATATCTCCACTACAGTTTTCACCAACACTACACCAAGAAAGGAATCGTATATAGCCAAGCAACTAGATACCACCATATATGTTCAGAGCCTGATGAGAGAGACAAACATCTATGTGTATTTGGGAGGTCATTTCAACAAAATGGATATTCGCGTGCAACTATTATTGTGAACAGCTTTAAGAATTCCCAGTAAAAAACTCCTACAGTACAAAGAGAGAAAATGAACATCCGGGTACCCCTAGTAACAACTTACAACCATTCAATAGGGGGGTTACGGAAAAAAATAAAAGAACTACAGCCATTGATAAGTGAGGATGAAAACCTTAAAAACATTTGTCCAGAACCTCCTGTCCTTGCATTCAGACAGCCACCAAACATAAAGCAAAAACCAGATAGAAGGAAACAACACACAGTCCATGGTGATAATTCATCAGGTACTACACCATGTGGGGGTGCTAGATGCAAGCTTTGTACCAACATTAACAGTTCTTCATCCATTACACACAGGAAGGGATTTTTTCCCATCCATGAATCCTATACCAGTACATTCAGCAATGTGGTGTATTTAATACATAATACAAATGTGTGAACGCAATATATATATTGGAGAAACTTTCCAAAAACTGCAAAAGAGGATGAATTCCCACAGAAGCAGCATTACCAACCATGACGAGGATAGACAGTGTTTATTCCTAAATGACACTGTTTTTACCAGCCTAGAAACACTATGGAAAACTTCCAAGTACAAATCTTTTAGCAGCGCCCCGGAAAGAAAAGGACTGCCTTCTCCCCCCCCTTCATTTTTTGACCAGAATTAGCTTTTTACTTTCTGTTAAACCTTTGTTAAAATCAGTACTGCTCTGACCCGATGAAGAGGGTTTAGCCCTCGAAAACTTGTCAACTAATTAAACTGTTTGTCCTTAAAAAAAGTATCACATTACTCTTATTTTTTACTATCTATATATTGGAATAATACGGCACAACAATTATATTCTGTGCAGAATAAAACATAAAACAGGCACTTCTGAGGTTTAGCCTAGTCTTAAATAATGTGTGACGTATGCAATAGCAAACTAGTTAAGCACGTCAAGGCATTTTTTTAGCCTTTTTCATTGTTAATACATTGGTTTTAATAATAAAATATGTGGCACATTAAAGCGTTAAAAAGTTAAAATCATTGATTTCAGTTTCTTAATCTAATCCACAGACCTCTTCCTTTCATCAAGTATTTAGCTTTAGTGTCTTATTTTCAAATCCCAGATGGCAAAATAATTTCCCCTAGTGCCATAATAGATGGTTGCTATTTTTATCATCAAAAATTACAGTTTTCTTCTGACTACCATAAAACCACTAGCTTTCCACTACCCACCAATTAAACATCTTTCTGGATTGTGGAATGTTGATTTTTATGCTGAGTTTATGAATGGTGTTTCTACTCACTGGGGATAATGCCTCCTGCTGTCAGGAACAGTGTGCATCAAAGTATGTTATTTGAGACTGAAAGACAGACACAAACATTTCAAGATAGATAGATAGGACAGCATGGTGGCACTGTGGTTGGCACAGTTGCCTCCCCGTGCTTGCGTGGGTTTCCTCCAGGCACCCTGGTGTGCTTAGATTGTAAGCTCTCTGAGGCAGGGCCTAAAGAGGGAGTATAGGGGCGCTATATAAATCCACAATAATAATAATAATAGATATTGAAAGACAGATAGTATAAAGGTGTATATAGATATTTTTAATTATATGCATACATTTAGGGTTCTACAAACCTCTATAAAAGATATAGGGCCCTTTTTGTTGTAAATTTGACATTTACAGGGTTATAGAAACTATAGTTTTGACCTGTCCTGTTGGATGAGGTACACTAATGCCTCAGCATATCATTGCATTGGGAGGCTATAATATATTCATGTTACTATCACGCTTTTCCCATCTTCCCATACCTTTTATTTTTTTCAAATTCGTCTTTATTTATCCACAGGTAAATACCATCATGGTCTTGTTATACAAATTAAGCATTTAAAGCAATTTGAGGGGTACATGAAGTATATTGAGTTATTTTTATACACCTGTGACTTTTATCTTAATTTGGGAAAGGGTAGGAGAGGGAAGTCGGTGGGGAAGGAAGTTCACATAATTTGAATAGGGATGGCCGGTTCACGGATCCGAACCCGGATCCGCCGCGGATTTATCCCGTTCGCGAGCGGCGGATTTATCCGGATTTTCCTCCTACCGAACTTCCAAACAGTGGATTTCTCGTATTTTCCGGAAATTTTCGAAAATACGTATTTTCAAAAATTTACGAAAATACGAGGATTTCTCCTAATTTCGTAAATACGTATTTTAGAAAATTTTCGAAATTACGAGGATTACTCGTATTTTCGGAAAATAAGTATTCTCGAAAATTTTCGAAATTACAAGAAATCTCGTAATTTCGAGGATATTTTTCATTTTAGTGCGTCCGCTCGCGGATTTTCGAATTTTCAAATTTTTCCGAAAATTTGCGGATCCTCTGTGCTAGGATCCTATGGACTCACTCTATGGTGAATGCACCTGAGAAGGCTGCGTGGTCAAATTGGTCCAGTAGCCACATCTATAAAAAGTGTGCTATCTTGGCCATCAGCCCCCTCAAGGAAGCCTATAAAATGCATGTTCTAGTTTAGCCAGGGTAGTTTTTGTTTTAACTAAGCGGTCTCTTGAGACCTATGTCTACACACACCCACTCCATTATACATGTTAGGGAGGCCTTTGTTTCGTGTATGGTAGCCATCAGAAGCAGAGAGAGCATGATTGTGAGCTCAGTTTCTCATTAAAATAATCAGGTTATGTTTTAGTGCCCTTAGGGGTGTTTCTAGACCTTTTGGCACCTGAAACATACAAAGCCCTCCAATTCACCAGTGACTGTTAACTTAATCCCAAAAAGAGTCAGGTAAATATATGATGCCCCCACAGACTGGTAAATATAATTTGTCTATGCAGATTGGTAAATATAAGTTGCCCTCCCAGGCTGGATGCCCACTCAGACTAGTAAATATAAGATGCCCACACAGACTGGTAGCTAACTTAAATGTGCTGACCTGCTGTAAAACAACTGGTGTTGCTGCCAACAAAGATATTACGAACTTGCTACCAGTTCTCGAATTTATTTCTGCCCCAGCTTTGATTAAAATTATAATTATGTTGACATAACTACCAGAAGCAGCCAGGTTCAAAGGGGTGTAATCTGAAATATTTTAATGCTCTTTGTGTGCCTGAGCCAATAGCAACTCCAGTACATCTTGCCTGTCACCAGAGCAGGCTAAAGATAACTGGGTATTTTTTGTTCACTCAGACTGAGCTGCAATATCTGCACCCCTGTCTAGCAAGATTTCTACAACACCAACATGCCCAGCAGTTGCCACTAAAATAAGTGGAGTGAAACCTTTATTTGTCTTGATGCTTAATTTTAGTCTCATGGTGAAGAAGTGTCTGCACAAGCTCATGTCCACCAGCACAGGCAAAAGTAAAAGCAGTATCATGATTGCTTTCAGTCTGTGTATAAAGAAGCCACCCACTCCCCTCCCTCGCTCACCTGTAAGCATGCAGGCCAGGAACAAGAGACTAAGTGGAAAAAAAATCCGGAGGCATGGTAGGCAGGCCACGGTTGGCGCTTTCTACTTTTTTCAGGGACATGCAACATGGACAAACTTAAGATTAATGAGAGGGGTTATAGAATTTCAGAGTGGAGAGCTACAAGAAAGAAAGATATAGGATGATGGAAGCAGTGTGTGTGTGTGTGTGTGGGGTATCTCTACAGTTCTGTGATGACCTAAGGGTGCATGCAGGGATATATGGGGACACTAGAGAAGAAAGTAAGTGCAGCAGAATCAAAGTGAATTATGTAGTTGTCTGGTACAGGGGATATTTAAGTTTCTGGTCAGTAGAGAGTTTGCCTACTATTGACAGAAGGAGAAGGAAATAAGGGAAGCAGAAAGAACAGTAAGCACAAGGTTACAGTAGTACAGACATGAAAGGATAAGAACATTCATAAGCATTGTGGAAGTCGGAAGAAACAGGGAAATACAGTTTTTTGAAATAATGTGTAACTGGATTTAGCAACACAGTTTATGTGCTTAGAGAAGGAAAGAAAAGTAGAAAATTACTCCTTGGCATGGTGCCAACTGAAAAAAGGTAATAGTGGTATTGTCAAAAGAAATAGATAAAGTCCAGAATGATTAGTTCAATTTTAGTTATCATTATGCATTGTCTCCGTAACAGGGTACTGATGGAAGGAGGGAAAACTATGTCACTTTCTGTTATGTACTTTACATACTGGTGCTAATGATGAGCTTGATAAAGGGAACAGGGGTTCCTGAAAAATTTGCTTGTAATAATGAACATTTGAATAATAAAACTATAAATTAGAAGAGACAGCTGTGTGCTGTAGAACATTTCAATCTCTAATTAGAAAGTAACCATGAAAGTAAAGAGAACATGAAGAAAGTTTCCTGATAAATAACTTTGGACAAAAGTTTTTCACTTGCTGAACTTATTATTTTTAAACATCCTTGCATTGTGCAAACCAGGCCACAGATATCACTGTTTTTAATTTCCTGTAAGCATAATTATGACCCATTTTCAATATTCAGCTTTTTTTTCTTGAAGTTTGTTTAGCTTATTACAGACACGTCCCAGCCCTCCACCCGCCTCAAAATAAATGAATATATAGGAAAGAACGGAAGAAGCATTGTATCTAAATAACTAATTGCCAAACTTGATGAATCATTGTCTTTCTAATGAAAAACCTACAAACCGCTGACCTTTTAAATGTAATACTGGAATACATTGACCTTCAGTTCAGAATTTACATTTCACATTAACAAGTCCAAGGGTATTACAAAGTATACAGAAAATATATACATATATCCATTCTCAATCTATGCAATGCATTGCTATTTTAGTTAAAAATATTTATTGTGGGGTATATAGTTGTACTAGGACACACAAAAGGAAATAACACATAATACCAGGAATGTGGTTGTAGGCTATTAGCTAATCCAAGACTAGCAGCAGAATATTTGTAATGGAAATCAATAGGCACATGACGTCTTTCTAAATTTCAGTCTCCAAGCTAAGAGACGGTTGGAGGGTTGGGCACATGACCAAAAGAGCTTCTCTTTTTTTTAATACCTTGTTGGATATTACGATGCCCTACTTATACATTGCAATAAACATTCAACAATTAGTTTTAAACACGCCTTTTTTTAATAATTAGTACAACCTGAAATATTATGACAAAGAGTTCTGATTTATATATATTAAATATTTTTGAAGCTCCAGGACACAATGCTCATATTGTAATTGAAACATAACTAAACACATTACACTATTTCAGAAGTATTTTTGTGGTTTTGAACCATTTTGCTATGTCTCTAAATAAGTTTGTTCCTATTTTATATCCTATTTGAAAGGATACAAAAACAGGTCATACTTTTATGTAAAAAGGGGAATAAAGATCACCACAGGAATATAACATGGATAAGGCTGCCATTCTTACTTCAGTATATTATAACATACATACAGTATCAGTACTATTTATCCTTATTGGTCCTGATGCAGGAGTCTGATCTCCTTCCATAGTCACTGGTCAACTAATGAGCAAATTTACTCAATGCAAAGGATGCATTCTCAGTGGGCTGTCTTGAGGTGATTAGCATACTAATAAGGTATTTATACATTCTGTTCTGGGACCTAGAAGAGAGAATGAAGTATATATCTTTATTATAGCAAATGATCCCCAGTTAAGGGTGGCAGATTTAGGGCTGTTTGCTTACAGAGGGCAATTTCATTAAGAAAGTTTGGTTGCTTAAGAATGCACAAACCTGACGGGTTCCTTCTGCTGGTGTCCCAGGAATAGAGATGGACGAAATGGCTGTGGGACCTGGGAAATTGTCTGTGGGACATGTTCGAATATCCAGGACTTTCGAAAAACTCAATTTTACTCTTGATTTTTCACTTTTGATATTCGATATTTACTTGTGTATTGGTATAATAGACATTTTACTCGCGGATTTGATATTCAATATTTAATCGGGTATTGGTATAATAGACATTTTACTCGCATATTCGCACATCTCGAATGTTCGAACATTCGATAATTATCGAAAGTCCGGAAAATATCGAAAATTCGGGTCCGAGATAGTTTGAGAAGTCCGAGTCCGTTCGAACTTGAATAGTTCGGTTCGAACTCAGGTTTGAGTTTGAGTTCTAGTCCATCTCTACCCAGGAATCGATGTGGAATTCTGAATGTCAAACCACAACATTTTAATGCTGAATTGTGGTGTTTTCAACCAACAACATTTTTTTTGCAGAAAGTCGAAAGTTCGAAAACTGACCCATTAAAGTCAATGGGACTCAAATATTTTGAAAAGTTTGAATGAAATACAATTAAAATATCAATGGTAACTTAATGTAAATAGCTGCAGGACATGGGAAATGGTCTGGGGAATATGTTCGAATATCCATGGCTTTCGAAAACTCGATTTTACGCTCACATGTGCTACTTTTGAGCTCTCGCGGTTGAACATTCGATAATTATCCCATGAAGGACTCGCTAATTCGAGAATTTGATATTTACTCGGGTATTGTTATAATAGACATTTTACTTGCATATCGAAAGTCCGGAAAATATCAAAAATCAGGTCCGGGATTGTTCGTGAAGTCCAAGTCCGTTCGAACCCGAATAGTTCAGCTCAAACTCGGGTTTGAGTTCGAGTTCTAGTCCATCTCTACCCAATATTTTAATGCTGAATTGTGGTATTTTCAACCAAAAACATTTTTATAGCAGAATTGATCGTTTTACCTGAAACCAGGTTTGGGTGGAAACTCCAGTACATCCTTACTACTGTCTTACTTTCTGTAAGTACTTCAGATACCCGAAACACCCTCTCCATTCCTGTTGCTGTGCAGAAATAAAGCTCTTTTTGAAGCATTTTCTAGCTTTAAAACATCATTTTGTACTGAATACTTTAATACCTCAAATTATTGGCTGTGAATAGTATATAGTATTTGTATTTTTTATTGTATTTCTATTAGCTAATTAGAAATGTGCTACAGGCACTGCCAGTTGCAAATGATATTTCAGGTTGCCTTTATCTTTGCAACATTGCAAGCTTTAATGTAGAACATTTGCTTCTTCTGGTAATCAAAAAGCAATTTCTTAACCTGCATCTTCTTTCCTTTTAGATTTAGACCCAGAGGATTAATCTGCATGCACTGCCAGTGACAATTCCTCGTGAGCGCTAAAAATAGTGCTATGATTAGTGCCATTATACTACAGAATATAAGGAACAGCACAAATAAACATGAAGGGCATTGCTACTGCATGCAAAACTCACAGTGGTGCAACACCTAAAGAGGATACAATAATTTCACCTATTATTAAACACAACAAATTCAGCTGGTGAAACATCACATCATTTTGTGAAACCAAAGCTGAAAGTTCTATCCATCTTAACTGGAAACACTTCCCATTTTGTTCTAGTGCCCAAAGAAAATGCTATCACCAAACATGATACTTCTGTTTAATAAAGTACTTAAAGGGCAAGTTCTCTCCTTAAATGAAAAATTGTATATAGGAGAATCACCCCCACACCCCAAAACTGGAATATTTAGAAATCTGAGAGATGTAAATCTAACCTGAAATGGTTCCCTTTCTGCTTCCTGTTTTTTCCAGTTAGCAGCCATCAGGCATACCCAGTTAAGTGTATACAGTACACTTCACAGGAAGCTGCAGCCTTGCTTCCTATCATGTTAAAGCTCAGAAATCATCCCTCCCTCTAACACAGTTTTCAGTGCATTTAAAAATATTAAATGCTCTTGTCTCATTAACATTTCTAAATTCCTTTCCTTTTCATACAAAAAAGAAAAGTAATCTTTGCAGTTTATATCTTAGCTAGCATGGATATTAGGAACATAATATTAATATTTTAGTAAAAAATTAAAAGTCTGGGGGATTGAACCTGCAACCTCATTTGCATCTTGCTAAAAGGGGACCTTTCTACCACTATCCCAACAGAGTTACTAGCTGGAACATAAGATCATGTAGAATCTTTATCTTTTTCTAGAAACATAATGGAAACAAAAAAAAGCATAGGCGGAGGGTGACTTTCAGAATAGGAAAGGCTAATGGGGTATCGTTGCCGCGCGTAGTGCGTCGCAAAATTTTCTGGGTCACGCCCCTTTCCCCGCCCAGGTCACACCCCTTTCCACGCCCCAGGTCACACCCACTTTGTATTTTACACAACATAAAGTGTTAGTTTTAAATTTTATATTTTACATAAAATGGGCAATAATATGCTTGGCACAGAAATGAACAATGATATGCTTGGCACAGAAATGGATAAGAGATAGATAGATAGATAGATAGATAGATAGATAGATAGATAGATAGATAGAGAGATAGATAGATAGATAGATAGATAGATAGATAAGAGATAGATAGATAGATAGATAGATAAGAGAGAGATAGATAGATAGATAGATATAGATAGATAAGAGATAGAGATAGATAGATAGATAGCAGAGTTAGATAGATAGAGATAGATAGATAAGAGATAGAGAGTTAGATAGATAGAGATAGATAGATAAGAGATAGAGAGATAGATAGAGAGATAGATTATCAGTCTGACGTCACCGCGGGCGCAATTGCGAGAGCGCAAGGGCAGTTGTTCGCGGGCTTTTCCCGCGAGGTGGGCTGATGCATATACGCGCGACGTCCAAGCGTCGCGCTTGTGACGTCATACATGCGACGCCCGTGCGGCGCTCGTAACAGCATAACAGGCTACAGCAGCAGACTGCACCGCAGTGCACACCCCAAGTGCCAAGCGGAAGTCCCCAACAAACCCGGAAATACGGAAATAGCACTGACTGACACCACCATCAACCCCCCACCCCCCACCCCACCCCCCCCCCACCCCCCATCCTGAACACTGGTCAAAAAAAAAAAAAACAAATGGAAATTTAAAGGTACATTTATTTTTTTTTTTTTAAACTCCAACAGTTCTTCACTTGGGAAGGCTTAGCCTTCCCAAGCCTTATGGAAAATCCGCCTATGAAAAAAAGTCTGGGGTTTTGAACCTGTGGCCTAATAGGCTGTTTGTCAAAATATGCACTTTAGCATGCAAGACACCACAGTGCTGCGCACACACAAATGATGCATATACATTACAATCTTTAGTGTTTCACTTAGGAATACATGTCAGTGAAATCAGCTGTATATATTGTATTATAACAATGGCTGTCAGCAATTTATGCTGGGCTGGTAAAAAAAACTAAAAAATGTCTATACATGTAGAAACATTTTCTTAGAAACAAAAGGGGAACAACAACAAAGAAAAAGAAGTAAACTGAATCAATAGACTATTTTGTATTGTTTCATAAGTAAGCCAGGGGATTTGAACATGTGATTTTGTGGCCTGAGTGTTTCTAAAAACATAAAACAAATATTTATATGTTGCACCACCAGAGCTAACACAGAGAACACAGGTACATTTAGAAAATGTGTTTTTCACTAGAAACAGATGCAAAGGGAAAAAAAAAAACTGGCAGCAAAAATAAATGTAATATATTTGTATTGCCCTATGCAGGATATATTCAATTAACAGTGGCGTGGAGATATCTGTATAGAAAATAATCTGTGCATAGGGACTGTGAATACTGAGGTCAGGGGGCGTGGCTCTTCAAAGACTACATGGGCTGTAAGTTGTACAAGCCTTTTTAATTAAAGAATCAATTACTTACATGTACTAAATGCAATTTACTAGAGAAGAATCTAACAATGCACAGGTGTTCTGGGGAGAAAAGATTTCACATTAGGATTTAAAAAAAAAAAAAAAAAACTTTAGTTTTTCTTTAACTGACCCTGAACTATACTATACAAGTGTTTTTCTCTATGCTTCCAGAATTTTGAAATGCCACTAAAATTAGCCACATGGGATTGTATGTTTATGTTACTTAATGCATTATAGTAAACAGCATTATGAAACATAAAAAAAAGAAAACATTAAAGGGAAAATAAAGATCACAGCCCTTAGGCTTCCACTCTTACCTTCCAATCAGACCATTTCTTCTTCCTGGTCCTAGTGTAAGGGTTTCGCTATGTTTCTTGGTCACCAGGCAAACAGTGAAAGAGCATGCTCAGCAAAAAGTGGATTCTTTCTAGGACTGTCCTATGGATGTACATAATGTACAAATTAAGACATGTCCAGTCTGGAGAGAAAAAGGGACTGATATCTACAGTATAGGACAAGATCCTGAGCTGACAGTGGCAGCTTTAGGGCTGTGTTTAATAAATATTAAAATGATAGAAAATGTTGAACACTTTATTACATGCATTTCTAACCAGATATTTAATGATTAGTTTTGCCCCTGTTCTCTCCCATTCTGCCACCTCCTCTCCCAACTCAATGAGTTTTTAGGAACTTGAGCATGTGTAGTGGAGGCAGCAGGGGAAAGAACAGTCAATCACTGACTGTGATGTCAGCAGTCACAGCCTTGATTGGCTGATAGAGGGAGGAACCAACTTCCTCTGCTAGAATGGAGGCAATAATTATCCTAAAATATCTAGTTAGTAGTAATAGATCTAAGAATGTGCTAAATATATAAGTTAGGGGCAAGTAACTGAGAAGTGACTAGATTTTTGTTTTAATGTGTGCAAGACATGCATTCTCAGTTAATAATAAAGCAATGTTTCATTCTGTATGTACTCTAGATTCCCCCATGCTATTCTTTATTTTGTCTCCTATCTAGTAACAGCAAAATGCATCATTTCTTTGCTATGCATCAAGTTCCGTTTGAGACTGGCTAACTGTGTTTCTATGGAAACTGTGAAAATCTGAGGCAACATATGACAGTTTCTGCAGAAAATTCAATTATTTGCAAATATACAGAGGATGCTGCTTTGGGTAATGTTTGTTTACTGCATGATTTGAATTACTACGAACTATTGTTTTCACATATGCTAATAAGATATCTGGTTATGGATGTTTAACCTCACTAACCTGTTTTAGCTGCTGTCCTTTACTTGGAAACATTCTGGTTTGGCATAGGATCAATTTATAGCAAATGATCAAATTTAACATGCATTGTAAACATTGGTGTGGAACTTGGTGTGTGTTTATATGTTTCCATCATAAAGATCAGATACATAAAACTGTCTTTTCCGAGTAATGACAATTTTAAATAATACAAAAAGTTGTGTCAAATGTCACCTATACCCTACTTTAAAAATGGGCGCTCCCCTTTATACTAAACCATTTCCTGCATATATGCATCAAAATATGTAGAAATATGCATCAATTTGATAGAATCATATTTATAAACTGAGTTAAATGAACATCTTTTACATGATTAGATACAAATATGCAGAGTAGATGCATTTATTCAAAATGTGTACCCAGGCAGTGAAATATAGGTCAATGTCTTACACAATGAAAGTTGCTGATGAGAGGTTTTGATTCTGTTAGCCTTTCAGAGCTGATGATGCTTTCATTGTTCATATCACCACTTCATTTTGCAGAAGGAATATGCTAAATCTGTGAACCTAATGCAAAACATATTTAACAAAGTTATTTTAGCATTTGCAAGCCAAAAGGCACCTGGAAACACTAATATCCTCGACAACCTACAGTAGAATTGAAAACAATTCCTAAACATTTACTGAAATAACCAAAACATTATAACACTTTTTTTCATTTAATGCTCTACTTTTATGTGGATTAACAGGTTTCAAAAGCTGGTTTGAATTATATTAGCAAGAAAAGGAACACATACTAATGATATAACAAAGTAGTCATTAGTAAAGCATTTACAGGTGGCAGAGACTTCCTTTCCCTGGTGCATACTCACAGAATGTCAATGTCAACAAATCACTTTCTGATTCAAACACCATATGGCATAGGGAGAACTAAAATGGAATGCTGCACCAGTAAAGTGGACAGAATGCATGGTACTCCAAGTGACCCTCTGTGCTTATTACTGAAGCAATCATTCAACTGGTTGTATATGTATTGGCTATACAAGCTCTCATTTTGAAAATAAACAAAATAGATTCCTTATATTAAAAATAATATGCAAAAGAATACATCTTTCATTATTAATTAACCTATATTTATACATTTTAATAAGTATCTTTAGACATACAGCAATTGAAAACCCTCATTGTAAATAAAGTATATAACATTGCTGATAGCAGCTGGTGCAGGTGAAAGGGCAACCCCAGCAAATTATATGCATTACTAACTTAGGAACCAGAGTAGCTGATCCAGCAAAAGCCAAAGGACATATAAAATACTGTAAGTAGACCTTTGCTCTTTAAATCTTTAAAATGGACAGCAAAATGTCCTGCTTTAACAAGCTTGCAATTAGCTGCATCACACCAATGGTCTCTTATCTAATGTAAATAGTGACTCATAGATACTGATTAGTAGATTGATTACCGAATATATAATGTCCTTGTTCAATGTGAAATATCTGTGATTTGTTCAGTGTTAGCATTCCCATCTGAAGAACCATAACACACTTCAAAGGCACTGACATTTCATACATCCATTGCTTCAGCTGTAGATTTTAAACCCTGTTTTGTTGCATTAGCTCTCATACTGCTTTTTAATTTCCTAGCTATGCTCAGCACAGAACAAGCTTCAAAATGTTCAATTATAATAATTTCCTTTTTAGTCAAGCAAAAAAATGCAAACAGAGGAGGCATGTTATTTTGTTGCCTGACATGTTTGACAATGTACTTTAAAAGTGTTCTGTTTAACAAATTGCATTGTAGATTTTATCCCTGTTACATTAATCCTTTCATTACCAGAGTGTTTAAATCAATTAGCTTTTTCAGATTCTGCTTCACATGGGTATGTAAATTATTGCACAGGAATTGAATAGGGATGCCGAAATGAATAAAGCCATTTCCAAATTAACATATACATTAAATTGACTTGGCTAATTGACAGGTAATAAAAAAAATTAAAATATGTGTTTACATTTTTAAAAAATATATAGTAGTTCTGTTCCCAGTCCCTATATTTAAACATAAATAACCCCTTAAACTAGAGCATAAACACGCAAGAAAGTATATTGAGTCTGCACTTCTAAGCAAGTAGGTCTGCAATCCTTACTTAAGCTAATGAACAATCTCAAACTCAAATTTTATTTGTAGAACATGAACACATGAACACATACTGTGTGAAATCACAATGTAAATAATAAGCTTTTTGGTAGCTACTTTAAAATACTTTTGGCAATAACTGTTACGCTAGATACAAACATGCAACTTTGCACTTGACGCCTGGCCCCTGACTGTATGATGAATGGCCATTTTGGCTGACGATTCGTTTAGGTATGAGGGTTTGTTTTTGTGTGGTTGATGATCTGCTGCGAGTTGGGCATCCCATGTGAAATTGCATGCCAGACTACCTAACAAAGGGGATTGCCACCTAAATATTATGCACTGCTTCACTTGGTTATGTCAAAATTAAAAGGTTCCTGATAAATTCCATAATTTATTTTCTCATTGACTTCGAGGAGGAGCTTGACTCCCAGCTAGCTGAAGTATGAAAATTGAATTAAGCAGTATTACAAAATATTTTCTAGACCTTCTTTTCATAAAACTAAATGGGGAAGTTCAGTACATATGCTTCAAGGAAAAAAGTAATATTTTCTCTTTTCAATGACCATAATCTGTCCATCCAGTAAATTGTTTGTGCATAAATAAATACCTCAAAAGCCCTTCCTTTTTGCAGGACCTATAATATTCAGCTATAGTCTCAGTGCCCTGGATTGATTCAGCTATGATCTGAGAATGTTTGACCCATCCATGAGGAATAAATTACTGTTTGGATGTGCTCATCCTGGGAATAAGAAGGATTGTTGCAGAACTTGAAATTGCATTTTGGTCTACAGATTTGGCATTTTAACTTTCATAGAAAAAAAAGTGGGGAGCTGGAGAAAACATTTGAGAGGCTCCATATTAGAAATGAAATAATTTGTAATAGCTAATTAATAAATTAAATATATGGGTTCCAGACCATCAATAATTAGATATGTTGTGTTTCTGTAGAAAAGAAAGAGGAAAGTAGTGGTAATCTATCACCTTAAGTAGCCCTCATCCAAAGGGGATACTAAAATGGAATCGCCGTAGGGACCCCAAACGGAGCAATAAGAAGTGTAAGGTCAGCATAAACTTTGCTTATAACAACTTTTTTGTTGTTGTTTTATTAGAGCAGTGATAGTCATTTATGATGTTTAAATGGTTCCTGATTTGAGTAGATCACTGAGAATTGTGTTTTTGCGCAACATATATGAATATGTTTTCATGTTAAACATTTTGTGGAGTATGAATAAGTTAAAGAAAAGATTATTGATAATAATGTAACATGTAATAATGTAACAATTTTTAATATCATTGTAATCCTAAATGTCATTATAGCCACCATCTATCCATCCTTTTATGGTTGTCTAATGATACATTAGTATCTATCTATCTATCTATCTATCTATCTATCTATCTATCTATCTGTCTATCTATCTATCTATCTATCTATCTATCTATCTATCTAGTTAAATAAAGCCCTGTAAATAAAATAATCCCTCTCTAGACTTTTTTTTCAATCTTCTATTCATTTTCCACTGTGTTCAATTGTTATCCTAAATGTAATTACAGAGATATATCACTGTCAAGTCATTGTCTCCTAGACTAGCTCTTACATTTTTGTAAGGAAGAGATGTTAAACATGGGAAATGTGGTATTTGGGCTCAAGGGTTTTTCAAGAATCATTGGGAGGATGGGGGGGTGTAAGTGTAAAATAATTAATTTACCTTGTGGGGCAAATCCATTTCCACAAAATTATTTGTTATTTATCACATAAAATCTGCCCTTAATATGGTTTTAGAACCTTATTTGTACAGCTTGTCAACTGTAATATTATAGGTAATGGATTAAAAATTTTGTTACAAATGTTTTGGATCAGCATAATAAGGCAATTGTTTCAGCAAAGCTTTTAACATGCACTGTTATTAATAATTCTTGGGAAATTATAGGTATCACATACAACTCTGCACCAGGCTACATCCAATTCATTTTATTAGCTTTTGAACCATTGTGATTATATCCCTTGGTGTGCATACAATATATACCTGATTAAGTACAATACCTGTAAAATGGCAGTTTGATGATTCACTGATTCACATGGAGGTTCCATTATATCCTTTTTTTCTGTATACTACAATATTACTCCTTATTCAGAGATTGGGGCAGGAGTATAACATTTGGAAAACAAGTTTGCTTCTTTTAAAATAATGTTACACAGCTGTTTTCCTACCCTACCAACTCCCCCTTCCCAACTCATAAACAAAATATGTTTATGAGTCTGACTATATTTAGCCTGATTTTATGCTGAATTGTTTTCAGTTTGATTTGTATCAATTGAAAATGGAGTTTGATAATAGTGAATGTAAATTGGCTGTGAACTACAAAAAGACCATTCTAAAACATTTATTTATCTTATTATTTGCAAATCTAGATGTATTCTAATCAGTTCACTCTATTCTATCTTTATCCTCTGCACCTCTAAATATGCAACTTCATTGTTTTGTCCATTATTGTTTCCAGTTATATTTCCAACTTTTTTGTTTGTTTCACTTTTCTGCTAAATTAATCTCCTTTCAGGTTTTATTCTTATTTTCCCCAGTAATGCCTGTTTTATTTTATATTATAACATATTAATCTTTTGTTTTTTGTTGTTGTTGTCTAATTGTTAACAAACATTTTGCAAAAAAAAAAAAAAAAAAAATAGAAACAGAATAAAAGAGTTTGCTCTATTTACCTGGCTGGATAAATAAATAAATTAAATTTTAAGTATTTAAGCATACATTTAAGTATGTAGATCCCATGGGAATTTGTCTAGCACTGGCAAAAAGTAAAGGACCAAAATTGACCAATCATGATGCCGATGAACGGCTGCCATCAGCAATCAGTGCGGTCAATCTACTCTACTTTAAGTAGAGGGAGTCAATATGATTGGTCTGTGTATGGTAACATTTATAGTATAGGATTTTGGTATAGCCACCTTTAGTCAATAGCAATTTTTCCTTTTTATGAGAAAGAGCGTAATGTTTAGGGAAAAAAGACTCCAATACTGAGTCTGTCTTTCTATCTATCTATTTATCCATCTATTTAACAATTTATCTTAACTTCTTTTGCAGGGTTCTTCATTATAAAAAGAAGTGACCAGACCTGGCTAGTTGGCCTTTAACAAGTAGCTTTTTTTCAAAAAGGCATTCATTGTATAGGTCAACATCATATAATGAAAAAACTAATAACATTTTGAAATAGTTATGCCTATCGAGCTAGAAGTATCAGCAGCTCTAAGCACAAAATAAACATTCTCCAACTCCAATCTAGAGTATAACGCAGAATCTGTATAACGTAGAATTGCTTACATAGCAATTCTACTATGTGTAGTACATGTAAATGTACCTTGAAATGTGTTCCCTTCCTGTACATTTTTAAAAGGTCAGATTTCTGTTTTCATTGCTCATTATCTTCATTCAATGTTGATTCTTACCAGTGACATGGAAGTTCTTCAAAAGTTTTTATATACTTTTATTCATATTATAAATCAAGCTGAGGAGAAGAAATATTTATGAATGCTGGTTTCAGATCTTATGAAATACAAACAAGGCGGTAAGAGTTATTGGAAGTGAGAGACTAATTTACGATTGGATGGGTCAAAGCCAACTGAATAAAGAATATCTAAAGGTATTTAGTGTCACCCTGACTGCCATAGTTTACAGGGCAAAATCAAAGAGGTCAATGGTAAATTACATCTCTTTAGTAGGAGTTGTCAGTTCATCCAACACAGGTTTCTCTAAAGAGATCTACTAATTTCACACATATTTGTTCTATTTTACTTAAAGGGCATCTATAGTGGGAAAATGAACTTTTTTTCCTTTATTTCCACGAGTTCTATAATTCCCCCAACCCCCAGAGTGTCTCTATTTTCTTGTTTCCCTCTCTGTCCTGAGATACACATGTTAGAAGAATATGTGATTGCATTCTTCTACTACTTGTACTGTCAATCAAATCCCTGTGACTGATCCTCTTCCCTGCTCAAGTCCCTCTCTCCTCCATGCTCTGTAACAAACATAGAGATAAAAGCATTAGCAGGGGAAGAGAGGTAGCTTTGACTGCAGAGGCAAGGCTGCACTTGATAGCTTTCACTGATTGATGGGTCACAAAGAGAGAGATCTTTATTTTAGCAGGACACAGAGAGATCCATGTCTCAAGGGCAGCTTTCTATTGGCCACTGTGATTGGGTGTGCTTTTCAGGATGTTGAACTTTTAACTCCTGCTGCACATGAGAAGCTGGTCGGGTAGCCGGAGTTGAGACATGGAGAAGGAGGAGGTAACAGAGGGGAGGGGGAAGCTGCAGAGAGATCTGACACCATGGAAAAACAAAGTTACTGACAGAGATAGGATAAAGGCAGCATAGAGTACATGAATTTAACTTTGCAATGGGCCAATGTGCTTTTTCACTATAGATGCCCTTTAATGCTTTGATTAATTTTTTTTCCTTTTTTTTTTTTTTTTTTTACAAAAATCTTAAAGGTACTGTAATTGTTGTACAGGACACATCTAAATGTTTTTGTGTATATGTTTCAACATCCCTGATGAAGCTGTAAGGATTAAAACAGCGAAATGCGTAGGAACAACCTCACAAGCCATTACTAAGTGGATTATACCTCACCACAAGACCACCATGAGTTAAAGGGGTCACACCACAGCAGAGATTTGCAACTTCAACAACGGCTAATGGATAGGGATGGCATAGAACTCGAACTCGAACCCGAGTTCGAGCCGAACTGTTCGAGTTCAAACAGACCCGGACTTCTCGAACTATCTCGGACGCGGACTTTCGATATTTCCCGGACTTTCGATGATTTATCGAATGTTCAAGAATGTTCGAGTATCGAATCCGCGAGTAAAATGTACATGGTATCTAGGCACGAACATCGAATCTGCGAGTAAAGTCTCCATTACAGCCTATACGCGAGTATCGAATCTGCGAGTAAAATGTCCATGTTACCTCGAACGTTCGAACGCGAAAGCTCGAAAATACTGCGCGTGAGAGTAAAACCGATTTTACTTAAGTCCTGGATATTGGAACATGCTCCCCAGACCATTTCCCAGGTCCCACAGCCATTTACATTAAGTTACCATTAATATTTTAGTTGTATTTGACTCGAACTTTTCGAACTATTTGCCTCTGATAGACTTTAATGGGTCCGTTTTCGAACTTTCGAACTTTCAAACTTTTACAATAGTTCGAAAGTTCGGAA
The DNA here is from genome assembly GCA_019447015.1 of Hymenochirus boettgeri. Taxonomy (NCBI): domain Eukaryota; kingdom Metazoa; phylum Chordata; class Amphibia; order Anura; family Pipidae; genus Hymenochirus; species Hymenochirus boettgeri. The sequence continues at coordinate 159,600,952 of CM033475.1, forward strand.
ACGGACCGAACTTTCAATAGTTCGACCATCTCTACTAATGGACTGTTTCTGCAAGGTATTTTAGTGATTTTTATTGTTTTTAATTGCTATAATAAAGTTTGTTGGCAACCTTATTCCTGTGTGCAGAGGTTTTTGGGAGCTACACAGACCATGCAAGCATCAGAACAGCACAGAGTAAACCCCGCAGTGCCCCTAGTGATGAATAGGCACAAGTGAGTGTTTTAAGAATTTTAATATATGGAAGTGTCATTTTAAACTGATTTTTATAGAGATTTTGATCTTAACCTATTTATTTCTTACTTTTTGTTTTAACCCTTCCCCGACCCATACCCCCAAGCGCAAGCAAGATACTTTAAACCCTTTCACTGCCACAGATCGTATATTCACGATCTGTGCAGTGAATGCACAAACTGCCACAGATCGTGAATATACAATCTGTGGCTTCCCCCCTCCAAAATTTTTTTCCCCCCTGCTAGGGCCGATCGGGGGGCAGCATTCAACTGCCCCCCTAGTCCCCTCGATCCCCCCTCGGTTTCGTCCAAATCCGAGGGGGGGATCAGGAGATATCCTGCATTGAAGTTTTCCCTACCTTGAAGCTGCCGGTCCGGAGGAGGAAGCTGAATGGGAGACCCCGGTGACATCACAGAACTTCCTCCTTCACCGGGGTCTTCCCATATGGAGGTACACTGCTGCCCCCGGTGGTCCAGTGGAGGTACTGCAGCATGATCTATGGAGATCATGCTGCAGTCCCTAAGTATAGTAAAAGCTGTCAAGCTAACAGCTTTACTATACATTTTGTGAATGGAACTCAAAGTTCCATTCACAAATAGGATTTTTTCTAAGTCTTTGCTACTTAGCTAAGGCTTAGAAAAAAAATGGGGACAGAGATCAAAATTTGGTGATCACTTCTGATCACCAATTTAATTGATCTTGCCAATGAATGAAAATCACTCCGAAAATGATTTCCGGGAAGTGATTTTTCCGTCGGATTTCGAATTGGAAAACGGCATTTATGCCCGTATTCCAAGTTCGGTACATTCCCTAAGATGATTTGATGATCATCTTTGGGAATGATCCCCAAAAAATAGGGGAAATGCACACAAAATAAAATCTTAAAGTGATACACACACCTTTTTTTTTTTACCTAAAAACTATAAATTAAGCAAAAAAATTGTCTTCTCCAAGCTTCCCAATGTCCCCGGTGATATCGCTAAAGTAAACGCGGATCATTATTTGTTCGATTTCAAGGGAAACTAAGCCTATTTTAGTAGGGAATTTTGCAGAGGTACCAAAAAAGACCAGATTTAACTTTTAGGATCAGTAAAAGTGTGCAAAAACTTGTGGGCTCTCCGTACTAACTGCTTTTCACATAAATACCACTAAAAGGGGGAGTGGGGATAGGGGTGGGGGTGGGTTGGGGCGTTTTTTTATTTTTTCTTGTAATTGCAATTGCGCATGGATCCCATTTGAGCTAGTTGGTGGCCCCGTCTCTGTTTGCACACCCACCCATATGGCATACCGTTTGATTCAGGACATGTGGGAGATTGCCGTTTAGTGGTTTTTTTTACTTGCCAAGTGGGTTTAGGTAGGATTTCAACCATTGAGTCCTCTTATTATTATTTTTTCACAAATCTCCTAAAAGCACAGACTTCTTTGGATCTGTGGGTCGGAATTCTTCATGTATGTATGAAAGCATGGCATGGTAACGTAGAGAAGGTGTGTAGATTCCAAAAATATATAGTTTGGGGGGGAATTTCCATGTTTTGGGACTGTTTCCTTAGAAAAAGTGTAGGCTGTTCAAATTACAAAGCACTTTGATTCTTTCTTGTAATTGCATTTGTGCATGCGTCCCATTTAGCTAGTTGGTGGCCACGTCTCTGTGTGCATCCACGCATATGGCATAACGTTTGATTCAGAACATGTGGGAGATTGATATTAGGTGGGGGGATTTATTTGTGGGGGGCATTTCCAAGTTTTGGGGCTGTTTGAAATTGCAGAGCACTTTGATTTTTTTCTTGTAATTACACTTGTGCATGCGTCCGATTTGAGCTAGTTGGTGGCCACGTCTCTGTGTACATCCACGCATATGGCATACTGTTTGATTCAGAACATGTGGGAGATTGATATTTAGTGGGTGGGTTTTATTGTGGGGGGCATTTCCAATTTTTTGGGGCTGTTTGAAATTACAGACAACTTTGACTTTTTCTTGTAATTACACTTGTGCATGTGTCCCATTTGAGCTAGTGGTGGCCACTCTCTGTGTGCACCCACACATATGGCATACCGTTTGATGCAGGATATGTGGGAGATTGACATTTAGTGGGTTTTTTTTTGCTTGTCAAGTTGGTTTAGGTAGGATTTCAATCCTTGAATCATCTTATTTTATTTTTCACAAAACCCTCCTAAAAACACAGAGTTCTTTGGATCACTGGGTCTGGATCTTCGTGTATGTATAAAGCATGGCATCGTAACGTAGCTGAAGTGTGTAGATTCCAAAATATATTTTTTTTGGGGGAATTTCCATGTTTCTGGACTGTTTCCCTTAGAAAAAGTGTAGGCTGTTTCAAATTACAGAGCACTTTGATTTTTTCTTGTAATTGCATTTGTGCATGCGTCCCATTTGAGCTAGTTGGTGGCCACGTCTCTGTGTGCATCCACACATAGGGCATACCGTTTGATTCAGAACATGTGGGAGATTGATATTTAGTTGGGAGTTTTATTTGTGGGGGCATTCATTTTCAAGTTTTGGGGCTGTTTGAAATTACAGAGCACTTTGATTTTTTTCTTGTAATTAAACTTGTGCATGTGTCCCATTTGAGCTAGTTGGTGGGCCATGTCCCTGTGTACATCCACGCATATGGCATACCGTTTGATTCAGGGCTATTTGGAAGATTGATAATTGACAATTTTTTTTACATGACATGGAAATTTGCCATGATTTTTAACTTTGAATGTATTTGTATATAATTTTAAATTTTTCCTGAAAATCTGGTAAAAAAGCGAAATTTTTCATAAACTCCGCCCCACCATTGGTGGTATGCATAAAGGAATCACACCATTGTGTAGCTGAAGGTGTGGTAGATTCCAAGAATATATAGTTTGGGGGGGTATTTCTAGTATAGAGGGGTTTTTAGTCTGACAAATCTGAAAAGTTGCTGTAATTGGGCCATTGTTCATTGGCTCACTTTGTGGCTAGTTGATTCCACGTTTGCGCGTGTAACCATACATAGGGCATACCGTTTGATTCAGGACATTTGGAGATTGATATTTGGTAACTTTTTTTTACATTACTTGGGATTTTGGCATGATTTCTACCTTTGAGAGTGTTTTTTTTTCAATTTTGTTTCTGCTAAAATCTGTTTTTTTTCAATTTTGTTTCTGCTAAAATCTGCTAAAACTGTGAACTTCTACGAAGAACTGCGCCCACACCATTGATGGTACGAATGAAAAAACTACAGAATTTCGTAGATAAAGGTGTGTGGATTTGAGAAATATATGGTTTGTGGGGGTTGTTTTGTGGGGAAAAATTGCAGACTGTTCAAATTCAGATTTGACTGAATATTTTTGCTGTGCAAATTGTTTCACTTTGTGTCTTTTGGCTTCCACGTCCACGTGTGTAACCACACATATGGCATACCGTTTGATTCAGGACATTTGGGAGATTGATATTTAGTAGCTTTTTTTTACATTCCATGGGGTTTTGGCATGATTTCTACCTTTTGAAGTTGTTTTTGTTCATTTTTTCAGACAAATGCGAATTTCTACGAAGAACTGCGCCCACACCATTGATGGTATGAATGAACAAACTACAGCGTTACGTAGCTGAAGGTATGTAAATTCTGAGAATATATAGTTTTGCGGGGGTATTTCCAAGTTAGAGGGGTGTTCAGTTTGAAAAATCTGGGAAAATGCTGTTATTGGCTCACTGCGCATTGTTTTACATTTTGACTAGTCGCTTCCACGTCCGTGTGTGTAACCACACATATGGCATACCGTTTGATTCAGGACATTTAGGAGATTGATATTTGGTAAGTTTTTTTTACATTACATGGGGTTTTGGTGTGATTTTGTAACTTTGAAATGTATTTTTCTCTATTTTTCCAGAAAATTGTGTAGAAATGCAAAATTCTACGAAGAACTGCACCCACAACATTGATGGTATGAATGAACGAACTACAGTGCTACATAGCTGAAGGTGTGTAGATTTCAGGAATATATAGTTTGTGGGGGATATTTCTGAGTTACGGGGGTGTTTTGTGGAAAAAATTGTAGACTGTCCCAATTCGGAGTTGGCTAAATATTTTCGCCGTTTCTGAGCTATCGTGCATTGTCTCACTTTGTGGCTTTTCGCTTCCACGTCCGCGTTTGTAACCACACATATGGCATACCGTTTGATTCAGGACATTTGGGAGATTGATATTTAGTAACTTTTTTTTACATTCCATGAGGTTTTGGCATGATTTCTACCTTTTGAAGTTGTTTTTTGTTCATTTTTTCAGACAAATGCGAACTTCTACGAAGAACTGCGCCCACACCATTGATGGTTTGAATGAATAATCTACTGCTTTACATAGCTGAAGGTGTGTAGATTTCAGGAATATATAGTTTATGGGGGTTATTTCTAAGTTACGGGGGTGTTTTGTGGATAAAACTGCAGACTGTCCAAATTCGGAGTTGGCTAAATATTTTCGCCGTTTCTGAGCCATCGTGCATTGTCTCACTTTGTGGCTTTTCGCTTCCACGTCTGCGTGTGTAACCACACATATGGCATACCGTTTGATTTAGGACATTTGGGAGATTGATATTTGGTAACTTTTTTTTACATTCCATGAGGTTTTGGCATGATTTCTACCTTTTTGAACGTTGTTTGATGTTCATTTTTTTTGAACATCTGGTAAAAGTGCAATTTTCTACGAAGAACTGCGCCCACACCATTGATGATATGAATGAACAAACTACAGCGTTACATAGCTGAAGGTGTGTAGATTTCAGGAATATATAGTTTGTGGGGGGTATTTCTGAGTTGGGGGGGTGTTTTGTGGAAAAACTGCAGACTGTTCAAATACAAAACTGGCTAATTTTTTTTTGCTGCTACTGACATTTGGCACTGGTCACGCTCTGGGTTAGTTGGTAGCCATGTCTCTGGGTACACCCATGAATGTGGCATACCGTTTTATTCGGGAGGGGTTAGGCTTTCATATTTGAGATGCGTTTGAACTTTCCTCCACAGTTTTTAGCTGAAATTGGCATTTGATTTTGTCTCCGATTTTACAGTTGAGGAAAAAAAGGAAAATGTGAGAAAGTAACTTACAATTTGACGAAGAGCTGCGTCCGGGTATCTGCATTTTGATCGAAACTAACCTCACTCGTAAAATCCTGCGGGTGTGTAGTTTCTAAAAATATCTCACTTGGGGGGATATTTTAGATAATTTGGTAGATATTCTATGTTAACTGTCAGTAGTGGTTAGACATTTTAATTTGGTGTAATATTCTAGGAGGTGCAGTTTTAGTTTGGGGGGGTCTCCTGTACAGGAAAAGTGGGGTACCTACATATATCTGGTATCGTTGTATTCGGGAGTATCTGAGCTTTTAGAAACATTAAGATTTTTGTGCGTAACCTTAAGATAACTATAAGTAAAAATGGGAAAAATCCATGAAAATTTGCAAATTTTTCATTTTTTTTACATATTTTACCCATAATTCCAGTAAAATTTCCAGAAAAGTTGCAAAATTTTGTTACCATGTTAAAGTACACTTTGTGCTGAAAAAAACAATGTATAGTATTCCTGATTTACTGCAAGGTTTCCTACTGTAAAATTAGTCTAAAGCGATTAAGGACAAAATCCTGAAAATTCTTCTGGCAGTTAACGCAAAAAAAATTGAAAATCTCCTGGCAGTGAAAGGGTTAATGTCATTACTACATATTTGTTAATATTTATATAACTATTTATTTAGTGCTTAAACAACACATAAACACTGTCCCTATGTATAATACTTTTACCTACCCCCACCAACATAGTACCTCCGAAAAACCCTATGTATTCCCCCTAAATTTATACATTTATTTATATAAGGGATAAGAGATATACATACACACACATATGTGTATTTATATATATGTATGTAAAATGTGTGTGTGTATATATTGGTGCACAATGGAAATTATGTGTGTGTATGTTTTGCTATGTGTGGATATAGTGGATATAGAATCTTTACACAGGTATAATTCAAACTGCTACTCAGTCACCAGCTTCCATAGGAACCAAATAGGATAATCCTGCAGGTCTGAGAGTAGACGCAGGCAATCCTGCCACACTGTGTGGTTGAAACCACGGCAAGTGGTGATGGTACCTCATATATTATAACAGAAGGTACCTCACAGCATCATGTTATTATAATAGCATTGCCCTAATAATCTAACATATAAACAAACATTTCTCATTCCCAGTTTACCTATAGAAATGGATTTTTCCTTTATAAAACTCTTTTATACAGATCTAATTGATAAAAATTGCTTCAGAGCAATTTTTAATAACTGATAACTGCTTTTTATTTCAGTATTATAGTAAATCCTTGGTATACCTGCCTGGCTGTACCACTAAGCAAAAGGCTAAGGACTTGCAAGCGATTACCTTCATCCCATTGGCTGCCAATTCAAATTGTTCTAGCCAATCAGTCCACTCCCTAGTTACCCTATCAAATGGATCAGGTTTAAACATAGGTTTGGCAATTGGGCCTGGTAAAGCTACTGAGTCTAATTGGGGAATTTCATCTGCAGGTACAAGGACAGGAGGATTTAAATCAATACCATCAGTAGCAGCCTCCATAGTTTAATACTGAGAACAAATATACAGAGAAAACAGGGAATATAAATGGTTTAACCAGCACCGCTGCCACCAATTTGTACCAGATCACTGCTTTATGGAAGGATTATGGGTAGCATGGCACACAGTGGGTTACTCTGGTGGTCTGGCACAAAGCAGACAGTAGCATATGCAGTAATCAGGGGTGTCCCTGTCTATGAGCCACTTTGAATATTGACCAGGCCTGTATATTGTGTGTCCTTGTAAGTTGGTGTACACTTATCTGTTGCCTCAGAGTTTGTATCCAATAAGGTAAATTGTCTGTCCAATAATCTGTCCTCCCAACAGGTTGTAACGGGATCTTATATACAGGATCTTGTGTTACATTCAATATCACTCCAAAGCACACACCACAATTTACTTTCACTTTCTCTCCTCCTAGCCATAGAGAGCAGGGATGTCTTCTCTTTTATTACTCACTGACACCACCTGCAGGCTGGAGGTGGTATATAAGGAGCCTTGGTGTATATGTCCATTACAATACACATCACATCCTGTGTAGCAGACAGAAACGTTTTTTGGATTACACTTCTTTTCACATGGAGCAGACACAGGGGTGTGGTTTAACCTCCCATTTGGACCATTCCATGTTGAAATAGGGATTTCAGCTTTGTAAGTAAGTTAATGTATTTTGTATATTTTGTGTTGTACCTAATATAATTCAGTGCTATTCTTTATATACATTTACTGATGGTCATTTAAATGGTAATAGTGAGATAGTACACACATACATATACAACTTTCCTATATGTAATATTATATACCCCCCACCACATTGGTAGCTCCTAAAAACTCAATGCAATTTCCTATGAAGATATAAATATATTTATATAATATAAGGGATATATACCTACACAAAAGATAAAGGAAGACCGATGCACTCCTGGGTCAATTTATTCACGTGCAAGGCAACGTTTCGGCCCTTTTTCTGGGGTCTTTATCAAGCCAAATTAACAGTGCACTTTGTGAACATCCTTTTTAACAACTTAGCTCCTCCTACAAAACAAACATGTGATTTGATTAAACTAGTCAGGACTATACCATCCAGTCACCCTGTAAACTCTTTACAATAATATCATATTAAAGTGACAGGTGCAAAATTTAAATACAATAGTGAATCTAAAATAATAATACAGGTAACTATTACATGACAATATCATAGTAAAAGTGAATTGTGCATAATCTTATCCGTCATCAATGTCAATTATAAAGTGACTGCATTTAAATTTGTGATGTCATAAAGATAAAAATTACTGTGTATGTGCCAAGTTTAAAATATACTTAAAAAATATATATATATCTGGTTTATATTGTTTAAAAATATACATTTTAAGTGTTATGACTTTCCTAATAGCTCTACTATATGGTAGTATAGGATAAAGTTACCCGAGTAAATGGTGCCTCAACTAATGGATAAATTACATAGTACCTCAATTTGCTATCTATCCTCTAAAAAAGATTTCAAATTGTGGGAGGATTGCACTTTTTTCCCTTCTTTCTATGTGTTCTATAATTCCCCCCAACCCCCAGAGTACCTTTATTTTCTTCAGATTCCACCTCTGTCCTGAGATATACAAGTTAAAAGAAGTGAAGATTTCAATACACCACTCCTGCTTGAGCTGTCGATCAAATGCCCTAACAGCATGCTGGTGTAGTGTGTAGGCTTACACAGGATTTACAGCAAGTCTCCCAATGGCTCCTTCCTTCTCACTAAAATGCTTGGCAAATACTAGGTTAAAAACAGAAGTAAAGGGAAGGAGAAGTCCCCCTCCTCCACAAGCTTTCACCGATGTATTGCCTGTCAAGGGGAGATCGGGCTGCAGTGATTTGGTCTCTCCAAACTCCCCCCCTTCCCATTCCCTACGTAGCACTATATTCAGAACAATGGAGAAACTTCCTCTCTACAGGCTTCATACCAAGGTTTTTTTTGTTTGTTTACAAAGGTTAGAGTGATGTGTCATGTGTAGGAGGATTAATGCGCATGAGAGGCTTGTTTCACAGGCTTACTTAACAGCCGGACAAAATGAACGGGGGAATAACCAGAGAGGGAAGCCCTGCAGTAAATCAGATAGTGTGCAAACACGGAGCCACAGAGGAATGTAAGAATAAGGCAGAACACACTAACCTTTTTTTATGTCTGGATTGGAGCAATGTATAAATTTCACTGTAGATGTCGTTTAAATTATGTGTCTGGTGCTATGCCCCAAAGTATTTATAGCAACTTAAATAAAGGGTTTGTATATATAATTCTGCATATATAGTGTATACTGAAAGCAAACTGGAAATCTCAGCATATTCTGGTAGAAAACTGGACATTTCAGTATATACTGGTAGCAAATTGGCATTTTTTTTTGGCCCAGTGGTGTTAGCACTGATGCCTTGCAGCACTAAAGTCCTGAGTTCGATTCCACCCTTGGACACATCTGCAAGAAGTTTGTATGTTCTCCCCGTGCTTGCGTGGGTTTCCTCCAGGTACTACGGTTTCTCCCACAATCATAAAGACATACTGATAGGTTGTATGTGTCAAATAAATGTGCTTAGATTGTAAGCTCTTTGGGGCAGGGACTGATGTGAATGTATACATGTAATTGTAAAGCGCTATGGAAGATGTTAGCGCTATATAAATCCACAATAATAATAATAATTATATATTGGTAGCAAACTGTCAATTTCAATATATACTGGTAGCAAACTGGCATTTTCATTGCAAACTGGTAACACACTGGCAATTTCATTATATACTGATAGCACACTGACAATTTCATGATTTACTGGTAGCCATGGGAATTTCATTACATACTGGTAGCCATGGGAATTTCATTACATACTGGTAGCCATATTCCATGAGGTTTTGGCATGATTTCTACCTTTTTGAACGTTGTTTGATGTTCATTTTTTTTGAACATCTGGTAAAAGTGCAATTTTCTACGAAGAACTGCGCCCACACCATTGATGATATGAATGAACAAACTACAGCGTTACATAGCTGAAGGTGTGTAGATTTCAGGAATATATAGTTTGTGGGGGGTATTTCTGAGTTGGGGGGGTGTTTTGTGGAAAAACTGCAGACTGTTCAAATACAAAACTGGCTAATTTTTTTTTGCTGCTACTGACATTTGGCACTGGTCACGCTCTGGGTTAGTTGGTAGCCATGTCTCTGGGTACACCCATGAATGTGGCATACCGTTTTATTCGGGAGGGGTTAGGCTTTCATATTTGAGATGCGTTTGAACTTTCCTCCACAGTTTTTAGCTGAAATTGGCATTTGATTTTGTCTCCGATTTTACAGTTGAGGAAAAAAAGGAAAATGTGAGAAAGTAACTTACAATTTGACGAAGAGCTGCGTCCGGGTATCTGCATTTTGATCGAAACTAACCTCACTCATAAAATCCTGCGGGTGTGTAGTTTCTAAAAATATCTCACTTGGGGGGATATTTTAGATAATTTGGTAGATATTCTATGTTAACTGTCAGTAGTGGTTAGACATTTTAATTTGGTGTAATATTCTAGGAGGTGCAGTTTTAGTTTGGGGGGGTCTCCTGTACAGGAAAAGTGGGGTACCTACATATATCTGGTATCGTTGTATTCGGGAGTATCTGAGCTTTTAGAAACATTAAGATTTTTGTGCGTAACCTTAAGATAACTATAAGTAAAAATGGGAAAAATCCATGAAAATTTGCAAATTTTTCATTTTTTTTACATATTTTACCCATAATTCCAGTAAAATTTCCAGAAAAGTTGCAAAATTTTGTTACCATGTTAAAGTACACTTTGTGCTGAAAAAAACAATGTATATATAGTATTCCTGATTTACTGCAAGGTTTCCTACTGTAAAATTAGTCTAAAGCGATTAAGGACAAAATCCTGAAAATTCTTCTGGCAGTTAACGCAAAAAAAATTGAAAATCTCCTGGCAGTGAAAGGGTTAAAGATTTTATAAACAATGCAGTGGACAACTTGCAGTGCAGCCACCCTACTCATGTAGACATTCCCTATCACTCCATAGCACGGAAGTAACCCAATCTACTATTATGTTTCAACATAAGCTTTTTAAGAAGAAACAAACATATTGTTTACATTTAGTTCTGTCTGTAAGGAATAAAGGAGTCTGGTGATCTCACACTAATCACATCAAATATTGAATATGGGCTATCCTCACAGAGATATAAACAGCAACAGCTCAGTAGGTATTAGATAACATAAACTTTTACTTTGACCAGTTTGAGCCAATGTTTCTATCATGGTCACGTATAGCACAAACATTTGACATTTAACAGAAGTCACACAAAATTGTTCAAATGCAATGTGATGCAGTGCTTTTATATGTATTTCTTTATATTATCTTATTTATAAAGATTCCCTCAAATTCTTTCAAATACATTTCACTCACATCTATAGTGTCTTCAAACTTGTCAGAAATGTTCTTCTGAAATGTGATTTTAAGTGAATACTAAAAACCAAAGCTAGAACACAATAAGATGATCAGAATGTATAGTTAAGAGAAAATGTAGCGCACCATTCCACAATCCGGAAGCAAAGCACCCAATCAGACAAACACACCACACCTGTTTATTTAACTCTGCAGATTTTAACCCTATTTTTTTTGTCCTTTTTGTATGCAATACTTCAGCAGCTAAAGTTCATAGAAAAAAGTTCATAGAAACCCAAATGTTTTTTAAGGAAGAGATAATTGTATTTAAACAAGGACTTATAGCATCACTACTCTGACTATTTTTAGACTAATGATATAAATACTAAATGTGACACCTATAGAAAGTTTAGATTGTGTATGATAAGCAGGAGTAAATGAAGGTCTGACAGAAAGTGATATGTTTAACAGATACACATTTTTTACGTTTAGTAAAGCACTAGCACAAAAAAATATATGTACTTTAAAAACATATTCACATTAATATATGTTTTAATAAATGTATAATACATATTTCAATAGATGCTCACTATGGGAGACTTTGTATGTACGCTCACTTTGTGACACTATTTTAATATATGCCTGTGGCAGGGCACTTTTTTGCAAATAACCCTGGTAGATGGATTGATTGTTTATGAGGCAATTGTACACTTCGATTATGGTGGAGCTATACCCACTAAAGGTATGAACAGGAGATGTGCTTGTTTCACTGGTGACAACCAGTGAGGCTGTTTTTGGAGCCTTTGTTACCCTCAGAAGGACCTTTTGGGGCTTAGGGGGTGTCATGACAATGTACAGTTATTTGGCATAAATTGGTTAAGTATTGATCAGTCTCTCCAAGGGACCCATAAACAGGTCATAGTTCCCAAAAGTATTTATATTGGAATTATTGAAGCACAAAAACAGAGCTCCTCTCCTAGTCTGGCTGTAAAAACATCATAGTTCCCAAAATTGTTTATCTGAAAAGTAGACTGGCCTGAGCCAAACAGAGCTCTGGAATTCTCAACAACCACAGATCTGATAGCCAGAAAGAGGTTTCACAAACGTCAGCCATGCATGCAAAAATAAGAAAATTATTTAGCAGAATGTTATTTACATAAACCAATATTATATTAATAAATAGGAATTTAGGCCCATCAAAGAGTTATCCAATATTGAGGCCTTATTTCACTGTCAAGGGGAGATATTACTATTTTGGAAAACAGGAATTAAATAAGAGATTGCCAAAGTTCCAGAAGTTTGGTTTGTTCGGAAACGAACCCATTAAAGTTAATAGGAGGAAATAGTTTGAAAAGTTTCGAGAAATTACAGATAAAATAGCAATGGTAACTTTCTGTACATTGCTCTGGCACCTGGGATATGGCCAAAACGTTTAAAACTCCCCCCCCCCCACGATTAGGCTTTTGATTGTTACTGAATGATACATTCAAGGGTTACTGAAATCGAATGCTACATTCAAGGGTTGCTAATTTGAAAATTCAATAATTATTGAATTTTTCGATAATTATTGAAAACAAGTCAGAGAGTTCGGAAAACCCAAAGTAGTTCAGATAGAGTTCTGATCGTTTGAGTTTGTCCAAACTAATAAAGTTCAGCCCGAACTCGGGTTCGGGTCCATCACTGGTATTAAACTTTTACATCTTTCGTATTGTAGGAATTGATAATTATTACAGAAGAGGAGTAAGTGGTCTATACCTTAGTACATAAAATCTGGTTAGTGTAACTTGTGGAGGGAAGGAATGGTTGTGACAAATCATACTGTAAATCTGGACATTCCTGCACTCTCCCATCTTATGCATAACTAAGGAGGGGGATGTTCCAACAAACCCCTATGAATGGGTTCATACTAAGGGGCTATTCTGAAAATTGGGTATGGAACATATGTTTCTTCTGCCCTAAGACACAATGCCTTCTAGTAAGTAGTTAGGATCTGTGAATATTTTTTTTTCCCCAAAAATGTTACTGTGAGAAAACAAGATAACAATACAAGGTTTTAAGACATTGTTATTTAAAACATTCTCAATAAAAGAGGAGTTTCCATTGTATTAATAAGACTTTCGTTGATGAGTCTGTCTTATCATATGGAATCTTACTTGTAAATTTTTATATACAAATAATATAAAACACAATATCAAAAACACTTCAGACTCAAGAATACACAGATTTACAGTGATAAAACAAAAAGTGTGAAAATAGAAAAAACTGGTGCCCGGCCTGCCGCACACCCCCATCCCTGCCGCTTTTAGGAATTGGGTGGAGTGGTATCAGGGGTCTCCGTTGGGAAAGTAGGTGAGAACTAATTTAATCTGAGGGAGTACTGTTAGTTCTTTGATTCCCTCCGGCGTCCGTCATGGTAAAGAACCATGGGTTCCAAATCTTGTCATATTTGCGTATTAAGCCTTTGATAATATGAGATAGGCATTCATTCTCACAGATCCACCAAACCTTTGAGATTAAATGGGTTGCTGAGGGGGCTGGTTGTTTCCAGGATGCCGCCAGAAGGCTGCGGGTAGCTGCGCAAAAGTTATGTATAATTGTATTGCTTGGTTGTGAAAGGTGGGGTATATCTCTATCGAATAGAGCTGTCCAGGGATCCAAGGTTATTGGGGAATGCAGCATTTCATGGATTAAACTCTTACATACCGCCCATAATTTTTTATTCTCGGGGCAGCTCCACCAACAATGGAATAGATCCCCCGCCATCTGACAATTACGATAACAAATGGGGAGAGGAATTTGGATAAACCTGAGAGATTCTCTGAGGGGAGAGGTACCAGTGATGGAGTATCTTATAATTTTTTTTCCTGTAGTATGATATTGGATGAGCATTTATGGAGAGAGCAGAATATGTTGGTCCACTACGATATTGGTCCTCCAATATAGAGCCCAACCACAACTCTCATTTGACCATAAATTTAAATTTTTGAGAGTGTCTAAATCTATTTAAAAGTGGGTAAATATGGGAAACAGTATGGGGGGTGCGGTTAGGGCTGCCAGCCAGTATTTCAAATTTAGTTGGATCCGGGATAGGAGTCTTTGTAAAGTTCTGTCGTATAAAGTGTGATATTTGTTGGTAATGGAACCTTTCGGAGGTCAGGAGTTTTAATTGTGCTCTAGTTATGTCCCAAGATAAGAGTTGCCCCCCAAGGATAAGTTGACCCATTGTGTAAATCTGTTTGTCTGTCCAGGCCTGCCACCCCTTCGGGCTGAGTCCGAGAGGAAAGTCCGGATAGTGGAGAATTGGCGTCAGAGTAGAGGGTGAGTTGCAAAGTGTATATGCTTTACGGGTGTCATACCAAAGTTTTATGGAGTGGACTATGTATGGGTAATTGCCACAGTTTTTCTGTGCCAGTGTGGCGGAGGAGAGCCAGAGTAAGTTTCTCAGTGGGATGGCGGGGCCTAATGCTTGTTCCAGTTCTATCCATCGGGGTTTATTCGAGTGTTGGCCCCATTGTAGGGTTTGGGGCGAGTCTGGTGGCCAAAAAATAATGTTGTAGGCTGGGTAAAGCGGCTCCTCCCATGTCTCTGGGACGTTGTAGGGTTTTGCTACTTATTCTGGGGTGTTTGTTGCGCCATATGAATTTGGAAATTTGTGATTGTATAAATTTTAAGTCAGACGGTTTAAAAGCCAAGGGGAGAGAACCAAAAAGATATAGTAGTCTAGGCAGTACTATCATTTTAACACTGTTAATCCTCCAAAATAGAGAATAATTATAACGGGGGCCAGACTTTTACAATAACTGCAGTGTTAATGATTTAATCAATGGGGTATAATTATTGGTATAGAGGGAGATGGGGTCTGTACAGATCTTGATACAGATCTGTATCAAGCAATCGGTTTAGTCTGTTGGCTAAAATTGTAGTAAAAAGTTTTATATCAGTATTAATAAGGAAAGAATTGGCCTATAGCTGGAGCATTGAGTGATGTCTTTGCTTTCTTTGGGGATGACTACGATGTTGGTGTGGAGGAGGTCTGTTGAGAGAGTGGTGGAGCCTGTCAGCAAAGCGTTAAATAGTGAAAGAAAATGGGGGGAAAACGTGTCCTTTAGTTTCTTATAATATGCCATGGTGAAACCACCTGGTCCTGGGGCCTTACCTGATTTCAATTGCTTTATTGTTTCTGGGAGTTCTAAGGCAGAGATTGGGGCATTTATTGTGTGTAATTGGTAACTAGTCACTCGGGGGAGTTTAGCTGCGTTCAAGTATCAATGGATACTTGAGTGGGTAGCTTGGTTAGAGTCAGTGGTGTGTCCATCTTGGGTTTGCTGTAGAAATCTGTGAATTGATGGAGAATAGAAATCCATGGATCTCTGAGAGGAAATCTCAGAGGGGCGGAGCTTAACATTCAGCAAACCAGTAACAAGATGTCAGCAGCTTTCAAGGCACAAAGCTAGGCTCTGGAGGGGTATAGGTAAAAAAAAAATATGCCAACAGTATTTTAAAGCTGCAGCTTCCAAATGAAGATAACTTGATTTTACAGTGCACTTAATCCTTAAATTCCATCTAAAATTTTGTTTTGCGGAGAGAATGCCTGTCAGGTGAATGGAGACCGATGCGTGGTCGGACCACGTGATCTCAGAGATATCCGTGTCACTTAGTAACGGTACAAATTGGGCTGATATGAAAATCTAATCGATTCACGTGTAAATTTTGTGAGGGTGTGAATAGAATTTGTATCATTTTTCCCTTAGGATGTCTCAGTCTCCAGGCGTCCCATAAGTTAAATGTGTGGAGGAATGATGAAAGGGGCTTAGAAGAAACAACGAGTTTGGATCGGGAGGAAGTTTTTGATTGGTCAATTGTCTGAGAGATAGATTTGTTGAAGTCACCTGTTACAATTAGTCATCCTTAGTCAGCCATGAGGAGTTGGTTTTCTAAATTATTGTAGAAGGGTTTTTGGCCTTGAGATGGGGCGTATATATTTACTAAGGTTATTCTTGTCTGTAGTAAAATACCTGTTAAAATAAGAAAAGCACCTTGTGGGACTCTCTCGCAAGATTATAGTGTAAAGGGTGTGGATCTGTGAATTAATATGGCGACTCCCCCCTTTTTTTCTGTGCTTGAGGCAAAATAATTAGAAGTGTAGTGTTTACCCCAGTGTTTAGGTTCCTGTCCCCTCAGAAAATGTGTCTCTTGTAGGCATAAAATATGATAAGGTTCTTTCTCATATTGACGGATGGCGGTACGGCGTTTGAATTGGCTACTGAGGCATTTTACATTGTGTGTTAAGATTGAAAGGGTGGGCAGAGACTTTGTCATGATGGTAACATAGCGAGGTTCAATCTCATACCTGGTTGAATCAGTGGGGTGTGTGGTAATGCCAGAGGGAGGATCAGAAACAGCAAGATCAAGTGTAGTTTAGATTCTGGTG
The DNA here is from genome assembly GCA_019447015.1 of Hymenochirus boettgeri. NCBI lineage: Eukaryota > Metazoa > Chordata > Amphibia > Anura > Pipidae > Hymenochirus > Hymenochirus boettgeri. The sequence goes on from CM033475.1 coordinate 159,617,614, forward strand.
GAGAGCGGGCAGTGAACGGTGAGCCGAGCAGTGGAGTATCACATAGAGTAAAAATACAAGTCTGTGCATTTCTAGAGTAGAGTAAAACACACAAAAATAAATAAAACATAAACAACAGGGAGAGATGGAGGTACCATCCCTCAATTCAAACCAAATATGGCTAAACTTAGCCATCATGGGGGGTTCCATCGTGTCCTTTGACCCTATTGGCAGTAGGACTGTTTGTGAGGAAGAGGCAAGCAGTAATCGGAGGGGTAAATGTTAAAGGCTCAGTGGGTGAATGACACAAATATCTAGCAACTGCGAGACCCTCTTTATAAATATCCCAAAGAATTATAACTCAGGACGAAGGGGCGGGATGGCTGCCTCAGTCGGGTGGTCAAGGAGCTCCTGTTCCAAAGGTTCCCTATTAGTTTATAGGATTGTTGTCCGAGAGTCGCGTGTTCTCTATCGGAAGCATGCGCTACCACACATGGTGACCAATGTAGCTTATCACGGCTAGTCTGTTTAATATCATTGGGTAATAAGGGGTACAGATCCTTGCAGTGCTACCCGTGGGTTCCCCTTATAGGATTATCAGAGTTAGAAGAAACATGAGCGTAGATGTTTGTTATACTTTGTACAGCATAATCCCAACCATACACATCAATATGTTACACATTTTCTGTAACGGGGGTTAAGTGTGAATGGGTAAGGAGTAGGGGGGAGAGGGAGTAGGGCAGGATAAGGAAGAGCAAACTGGAGCCTTTCTTTAACAATTCCCTCCCTCTCCACCGCCCAATATCCAACCATGGCCATCGGCAACAACATTAACTAGAGATATTATCAATAGGCCAGGGTGGGAGGTAAGAGATGGAGAGGATGGAAGGCAAAAATGAAGACATACTGAGCTACTAGTCTAGACGACCAGGATAAATTGTCCTGTAAGTCATAATATCGCAATATTGAAACATCGTGGATAACCAATAACCTTAAAAGTCAAGGGGAAACTATAAGTGAAAAGGGGATGGGGGGGTAGAAATAACAGGAGAGAAAATAAGTCATAATATACCAAATTATTTATATGGCTTAAGCAAATAGGTTGCTTAGCATCCAAATCCAGGTGGTTTGGACAAATCCCTTCATACCTTCTGACAGTGTAATATTAAAACAATCAGCATCTAAAACCGTAGAAGAATGACCATTTCAAACATTAAGGGATAGCTACAGGTAAGAGGGGGCAAAAAGGGGAGGGGGGATGGGAAGGAAAGGGAGAGTAAGCAAATTGCATTGTTATACCTGAGATTTTTAACAGTAAAATACATATCTATGCTTTCCAGGTGGATTGGGCGAGTCTTTCCCCACAACACATTGTTATTTCTTTAAGACAATACACTCGGGTAGCAACCAATTTCTTTTATCCCCCTAGACCGTGCCATTATACATAGATGTTGTAAGGCTAACGATGGTTTCAAATCCAGTGAAACCCTTCATATATCACAATGTTATAGCATTAAAAACATTTTTTTATAGTTCACATTATTGTACATAAGTCCCATGGGAGCAAAGTTCTATCAAAACTGTTCTTTGTGGGGTTGCAAACACAGATAAGGCACTTCAGGTTTTGGTTGTGGGTATCAGGCGGGGCAGACAAGGGGTAGCAAAGGGGTGAACTAAGGCTGAAGGGTAACCCAAGGAAAGGTCCAATAGAGTAGTAGTCATGCCAACTGAAAAAATAAATTTCTAAGGGCCACATTTATAAAGAGGCGAAAATAGCACCCAAAAATTACTGACACACAGCTCGGCCGCGAAAATATCGCTATTGCGGTAATTTGCGCTAAGTACAATATCACTGCGAAGGGACTTAAAATACCTTCCCGGCGCCTCTGCTAATGGGGCGGGGCATATGCCCACCCTGCCCTCGACCCCCCGCGGCGGCGGTGACCACCCGTCGCCACTTCTCAGCAGCCCCTCCCAACCCCATCCCCGCTCGCGGCCAACATATGGAGCGAGAGGCTAGGAGGGGCTGCTGGGAAGGGGACGCAGCAGGTGGTCGCTTCTCCTTTTTTCCAGTCCTGGCGACACCAGTTCCGCTGAGGCCGCCGACCCCCGAGAGGTACCCCTGCGGCCCCTTCTAGGGGCCGGGGAGGGGGTCCCAGTTCCAGCTGTGGGACCCCTAAGCCCCAAAGGGCTCTTGTGAGAGCCGCAAGGGCACTTGTAAGTGCTGCAAAGGCCCTGATAGGGCCGGGGAGGGGGGGTCCCGGTTCGAGCTGCGGGACCCCTTAAGCCCCAAAAGGCCCTTCTCAGGACCCCCGCTGGAGGGTGCCTCCACCCTGCCCAGTGGGCCCTTCCCCTCCCTGCCAGCGGTGGGGCAGTGGGCTTGGAGGGACCACAATTTTGGCAAAAATGGTGGGAAAAATGGCCGCGAAAAGTTAACGAACCTTTATAAATATGCCCCTAAACTGACCAAGTCAGGGTGGAAACAGCCAGTAATCTTGGGGGGAGGGAACTGGAGCCCAGTGAAAGATAAAACAGAAAAGTGGTGCTGCCTTCTCCAAAGACCTAGGAAAGCAGTGATTCAGAGAGTTAAGGCTAGTCCCCAGTAAACCTTGGGAGGTAGAAAAAAGAGAGGACTGGGTTTCTCCTTGCTTGGGAGAGGGCAGAGGACGAAGCTCAGAGATGCAAATGTACATGCTATGGATTTGTTGTGAGGGCCGCAGCGTCACCGGTTTACCCCACATACCCAGTATGTTGTGCTTCGGTTCCAGCTGCAATTTCTTCGGGGGCATCACTGGGGTAAGATATCCCTCCAAGTATTTGATGCTTTAGAATAACTTTATAGGTAGCCTCTTATAAAATGATATGGGTTCTAATGGTAATTTAACCCTGTTTGAAGGATTGCTTATGGGAATGCTAATTAACTTAGTGACTGTTGCCAGGGAAGTGTGAATGTAAGACATTGATTAATCCTTTAGTTGCTGGAGTTAGTGGTGTTGTGTTAACCATCTAGCTGCCAGGATGTCAAGAGGCAGCTTGTGGGCTGCCCCCAAGGCCTAAAACATTTGGTGATGGAAGCAATTTACCAATTGATTGGTCATATAATGTGCCCAGTGAACTGGCTTTCGTGACAGGGGGTCCCACATGCGCTTTTAAAAGCCCTTGCAGTGCTCAAAATTGATATTTTTACGGTTGTGGAAGGTCCCAGTTTTGAGCTGCTGGACCCGCTCTACTTAAAGGGCTGTCCACCCCTCTATTCAAAAATCAGTATCTTGCACAAAAAGTGCCAAAACCTAGACTTTTTGTTTTTGTTACTAACCTTTAATTCTGCTCCCAGCAAGAGATTTTATACTTACAAGCTCCTCAATCCACCACCACTCCTGATCTCCTCTGCCTCCACTGTGGCGTTCTTTTTCTGTTCCCGAGTAGAGATGGGATCCGGGTTCAACATAAACCCGGATCCGACATGGAACCCCTCGGTTCTGAAATCCGAAAGATCCTTCCGTCCTGTTCTATCGAAAATTCCTTTCCCTTTTCGAAATTTTCAAGATTTTCCCTAGATCTGGGAATCCGAACAAAACTAGTGAGTTTCGGCCATCTCTATTCCTGAGCAGCCAGTGATTGGCCGTGACATCACTGTCACAGCCGACACTGACTGCCTTACCCAGAATTGAAGAGCAGATGGCACGGAGCTAGTAAGTATAACATCTCATGCTGGGAGCAGAATTTAAGGTTAGTAACAAAATGAAGTCTAGGTTTTGCCACTTTTTGCACAAGATGATGATTTTTGCATAGAGGGTGGACAGTCCCTTTAAAGTTTTTTTTTAATAGCAAAGTGTGATAGAGTTCTTACAAAGAGATAGCATTAATTGAATTATTTTGATGTAGTGTATTCCAGCTTAGGTATCTTAGCAAAGAACAACCTCGGATTTCTTTTTAAGCTTTATTGCAAACTAAAACCAAACTGAATAAGGCTGCCTGTGAACATCTTTATGTAAGGTTTTTAAAATCATCAATAAGACACAACTATGTGTTTAAACAAACTGTGCTTGTGAAGGTTCTCATTCATCCAGGTCATGGTATATTTGTTGTCTTGCGTGATATTGCCACCTGTTAATTTCAAATTTGCACACATTTTAAATTTAGTAAAACAAAGGTGGTGAGGGCCTTTAAGCAGAGATAAATTATACACAAAACAACCCAGGTGCATGCCTAGAGCCCAGAAATTTAGCATAGTAAAGAGGAGGAAGAATAAGGATAGGGGGAATAAAAAAAAAAAAAAAACAGATGTAAAGAACTGACTTTCCAGCTACATATTCTCAAGCTACAGTGCTTTTTTTTCAAAGTGAAAGTAGCAGTAGAAAACTAGACAGTGGCTTACTGTGGTCTGACATGGGTCATTTTCTCTCATGCAGCAAAATCAGGAAATTATGAATTTTTTGATGTGGCTCTATGGGGGAAGTATTTGTCAAAATCAGGACCAAAAACGGACACATCTCTTGTTCAGAGCAATGCTAGGCAATTGAGAAAATATTTGTTCATATTCCAAGAGCCCTGCTAAACTAGAAAATTCAATAATGTTGTGATCTGATTATGCAGCCTGCATTTGGCTAGATAATTTGATTACATGATGTATTTACTTCTGGGCTGTCTCCCTTCAGATATCCAATCTAAAACATCTTATATTTCAGCTGTCAAGTGCCTTACTGTCATTCTATTCTTCTGAAAGCAGTTTTTCTGCAGCTGGAATAATTTGACAGTTGGTGTGCTGTATGCTGTAAGCAGTTTTAACAGTTGGTATTTGGGAAAATAGTCAGGTCAGTAGAGCATGAGCAAAACAAGTAATGTCTTAAAGGCATTCTTTTTTTTAGCAATGTAATTTAGTGGTTGGGGGTGGGAAGGGATACCCTACAGTAAATCAAAAAAAATTTAGAGGGTTGTGATGCCCTTTAAGATGATGCAAAGTCATTTTCTTGGTATACATACCCTTTAAGACTCTAGTCCTGGAAATGTTATTTTTTTCCTCACACTACAAAATACAAAATACCATAATACACATTTTGCATGCAGTTAATACCACCTGCACACTGTGCATTAAATTATGATGGTTTCTAAAAACCTACAAATTAATTATTTTGCAAGTAACATTGCCATACTGTATATGAAGATTTAAATTAATCTTTTAGATACTAAAAGTTTATCCTAATGTATGGATAGCTGCAGCACTCTCTTAATGGGTTAAAGTCAGGCTAATTGATTCCCCATTCTCTTTGGGTGAATCTCCTTATATATGTGTTATCTTGGCATGGAATCAAAAGTTGTTAGTTGTTTTCACTGCCAAAAGAATGGACCTTGTGTGGTTTGACCACACATTTAAATAATTAAAGAGCACAAGTCAACCAATTACTTGGTAAAATGATAAAAGCATTATGGCTACAGAGCTGACTCCAGCCACCCACTGCAAAGGCAATAAACTCCCACGCTCGCCATTCTTAGAATACATTCTCAGACAAACCATGATTATTTGGGATAAATTCTTTAAAGAAACATCTTGCTTAATATGATTCAGGCAGAAAATATGCACAATATAGCCACTTCAAGGGACCAATACCAAAAAAAAACATTGTCATGTTTTATTTCAGATATTATGCTTATTATGCTTTGTTTTTAAGATATTATCTGAACTGAAGAATGTGATGCATAAGTAAACCCACACTCATTTAGTCTTAGAAGAGAGCAATAAACTAAAAGATTTAACAAAGGTAAAGATGGAGATAAATCAGTCTGTAACTTAATACATGTGCTAAAATAGTGCAAAAATGTGATTTCCATTTGTTGGTGCTACTTTCTGTTCAAGTACCATTTCCAAACATGTCAAAAAATATTTTTTAGATTTCTAACTTCCATTTCCCTGCCAAAAAAAATATCTACCATTTTTCCTGGGGTTTAATAAATTTGTCTCATGTAACTCTTAAAAGAGAAATTCTATCTGAAGTATCAAAAAAGAACAATGGCCTCTTTGATGGAAGTCGTTTTACATTCATAGCTTTCGCTTTGTGTAATGTTTGTGTTAACGCTATGGATGGGTTTTAAGCAGAAATTCTGTCTCGCGATTTCTATTTGCAGAACATTTAATGGGTGAATTTCATTTGATATTATAAATCTATGAATGTTAAAACATACACATTTAGAAGACATTTTGCATTTTTACATTTGTCGTTCAATTACAAACACATTTTCTTGTTATATTTTTGTGACTTTTTTTATGTGAAAAAAAACTGTGATTGTTTTATAGACGACTAGCAGACCACTACATTCTCGATGTAATTCTGTAAACTACCACTGCGGGGCAGTATATATATAGAATCGATAGCGGTAAATACCTAAATTGATCACTTTACCGACTGCAGGTTTTTTGTAAGAAGCAGTTGTAAAATAACACCCTAGTCATAAAATACCGATCACTGTCATCATTATTTTATGACTACAACATAAAATTACAATGTAAAAAAGCTTGAAACCTCAGCCTGCTTTGCAAACCTGGTAGTGGAACGAACCCTGGTGGATTAGTGATTTATAATGGTGATTGTCACAAACGCCAGTTCGCTGGGCACGTGATCTGACCAATCAATCTGTACTCGCTGCCACCACTTTAAGTTACGGCCTTAAAGACGCCCCAAAAACACTCTTGACTCTCACTGACTATGCACACCCCTGTCCTGGCAGCTAAATGGTTAACACTACACCATTCACTCCAGCAACTAACTGGTTAATTAGCATCAGTCCTTCACAAGCAGTCACAGAGTTAATTAGCATTTACACTGCACACTCCATTCAACCACATATAAACTTGTCAGAGGCAAACTGAGTTCTTTTAGAGCATCAAAGACAAAACTTATTAAATTTTAGATTTAATATTCCAAAAGGTGGACAGTGCATATAATACAAAAATAAAATAAAATGGTGTTATAATAAAATATCATACAATAGGTACAACAGTTATATAAAATAAAAAGGATAAAAATATTCACAGACCCTACTCACTAGAAGAAGTCCTGTATCTCGGGGCAGGAAGAAACATTGGGTCCATACACACGTTTTTAGCATGTCCCCTTAGTATGAACAAAGTTGTAGGGGATACAAGGATTTTTAAACCTTTTGATGAACCACCCCTACTCCTGGTATGCATGAGGTGGGAGTGTCTAGCAATGTCCAGATTTACGACTAGCCAAAAAGCATTCATTCCCCCTCAGTTAGGCAGATTCCATATAAATGTAGATATGTACATTGTATTGGGATATTGACCACATATTCCTCTCCTGTATTAATTATCAATTCCTCCAATACCAAACATGACCTGTGTGTAATCCATATTTCCCAAGATATTAATAACTCGCCTTGGCAAGGGAATAAGGGCTCCATGTTGGGTATCATTTTGAAGGGCCTTCTGTTCCATTCATAAATATAATATTGGTTTCTATCTTACACATTCCAATGCCGAAATACAATTATTTTGCATGTATGACTGTCCTTAAAATGACCTCTTAGTACCCACCAGACCCCTAGCTGAAGGGAATTCCAGATGCACGGTTCGGCCCCACATTGTCTGTAAAAGAAGATCTGGTTCCATGCTTCACTAATCGTAATATAAACAATAGGACTGTTCCAGGGTGGAATGGTATTTTTATTGGTCCTTTGCAAGAACTAATACCAGTAGTTAACCCATTCTTACCAAGTCACTACACACTTTCCTGACAGTGATACATAACTTTTCTTAAAGCTTTTTATTATCTATTTTTTTTATTATTATCAGACTTCAATAACAACAGCCTGTAACATGGATATTTAATACTAACAACTGATTTTATCAAGTAAGTTTTAGCTTTCTTCCAGTTCTTTAAATTAAACTACACGAATACTGTGGATATTCTCTAACTCTATCATGAAACTGACTTTTGACAAAGCACCACAGTTTTATGTGCATTATGCATTATTACATACTTTGTTATCAGGTCTGTTCTAAAGTAGTGAATTCAAAAATAGAAAAAGAATATTTGTCTCATGGCATGAATTTCATATTTTTTGCATTGCCTCCTGTTGAGACCCTGCAAGTATCTGACATGCAGAACTCCAGAGAAGAAAAAAATAAATGTTCAAGTGATACCTATAATTGGCTAGCTAAATATTTTATGCAGCTATCCAGCCTTCCAAGAACTCAATAACTTGCATTAAAATATTCAGTAAGTTATTTATTGGTATAACCTGAATTTTACAATCCCTTAATGCATAACTCCTGCAAGGCTTAAGGCTGAGGCCACTCTTTAGCAATTCTGAGTGCTCCAGAAATGCACATGCATTTCCGTGTGTGTGCGCTGTGATTGGGCACTGTTGCACAATTAGATCACATGCGATCGAAGCACACAGCAGCACACCTAGTGTGGCCAGTCCAACTGGCCAACACAAGTGTTCACTTTTTAACAAGCGATTGGATCTTTACTTGTGTGGTCTAGCCCTAATTTTGCAGTTTAGTTATTGTTATATCTATATTACTCGTATTTGGTATCTTGGAATGGTTTCTATTCCAAGTTTATTCCTCCCATCTCTTAGCTCCTCTTCCATTTAATTTCTGTGCAGTATCTCCTTTTATCCCTTTCATCTTTCTTATTTTTTTTATAATGCAAGTTTATTCTACCATTTTCCATAATTGCACTTCCTATTCTTTCATATTTATCTTATCTTATTTATTTAAAGTATTCAATATTGTTCTGTCATCACAATAAATGGCAGATGTAAAGAGAAAACTGCTTACAGGCAAGTGATCTTCAAGGCCTAGATGTGAAAGTAATGTAAAACAACATGGGGGCAAAATGACTAAGATGAAGGAGGACTAGGGTTATAAGCGCATTTGCTCATTACAGGACACGCTTAATAACAACTATACCTGAAAAAACAACCCTCCACCTATAAATAGTACCCAGTATGAGGACGTAAACTGCTAGGCCCTCACCTCAAAATTATCTTATGTGTGCACACAGCCTAACAAATAATTTCCTTCTTGTTTAATTTATTCTTAAAACAAAAAACTGGAGGCTTGTCAGTTATTTGCCCCAACCCCTACTGCTACTTTTATCAGTTTAAGTATTACATGCATTTGTAACCAGATATTTAAAGGTAAGTTACCTTCCTTTTTGGAAAATGTATCAGCCTCCTCCCCTTGATTTTTTTTAAATGTATTTATTTTCTAATCCCCCCAAACCTCTATTAATATACCCACTTACTAGGTTAGAAAATGGAAAAACGGAACGAGCTTATATCAGTGGCGCATTGGGCAGCAAGCAAATAGGGAAAGATAAGCTTTTAGCACAATAACAGTGACATAGTTTGGGATTAAAGGCACAGCTTTGTAAGAGACAAAACTTTGATTGACACTGTACATTTATAACACAGTGAGGCACAGTTACTCTAACAAATGGAAAACTGCTTTTAAATCGAGTCAGGTTATAATTATGGGAGACGCAAATCAGTAAAAGCACATAGGTTTGTAAGTGTGTTGAATGAGAATTTTTTGTCCAATTGAACCAAGAAGAAGGGATGCTGTATTAGATCTTATAATTACTAATATTCCTGAATTCACTGCTAAAATTGGTGTGGGAAATATTGATTATAATATGGATACCGTTGAGATCATGCTAAACAGACAACAATATAAAGGAGCAAAAAGATTATTAAATTCAGACAAGCAAACTTTACTATTCAGTCAATTGATTGTGTGGCTATATAAATGGAGCCTAACACAGGTAAAGGTAAAATTCTGCTAAGCAAATATGGATCACAATTTATTCCTCTTATAAGCAGAAGTAAAGATAATAAGTCAAAACCATTGTAGTTTAATGAAATGTTTAGTGCTGAGATGGGTAAAAAGAAAAGAGCCTTTTCAGACATTAGTTAACTCTGTCACTGGCAGATTTCAGAAGGTAGAATGAGGCAAATGGATTGTGCAAAAAAGCAAGCAAAATAACCCATTGTATTGGTAAGTTTTTAAAGTGCATGTCCACCGGCACTCCCCCAACTAAAATTTGGCCCACTGTGCAGTCTTTAAGATCCTTACCTTTTCCTTCTGCTACTTATGGTTGTCTTGCAGGGCCTGATGAAAGTCCAGCAAACTGAAGAATAGGAGCCTGTCTGTGTGTAATCCGTATCTGCCTCTTCCTGCTCCTCTGAGAGGATTCTGGCATGCGCAGTGGACCTCGTTGTGAGTATGCAGTACAGTTTTGGGCACCAGTCCACAGAAAAACATAAATACGAATTAATACAAATTAGGAGTACAGAGATGTAGGCAACTAAATGGATAACGGGTCAAGAATTTGTGTTATTAAGAGAGATCATCCAAGTTGGGTTTGTTTTTACCTTATAAAGAGGCGTTTGTGATGGTTATAAAGGCAATAATGTTCTGGAATGCTCTACCTGAAAATGAATCTCTGTACAAATTAAAGGAGGTTTGGGTGTTTTCTTGAACAGGCAGAATATCCAGGGCTATAGCTGGTGACTGCATCTTGTGTGTTCATGTGTTTGCATCCTTTGTTTGGCGTACTGAGGAACATGTATCATTTGAGTGGAGGAGACTGTGATGGACTGTTGTGTTTTTTCAACCCCAAATTAACTATGCTTGTGAAGGTTCTCATTCATCCAGGTCATGGTATATCTGATGTATTCAATTAGATCAACTGGACTTGAAGTTTAGTTCTTGAAGACGTTTCGCTAGTCATCCGACTGGCTTTCTTAATTCAGAATGATTGTACAAGAATATGTGGCAATTACTTGCCTAATTGATCTAATTGAATAAATCAGATATAACCCAAATTAACTAGTTTTCTGTCTAACTCAGAGCATCACTAATCAGTATGTAAAGCATGATAGTTAATGTATGTATGTATATGTTTATTTATATAGCGCCACTAGGGGATGGAGCGCTGTACAATATAGAATACAAAAAGTCGTACAAGGGGGACAATAAATAAATACATAAATATATAAATAAGTATGAGCATCATAAAATATACAAGTGCTTGAAACATGTAACATGAGGAAAGAGGCCCCTGCCCCATAGAGCTTACAATCTAATTAGGTGGGTAACATACAGATACATAGGAAAGGGTGGAAGTGCTAAAGTAATAACTGGTGCAGTATCAACAGTCCTATGCTGAGAGGGGTATAGATTTCCAGAGGATGGGGGCCAGAAGAGAAAAAGGTTTAAGGCGAGAAGAGGCAGTGTGAGTGAGGGGTCTATATAAGAGATGGTTCTGTTATGAGTGGAGGGTACGGACAGGGACATATGGGGACACTAGAGAGGAAATATAAGAAGGAGCAGCATAGTGAAGGGATTTAAATGTTAAGAGAAGGATTTTGTAGATAATGCATTGTTTAATGGCCAGGTATATGTGCGGCACAGAGGAGATTTAATTTCCCAATTGTTAGAGAGCGAGATAATGCGTGCAGCAGAGTTAAGTATGGACTGAAGCGGAGAAAGATGGGAAGCAGGAAGACTTAAAAGCAAGAGGTTGCAATAGTCTGGGCGTGATAAGATGAGAACATGGATAAGCATAACAGTAGTCGGAAGTGATAGGAATCTACGGATTTTCGCAATGTTATGAAGAAAAAAGCATCAGGTTTTAGCAATATAGTTAATGTGATTCGAAAAGGAGAGAGCGGAATCAATAATAAGCCCTAAGCAACGTGCCGACTGAATAGGGTAAATGGGGGTGTTGTCCACAGAAATAGAAAAAGGTGGGATAGGACCAGGTTTAGGTGGGAAAATGATTAGTTTGGTTTTAATCAGGTTTAGTTTGAGGTGCGCCATCCATGACGAGACAGCACAGAGATGTGTGATTGGGTGTCAAAAAAAAGCGTGGGGGTGGAAAAATATATTTGCGCATCATCAGCATACAGATGGTAGTTAAAACCAAATGAGCTGATGACTTCTCCCAGGGAAACATGAGTAACGATTGTGGATTTTGTGCAAACTAAACATTTAATTAGGAATTTATTACTATATGTTTAAATATAGCTGTTAGCAAAGACATATTGCAGACAGTTTGTACAGAGACCTTTGTAAATAGTATAAGGCCTTGGAATATGCATTGTTCACCATTTCTATAAGGAATTTCTTGGCCAGATCGGTAGCACATCCATAATTTTGCCAGAGGACAAATATGACTGGTCATGTTATTGTTTGTATCTTATTTAAAAAATAGCCAAATCCATGTTTTGTGTGCACAAAAGAAAACATTGCTTTGCATTCTCAATAAAAAAAACATATCTGCATACAGTATTTAAAAGTGCCTATGTAATATGCAGAAGGCTTTTCTAGAAGCAGATGAGTTAATAGCTGCAAAAAGGCTTTGTATCTCTTTTGCTTATAAAAGCACTTTGGGGATCCCTTCATGACCCTTAATATCTTTTTCTGTTCCTAAAGAGCGATTTAAATCAATGAAGGTGTAAATGATCATTGGCCCTTAATTTAGATTCCTTTATTATTTTTGCTACTGCTGCCAGTGTGCATTGTACGTGCCCTAGTTTCTCCATGCTGGATGCCCTCCAAAGACATTACGTTCCAATAGGAAGAATTTCAAGCCTAGTTCTCTGTTTTTTCATGCTTTTAACCAAGCTTTACATTTGCTGCAACTCAGAAAGAACCATGTTAGATAAAAAGCTTCTTTTTATAATTGCAAAAATGTAAAGTGTCCAATAAAATATTCCTTAAGGTAGAAAAACAAAACCTACCGGCCAGATGCCAGTCTCACTGGCAACAGGATTTTATTTGTATAATAGGGATCTGCATCTGATTATAGCACAAGCAATGAAGATGATGGGAGCGCACACTTATTCCTCAGAAAATCTGTTTATTCACATCACACAAACGTACAACGTTTTGGAAAACGCTACGAGTGTGCTCTGCTCTTGAACTGGGGTCTTGGGGGGGTGATCCTTTAGGATATGTTACAGTAAGTTTTTTGAGGCTGGCGGTTACCCTTTTACCATTTGCTTTCAAAAACACTATGATGCACTGATATAACTTTACTGAACTGGGCCATTGGATGGCAATAAATTGTTTGAGTTTTTTGACAATATTCTGTAATAGTCTGAATAACATTTTTCCTAAATTTTTTCAGTAAATCTACAAAAAAATTCTACAAAGAACCACACCCCGAATTCTGCACATACACCATTATTTATCTAAAGGTGGGGTTGTATAAAAGGGCATGTCCAGTAAAAAAAAAACAACAAACTTTTAATATAATGTTCCTTAGGTTTGCCCACCCCCAACCGCCATGTTGATACTAACATACAACGGCGGTTGGGGGTGGGCAAGCCTAAGGATCTTTGCATTAAATGTGTTTTACGCCAGGAGGAAGGGCATCCAGATGGGATCCGGAGGGAGGGAGGGGCGCATGTCAGCATCGCTACCAGAGGCAAGACATGAGGCAGAGACCTTTGGACAGGAAGACAGCCACTACTCTTCAGTTTCCTGAAATTTGGACATGGACTGCAGGAGAACCATAAGGAGCAGGGATGTAAGGTAAGGATTTTTTTTTTTAACTATACAGAGGGGCCAGCACTGAGGTACATTTTAGATTTGGGGGTGGACATGCCCTTTAAGGTAAGGTGGTGTTTAGTCTGAAAAAAAAGGCAAGTGTGTATTTAGAGCACAGCACTAAATGTAAGTGTTGGCTCCTTTGAGGCTATTTGCTGGCCATATCTCTGTGTCCATTGACACAAGCAAGGTACTGTTTTATTCAGGTTGTTAAAAATGTAAATATTTGGAGGGAATTTTCCTTTGTACTAGAGGTCTTATTTGCTTTTTAGTGAAATTCTGCGTGGCCGCTTTTAACAGCCACCCGTTCTTAATCATAGGCGTGAATAAAACGCTTATGATTAAGAATGGAAGGCCGTTCAAAACGGGCATACATGGATTTTAAGGTATACCAATGAAATGTATATGCTTTAACAGAAAGGAGATGCACCCAGTGACATCCAAGCCTTACCTTTATACTTTTCTCTCTGAGATGATAGAGCGACGGGTGGCTGGCACCTGGACCTACATACCTTTTGGGTGAGTTCCATGTTTATAGCATGGCATCCTTTATATACGTTACTGATAACATGGACGCAAAGAGAGTGATAGAAGGGATTTGAGACATAGGGCCTCCCCTAAAGCCATTAGGTCTTGCAATGCTCCAATTTCTTATCAGTTACAGGCCGCCATTGGAGTTAGGCTTTTGTTAGATACTCTGCATATCATTTTGCATACCCTTTGCCCACTTCCACCTATATAATGCAAAAATATATCAGTATTTTTCCATCCTAATAACCTTAACCTGCCCATTCATTGTAAATAAATGTTTCTGTTATACTGACTTTACTATTAGGAACATTCCAAGGTAATTTGCATTCTGGGAAGAATAAGGACGATTACAGAGCCTGAAATGTGAGCTCATTAATGTCAAGAGCAGGGAATAGCAAGAAGTATAAATTCAACTGATTTTTCAAAACGGAAGAGAATATGTAGAATAACTAGGTATGCATAATATAAACTATGGATTTAAAACATAATGATGATATTTTCCACAGAATTTTCCCTTTTTCTTTTTTTTTTTTTTTACATTTTTCCTCCTTTTGTGGACGTATGCAATTATGAAACATTGCCACTCCATGCTGGGCATGATTTATATTATCATTCAGGCCCATTGGTTTCAAAGTGTTCAATTTTTTATCCATAAGGATTCTTTTTGGAATAATACCCTTGAGATATCACCACCACAAGGGTGTGGTTTGATTACCTGTAGAAGAAGCCATTTCATTTGGGTATGCTTGTGACCCACCTCTGCAAAATGCCTAGACAAAGTTGTGTCAATACAAACCAGACTTGTAATTCCAAATATAACTCTTATGATCTTTGATTCCATGTTTGACACTATGGGTGGTTTCTCTCACATGGGCTTTGCCACGGGGACATTTTTTTGCATCTATAATACATGTGCAGTATCACATGTAGCATAATCATGTTTCATCAAGTTTTACCATGTATCCTTTGCTGGGATGACACACTGTTTCACACTTTGTTGTGGAAGCACAACAAAGACAATTTAGGCAAGGGAATGTGGCAGTTTTTTTGCTGCTACTATGAGTTTTTTGGGGGGACGTGTCTGAAGGACATAATATGTCATGTATAGAACGTCCTCAAGTATTTACAGAATAGATTTACAGAATAGATTACCTTATTTCACATCATGTGCCAATATTGGCCAAAATTTATGAATAATATGTTCAATCTGTTTTCTTTGTTTATGGTATTGAGAAACAAACAAAATCCATCTATTTTTAGTGAGTGCCCTCTCATCTTTTTTATATGTTAATAGAGTGTCTAGATACAGTATCTGCTCTATATCTTCAGAAGCCTTAATTATCTTACGATCGTACCCCCTATCAACAAACTTTTTTGTACTTATAATACATAATTTGGCCCTTAGAAATAGCTCTATGTATACTTGGTGTGAAATGGTGTGAAAAAATGTAAAAAAAAAAAAAAGTTGAGGGAATGCCAAAAGTGAAAGGACAACTATACTCACCTCACCCTCGCTCCTCTTCCTCCATAGCTGCATAGTACCCAGGGTGAGGACCTAAAATCGCTAAGTCCTCACCCTGGGTACTTTCCCTAACTCCTGCACTACTTACCGCAAATCTGCTTCGCCGATCGCTCCATTCCTCCGCTCTTCCTGCTTCACTGACAGATCGCGAGGCAGCCAATAGGTAGATACGCTCTGCAAGGAGGCGTGTCTTCCAATTGGTTGCCTCGCGACTGTCACTAACAGTAGAAGAGAGGTGGAACAGTGTGGATCGGCGAAGCAGATTTGCAGTAAGTAGTGCAGGAGTTAGGGAAAGTACCCAGGGTTAGGACTTAGCGATTTTAGGTCCTCACCCTGGGTACTATGCTGCAGTGGATCGGGGAAAAGGTGAGTATAATTGTCCTTGAATTTAATTGATGTGTGAACCCCATTTGCCTCCTGCATCATCTCTTCAAACTGGGAAATGCAACACTAACTACACACAACTATACAAACACACACAACTATACAAACACAAACAACTACACAAACACACAATTACAAAATAAAAGTCCTATTTATATAATAAAGGCACAATAATAAATATATATAAAACACAATGTATGTTTTATGACATTAAGTTTTATAGCAGGGATACCCATCTTGTGCTCCTCCAGGTGCTTTTCAAATACCTGCAAATGGTCACAAACACAAAGACATACCCCCTTACACCACATAGATACAGGTACTTACATTTAGTCATTCATTCATTGGTCCAAAAGGATGGATCATGTTGCATTGTTGGCCTAAGGGGTTCCCATATACATGATTGTGCAGGCCAAAGTAGCTGTTCATTATTCCATGTAGTGAAAACCTGCCGCTTCTTCCTTAGCAATATAGCCAAAATCCGCAGGTTCCTTTTTCTCCCGACCACCGCTATGCTTATGCATGCTCTCATCCTATCGTGCCTGGACTATTGCAACCTACTACTTTCTGGTCTTCCTGCTTCCCACCTCTCTCCCCTTCAGTCTATACCTAACTCTGCCACATGTATTGTTTTGCTCTCTAATAAACCGGATCCCAAATCTCCTCTGTACCAGACAACAACCTGGCTCCCCGTTAAATAGCGCATTACATACAAAATCCTTCTCCTAACATTTAAATTCCTTTGGTCTGCTGCTCCTCCTTATATTTCCTCTCTAGTCTCCCCATATGTTCCTGCCCGTACCTTCTGCTCATCGCAGAACTAGCTCCTGTACAAACCCCCTACTCGTACTGCTTCCTCTTGCCTTAAACCTTTCTCTCTCATAGCTCCCATACTCTGGAATTCTATTCCCCTCTCTCTACATCAAGAAACCTCAATTAGCAGGTTTAAATCTAGCCTTACATCCTACCTATCTGGTAATCAGCACATTATTTGATTGTTTTATTTGCACTGAATACGTCTCACTCCAGCTCTTATACCCACACCATTGTGTCTGTGTGTTACCCACCTAACTAGATTGTAAGCTCTATGGGGCAGATACCTCATTACCTCTTGTGGCAAAGCTCTAGCACTTCTATTTATATAAGTTATATATGTATGTACTGAACTATCTGTGTATTTATCCCCCTTGTATGACTTAATTGTATTTTAATACTGTACTATTATAGGCGCTATAAAAATAAACATATACATACATACACATACATACATTACCAGGTGACTAAAAATGTATGTGTGTATGGGCCACTGTGTATGGGAACTGTGGCGGTGTATTGGACTTTCTATGGGCTATGTATGGGACTTTCTATGGGGCTGTGTATTTGACTTTCTATGGGGCCGTGTATGGGACTTTCTATGTGGCTGTCTATGGGATTTTCTATGGGGCTGTGTATGGGATTTTCTATGGGGCTGTGTATGGGACTTTCTATGGGGCTGTGTATGAGACTTTCTATGGGGCTGTGTATGGGACTTTCTATAGGTCTGTGTATGGGACTTTCTATGGGTCTGTGTATGGGACTTTCTGTGGGGCTGTGTGTGGGACTTTTGTGGGGCTGTGTATGGGACTTTCTATGGGGCTGTGAATTGGACTTTCTATGGGCTGTGTATGGGACTTTCTATGGGGCTGTGTATTGGACTTTCTAAATTAGCCTAATTGGAGTGCTTCCACAATCCTTGTATATATATATATATATATATATATATAAAACCATTCCAAAAAACGTCCGCACTCCTTCGCAGAACAAACACTGCCCTGGTGCAGAAACCTCGACTCAATAATACAAACCAAACCGTATAAGAGGGCACTCTCGGGACTTTACACTCGATCAATTACACGTGTACGGATAGGATCAATGCATTTCGGCCATGATACGGGCCGTCCTCAGGATCACCATATCCGGTTTCTCTCACCATCTTAAAGGGCCGGGGGGGACACACCCCCTCGTGCCCTTAACCCTATGTGTATAAAAATGTATCAGTGATAAGAATAAGACACCTAATTAACCAAATGAACCAAAATGACCAAAGCAAAATATGACAGTTAAAAAACCCCACACCCCTACTAGATAAAACCATCTCACACCGGACTGTACGCAAATCCGCTAAAGATTTAGATTGTGACTGGAGAACGAATCAGTCACAAAACATATGTATCATCTTTCCCTATAATATCTCCTACATGAGACATTTCAGATTTCCTAATGTTTAAATGGGACCGATAGGGAGGCTCGGGCACAATGTCGATCAATATTAGACCACAAGACTTTAAATGACATTATGTAACAATTGTGTCTATTATGTAACCAGGGGACCCCCCTCACACTAACATTTCTACAACATGACCAAAAAATATATACAATCCATACGAGACCTATGTCGAAAGACTAACCCTCACAAGAAGCAGGAAAGAGACACCATTTCATTAAGACCCCTCGGGGCCACTGTATCAAGTCTCTTGATCCATTGCACTTCTAATTGGAGTAGCCTTTTATCTCTCGGGAGGCCGGGAGGCCCCGGCAAGTGTCCGGAACATGGTCTATGGCCATCCATCTGAACATGGACAGGTTATGTCCCACCTTTTTGAAGTGTCTGGCCACCGCAGAGCTCCCCATGCTTGGAGTCCCTCACAGATCCTTGTCCCGAGAGTGCCGTTCTAATACTGGCCCGTGGTTGTTCATCCGTTCCCTGACCGTAGTGCTGGTCTTCCCGACGTAAAACAATCCACAAGGACAAGTGATCACATAATCACATGTGTGGATGTACATTGAGTCTGAACCGAATGTCAAAAGCGTTTCCACTATGGGGATGAGGGAAATCCCTGCCCACCAGGGCATAGCGCAAGTTTGACACCCCAAACATTTCACCCACCCTCTCGTTTTCTTGTTAAGCCAACTCTCTTGCGGTGTCTTGGATTGGGGAAAAGAGTCTGTTTTGACCAACAGATTCCTAAGATTAGCACCCCTTCTATGTGCCACTCTGATATCCGAATCATAAAACGGAAGACCATGATCTGACCGGACCACATCCCAATGTTTATTGACACTCTTTTTGAGGGCATGGCTAGCTGGTGTGTGATTGATAACGAAGGTGGGTATTTCAACACCCCTTCTCACTGATGTTTTGGATTGTTGGTGGATACCATGGTGGAAGCCATTTGCTTTATGCTCTCTCAATTTGGGTTAATAGTGACTTTTTTCATAGCCCCTAGCAGGAATCTGTCCACCATTTCCAGTAGTTGGACCTTGGCCCTAGCCGCGTCCGAATTGTTTCTAAGTACCCTCAAAAATTGTGATAAGGAATACTCATGATTTGTTGTTTTGGATGAAAGCTGGCATGGTGAAGAATGGTGTTTCTATCGGTGCTTTTCCTGAAAAGAGTTGTGCCCAATTTACCATTTTCAACAAAGATTCATAAATCTAAAAAGTCTACCATAATCACTTACATTGATACTCAACTGTATGGGGGTCCCCAAGTTTGTTAGATGTTCGACAAAACGATGGCCTCCAATTGTGGTCCCCCTTCCAAATGATGAAGATGTCATCAATATATCTCTTATAAGAGCGATGTTAACTTCAAATTCCGGAAAAATATGGGTCTCTTCGAACCATTGCATATAAAGATTCGCAAAGGAAGGGGCCACATTAGAGCCCATCGCGGTGCCTGCGACCTGTTGAAAATACATATTTTCAAACCGAAAATGATTATTCATCAAAATGAACGATAACAAATCGATAATAAATTCAACCGGGGGGCCGCACCATGGGCCTTTAGAGAGCACTTCCTTACAAATGTCAATCCCCTGTTGCTGGGGGATAACTGTATAAAGGCTTGACACATCACATGTTAAAAGTGACATACCGGATAAATTGTCCCCAAACCCATTGAGAAGTGTGCGTAAATCAGTACTATCTTTTAAATATGAACGCATCGATTTCACGAAAGGTTGAAGGAAAAAATCAACGTATTGGGCTACAGGTTTGAACAGCGAATCCCTAGAGGCTATGATCGGTCAGCCTGGTGGGGAATTGACTGATTTGTGTATTTTTGGTATGGTGTATATGATAGGACAACACGATTTCATTAAATAAGAATTTAACTCATTTTCATTGATCCATTCATGTATAAGGCCATCTTAAGTTTTGATTCCAACTCCCGTTTGAGGCGTGGTGTGGGATCTTTCTCTAAGGGAGATAGGTATTGCTGTCCCAAGTTGCATCAACAATTCTTACGGTAATATTGGGGTCCAATAAAACAATGGCCCTCCCTTATCAGCTGCCCGTATAATCACTTTATCATTGTTTCTTAAAGAAACCAAAGCCTCTCTTTCATCCTTATCTAAATTACTGTTCGTCCTAAATTGGCCCATCATTAAACCAATTATTCAAATCATTAGAAACCATATTATGGAAAACGGCAATAGAAGCCGCAGTGTTGGGCGGATCAAACGTGCTAGGTATTTTGAAGGGACTAAAACCCCTTGCCTTGTCTCCAGAGGGACGGTCACCTTTAAAGAAGTCTTTCAGTTTGAGCGATCTTTTAAACTTAAAAAGGTCAATTTCATCCCGTAATAAATCGTTTTTGGGAGTAGGGACAAATGACAGACCCCTGCTCAACAATTTATATTCACCTCGGGATAAGGGATGGGAGCTGAGGTTAAATATCACTTCTTGGTGGGGATCCTGGGGGGTTTTCCCTTGGGACCACCCTCCCCTCCTGATGTACCGTCTCTTCCTTTTGTCCGTAACCCTCCTTTTGTGGCTAAACGAGTCGTGACCCCTAAAAAAGGCCTCCCGAGAGATAAAAGGCTACTCCAATTAGAAGTGCAATGGATCAAGAGACTTGATACAGTGGCCCCGAGGGGTCTTAATGAAATGGTGTCTCTTTCCTGCTTCTTGTGAGGGTTAGTCTTTCGACATAGGTCTCGTATGGATTGTATATATTTTTTGGTCATGTTGTAGAAATGTTAGTGTGAGGGGGGTCCCCTGGTTACATAATAGACACAATTGTTACATAATGTCATTTAAAGTCTTGTGGTCTAATATTGATCGACTTTGTGCCCGAGCCTCCCTATCGGTCCCATTTAAACATTAGGAAATCTGAAATGTCTCATGTAGGAGATATTATAGGGAGATGATACATATGTTTTGTGACTGATTCATTCTCCAGTCACAATCTAAATCTTTAGCGGATTTGCGTACAGTCCGGTGTGAGATGGTTTTATCTAGTAGGGGTGTGGGGTTTTTTAACTGTCATATTTTGCTTTGGTCATTTTGGTTCATTTGGTTATTAGGTGTCTTATTCTTATCACTGATCATTTTTATACACATAGGGTTAAGGGTACGAGGGGGTGTGTCCCCCCCGGCCCTTTAAGATGTGAGAGAAACCGGATATGGTGATCCTGAGGACGCCCGTATCATGGCCGAAATGCATTGATCCTATCCGTACACATGTAATTGATCGAGTGTAAAGTCCCGAGAGTGCCCTCTTATACGGTTTGGTTTATATATATATATATATACAACCAGCAAAACACCGCACACAGGTCTTAACTGCAGATTCTTTATTAGCACATATGCAAATGCACTACGTTTCAGGGATCGCACTCCCCTTCGTCAGGTACACATATTCACATAATGCTACATAGTACACAACCTTTTATACCCTCCCCCACAGGAACTGACTTCACAGCATGTCAAATCACACCCATCATAGTTAACCCTTACCACTTAACCAATGCTCAAAGAACATCAGAGAACAAAAAACATTATTCTATGTGACTATTTACATGGAATGACATGGAAAAACATGGAAAACAGACATGGTTTAGATACATCACCTAAGAAAATGGAGAGATCATAGTCTTTATTTAGTCCCTGGGGGCACAAACTCTTTAATTGGTGTACCCACCAGACCTCCCTTTTTTTCAATTTTAGCCACGATCTCCCCCCCTGCTAGAACTGTACACCTCTCTCCAGTACCCTGAATTTAACTCGTTGTCGCTATGTCCCATCTCCACAAAGTGTTTAGGGACAGGCAACCTCACATCTTTCTTTCTTATCTGGAGCGGTGTTGGGAGATCCTAGATTTAATCATCTGGGTGGTCTCCCCAACGTAAATCAATCCACACGGGCACCACAACACATATACCACAAACGTGGATTCACATGTGCACAATTCCCGTATCCGGTATTCTTTCTTAGTACCTGGATGTGTAAATGTAGGGCCCTTATCTACAAACCTACACTGAGTACAGTGCAGACAGGGGTACATTCTGGGCTTATGTTTGCCAAGGAATGTAGCCCCATACGCACCATCCCGTCTGAACATGGCTCTAACCAGGCTGTTGCCTATCGTGCAACCCTTGCGGTAATTTATCAGAGGTGCTGCCTTAAATTCTTCAATCTCGGGGTAAAGCAATGTAAAGTATGCCAGTTCTTACGGATAGCCTCCCTATCAGGTTACTTCCTACCGAAAAGTCCATAATTAGGGGTTACGTTTGGTTTGTGTATTGCCTTTCTTGCTTTGTTTTACACTGGCCTTCATTAGGGATACATCTAGTAGTTGCCTAGGGTATTGACGTTTAGCGAGTTTGCATACATCTGCTGTGTCTGCCTCTCGCGTACAACAGGGCTACTTACAATCCTGTTCACTCTTTTAAACTGACTGATCGGATTGATTTCCTGACATGGGAAGGATGAAACTTCCATACACAGGATCTGATTCCGATCAGTAGGCTTGCTATACAGTTCAGTACTATTGCCTAATCCACTCTTACAAGCACACACCAGGAACAAATCTCCGTGGAACTAGACTGCATAGAGAAATTGATCTCAGGTGTACTTGTTCACCTGTTCATGAAAACTTGATAGGGATCCAATGTCGCCCCGCCACAAAGGAAGACATCACTATGTATCTCCACCAGGCTAAACAGTGCCTGGTGAAGGATGGTAAAACATAGATGAAGTCCTCTTCAAGCCAAGCCATAAAGGCATTGGCGTATGACGGAGCGACATTAGATCCCATCGCCATGCCTCTCAATTGTATGTAAAAGGAATCATCAAACTTAAAGTATGATCTGTGTAAAATCAAATTCAAACATTCAGTGAAAAACTTAACCTGGCATTCACTGTACCTTCCCACCCCACTGAGAAGGCGGCCGCAAGCAGCAACCCCATCCCTGTGTGGTATGGAGGTGTACAGTGATGACACGTCCATGGTAGCCATAATGATCTCCCCCCAATCATCAATTTCCACATCTCGAAGTCTCCCAAGAAAATGGGAGGTGTCTTTCAAATAGGCTCGTGTACCCTGTACCAAGGGAGCAAGAATCCCATCCAACATGGTAGCCATCGGGTCGAAGACCGAACCGATGCCCGCCACTATGGGTCTACCAGGCGGCTGGGTGGGATTTTTGTGTATCTTGGGCAGGGTATACAAGACTGGAGTAATAGGGTAAGTCACATAAAGGGCCTTTTTGAGGTCCTCTGAGATTATTCGATCTCTGGTCATCTGGGTGAGCATACAATCAATTTCTTTCTTAATATCCCATATGGGATCTTTCTGCACTTTGCAATACACCTTGTCGTCACCCAATTGATCGAGTATCTCCCTCACATAATACTCTGTATCCAATATCACAATCGCACCCCCTTTATCTGAGGGTTTGATTGTGATATTGGATCTGTGTTTCAACCGTGTTGTGTGTTTTTCACATACAGTTAAATTGTGATTCACTGGTAAAGAATCAATTTTCCGAATTGCTAAACACACATCATGTTTGACTTTATTCACAAAACTTTCTACTCCTATATAGGTAGTCGGTGGTACAAATCCACTCTTAACTGTTAATCCCACATTACGTGGCGTAAGTATGTTAGTCTCAATTTCTCCTGCAGTCCCTTCTGGTTTTTGGGAAAAGAAACTTTTAAGTCTCAACCGTCGAAAAAAGGCATATAGGTCCACATCCAGCTTGAAAGTGTCCAGACTAGTAGTGGGACAAAACCCTAACCCTCTGGACAATACGGAAGTTTCAGCTGCTGTAAGACTGACCTGCGAAAGGTTGTACACTGCTACTTCTGTCTCGAGCGCAGGGTTCTCTTGGGGAGGGGATCCCTCCGGTTTGATGACTTTCTTGCGTCCTCCCCTCCGACAGGGTCTGCATCGTTGGCGTGAAAAGGGCCCGGTGCTCCTCTATCACGGACCCGTATTTCCGGGTCTGAGCGCCAGTGCTGTAGCCTTCCGCCCCGATCACGTGTATCAGCAGACCAATCGTAAACTCGGCCACGTTCGTAATCCTCCTGGTCCCGA
Source organism: Hymenochirus boettgeri (assembly GCA_019447015.1). Taxonomy (NCBI): domain Eukaryota; kingdom Metazoa; phylum Chordata; class Amphibia; order Anura; family Pipidae; genus Hymenochirus; species Hymenochirus boettgeri. The sequence goes on from CM033475.1 coordinate 159,641,983, forward strand.
GCAAACTTGGAGCGCTTAAACTCCTCCCCTTTCTTTCTGTACTGGGTCATACGTTGTTTTTTTTTTTTTTAATAATTTACTGTAGATAAAAGATTAAGTACACTTTTATTTTATTTCATTGAGTTTCCAACACACTATTTCTATTTATTAATGTATACCTTTTTGTAATCCTGTTTTGCAGGATTGACTTTTTAAAGGTCAATACACTAGCATTGTATGTGTGGATTGTATGGATTGTATGGCACATTGTTAAAACTGGTAAGAAATTGTGACTGACTATAAATTTCAGTACTATCTTAAAACAGCAAGTCCTTTAAAAATGTATAATGCACTGTTTTGCAGAATATCTTTACAGCTTCAATGTAGGTGTATTATATGCAGTTTCTCTTCTAAGATTTGAAAGCCCCTGTTGTTGTAATGTACTGTAGGTAATTGAATACATCTGAAATGTTATGTAGTGCTGTATAGTACTCTATACGCTCTTTTTACATAGATCACAGGAAAATCAAAGTATTAAGTGAATGATATTATTACAAGAATTAATGCAAATATATTAACAGATAAATTGTTCATCTGTTTGGATCATACAGATACAGTTCGTGGTGCAATACATGGTAAATATGATCATATTCCCTTACCCAATTGTAATGTTAGAGCAGTAATTAAATTAAGTGAATAACATTTTATAACATAAGAATAACATTTTACGGGTGTCCACTCTCTTTTTCTCTTCCCGTTATTAACATTACTAAAACTTACCGATTTGCAGTTTTGCCAAGATTCACCCTTTCAGTCAACTCAAAGTTAGAAATGGCCAAACTCACTGACATCTGTTCTGCTTGCATTGAAGTCAATGGCAGGTAAAAACCCCAAAAGTTCTGCCTAAAATAAAGGTATAAATAGCAATGGTAACTTACTGTAAATGGCTCAGGTACCTGGGAAATGGTCTAGAAAACACGTATCAATGGCCAAAATCTTAAATAAAAAATCTTAAATGAAAAATGTTAAATTCCATATCCCAGTGAGGTAGAAAATCCAATTTTCACCTCCCTGGTGGCCACATGCAGGAGGGGTGAGCCTTAAAAGTATCGCACATGATGGGAAGGCAACTACAAGTGGAGCAGGGGGGCCTGAAAGCATTCCTATAGCAATAAAAAGGTTTTTGCATGTTATAAGGACATCCTGCTCCATTATTTTCCTCTGTTCCTTTTGGTCCACCTCTCCCTAAGCTATCTAGCTGCCTTGTCTATTGTATGCCCAAGCTCTACCCCATAGAGCCATGAATCTGTATCTTGCACTGACAAGATCTAACAAGATTGAAACATTTTATGTCTGCAGGTCAGATGATTGGCTCTATACAATAGGCTGCATTTCATGTTAATAAGCCAGCGGTTCTGGACACATGCATTAGCCATGGGACATAAAGGAGAATTTTGCATATCTCCGCCCCTTACTCTGGAGAACCTGAGATTTAGAAATTACTTCTTGTTTCTTAGATTTTGTGGGCAATGCTATTCATATAGCATGAGACTGCAAGATACCTTCTGTTATAAGAAGGTTCTGCTCTATTTTTATGCTCTGTGAAGGGCTTTTTGCTCTTTTTGGCCCACCTCTCCCTAAGTTATATAGCTGCCCTGTCACATTTTTGAATTAAACCAAAACATGCACCAGAATTGACTGTTTTTTCTTCCTTGTATAAACAAGGTCTTAAACTCCCTCCAAGCTCTCAAAAAGCTTGTTCTGAGATGGTTCCACTGATAAAGGTCCAATGGAATTTGCCAAGTAATCAACAACAAAATGGCAATGTGTGTTTCCATTTTAAGAGAAGATTCATAAAGTAACCCACTTGGTGAGGGACTGAAAGGGAAGTGATTGCAGATTCTAATTCAAATTTAAATCTAAAGGTGGCCATACACTAATGATAATGGGTAAATCGGTGAGTCGGTGAACAACTGTAGTCAGCATTATGGTCATTCAGGAAAGATGGACAATACACGTCAGCTGGTATGGGCTCCCTTCACTTTAGTAAAGGGAGCTGAACCAATTGTTCTGTGTATGGCTGCACATTTGATCGATCCCCATACTGCATATGGGGATCTGTCTGGTCTGTGTGGGGTTCCCACCACATGTGTGCCAACAGATACCAATGTAATCTGTCAGCACACATGCTGTGAAAATTGCATGTATATGGCCATCCTATGTTAGGAATATAAAAATCCACACTGTACAAGTAGCTTTCAGACTTTACTTAAAATATATGTTTTAAATACTATGCAGTGCTATGCAATACGAAGGGAAGTTACAAAGGATTTAATGTAATAAAACATTAATATAAAATTTTGGTTTACTATTTTAGCATGTACTAAAATGTTAATGAAAACTTTAAAACACATTGCTTGGAGAAAAAAAAATCCTGTTCTATCATTACCAGTGAGAAGTAAAAAGGAGATTTTTTTTATCGCTCCTTTTGACAACTAGTTTTTAAAAATGTCTGCTAAATGTAAACAGAGTAATATTTTCCATTGAAAATGTGCTATATAAACCAGTCCTAATTGGCTTGTATTAAAATGACCACCTGGTGTTGTACTGCTTTTGATCAGCGTTACTTGCTCTTTGAAGAACCAAACATTTTTATCTCTTTGATAATGAATTATTTTACATGTTTCTGAGGCAGAGATTTGACTTTATTGGATAGGTATTTTCAAAGATTATTCTGAAATGTTAATTAGCAGCAGAAACGCCAAAAGATAAGAGAACTCACCAAGGTTATAAAGAATTTGTTGAACAAAACCTCTCCAACCATAAATGCCTGGCATGATAGATTATTGTTTAATTGTTATTGTATTTGTACCAAATCTGCAAAATTTACCAAAAAGCCTCTAACTAAAAGATGTCCCTGTTTGCACCAGGCCATCTAATGCACCATTTTACAACACAGAAGAAGAGAAAAGATTATAAGGACACAAGCAAGAAGCATGAAAGTGCTGCATCCATGTTGGGAGTTGCACCAATTATCCAATACATTCTTTTTGCACGTGTCCCTCATATTCCTTCCTAGAATAAGTTGTGCATTAACCCAAGGATAACTATACTCTAAAAATTAACTTTTTAAAATTGGAAAGTACTTGGGACAGGGAGGTATCCAAATAAAATAGAAGATTCAGAGTGCACACCAGTCTTAAGCAAAAAAACTGTGTTTATTAACACATGAAGTTTCGGTGTCCGTGCGACACCTTCCTCAGACTTACAACAAATTTGTTGAGGAGCTACAGCATAAACAGTTTTCATTTAGTTTGACTTGGACTATTCCTGTATTAAAGATAGTGCTGAAGCCAGGAGGAAGACTGGCAGAATCAGTTTTCTTTGGGCTGGTGCTCCTTTCTGAAACAATATTTGGGATAGGAATTACCTGTCCTATATCCCTGTCACAATTACTTTTCATTGTAATTTTTTTTTTCTTTTTAAAATGTTATACATACTAGGGATAGCATAGAACTCAAACCCGAGTTTGAGCCTAACTGTTCGAGTTCGAATGAACCCGGACTTCTCGGACGTGGACTTTCGATATTTCCCAGGCTTTGGATGATTTATCAAATGTTTGAACGTTTGAACGGTCGAACATTCGAAAAATCATCGAATTTAAAAAAAAAAGGTGCCCACATGTACAAAATCACCCAATGGCAGCTAATTTGAGCATTGCCAGCCCCCTGGGTATAAAAGGCAATGCGACCAGCGCCATTTAGTCAGTGTGTTTGAGAGTGTTTAGTGGAGACCTGACAGTGTAGGAGTTGGAGAGAGATTTTTGCGCTTTTTGAGCTTTCTGTGTGTGGATTTCAGTGTGGTGGTTTACATCTTGTAGTTAGCCACCACTGTATTCACACATCTTGAGACCCAACAGTCCTTTTAAGGACTACCCTTGTTAGACCCAAAAGTCCTTTTAAGGACTAACCCCCTATAAGTCCTTTGGACAATTTTTGTGTTAGACCTTTTAGAGGTCTAGGTGTCCTGTTTTTTTGTTTGTTTCTGTATCTGTGTGTCAGCGTCTGTGTGTTTGTGTAACTAACAGTGCTGCGTTCAGCAGCAATCAGCAGCTTTTGCTGTCTGATCTGCTGTTTGCTGTCAGTTGTGAAAGTTGTTGCTGTTTGTTTGCTGTTTGCTGTCAGTTGTGTGCCTGCCTGGCTCCGCAATAATGTTGTCAAACTGAAGTGAATCTACTACTCAATGGTGCTGTTCCTACAAACCTTATCTCCTTCCCCACTTTCCCTTGCACGAAGCATACTCTGAGGGAGAGAATCCAATGGGGTATGGGGTCTGTCCGGAGGGGCCAAGCCTGCCTGGCTCCGCAATAATGTTGTCAAACTGAAGTGAATCTACTGCTACTCAATGGTGCTGTTCCTACAAAGCTTATCCCCTTCCCTGCTTTCCCTTGCACGAAGCATACACCGAGGGAGAGATACCAATGGGGAATCGCGCACACCAAATCGCGAGCATTATCGCACGCGATTGTGTGTGCGTTTCACGTTCGCGTTTTGCGCATGCATTTTCGTTTTCGTCTTTTCGAGTTGCGCATGCGTTTTCGCCTTTTCGAGTTATGGAAACGCATACGTTAACGCACCAAAAATGGTGAACGCATGCGTTACCAAAACGCAAACGGACGCGCAATCCCATGCGCATCGGAAATCGCAGGAATTTTTGCGATCCCGCGATTTCCATTTTAGCGAAAATCGCGGGTGCAAACGCGAACGCGAAATGCAAACGCAAATGCACGAAAAAGGCGCTAGTGTGGCCTAGCCCATACTAACATTAAAAAATATATACTTTGAGTCATTTATGAAAAAAGAGCTTTCAAAATCTGTATTATAATTAAATATTGTAAATGTTTTTCGTGTGTACTTGTCCTTTAACTAACATCTACTAACATTAACTGTTACATTAAAATTTGCTAACACTAATTAACACTAACATATGCACTTTGAGTCATTTAGGAGAAAATCACTAAAGGCCCCGCAATCGTTTGTGGCGGTTTGCGAAGCGCTATCGCCAATCACAATCACAAGTGCTATAAAAGTAAAGAAAAGTGCAGTAACTTCATATAGTGGTTATACTTAGACAGAGCTTGTCAGAAAGATCTGCCACAGAACCGCCGATTAGAGTGGCGCAAAAGATGGTGTTTTATACAACTCAATCACAGATAAAATTTAATATAAAAATGTGATACTTGCCTTGGACATTCCGGTGGATGTCCTGGACGTAGGCATGACGCTGCCACTTGAGGTCTGACCACCTCTTTTGGAGCTGAGAGGTGGTCAGATCGAGACTCGATTTTAGATCCTGGATTGCATATAGAAGTCAATGGGAAGAAGGGATTATAATCGAATGTCGAAATCGAATCCGCGAGTAAAATGTCCATGTTATCTAGGCGCGGACATCGAATCTACGAGTAAAGTGTCCATTACAGCCTATACGCGAGCATCGAATCCGCGAATAAAATGTACATGGTATCTAGGCGCGAACGCGGATCTGTGAGTAAAGTCTCCATTACAGCCTATACGCGAGTATCGAATCCACGAGTAAAATGTCCATGTTACCTCGAACGTTCGAACACGAAAGCTCGAAAGTGGCGCGCGTGAGAGTAAAATCGATTTTACGAAAGTCCTGGATATTGGAACATGTTCCCCAGACCATTTCCCAGGTCCCACAGCCATTTACATTAAGTTACCATTAATATTTTAGTTGTATTTGACTCCCATAGACTTTAATGGGTCCGTTTTCGAACCTTCGAACTTTCGAACTTTTCCAATAGTTCGAAAGTTCGAAAACGGACCGAACTTTCAATAGTTTGACCATCTCTAATACACACACTATAGTTCTCCTTTAAAATGGATGGACAAGGATATATAATTCTAAACATATAATGAAGTATGTCCAGAAAATGTTTCATACAGGGCCAAGAAAATAGTTTTTTGTTGTCTTTTTGCCCCTGGCTAGCATACCGCCAAACTGTGATAATTCTAAAGATTTTAGGACCCTTTCCTAATATAGTGTTCCATAGCTGAAATCAATTAGGCTTAGGTGAGTCCGAGCAGATTAAGACAAAAAAAAAAAATGCCCTGGCAGGATAATGTATTGGATGAGTAATGCGTGCTTCTACAAAAACATCAATGCATTGATTTTGTATTACAGTACATTTTTTTATGAACAATAAATACATGGAATGTGTTTTATAAAAATGTGTCTCTCATACTGTCAATACATGTATTCATTTAAATAGCCCTTGTAAAACTGTAGTGGTTACAAATTTTGTAAATTTAAACAGCATCTCCACACAAGTTTTAAAAATAACAGCAGATAGATAAAATTGAATAAAAGAAACTGTAAATAATAGTTAATGATCAGTTTCCTCTTTTTTATTTATCATTGTAAAAACTATTTGTACCATTTCTAATTATTATGTAGTTGGAGAAGCACAGATTCCTATTCAGAAAAGTCTCCGTATAAACAGATTGCTATCCAGGGATTTCAGCTCCCAGTTTCAGTATCACTTTCTTAGAATCTTACATACAATTGTAAGTTCTTTCTGTTATTTATGAAATAAATGGCAGTAAATTATTTTCCATTTTAGTAGCTTAATTTCATGTAATGAACCAAGCTTTTGTTTTTAACTATTTAATTATTTGGGTAATATTAAATTACATAGTTTTCTGATGACTATATTTAATTTGTTCACAATTCTCTATTAATGTGCAATAATGTACCCTGCACCAAGGGAGCAAGAATCCTGTCCAGCATGGTGGCCATAGGGCTGACACCAGAACCTATGCCAGCCATTTTGTCTCTAAAACAGACACACACACAACATTGACGGTGGTTTAGAAGAAATCCAATGCACTCCTGGGTCTTTTTAGAAGACAACACAATTTATTGTAAGATGAATGTGCACACTAGGGTCCTTCCAATGTTTTTATTTCTTTATTTTAGTGCAAGTGTATCACACCATGCAAATAGCAATGTTTCGGTCTGTTCCTTGGACCTTTATCATGCCATAATAACACGTAACCCAGTGAACATTTCAAAACATAAGCCATGCTTATGCCATGCATACAGGTGTAATGAATGTGACCTTGACGGCCGAGGTACTCCCCTGGTACGCTTTCAGGAGGAGGCTAATAGTCCGACAGATATAGGAATAAAGATGGCTGCTGGGAACTGTAGGCTGGATACTGAAGACATGGTGCTGCTGGGAACTGTTAAGGTAAGTATGTCTCTGGACCTGGCAGGGTAAGAAAAGACTATGGGACTGACAAGGTAAGTATAATCACAGGAACGGGCTTGGTAAGTAGTTCACAGGTAAGGGGAAAAGTCCCTGGAACCAGGAGAGGTGAGTCACAGAGCCTGGGGTAGCTAACGCTACAATCGGGCAACAGGAGCCGGAAGACGCCGGCTTTTAAATCTTCGCACCGGGAGGCGCGTCGGCATTGTGACGTCATCACGTTGCGGATGGTGCATACCCGGAAGTTCCCAGCTATCCTCAGATCGGCGCTGGAGTGGAGCAGCAGGTAAGTTCCTGACAACAGGTAAGTATACAGAATATAAAACTGTATATAACTCACTTTAGATCTAAGTAAGTAAAGTTTTTTTGTATATGCATTTATGAATTTGTAACTTTTTATAGACTAGAAATTTTAACATGTCACTATATCTAAGAGATTATAGGGTTATTCAATAAAAGTTCTTATCGTTTAAAATGGTGCTAATTTTGCCCCAACCAATCAGGTGTTGGCTTTCAAATGTTAAATAAGATCTGATTGGTTGGGGCAAAATTAGCACCATTTTAAATGATAAGAACTTTTATTGAATCTCCCTGTTGGTTTTTAGTATAAAATAGTTGTTTATATATGTTTTTTAAATCCTTGTTTAATTCCACAGCACTAGCACCAAGAGAGGTTCTTTTTTTATTCATCCGGCATTAGCACTAGAGATGGAATCCGAGTTCGTCACAAACCCAGTTCCGAAATCCGAAAGTTCTGTCCGAATCCGGAAATTATCTAAGATATTTTGGAAAATTATTGAAAATAGCTCCGTAAATTCAAAAATCTTTTAAAATTAATTCCGTTTTGGATTTTCGGATCTTCTGGATTTTCCCGAGATCCGGTAATCCAAAAACAGAACAAAACTATGTAGTTTAGGCCATCTCTAATTAGCACTTTAAGTATCCACCTGGAAGCCTGGAGAATTATGGTTGCTATAATGAATCAAAAATAGGACACTTTTTTTCTATTGAATGTTTCAACATCAGACAATTTGTTACTGTGCATGGCATGGAAGGACTGGCCCAGTAGGGTGAGGGGTAGATGCCCCCGGGCTGGTCTCCAATAAAAATTTTGGGCTGCCACAGAAGCTCCTAGTAAGTTATGTGCTAAAATGGCACCGCACGCGCCCCTAGCTTTAACATAGGCAAAGAACTAAATACCTCTCTTCTGTCAGATTAATAGAAGCAGCAGTGTTATTCAGCCCCCAAGTTCATTAGCCAGTCATAGCCAGCTCTTCAGATCATTGGCCGGTGGTAGTCATCCCCCCAGTTCATTATTCATTTTTACGTCAGCCCCTCCAGACCATTAGCCACTGTTACGTCAGCCCTCCAGTTCATTAGCCAGTGTTAGTCAGCCCCCCAGTTCATTAGTCATTGTTATGTCAGCCCTCCAGATCGTAATCCAGTTAGTCAGCTCTCCAGTTCATTAGCCAGTGTTAGTTAGCCCTCCACATCATTAGCCAGTATTCTTAGCCTTCCAGATCATTAGCCAGTGTTGTCAGCCCTCCAGACCATTATACAGTGTTATCAGCTCTCCAATTAATTAGCCAGTGTTAAGTCAGCCCTCCAATTTATAAGTCAATTAGTTATCTAAACCACATAATACACTTGAAAATATTGCAGGCAACCATATAAAATGAGAATAGTAGTCTTAAAAATGGGCATAACTGAAACAAAGTGTGTGTGACTTTGGTAAAGTGGCCTTGGTTAAACATTTTGTGATCTACCGTGAAAGGGCCACTTGGTTATATTTTTCCCCCAGGCCAAAATGTCCCAGTCCTCCCCTGTTACTGTGTGTCCTACTAGATCTGTTTCAGGAATTAAAGACAGGAATATGTAAATCCTACAAATAGAGCTATTAGTATTCACCACGGCAAGTTCCACATTTAAAGGTGAGGTGGTGTTAAAGATGCTAAATGCTCCCCACAGAGTATAAAGTAAGATACTGTATATACTTGAGTATAAACTGAGGTTTTCAGGCTTTAAAAATAGCCTGAAAACCGAACCTCAGTTGATACTCGGGTCAATAACTTACCTTTTAGTAATCCGGCAGCCGCTCGCCCCACTTCCTCTGTTCTGCCGGCTGACGCCACTATTGGTGCCTCTCTTCCCAGTGCTGAGTAGTGACGTCAGGCAGAGCAGAGGATGCGGAGTGAGCAGCCACCAGATTACTAAAAGGTAAGTGATTGACCCGCAAGTTAGTATGTACTGGGGGCTCGGGGGGGGGGGGGGGTAAGTTACTGTACACTTGCCCCAGAGTTTGTATCCAATAAGGTAAATTGTCTGTTCAATAATCTGTCTTCCCAACATTTGGTAACAGGATCTTATACACAGGATTTTGTGTTACATTCAATATCACCCCAAACACCACATACTTCCATCTACTTTTCACTTTCATTTCTATGAGTATTTTTCTATACCTTTATATATTTTGTCTTGTACCTAATATAAGTCAGTACTATAATTTATATACTGTACATATATTTATGGTCATTTAGATGGTAAAAATGAGAAATTGCACACATACATATACAATCCATCTACAGTACTTTCACCTTCATTAATGTCATTTGTAAATAAATGACCCTGAAGCATGCAGTCTTATTACTCCAAAAGCAAAGAGACACAAGTTAATTAGCACTCAAGCATTTTTTGCTAAGCAGAAATCTACTAGGCTGAAAATATCAGCCATTAAATGTCATGAAAGCATATATTTAAAACTAATGTAACTGTTCTAGATGTGAGTTTTATGGATTACATAGTATGACTTGCTATTGAAAGATTGAATTTTCATAACAATGATACAAACGTGTCATAAAATCAACATGTAAAGGAGAATTACTATAATTATATTGAAAGAAAGCTGAATCAGATAAATATAGGGTGAATTATAGTAATATCAGAATTGATATTAGGAATAAGCAAGTCTGAATAGGTGAAATCAAAAGGCTTTGTTATGAGACTGGAATGTTAAAATATGGCAAAACTTCATGGAAAATGTGCTCACGGTACATACATTTAAAAGTTTTATTGCAACCTGATCAAACTTGTAGACTTGTTGGGGGATTTCCCTGCTAAAGGAAACACAAAGGCAAGTCCGCAGTTTCTATAATTATCAATTAGTAAAAATGTACAGGACTGTTATCAGGGGTGTACAGAAGATACTCCTCTACAGACCCAGATTTTCTGGGGCCCTGCAGGGTTGAACTGGCCTACTGGGAGCCAGTCTGCCTCAGCCACTCTCTCTAGGATCCCACACATCTGAGTGTCTACCTTCATCCAATTGGGTTTGGTTCTTGAGACAAATACTTAAGGGTCAGAGTCAGACTGATTGCTGTCATGTTGCAACTCAAACTCTGGTGCAAGCTGTGCAAGCAAGTGATCTATGCCATGCGGGAGAGAGAAAATGGTTTGTTCAGGGAAGGGAACTGTGAAAGAAGAAAATCAGATTCTGAGATATTGACTGAGAATGACTGCATGAGATATCAGTATCATGTGCTGTGCTGCTAATGTGTCTTTTTTGGGTTTTATTTTGGAGGTTGTTTGTCATAAAAAGCATCAGGGAGATGTAAAAAGAGAACAACATTTTATTGCAATGGAACTACATTTGAAAACACTAGCTGAATACTATAAATTGGAACAGATGCCATGTGTACGGTGTCCATTTATAGGACATCATCAGGTGTCAGGTATCAGGGGTCAGGTATCAGGTGTCGGGTATCAGGCATCAGGTATCGGGTATCAGGTGTCAGGTATCGGGAATCAGGTATCGGGTTTCAGGTGTCAGGTATCGGGTATCAGTTGTCAGTTATTGGGTATCGGGTTTTGCGCATGAGTTACCAAAACGCGAATCACATGCGCACCGCGATTTCCATTTTAGTGAAAATCACGAGCGCAAAACGCGTGCTCAAAAGCGCTAGCGTGGCCTAGCCCTTAAACCTCGAAATATCCATATTAGAAGATTGTACCCTTTATGAGAAAAAAATATCCTGATATTTGCCGATAATGCAGTAACGCTTCCACCGATTACTTAGCTAGCTAAAATAGAAAGAACAGTAATTTAGTTTTTTAAGCCAAATTTAAAAAAAAAAAATAAATACCCCCCCCCCTCTCTCTCTCTCTCTATCATCTCTCTCTCTCTATCTCCCCCCTCACGCTGGCCCTCCGCCAACTCTCTTGCCTGTCCAACGTCTGCCCCTGTCCCTCCTGTGTCCCGCAACCCCACCCCCCTCTTTTGTCCCTTCCTCATGTTTCAGATTTCATGTATCAGAGTCAGGTATCATTCATCAGGCATCAGAGTCAGGTATCATTCATCAGGCATCAGAGTCAGGTATCATTCATCAGGTATTAGAGTCAGGTATCGTTTATCAGGTATCAAAGTCAGGCATCAGAGTCAGGCATCATTCATCAGGTATCAGAGTCAGCTATCGGTCATCAGGTTTCAAAGTCAGACATCAGAGTCAGGCATCATCCATCAGGCATCATTCGTCAGGTATCAGAGTCAGGTATCAGAGTCAGGATCATTCATCGGGTATCAGAGTCAGGTATCATTCATCAGGTATCATTTATCAGGAGTCAGAATTAGGTATCATTCATCAATGATATCTGATGGCTGAGAACTGATTCCTGACTCTGACACATGATGAATGATACCTGAATTTGATAACTGACTTTGATGCCTGATGAACGATACCTGACTCTGATACCTAATGAATGAAGTGTGACTCTGATACCGTGAATGATACTTGATGAATGATACCCGATGAATGATACCTAATGAATAATGAATAACACTGATGGCTGACTTTGATACCTGATGAATGGTACATGAAACATAAGGAATGACACAAACATGTGTTTTTCTGTACATTTAAAGATATGTGCAGACTTTTACATGCAATAGATGGTGCTTATTTCCAGCTTTATATATATATATATATATATATATATATAGGTCAAAGATCCGCCGCACTCCGTCCACTGTGATTCGCCTGGGTGCTATCCATATGGGCACAAATATAAGATGAATTACGGAGCACTCCAAGGTCTGGACAACAATCTTTATTAAAGCAAGTAGTTCTGAGAACCTACGCGTTTCAGCCCGCGAACAGGGCCGTCCTCAGACTACTTGCTTTAATAAAGATTGTTGTCCAGACCTGGAGTGCTCCGTAATTCATCTATATATATAATATTATATATATAATATATATATATATATATTTTTTTTTTTTTTTTTTAAATTTGGCTTGAAAAGCTAAATTACTGTTCTTTCTATTTTAGTTAGCTAATGAATCGGTGAAAGCGTTACTGCATTATCGGCAAATATCAGGATATTTTTTTCCCATGAAGGTTACAATCTTCTAATATGGATATTTCGAGGTTTAAAGGGCATGTCCACCCCCAAAACTAAAATTTAACCCCTTACTGGCCACATCAAGTAGTTTAAAACAATCCTTACCTTACATTCCTGCTCAAAATAGTTCCCCTGCTGTGCCCCTCCAAAGTCCAGGAAACTGCTGTGTAGGAGCAGTGTGTGACTCATGCTGTGCCTGAGACTTCCTCAACCTCATCAAGGTTGAGGCATGCTCAGTGCAGCCCTCCCTGCCTCTCAGCCAATCACGGACGCGGCTGCCGGTCCCGCCCCCTGCTTTCAATTCCATGCAAGCAGAGGGCTGAACACTGCAGCGGAGGAGAGAGGGCAGGTAAGTAAGAATCGGGGGACTTTCTAACAATTATATTAATGCGGTTGGGGCTGGGGGAGCATGCCCTACCACATATCAAAAGTTAAATTTCGGGGTGGACATGCCCTTTAAGGGCTAGACCACGCTAGCATGTTTTTCACGCGTTTGCACACGCATTTCGCTAAAATGGAAATCGATTTCCGATGCGCATGTGATTCGCGTTTTGGTAACTTTTTGGTGCGTTAACGCATGCGTTTCCATAACGCAAAATGGTTAAAACGCATGTGCAAAACGCAAACGTAAACGCAAAACGCACAAGAATTGCGCACACAATCGCGTGCGATAACGCTCGCGATTGTGTGCGCGATTCCTGTGCGTTGCAGTGTGGCCTCAGCCTAAGGGTCATGTCATCAAAACAATTAGTTTCATGGTCGTAAATGCAAACACTAATACCTCCAACCCCCAGACAGACACAGGTACATACTCTTACACACATTTATCTTCCCTTACTGGTTATTAAGGGTATGTCCACCTCTATTAAAAAACTTTTAATGTTAATTCCCAAAAACCTAGGTCACATTTTGCTAATCTGTCTAATGTCTAACCTATTTAATGTTTGCTTAGTGTATGGCCAGCTTAATACACAAAATATGATACCTGACACCCGATACCTGACACCTGATACCTGACACCTAACACCTGATACCCGACACCTGATACCCAATACCAATACCTGACACCTGATACCCGATACCTGATACCTGACACCTGATACCCGATACCCAATACCTGTCACCTGATACCTGATACTTGACACCTGATACCCGACCCCTGATACCCGACACCTGATACCTGATGCCTGATACCCGACACCTGATACCCGATACATGATGCCTGATACCCGACACCTGATACCCGATACCTGACACCTGATACCCAATACCTGTCCCCTGATACCTGATACCTGACACCTGATACCCGATACCCAATACCTGACACCTGATACCTGATACCCGATACCTGACACCTAACACCTGATACCCGATACCTGACACCTAACACCTGATACCCGATACCTGACACCTGATACCCGATACCCAATACCTGTCACCTGATACCCGATACCTGACACTTGATATCCGACACCTTATACCCGACACCTGATACCTGATGCCTAATACCTGATGTCTGATACCCAATACATGATGCCTGATACCGGACACCTGATACCCGATACCTGACACCTTATGATGTCCTAAAATGGACACATACATGTGGTCTATTATCACATATTAGATCCACTCTTCTGTGATGATACTTTTGAGTTTCTACAAAAATAGGAAGCTAAATAAATGTTCACTGGACTCCTGCTTATGGAGAGTCCAGAAAGAGCTGCCAAAAATAGGTGATTTCAAAAGCAGATTGGATACACAATATAGGGAGATTGAAAGCACAGAACAGATACAAAGTAACCTGAAAAAGGAACACCTGGATCACTTTCGTACAGCAGTAGAAAGTTGGAAAAGACAGAAGTTTGCACTCGATACACAGGATTACCTGAAAGGGAAAGTGTATGAATGGCCGAATGGACGAAGGGAGGATCATCTTGGGAGATCACATGAGGCACAGAGATGCCGGAGGCCCTATCGTCAATACGGCACAATGGAAACCTCAGAGGGAGACAGCGATTCATCAAGCACAGCGTCCGTTTTTTTAGATTTCAGCCAGAAACCACAGGACCCCGAAAGAAAAGAAGGGGCAGAAGACTGCATAGGAGGCAATATGAGAGGCAGAACGAGACGAAAGTATGTGAATTACAGGAATCTTTGGTGGTAAATATATCCCCATTTATTTACGAATTTACGGTAATTAGCAAAAATACAGCCGCAAGTCCGGAAAAACAAACCAGTTCAAACTAGTTTGAATAGTTCGACTTCGTCCGAACTCATAATGTTCGGCTCAAACTCGGTTTTGAGTTCAGTTTTTTTGTCCATCTCTAAGTCACTATACGTGTAACATGGACTTCTGTATTTATATTTTACAGTTTCCGAACAGATACAAAGTAACCTGAAAAAGGAACACCTGGATCACGTTCGTACAGCAGTAGAAATGTTGCTGCATGAGGAATACATGTTTATGTGACATGATTACAGAATAAAGATTTTGATGCAAATGAGTGCTTCATACTTGGACTTATTTTGATTACAGTTGGGTTTCGGATTTACCCTGTTACTATGCATGGACCCAGAACTAATTGCTTGTATATATATATTTCTATGTACATATAATATATGATTTCCGGGAAGTGATTTTTCAGATCGGATTTTGATTTGGAAAATGGGTATTTATGCACGTATTCCAAGTTTGTTATCATTCCGTAAGATGACTTGATGATCATCTTTGGGAATGATCCCAAAAAAAAGGGAAAATGCGCACAAACAAATTCTTAAAGTGATACACACTTTTTTTTTTTTTTTAAATTAGCAAAAAACTTTGTCTTCTGCAAGCTTCCCAATGCCCCTGGTGATATCGGTAAAGTAAACGCAGATCATTATTTGTCTGGTTTCAAGGGGAAATTTTGCAGAGGTACCAAAAAAAGACCGGATTGAATTTTTAGGATCAGTAAAGTGTTCAAAAACTTGTGTGACTCTCCGTACTAACCGGTTTTCACTAAAATACCAATAAAAGGGGCAGTGGGGGTGGGGGTGGGTTGTAGAAGTTTTTGATTTTTTCTTGTAATTGTAATTGCGCATGGGTCCCATTTAAGCTAGTTGGCCCCGTCTCTGTTTGCACCCACCCATATGGCATACCGTTTGATTCAGGACATGTGGGAGATTGCCATTTAGTGGGTTTTTTTACTTGCCAAGTGGGTTTAGGTAGGATTTCAACTTTTGAGTTCTATAAATAACAGCGTCTGGAATTCTTCATGTATATACGAAAGCATGACACCGTTACGTAGCTGAAGGTGTGTGGATTCCAAAAATATATAGTTTGTGGGGGTATTTCCAAGTTGAATGGGCTGTTCAAATTACAGGACACTTTGATTTTTTCTTGTAATTGGACTTGTGCATGCGTCCCATTTCAGTTAGTTGGTGGCCACGACTCTGTGTGCATCCACACATATGGCATACCGTTTGATTCAGGACATGTGGAAGATTGACATTTAGTGAGGTTTTTTGCTTGTCAAGTGGGTTTACATAGGATTTCAACCTTTGAATCATCTAATTTTATTTTTTACAAAATCTCCTAAAAACAGAGTTCTTTGGATTACTGTGGAATTCTTTTGGATTACTTTGGATTACTCTGGAATTCTTCATGTATGTATGAAAGCTTGACGCCATAACATAGCTGAAATATTAGTATAGTATAGTATTTAAGGTTGAATAAAGACATACGTCCATCCAGTTCAACCCATCTAGCAATATCCTCATTTCCTGCCTAACTGTTGATCCAGAGGAAGGCAAAAAAAAACCCACCAAATTTATGAAGGGGGAAAGATGGAGTGTAGATTCCAAAAATATGTAGTGTGGGGTATTTCCACATTTTGGGGCTGTTTCCTTTGAAAAAGCATAGGCTGTTCAAATTATAGATCACTTTGATTTTTTCTTGTAATTACACTTGGGCATGCATCCCATTTGAGCTAGTTGGTGGCCGCGTCTCTGTGTGCACCCATACATATGGCATACCGTTTGATGCAGAATATGTGGGAGATTGACAGTTATTGGGTTTTTCCACATTTTAGGTAGGATTTCAACCTTTGAATCATCTTATTTTATTTTTCACAAAACTTCCTAAAAACACAGAGTTCTTTGGATTACTGGGTCTGGAATTCTTCATGTATGTATGAAAGCTTGGCACTGTTACCTAGCTGAAGATAACTAAAATACCACTAAAAGGGGGAGTGTGTGGGGGGGCTGTTGTGGTGTTTTTTTGGGGGGTTTTTTGTAACTGCACTTCTACATGCATCATATTTGAGCTAGTTGGTAGCCTCGTCTCTGTTTGCACCCACGCAAATGGCACATCGTTTAATTCAGGACATGTGGGAGATTGCCATTTAATGGGTTTTTATGCTTGTCAAGTGGGTTTGTCAACCTTTGAATCATCTTATTTTATTTTACACAAAATCTTCTAAAAACACAGAATTCATTGGATTACTGAGTCTGGAATTCTTCATGTATGTATGAAAGCGTGGCACTGTAACATAGCTGAAGGTGTATAGATTCCAAACATATAAAGTTTGTTGAGGGTATTTCCAAGTTTCGGGGCTGTTTCCTTTGAAAAACGGTAGGCTGTTAAAATTAGAGAGCACTTTGATTTTTTTCTTGTAATTGCACTTTTGCAAGCATCCCATTTGAGCTAATTGGTGGCCATGTGTCTGTGTGCACCCATACATATGGCATACCATTTGATTCAGGACATGTGGTAGAGAGATATTTAGTGGGGGTTTTATTTGTGGGGGGCATTTCCAAATTTCGGGGCTGTTTGAAATTACAGAGCACTTTGAGTACTTTTTTTCTTGTAATTGCAATTATGCATGCTTCCCATTTGAGTTAGTTTGTGGCCATGTCTCTGTGTGCACCCACTCATATGGCATACCATTTCATTCAGGACATTTGGGAGATTGATATTTGGTAACTTTTTTTTCATTACTTGGGGTTTTGGCAGGATTTTAACTTTGAAACTTGTTCTTTCTTTATTTTTTTTCCAGAAAATATGCTAAAAGTACAAAATTCTACGAAGATCTGCGCACACACAATTGATGGTATGAATGAAAAAATGGCACCGTTGCTTAGCTGAAGGTATGTAGATTAGATTGTAAGATCTTAAAAGTTGTTGTTATTGGGCTACTACGCATTGGTTCACTTTGTGACTAGTGGCTTTCATGTCCATGTGTGTAACCATGCATATGGCATACCATTTCATTCAGGGCATTTGGAAGATTAATAATTGACAATTTTTTTACACGACATGGACATTTGCCATGATTTTTAACTTTGAATTGTATTTTTGTAAATCTTTCCTGAAAATCTGTTAAAAAAAGTGAAATTCTACACAAAACTGCGCCCACACCATTGGTGGTATACATAAAATAATCACACCATTGAGTAGCTGAATGTGTGAAGATTCCAAGAATATATAGTTTTGGGAGGTATTTCTAATATAGAGGTGTTTGGTGTGAAAAATCTGAAAAGTTGCTGTAATTGGGCCACTGTTCATTGGCTCACTTTGTGGCTAGTGGATTCCACGTCTGCTGTGTAACCATAAATAGGGCATATCGTTTGATTAAGGACATTCAGGAAGATTTATATTTGGTAACTTTTTTTTACATTACTTTTGGCATGATTTCTACCTTTGAGAGTGTTTTTTTCCCTATTTTTTTTTTTGAAAATCTGTTAAACTGCGAACTTCTACGAAGAACTGCGCCCACACCATTGATGGTATGAATGAACAAACTACAGAATTACATAGATAAAGTTGTGTAGATTCAAGAAATACATGGTTTATGGGGGATGTTTTGTGAGGAAAAACTGCAGACTGTTCAGAGTTGGCGGAATATTTTTGCTGTTTCTAAGCCATTGTGCATTGTCTCACTTTGTGGCCATTCGCTTCCACGTCCGCATGTGTAACCACGCATATGGCATACCGTTTGATTCAGGACATTTGGGAGATTGATATTTAGTAACTTTTTTTTACATTCCATCAGGTTTTGGCATGATTTCTACCTTTTGAAGTTGTTTTTTGTTCATTTTTTCAGAAAAGTGCGAGATTCTTCAAAGAACTGCGGCCACACTATTGATGGTATGAATGAACAAACTACAGAGTTACATAGCTGAAGGTGTGTAGATTTCAGGAATATATAGTTTGTGGGGGTTATTTCTAAGTTACAGGGGTGTTTTGTGAAAAAAACTGCAGAGTGTTCAAATTCAGAGTTGGCGGAATATTTTCGCTGTTTCTGAGCCATCTTGCATTGTCACACTTTTTGGCCATTCACTTCCATGTCCACGTGTGTAACCATGCATATGGCATACTGTTTGATTCAGGACATTTGGTAGATTGATATTTAGTAACTTTTTTTTATATTCCATCAGGTTTTGACATGATTTCTACCTTTTGAAGTTGTTTTTTGTTAATTTTTTCAGAAAAGTGTGAAATTCTACGAAGAACTGTGCCCACACCATTGATGGTATGAATGAACATACTACAGCGTTACATAGCTGAAGGTGTGTAGATTTCAGAAATATATCGTTTTGGGGGGTTATTTGGGAGTGTTTTGTGGAAAAAACTGCAAACTGTCCATATTTGGAGTTGGCTAAATAATTTCGGTGTTTCTGAGCCATCGTGCATTGTCTCACTTCGTGGCTATTTGCTTCCACGTCAGCGTGTGTAACCACATATATGGCATACCGTTTGATTCAGGACATTTAGTGGATTGATATTTAGTAACTTTTTTTCACATTCCATGAGGTTTTGGCATGATTTCTATCATTTGAAGTTTTTTTATGTAAATTTTTTTCAGACAAATGCAAAATTCTACGAAGAACTGCGCCCACACCATTTATGGTATGAATGAAGTAACTACAGCATTACATAGCTGAAGGTGTGTAGATTTCAGAAATATACACTTTGTGAGGGGTATTTCTGAGATACGGGGGTGTTTTGTGGAAAAAACGGCAGACTGTTCAAATTCGGAGTTGGCTGAATATTTTAGCTTATTCTGAGCCATCGTGCATTATCTCACTTTGTGGCTATTCGCTTTCACGTCTGTGTGTGTAACCACACATATGGCATACTGTTTGATTCAGGACATTTGGGAGATTGATATTTGGTAACTTTCTTTTACATTCCATCAGGTTTTGGCATGATTTCTAACTTTTGGAATGTTGTTTGATTTTTTTTTGAAAATCTGGTAAAACTGTGAATTTCTACAAAGAACTGCGCCCACAAAAAATTAACTACAGCGTTACATAGCTGAAGGTGTGTAGATTTCAGGAATATATAGTTTGTGGGGGGTATTTCTGAGTTGGGGGGGTGTTTTGTGGAAAAACTGCAGACTGTTCAAATACAAAACTGGCTAATTTTTTTTTGCTGCTACTGACATTTGGCACTGGTCCCACTCTGGGTTAGTTGGTAGCCATGTCTCTGGGTACACCCATGAATGTGGCATACCGTTTTATTCGGGAGGGGTTAGGCTTTCATATTTGAGATGCGTTTGAACTTTCCTCCACAGTTTTTAGCTGAAATTTGTATTTGATTTTGTCTCTGATTTTACAGTTGAGGAAAAAAATTAAAATGTGAGAAAATAACTTACAATTTGACGAAGCGCTGCACCCGGGTATCTGCATTTTGATTAAAACTTACCTCACTCGTAAAATCCTGCATATTTCTAAAAATATCTCACTTGTGGGGATATTTTAGTTAATTTGGAAGATATTCTATGTTAACTGTCAGTAGTGGTTATACATTTCAATTTGGTGTAATATTCTTGAAGGTGTAGTTTTAGTTTGGGGGGACCTCCTGTACAGGAAAAGTGGAGTACCTACATATATCTGGTATCATTTCCATGGAAATTTGCAAATTAAATTTTTTTTTTTTTACATATTTTACCCATAATTATAGTTACAAAATTCTGTTACCGTGTTAAAGTTTACTTTGTGCTGAAAAAAACAATGTATAATATTCCTGATTTACTGCAAGGTTTCCTACTGTAAAATTAGTCTAAAGCGATTAAAGGCAAAATCCTGAAAATTATGCTGGCACTTAACACAAAAAAAAATTTAAATTCTGCTGGCACTGAAAGGGTTAAAGTGCAATAAGGAAAGTGCAATAAGGGGTATTGGAATTTTTTGTTATAAGGACTAAGTGTTTTTTGGTAGGCTAGCCAGCCGATAATGTTTTATTAAGTATGTTGTAAAGCCGATGCCATTTTGTGAATCCCCATTTCTAATATTTTATGAATAAAACTGGTTTCTTATTAATATCTTTATTGGGGTTTATCTATTGAGTTTGATTTGGGGCTGTTCTTTTTTGGCAGTTGTTAATAGCTGTAGTTGGGATCCAAGCTATTACCCTTGCTTTTAAATTATTTATTATTGAACTTAAATGGGAGGGCATGCTTTTATTGAATGTCATTATGAGTGATGAATACAGTTGGGCCATGTCACATATATCTTTATGGGCTAATCATATAGACAACATCATTGTTTTTTGGGATGGTCCAGAAGGGGATTTGGATAAATTCCTTGATAAAATAAACAAAAATTAGTGGAATTTAAAATTAACCTACCAAAAAGATTGGGTACAAATACCTTTTCTGGACCTTCTGATTAAGAAATTTGGGAATGAGCTAAAAACACAAGTCTATAGAATACCAACTGCAGGGAATGCTATACTTAAAGCACCCCCAGCACTGCTGAAGGGTATACCAGTGGGCCAATACCTTTGTTTATGAAGGAATTGCAGTGACTTTGCCGACTTTGAAAAAGATTCCTGCAAAGAGGTTATCTGGAGAAATTACTCAATAGGGCCTATAAAAGGGCCAAATACAGTGAAAAAAACTCTCTCCTTTATATTAATGACCAAAAACGAGGTAATAAAAATACAGAAATAATAAGATTGATTTCCAAATAAAATCAGGATTGGCCATGGATAAAGCAGGTTCTAAATAAATATTGGTTCATTCTAGAGTCAGATAAAATGCTCTCAATGGTGATTCTAAATAGAGCAATGGTAACTGCTCGTAAAGCACCAACAATAGGGCAAAGATTGGTCTGGGGTGACTTTAAATCTATGCAGGTTGTGACTTAGCTTAATCTAAATAGAGGGAATGGCTCACAGTTGTGGCAGATGTAAAGCATGCCCAATCATGCATAAAAAGTAAACCGAATTCCGGTATGGTAAGAATGATGAAAAGATATATACAAATAAAATTTTATTAATTGCAAATCCAAAGGGGTGATCTATGCCCCATGCAAAAAGATTAACATTGGAAAAAACTGTTAGAACACTAGGAACAAGGTTCCTGGAACATGTCCGCAATATAAAAAACAAAATAGAAGAAAGTCCTGTAGCAAAACACTTCCAAATAGAGCATAACAGTAATTATGATCTGTTAAAGGCATGGGGCATGCATAGTTCATTAATTAAGTTGTTAGTTCATTGAGCAACTATATATATCTCAGGTTATTTAGTTTTTACACAACAATCTGTTTTTTGTAGAGTTAGTTTATAATAAAACTATAATAAAGTTTTTTTGTGAACTTTGTATTATGTGTATACTGTATAACCCAGCAACTCTTTTATCTGAATATATACACATCGATATGCCTACAGTTCATATTTTTTTTTGTTTTTATTTTGCAATGGCATAGTTAAGTAGGTTCAGCCTGAGGTGAATGAGTTAAAATAAAAAAAAGTGTGCGTGGTTCTCTAGTAGTTAGAAGTTTATCTTCATGCAAGGTTGTTTCTTTTGTTTTTGTTGTTCTTTTTGTGGCTCAGTTGACTTAATGGCAAAAAGTTTGTTTAGCATAGAGGAGACTGCATCCTAATGCCTGGCTTTAGAGTCAGAAGTTAATGACTCAGACTCTGACTATTTGCCATCTGAGTCTGAAATAATCAATAGATGAGCTTCAAACAAGTAGCAGCACTACTCATCACTACTATTCTACACACGGGACGATTATTGGCTGAGCATGCGACGCAGCTAACTACCCTGGATAAAATCAGTTGGATGGAGGACTACACACTGTGCACTATTGATGTCACCTCCCTTTACACATGCATCCAACATAAAACGGGAACAGAAGCTATAGTGGAAATGCTACAAAAAGATACAATTTGGAGGGGAAACAGATAGATTTCCTAAAAAAAAAGTGCTGAGTTTAGTCTGAAACCTAATTACTTTATATTCAAAGGAGTTTTTTTACCTCCAGATACAGGGGACAGCAATGGGAACAAAATTTGCTTCAAGTTATGCAACTTTGTTTATGGCACATTGGGAGACAGAATACATTTTTAATAGAGAATATAAAGATTTTCTCTACATGTGGAATGGGCCAGAATGGAAACTCAGAAAATTCCTGTAAGGAATTTATATAATAAAACAGAAATTTACAATTTGCTCACTTTCTTGATTTGAAAATTTATATAAAAAGAAAACACAAAGGCACTTATGTCGATTGCAACTCTTATATTCTATACAATATAAAAAAACATTGGAAAACATCCCACCAAATCAGTTTAAATGGTTAAGACATAATTGTATGGAAATGGACATTTTTAACTCAATCAGGTAATCTTATAGAAAAATTTAAAGCAAAGGGGAATGATGAAAAAATCCTCAAAAATATTCAAGAAAAAACAAAAGAAGTAGACAGAGAGACATTACTACAACCAAAACAGCTTTTGAA
Organism: Hymenochirus boettgeri; assembly: GCA_019447015.1. NCBI lineage: Eukaryota > Metazoa > Chordata > Amphibia > Anura > Pipidae > Hymenochirus > Hymenochirus boettgeri. Next base: position 159,665,379 of record CM033475.1, read on the forward strand.
AATAACCCTGTCATACCTTTCATTACAGGTTTTAATAGGAACAGCAGTGATATCAAGCGTACAATACAAAACCTTTTTACAACATGATGAGCATCTAAATTCCGTTCTCCCCACAATACCAAACATTATCTTCAAAAAAAGCCGGAATATCAGGTAACTAGTAGCCCCCAGCCATTTAAAACACGATACTCACAAGAAAACGGTGAAGATCACGGATACAATGTTTTTTCCGGGTGTGGTACTTGTTTAGTATGTAAATCTATGTCAAAAAACACAGAACCAAGGAATTCAAAAGCCAAAGCACTAAAGAAACCTTCACAATAAACAACTTTATCACCTGCAATTTGACAAACGTTATCTATTTAATCGAGTGCACCTGCGGTTAACAATATATTGGAAGAACAGGACATAAACATAAAACAAAAATAAGAGAGCACTTATACGATATTAAGAAAAAGAAAGACTTAACACTCTCAAATCATTGCAACAATTGCAATAGTTTTAAAGCAGGGACATTAAAATGTATGGGGATAAGATATATACACCTCCCTCCCCTGAAAAGAGGAGATGTCCAAGGTCCAAGTCTTTTTCTAAAGTTTTTTACCACTGGATGACTACTTGAAGCTCTTTACTACTGGATGATTACTGGATGATTACTACTGGATGAAGTCTATTTATGATACATAGAATGGAACACAGACCAAATATCCCCCGAAAAAGTGCATTCAGTCATAATTGAAAATTGAGGATCGGCTGGGGATTGAATTATAAAACGTAATTTTTAATCAGTATGTATTAAAAATTAAAAAATCAAAAGTAAAGCTGGTTAAAAAATAGCAAAACCACATGTGTGCCGCGGCAGGCAAAAAAAGTAAAGCGAGAGAGACCTCAATATCCCTTTCATTAGGTTAATAGACACAATTAGTGTCTCTAGGATAATTGTCCCTGTGCTAGATGAGAGCCCTGGGCACTCATCATTTTTTAACCAGCTTTACTTTTGAGTTTTAATGCATACTGATAAAATTCAATCTCCAGTCGATCCTCAATTCTCAATTATGACTAAATGCACTTTATAGGGGCATACTTGCTCTGTGTTCCTTTTAATGTATATTTATATTCATCCCCAGTGTATTTAATTCAGTCTCCAACATATCAAGTAGTTGTGCGGAACAGTGTTTGTTTCTTTTGCACAAGTCTATTTATAACATTTTTTATATGGTTTTAGAGTATCTTTTTATTGAATTGATTGGGACAGTTATACTATTTTATTTGATTTTATGTTTTGGGTGAGAGGAGTATCATGCAGCCTATGTAACATATTGAGTAAACTTCTACACTAGTTTTGCACTATTCAGAGCCCTAAGCTCTTTGGATACCCCTGCCTGTGGCAGAGTCAACCCCAAAAGAAAAGGCTTGCCCAGGGAACTATTGGGAAAAAAAACTGAAAAGAGGTGAACAATTTGCAATGAGGAGTGGGGACATTCTGGCTCTAAAATATGCCGACCCAAAAAATGTTTTTATGCTGACCACAATACACAATGAGTTGGTCAGTGTGGTGCTGCAATGTGGCACTAGACCCCCCTCAATAAAAGCCCTCTGCATCAGAGACTACAATAAGTACATGAGTTGTGTCAACAAATCAGATCAAGTCCTCCCTTATTATGATGTCACAAGTAAATCCATGTAGTTGTATGAAAAATTTGCAATAAATTTGATTAAGGCTGCAATTCATTTATTGTCTTCAATGCAGCAGTACCAGATTCTATATTGTGATTTGATTACCAGCTTCAGCTGCAACCAGATTTAGGGCCAATCAATGATAATATTGCTAGATTGATGGGAAAAAACATCAAAACATAAAAAACGTCCCATCCACAGCTGGGAAAACTACCCTCAGAGAGCTTGCAAAGTGAGCACGAAGCGTGGTTCCAGAAAGGATACACGATATTTCTGCAATAAACGTCCTTCAAAGTTAATAATGCTTAATGAGTTGGTTTGACTTCCCTATGGTGTACCGCTACATATATGGTATATGTTCCAAAGAAGTTGCTTTTCACTATTTAGAATGTTTTTTTGTGAAAAACTAGATTTTTATAGTGTTTTTTTCATAATTTTTTTCAGAAATCCTAGAAAACCGCCATCTTCGCGAAGATTTTTGGCCAGGCATCTGGACCATGGCCAAATATAATTGCAATTCTATGTAAGTGAACTTGTGTGCTTTCAAATTAAAATTCCAAAGGTGCCCAAATTTTGCTATGAAAATGCCCAATTGTAAATCCTCAACTTTGAGCAGTTTGGCAGCTGCTTTTTTTTCAAATGATTTGTAAAGTTTGCATAGCAAATTTTTGTGAAAAACTAGGTTTTTAGTGTTTTTTTTTTCTTTTTCCATCTTTTATTAGAAATTGTTGAAACCCCCCATTTAGAATTAATATCTTGTCAGGAGGTCTAGCTAGCTGCCAGATATCATAGCGAATATACGTAACTAAACATGTGTGCCTTCAAAATATGTTTTGTGGGATTTTTTTCCGATAGATAAGGGGTTGTTTTAGTTGAAAATCCCAAAGGTGACCCTTTTGGTTTGAGCTTGAAAATTTTGCTGTGTAAATGCCTAATACTACGCCCTCAACTTTAAGCAGTTTGGCAGCTGCCCTCTCCAGTGCACCCCACCATATGTGGTATCCAAAAGGTTGCACTTTACTAATTAGAATGTTTTGTAAAGTTTACACTACGTTTTTTGTGAACACTAGGTTTGTATTGGAGTTTTTGTTATTTTTTTAAGAAATCTTCAAAAACCGCCACTTTTCACAAAAACTTTTGGCCAGACATCTGGACCATAACCAAATGTCATGGCAAATCTATGTGAGCATGTGCACTTTCAGAAATATATGGTTTGTGGGGGGGTTTCATGGCGAATGGGTTGTTTTAGTTGAAAAACAACTCTAATTACTATTTAGAATGCTTTCTAAAGTTTGCATGGCAATTTTTTTGTAAAACAACTAGGTTTAGTGGGTTTTTTGTTATTTTTTAATTACAAATAATGTAATAATTTTTTCATAAAAACTGCCATTTTTCACAAAGATTTTTAGCCAGATGTCTGGACTGCGGCCAAATATCATGGCAAATATATGAAAGTGAGCATGTGCGCTTTCAGTAAATATAGGGTTATGGGGGTTTTTATAGGTAAAAAGTTTAAAATACCAAAGGTGCTCCTATAGGTTTGAGCTTGCAAATTTTGTTGTATAAATGCCTAATAGCACACCCTCAACTTTGAGCAGTTTGGCAGCTGCCCTCTCCAGCCTGGGGCGCACAATTTTTTCATGTGCCTGGGCCCAGATGCCAGGGCCCCCCCAAAATGCAATTTGTAAAACCCACATCTCTTTGGGAGGTACTGACACTTTTAATAGCAGATGAAGACATGACTAACATTGCACAACAGAATGCAGCTAAGACTCCTCCTCCTCCCTTCTGACTGATCAAAATCAATGTTTGTTAGCCCTGCAGATCAAAAATTAACGTTTAGCATCATTTACCAGTCACTGTGGGCATCTAATATCAGTCACTGTGGGCATCATTTACCAGTCACTGTGGGCATCTAATATCAGTCACTGTGGGCATCATTTACCAGTCTTTGTGGACATTATTTACCAGTCATGTGTATAAAGCCCCTCCCAGATCTGGACAAGCCACACCCCACTTCAGGACAAAGCATCATCACTTTAATTTATAAAACCCCACCCTTTCCAGCAGCATGGCGAGAGGGGCAGCACTTGAATTTTTTCAGGTGCCAAAAAGTCTAGAGAGGGCCGTGATAAAGCGTAGTGGCATTTTAGAGTTGTTTGTTGGGGGGTCTAATTTGTGTTTAGCATTACACAGGGGGTATTATTTTTTTCAGGAGAAGTAGGGCTTACAAAAACTGTTTTTATTATCAGTAAACTTCGTTTTTCTATATATCTATATAAATATATTTATGTTTTACCTTATTTAGCCGTAAATTTTAATGCAAGAGTGAGCAAAATCACAAAAGCCATACTGTATTTAAAGGAGTAACTTTTTCTGAAAAAAAAAAAAAATTTAAGTAAAGAAATAAAAAAAAAAAAAAAATATATATATATTCAAATTAACCCTTAATTAAAGGGGGTAAAAATTACTTTCATTTTGGACAGGGTTTCTATCAGCAAATAGCCGGAACGGCTATGGGCAGTAATGTGGGCCCTGCGTTTGCCAATTTGTATATGCAATCCTACGAGGAGAAGTATATATACCCTAAATATCATGATAAAATAATATTATAAAAACGTTATATTGATGACGTGTTCATCATATGGGCTGGGCCCATGGAACAATGTAGGGAATTCGTACAACAATTAAATGGGTTGGACACTCCTATCAGGTTCACTATGCAATGTGACCCCAGAACCATTGATTTCCTAGATCTAAGGATCTGGATAGAACATGACACCATACGCACCACGCTTTACACGAAGCATACTGATCGCAATACTATCCTACACGCCACAAGCTATCACCCACCATCTCAAAAAAGGGGAATATTATATTCCCAATTCCTTAGGGTGTTCCGGAATAATACTGATAACACAATGGCGGAGACCCAAGTGTTGGACATGACTAATAATATATATTCAATTAGAGCTTAACAGGGCCAGACAGAGATTTCGCCAGAACACATCTATAATCCCTGTTGATAAACCTCAAAGGAAAATAATATATAGTCTGGACTACACCCCCAATAGTGACTACATTAAAAATAGCGTTAAACATCATTGGGAAATACTGAGCTGTGACACCAATCTCCCATTTGAGAATAGTACACCGTTGTTTGCCCACCGGAGGGGCAAAAATTAAAAACAACTATTGGTTAAAACGGATGTCCCGGTTGGAACTCTTAGAAAACAATGGGATACCAATACAAAACTTGGTTGCTTCCCATGTGTGGGATGCCAAACATTTCGGTATATGACTTCAGAATCAGATTTCCCCCACCCACATAAGGGGTACAGGGTGAGGATTCGCCACAAGCTATCCTGCCTTTGTAAATTTGTGATGTACATCATTATGTGTCCGTGTGGCTTATACTATGTGGGCAAAACTACCACCACGGTGAGAGAAAGAATGGCTAATCACAGGAAAGCTATTAGATCAGCTATACAGGAAGTTAAGTCCATAAGTATGGGTACAAAATACAGGGAGCAATCAGTGGCCCGACACTTTGGGGAGGCCAAACACTCACTGGCTAGTTTGAGATGGATGGCTATTGACCAGGTTAAACCCACTATAGGACTTGATACGGACAGGGCATTATTAAAATGTGAAGCCTGGTGGATCCGGCATTTGAATACGATAGTCCCTAGGTGTCTAAATGAAGTATGTTCACTAGCCTGCTATCTATAATCCGATATAGCCTTAAGAACTGCTCTATTAGTGTAACTTATTATGAGTATCGTGGCTATGAGTATCTGTTTTAAGATATTTTAATATAATTATTTATTTTTTAATAATACACAGTAGTTTTCACTAGATAGACACAATTGTTTAAATATATATTTTATTATCTTTTATTCACAGTATGGACTTTGCTACTATTGCACTAAGTCACTTTATTGAAAAAGTCACTTTGTTTTTATTCAATGTTGCACTTTAAGTTCACGGGGTGTGATACCTGCCTGTGTGCCTCATCTGGTTCCTTCGAATCAGGTCCGAGATTGGAAGTGGAGCTCAAGAGGACTCTACATGAAGCCTTGGAACTTGGGCTAAAAAGTAGTAAGAACTGTAGGAAATTGCACGGACTGTGTCCACTAATAGAATATGGAGACCCGTCAGGGAATTGGTGACGGCATCAGGGGGAGGGATGGGGGTAGGGGAGGGGGGGGGAGGGGAGGGAGGGGGGTGTGTACTTCCTTTTTGATACATATAAGTTTGTTTGTATATATTACACATTGTCTTGAGAACGACTGAATTCGTGGCCGAAACAAGTTGACCTGTTTGTCACATATTAAAAAGTTGTTTGGATATAAGACCCAGGAGTGCTCCATTCATCGTGTTATCTCTATATATATATATTTCTTCAAATTAACCCTTAAGCTAGGTACACACCTAGTGTTTTTTCCTCCTGACAGACCATTCGATACTTTCGACCGGTCGGCCAGAAGGAAGGACTGTCAGTCACGAGAAAAGCAGCCGCGTCCGACAGTTACCGTGACCGATCGCGTGGTGCATAGAAGACCACAAGATCGGACGAGGTTTTCCACCATGTCTGATCATCCTTTCATCCAATTCGGACGAACGGTCGGTCGGACATGGCCGCATTCGGATGCGATAATTTTGGTCTGATCGATTGATACACTGAACTATCGGTTGATTGGACAGAAATATCTCATTGTGTGTACCCAGCTTTAGTCAGAAGTCCCAGGGATAATGACAAGCTGAGCCAATTAAAAGGAACAGGTATAAAATGTAATCTTTATGAAGACCTATGGAAGCCAATGATGCCAATTTTATTATTCACCATGTTTTACGAAATTTTAACCTCTATTCCTTATTATATTGATAAATTTATCTAAAAATTATTTTGCAAAACTGCATATTCTAAACAACTAGGCCACTGTAACTGAGTGTCTGCATTTTTGTTAGCTCTGTACAGTGTACAGCTTTTTAAAATGAGGGAAGAGGCCATCCAGTGCTTTATATTAAAGGCATAGGACCTCCAATAAAAGGGGCGTGTTGGGGGTGCTATTACCACATGGAGGCTTGACCAGGCCTCCCAATAAATACATACAATACAAGGATTGTGGAAGCCAAAGGCCTGGCGGGAAGTGAAAGCCTGTTGTATGGATCCAGTGCACAACTATGAGAAATGCAAAACTTTGCTAATGGTAATTGAAGTAAAAAAGATTAGAAGTTAGGACCTTCCAGACTGGGGTTACCTTGATGTGGTTGGAAGGCTTTTCATTCATGTGATCACAGTAATGTATACTAAAACCCCTTTGTTTATAAAGGCACTCCAGTGCACTCGTGGGATTTATTCTCAAACAAATGCCTTTAATTGGCCATTGTGAAGACTGTCAACGTTTCGGCCCTGTATGTGGGGCCTTTGTCAAGCCGAATAACAATGGTGGGTGTGACCAACTTAAATAAAGTGCTTAGTGCATCACTTCCTGTGACAATTTTTTTTAACCCTTAAGATAAATACAGAATTCTTCAAACCACATAAATCCAACAATATATACACATATAATGGTTTCATATATTAAAAATACAAAATAAGTACTAATCTATTCTGCAAAGTGCCTTTAGTGCTATTTATATAGTACTATGTACTAAGGTGCATACTGTGAATACATTTTTATACTAAAAAAACTTAAATTTCTAAAATAGAATAATATTACATAGAGAATCTACCAACAGTATTACATTTTCCAAAACTAGATCTACTGTAAAAATCAAATTGTGACCATTTAGAGGAGACAATATAAATATATATAAGAGCATAAATATTCCTAAAACTGATGAACTAATGAATGTTATACAACCAATTGTCTCACTATCATTCTTGTAAAAAACATTTATATGAACAGTGCTTGTTTAATCCTCTGGGGCTAATAGTTTTTATCTAGAACAATTCCTTTTGTAATAGCCTTTTGGACCTATCTCCACCTCTTACTGATAGCTGTATGTGATCGATTGCCATAAAGCAAAATGTAGATAAAGCATGTCCTGCTTCTAGAAAGTGCTTAGCGACAGGTTTAACTGTCTTTCCGTCTCTATAGGCAGTGTTAATAGCTGAACGGTGTCCATCCATTCAAAGCCGCAAAGGTAGATCAGTCTTCCCCACATAGGGTAATCCACATGGACATATAATCAAATAAACCACATGAGTGGTACTACATGTGATTGGAAATTTAATTTCAAACCTTTTCCCGGTATGTGGATGTAAAATGTTGATCCTGTAGTCATGTACCTACATGAGAGACATTTATGGCAACTATAGCAACTTCCTTTCTTTTGTGTGAGCCAAGTCAGTCTGGGTGTATAACATTTAATGGGGTCTGTTTTGACCAAAAGGTCCCTCAAGTTTCTGCCCTTCTTATATGCGATTACCGGTCTTTTTGGAATCTTATCTGACAATTTATGGTCCGAGGTTAAGATATTCAAATTGTGTCTGATACTATTAGATACTGGTTGAGCCAAATTATTATGATCCATGCAGCAGATAAATGTATTCTGTGTTTTAGTCTCTGATGTCTTTCTCAAAGCTTTATGTAGTGCTGTGTCCAATGTTTTTTTTAATCATAGCCTCTGGCTAGAAAATGTTGTTGCATCTCTAATATTTGTTGTTGTCTAATGATTGGATTCGAGTTGTTCCTTATTACACAGCAGTATTGGGCTACAGATCTCTTTAATGTAGGTGGGTGACAACTTTTAAAGTGTAAGAGGGTATTACGGTCAGTTGGTTTTCTGTATAAACTATATTCAATAGAGTAATTTTTGATCATTTCTTTAATGTCCAAAAATTCTACCTCTTTTTGATCCCGCTTGCAGGTGAAACATATTGGTGTCTGTTGGTTGTTGAGATCGACAATCATTTCATGATTCTGCCCTTCCCTGCCAGATACAGATTGAGAGCAAGGTCTCTGTGTTTGCTGATGACACTAAATTATGCAGAGCTTTGGAAACTTCCAATGATGTGCAAGTGCTGCAAGCAGACCTAGATAGATTATCAAAATGGGCAGCAGAATGGCAGATGAGATTCAATGTTGATAAATGTAAGGTGATGCATTTGGGATTTAATAATCCCTGTGCCACCTACACCATAAATAACTCTGTGTTAAGTGCATCTGTAATGGAAAAAGATTTGGGGGTTCTGGTAGATAACAGACTTAGCTGTAGCAAACAATGCCAGGTAGCAACAGCTAGGGCTAGCAAGATATTGTCTTGTATAAAGAGGGGAATGGAATCAAGAGAGAAAAATATTATTCTCCCTCTTTACAAGGCACTGGTAAGGCCTCATTTGGAATATGCGGTGCAGTTTTGGAATCCCATATACAAAAGGGACATCTTGGAAATTGAGGCAGTTCAGAGAAGGGAAACTAAATTAATAAGGGGAATGGAGGAGCTTGAATATGCAGGCAGATTAGACAAGTTAGGGCTGTTTACATTGGAGAAGCGGCGGTTGCGTGGGGACATGATAACCTTATACAAATATATTAATGGCCCATACAGTGAACTCTCTGGTGCATTGTTCACTAATAGGTCATATCAGAGGACTCGTGGACATCCTTTAAGGTTGGAAGAAAAGAAGTTTCATCTTCAAGTTAGGAGAGGTTTCTTTACAGTGAGAACGGTGAAACTGTGGAACTGTCTTCCAGCAGAGGTGGTAATGGCAAGTTCATTGAATAACTTTAAAAAAGGCCTGGATAAGTTTCTAAAACTAAAAAATATTGAGAATTACTGGTATTAATGCATATAGATCTGGTTGATCCAGGGATACTTTCCGATTGCCGTTTGGAGTCAGGAAGGAATTCCCCCCCCCCCCCTTTTTAGCTGGGTTCTTTTGCCTTCCTCTGGATCAACTGTTAGGTAGGGTTAAAAAAAAAAGTGAATAGGTTGGACTTGATGGACGAATGTCTTTATTCAACCTTAATTACTATGTTACTATGTTACTATACAGAAGACATCGTCAATAAAATGTCCAAAAAATAAAAAATTCTGCGCATATCTTTTGACAATATACTCTTGTTCATCATTGAAAATTCACTAATTTGCAGTTAAAAGCACAGGCAAAAATTGGAAAATGCAAGAATTGTAGTCACAGAGATTGATTAAAAAAAGAATAACAGCTTTCAAAGCAAATTAATAGGAGTAATATACCATATCCCAACAAAGCTATAATCCGTACCAACTTGCTGGCCAGCTTTAATTTAATAATTGATTTTTTTCTGCTTTTTTAAATAACTGTATATGAATTATAATGCATCTTATATTTGGTGCCTTATGATTAAAAAAACACATTTTCTGAATAATATCGAAGGGTGTTATACTGTATTATAAATAATTGTAGTCAAAAATTTTAAAACCGCAGTTGAAAATTTTAAATTCAATTTGGTTTGAATTCGATTTTCAGATTCTTAGAATTTCAATAAGTTCCCCCAAACCACTGGTGGAATAAAACTCACCAATTTTGTTCATCTGATTTCTTTTTATCTGAGTTGATTTCTGTATAGTATTCTGTGTTGTACATGTATTGCTGGCAATGACTTCATTGTTACAAGCATTGTTCATCTCTGATGCTATTGATGATCTGTCATTTACCATTTCTCATAGGTTAAGTTATATAATACAGTGCTAAATATAACATTTAAATAGATGCTTGTCATTAGATCAGCTCAAACCAACTGTATAGTTATTATTTATTTATCCCTTTAATGGATTTTTGCCAGCTGTATCTTGTCATTATTTGGAGCTGTATTGGTCATAAATAAACCGTTCTACTTTTATATTAGTTGAAGTAAACTCTGTCTTTAATTTTTAGATTTTTTTTCATCAGGAAAAACAAGAATATAAATCATGGATTGCCTAAGGGTCTTTCTGTGGTTGGCCATTCTTTCTCTCAATGTGGTGGATGTTTTGCCTACATAATACAGTCCGCAAGGACATGTGATAATATATATGACATACGTACTAAGGCACGATAGTCTATGTCGGATTTTTATTCTACACCCTCTATGTGGATGAGGGAAATCTGTGTCGACAACCACCCCATTTATAGCATCCTAATTTATTGTATGGTAGCCAAGGAGAAGGACCTTGCCCACTAACAGTTTTTAAATCAGTTTTCACTAAAAGATTTCTGATGTTTTTCCCACGTCTATAAGCAAATAAGGGACTTTTCTTGCTGAATGGTAGAGACTGATCACTAGTTATGATGTTCCAATTATGTAATGAAATAGCTGAGAAAAATAGCCCCTCTAAGGTCAAAAACTGAAAAAAATGAACCCTCTAGGAAAATAAGGATACCTATTTCATTACCAATATTCCCCACATAGACGTTAAGGGAGTCATCAGCCCTTGAATATATATATACATACTATACAACTATACAACTGCAAGGTAGGAAGCACTCACGGGACTTTTTCAAAACAAACAACAGTTTAATCGAAACACATCAAGATTGTCTTTTGGATATTACCGGGCCATATACTACGGCATATACTATATATACACACACACAATACAAGGATTGTGGAAGCACTCCAATTAGGCTAATTTACAACTACATTTAACGGAAGTACTAGGCCCCATACAATATCATGTTATCTGCACACTGGTATACATTATAAACAAAGGGGTTTTAGTATACATTACTGTGATCACATGAATGAAAAGCCTTCCAGCCACATCAAGGTAACCCCAGTCTGGAAGGTCCTAACTTCTAACCTTTTTACATTTCTTTTACTTTAATTACGATTAGCAAACTTTGCACTTCTCATTCTAACACACTGGATCCATATATCAGGCTCTTTCACTTCCCCCCAGCCCTTTGGCTTTTTAAAATGAGGGAAGAGGCCATCCAGTGCTTTATATTAAAGTCATAGGACCTCCCATAAAAGGGGCATGTTGGGGGTGCTATTACCACATGGAGGCTTGACCAAGCCTCCCAATAAATACATACAATACAAGGATTGTGGAAGCACTCCAATTAGGCTAATTTACAACTACATTTAATGGAAGTGCTACTGATCTGGTCAAACATTTATACAAACATAGAAAAGATAATCAATGCACATTCCTAGGCCCCATACAATATCATATTATCTGCACACTGGCATACTTTATAAACAAATGGGTTTTAGTATACATTACTGTGATCACATGAATGAAAAGCCTTCCAACCACATCAAGGTAACCCCAGTCTGGAAGGTCCTAACTTCTAACCTTTTTACATTTCTTTTGCTTCAATTACGATTAGCAAACTTTGCATTTCTCATTCTAATACACTGGATCCATATACAGGCTTATAATATATATTATATATATATATATATATATATATTATATATATATATATATATATATATATAAAGCCTAACTGCTTCCTTGCTGCCGTGTGTGTGTCACTGCAGCTCCTATGGACTCACCACAGAGGGGGAAACTCTGCTACAGAGGGGGGGGACTCTGCCACTAAAGGTGGAACTCTGGGATGGGGGGACTGGGATGGGGGGGACTCTGGGACAGAGAGGGGCCTCTGGGATAGAGGAGAGGGCTCTGGGACATAGGGTGGTACTCTGGGAAAGAGGGGGAGACTCTGCCTTTTGGGACAGAGGGGGGCTCTGCCTTTTGGGACAGAGGGGGCTTTGCCTTTTTGGACAGAGGGGCCCCTGCCTTTTCGGACAGAGGGGGGGCTTTGCCTTTTGGGACAGAGGGGGGGGACTCTGCCTTTTGGGACAGAGGGGGGAATTTGCCTTTGGGACACAGGGGGACTCTGCCCTTTGGGACAGAGGGGGACTCTGCCTTTTGTGACAGAGGGGGTGACTGTGCCTTTTGGGACAGAGGGGGGACTCTGGCTTTTGGACAGAGGGGGGACTCTGTCTTCTGGGACAGAGGGGGGAATCTGGCTTTGGGACACTGAGTGGGGTCTCTGGGCTTTTAGCGCCCGACAATGAAACGGGCCTAATGTCTAGTATATATTTTTTGTACTCAAAATGTGTTTCTTTTTTAGCATAGATTGAGATTTTTAACTATTTACACACAATGTATTTATATAAAATGTTGGTTTTATGGTATGTGGGTAGTATTACACAGTGTGAGGGTCTAAAGGGGAGGTGTGTTGGAGGTGTGAAGGGGGAGAACACTTACCTATATATGGGTGTTGTTATACAATAGGGCATATCCTGATGACAGCCTCATGTAGGCAAGAACACATAGATCGCTACAAATAAAAGTTTCATAGAAGTCCCAATATGTTGGACCAACACTGTATGGACGGTAGGCCCTACAATTGCTGCTATGTGCTATGTAACCAATGTACTCTGGTTAAGCCACAAGATGCTGTCCTTCTGATCATATAACAGAAGTAGGCTAAGGCCCCACTGCAATGCACAAGAAATACAATTGCATGACCTTTAAAAGACTTGTATTAAGTGGAATTGTGACAGACATTGACCAAAAATGGAGATCACTTGTGCTAGAAAATCACAACAGACACGGTGGGGCCTACTGTACTTCTGCTATTTAAATTATAAATAAATATTTGTTGAGGATCGTAGAGCACAAAATGCTGTAATATCACAGCAGTGGGGTCTAGTCCTGACTGAATATTGAGCTGAGAAAGCAGTAGAACAGGGAGCACTGCATTAACCAGAATAACCAGGGAATCGTATATATGACAATTGGTTGTTAAAAGGAACTGTAATTTTACAATAGGATTTACAGAAAGAGATGATACAATAAATTGGTTCCATTATTTAAAAATGAAGGATTTCTGGGGGAAAAGATGTGTGTTAATTGTTGTTTTAGTATTTACCTGTCCAAATAAAACCTTATTTGCTTCAATTTGTAACCTTATTAGGAAAAACAGATGCCATCAGAGACAAATAGGTACAACTTGTTCATTAATTCTCATATTAGTTTCTGTAAGTTATTCTAACAACTCGTATAAACACAAATGTACAGAGCAGCTGTCATTCTCTTTCAGTTCTATAGCCATTTTATTTCTTTTTATATAGAATAATCTTTAGTTAAATTAATTTCAGGGATTTTGATGGACAGAAAATCTCTACACATCAAGGATTTTCTGTTATGGTCACACGAGTTTTCAATGCCAAGATCAGGCCACAATATATAGCTGTTCCTTTTTCAATCCATTAAGGTGAGATAATGCAATGGAGCTGAGATTAACTGAAGAGGTAACACAGTAATTCTGCTTTAAATCCGTCATTGTTTTTTTTTTTTTTTTTGGTTAATACTTATCTTTCCTTCTCAATAAAGCACTGTAACTCACTCAATTTCCCTAGTGGTTTCAGAGCTTTCGGCAGGCTCACAAAGACAGATGCTCATTCTAGACCATAAGACTTTTTGACACACTAGATCATTTCTGCATCTATTTGCCAAGTTCTTCCAGCTGCTTTGCTCACTCTTGAGTGGAAAATGGTAAATGATAGATGCAAAACCAAAATCTTAAGAGTCTATTCTTTGTCTAAATGTCTGCTGTACCTTTGAGTCATAAACAGACACAGAATAACTTTTCCACTACAATCTACAATGAGAGACACAAAAGACAGAGATAAATCAGTGCTAAACCTGTTTCTGCTTCACATTAAACATTCCTAGTTAGCAATTCACCAGAAACTGTTTTATAACGTAATAGTAAAATAATTAAGGAACTGCATTAAAAAAAACTAAATGAAAACTTAAAAAAAGGGGGAAGTTAAGGGAAAATACATGAATTTTTTTGAATAGGGTTTCCTAGTTGTTTTGTTAAGTATGCAGATGGATATGTTAGATGGATAATATTCAGTCTCCTCACCAAATATAATAACTCTATAAACTGAGCTATGGCCCCCACCTTTTACTCATAACCCAACATTTACAGTTAAGATTTATAAATTTGACTAAAACTTTATTTCAAACCAGTATCTTAACAAGTGATGCACCAGAGTTTCACCCCAAACCTAATTTTGGGTTAAAACTTATGGGTTCTACTGTCCAAATTTTGATGATGGGTTAAGCTGTGACAAATAGAACATAAAAAAATAAAATATATAAAGCAATTATATAATCAAATGGCTTCGGGAAGGTCTGACTTAGTCAGACCCACCTTAGTCCCAATTTAGAAAAAAAAATTGCACTTTGCCTTGCATGAACTGTATTTGCAGTCCTTTTCTTTTCTTTCTTTCTTTCTTTTTTTTTTTTTTTTTTTTTTTAGGGCCTAACATTTTGTTCCCCAGCAATATTCTGCACCATATAATAGATCATTTGCCCCATATAATGCGTCTATCATCTAATCAATGCAATCTGTTACCTGTTTCTGCAGGCAACGCATTATGGCTTCTAGATTTTCACTTGACATCAACCTCTTAGATTTGAATAGTGCTACCATCACAAGCTAAGGAGAATGATTTAAAACTGCTTCGGAATATACAAAATAAACCAGTTTCAAGAAAAACAAATAATAAAGGAGCAAAAGAAGATTTTAAGATCAAACCATGTTCTCATGTAAATTAATAGAGAACACAAAGTACGTCTGGTTCTCTTACGTTTCCTAGATTTATATTTTTTGCTGGTTTCTGACTTCAGTGGGCTGGGTTAAGCATTGAACGATAGCTTCCTCTTTCATTTCAAGCCATCCTATATACTAGTACACAGCTGTAAATATGCATGGACTCTGGACCCATCTGTGCGTGCATGCGACGTCACCTAACTGCCACCCACAAATAGGTCCGGGTTCCTAGAGGAGGGGGAAATGCATGCATGTGGGGTGTGTGTGGGTGTGTGTGCACCAAGGGGTTTGCTAGTTAGATACTGACATATTCATTGTACTTATCCACTGAAGTTTACCAATTAAAATCCTTTTGTTCAATAGTCCACTCATGTGGCTAATTTTTCTACTTTTTAGAACTCCAGGCATATGGAGAAAATATCCCCTGCCCAATAAAGCAGGTTGTGTTTATTGATTGATCTGGCTGCAGTGCGTGTACGATTGATCTGGCAACAGTACGTGTAATAAAAGTTATAAAATTAGATCTGAGCAAGCCTTTATTATGCTGGCCATACTATAGTTTGATCTGATTTTAGATCAATTTAATGATTGATATGTCATAGATAACATACGACTGATGAACTTGTGAACTTTTGAATCATTTTTTGATTGTTGTAGCATGCAATAGATATATGCATATATGATGGTATTATGATCTGATGTAATCAATTATAAACTTTCAATTCTATGTGCAATTTGATGACAATATACTCGAATGTCGAATTGATCATAATATCAAAACTATAGCCTTCTTAAATCTTAAACTATTAAAGCAATATGAACCTGCATAGCAGTTCATAATAAATAAAATACTTGTAAATCAAAAACCAAAATATAAATAAGCATTTTTTTCTTTGTTTTCAGGCTATACTTCTCCTTTAATATTATTTACCACTAGAATTACCTTTTGTTGCTCTGGTTGCCTTTGGAACTATTAGATAAATAGTGCCAAGCAAAAACAGTAATGGGAGCTGTCACTAGTGCTGCAGGCTGTCTGTCTGTATACAGAATTAGTTCCTTGGATGATACACAGTAGTGTTGACATTTATTACATAACTATGATTCTTTTTCACTCTACATTATGCAATGCTTAATGCATCAGATACACATTATGGTTCATTATTGTCCTGTAAACAAATTTGCAAACACTGTTTATTGTTTAATCGTAGGGCTCACCATAATTTATGCCTACTTAATACCATTTTTATTGCATAGTTAATCACCATGGAGGATAAAAATCGAGATACTCTGAAACCCTTTATGTCATTTGTTTAATGAAGCATACCACAGCACAGGAATTGAAAAAAAACCCTAACAATGATTTATTTTCCTTGTCTTATCTATATTTCAGATTAGTCAATGAATCATTAATGTAAATGAGAACCGTGGTGGGGGGGAGGGGGGGTGTTAACAAATAAACAAATTAAGTCCAGAAGTTAAAATTAGAGTCAGGATTTTTTTTTTAATATTATGTTCTACTAGTACTTATTCCTATAATTATACCTATGCATGACAATTGTTATCTTGTATATTTGTTATTAGTATTTTGCTTTTTAGTGAAGCAACTGCGCTGGCAAAGTTACACTATTCCTAATGTGCAGCTACTGGGTGGTATATTTTAATGGCCTAGATATAGGCTTGTGAAGGTTCTCATCATCAGGTCACAGTATATCTGTGGTATTCAGTTAGATCAACTGGACTTAAAGTTTAGCTCTTGAAAACTTCAACTGTCTAGAGACTGCATTTATAGAAATACATTTACAAACTCATGGAATAAAATGAATTGCAGCCTAATGAAAGAAGGAAATCTGTGACCAGGTAGAGGAAGTTTTTACAGAGCGATGCTCTAACAGTAATTTCTGGGACGAATTAGTGCAAATCTCACACTACCCAATGTACTATTGGTTTAGCGTGGGTTTTTAACCAATTTGTGCATATTACAAAACTTTTTGGAAATAACGTGGAGAAAGGTAATCTATTTTTATCTTTTATACTGGCAAAACAACCAATAATATATTGTATTTATTTATTGGGAAGCCTGGTCAAGCTTCCATGTGGTTATGGCACCCCCAACACGCCCCTTTTATGGGAGGTCCTATGCCTTTAATATAAAGCACTGGATGGATGGCCTTCCCTCATTTTAAGCAGCCAAGGGGCTGGGGGGAAGTGAGAGAGCCTGTTATATGGATCCAGTACACAACAATGGAGAAATACAAAAGTTTGGTAATGGTAGAAGAGAAAGGTTAGCACACCATAACATCCACCAAAAGTCTGAGGCATATAATATATATTATATGCCTTTCTATAAATATATAGAAAGGCAGCACTCACACAGCAGTGGATGGGGTATACTTTGATTATTTGAAAGCTATTGATACTGTGCCACACAGGCAACTAATTTATAAAAGTGGTGGTAAATTGAGCTACATCTATGTGGGCTAAAGTTCTAAGCGGAGTGCCTCCGGGTTCTGTACTGGGGCCGCTTCTTTTTAATCTGTTTATAAATAACTTAGAAGGGGGCATTGAGAGCATCTTTGCTGATGATACTAAACTATCCAGAGCTTTGGAAACTTCAAAGGATGTGCAAGTGCTGCAAGCAGTCCTAGATAAATTATCAAAATGGGCAGCAGAATGGCAGATGAGATTTAATGTTGATAAATGTAAGATGATGCATTTGGGATTTAATAATCCCTGTGCCACCTACACCATAAATAAATCTGTGTTAAGTGAATCTGTAATGAAAAAAGATTTGGGGGTTCTGGTAGATAACAGACTTAGCTGTAGCAAACAATGCCAGGTTTTGGAATCCCTTATACAAAAATGACATCTTGGAAATGGAAGCAGTTCAGAGAAAGGCAACTAAATTAATAAGGGGAATGGCTTAAATATGCCGGCAGATTAGACAAGTTAGGGCTGTTTACATTGGAGAAGAGATGTTTATGTGGGGATATGATAACCGTATACAAATATATTAATGGACCATACAATAAACTCTCTGGTGCATTGTTCACTAATAGGTCATATTAGAGGACTCGTGGACATCCTTTAAGGTTAGAAGAAAAGAAGTTTCCTCTTCAGGTTAGGAAAGGTTTCTTAACAGTTAGAATGGTGAAACTGTAGAACTGTCTTCCAGCAGATGTGGTAATGGCAAGTTCATTGAATAGCTTTTAAAAAAATAAATTTTAGATAAATTTCTAAAACTAAAAAATATTGAGAATTACTGGTATTAATACATATACTGTAGATCTGGTTGATCCAGGGATACTTTCCGATTGCCGTTTGAAGTCAGGAGGGAATTTCCCCTTTTTAGCTGTTTTTTTTGCCTTCCTCTGGATCAAATGTTAGGTAAGGATAAACAAAAACAAAGTGAATAGGTTGGACTTGATGGACGTATGTCTTTGATACCAGGTCGTCCTGATGATGACCTGGTGTGGTTGAAACATGTTGACCCTTCAATAAAAATGTTTGTATTAATGGAAGACCTGTGCGTGTGGAGTGCGTCATTATCCTGGATTTTGTTAATATATTGATAAATATATAAATCAAAAGGCAGTGTCCTCACTGCAAATATTGTCCAATTTGTTTGCCTGGGTGCTCTGCATGTAGTGTATATAGAGAGATATCTGAGGCACTCCGCTGGACTTTCAAAACAACAAAGGCTTTATTCGATACACAAAAAGCAAACTCTCTACTCGTTTCAGCCGTGTCTCCCGGCCGTCATCAGGATACCCCATTTTGAAACAAAGTTCCTCTAAATAGGTAAGTGTCTACCCACGATCCCTCCCCTTGACCAACCCCTCAAACGTCACCCCCGTGTGCCCAATAGGATACAAATAATATAAATATAAATACAATAAATACAATGCTATAAAATTGGAAACAATGTTACCAAATTAGAAACAAGGAAAGCTCCAAGGTTAATACAGTTATCGAACATCAATGTAGAACTGGCGCTACAATGTAAAATAATAGAACTGGGACTCTGATATCTAGACTCCGCCGTGCTAACAATACAGAACACTCTCGTCTTACCAATGGAGCATGAGATGGCTAATACGAAAAGGTGGCGAAAATTTAATAATGAACAACCTGTTAGCCCGGTCACACCCGTAGTGCTACCAAGGGCCCAGGCTAGATGATCTCAAAATTTGTAAAGGACCATGCACCTACTATAGCATCATGAACCAATCAGCTCCTACTGTACATATCGACTAGACTAGACATGCAACGAAATGATAGGACAACAGGATTAAAGGAAAAGTAGTAACTTACATGCTGCCAAAATCCTATATGGGTAACAGTGCTAAGATGGAAAGGTAGAACATGTAGTTACAATGGAAGGGACCCTATAAGAAGCAGGACAGTGCTAGCTGTTTGTTCAGGCCTCTGGGTACTAATGTGTCCAGGATCCTGATCCACCTCCCTTCTCTTCTCAATAGGGACCGACTTCTATTGATGCCCTCCTTAATGGGCTCAGAATCAATGGCCATCCATCTAAAACTAGATAAGGGATGGCCCATCTCCCTATAATGTCTGGCGACTGACTGTTCGCCAAAAGGGGTAGTTCTCTTAACACCCTCAGTAAGTGCTTGTCTTAATGCTTGGCGATGGTTGGCCAACCAGAGTAGTTGTGGTTTTGCCCGCATAATCCAAGCTGCATGGGCGTAATAATATATATTACAAAAGTCTTCCTTTGACCTTAATCCGGCTACCATTATGGGGAAAGTCAACCCCCGTAAGTGTATTTCTGCAGGCTTGACAGCCACTACATTTGTAGCAACCTCATTTGTTATGGGGCAACCATGACAAGATGCCTTCACTCTTAAGGGTCCCCAAATCTGTTTTAAGGTTCTTATCTAAACGCGACCATAGGGCTACCATTGGAACATATTAAGCTCTCATCACTGGAGATGATATCCCAATTGTTATGGATGATGCTACACACATTTTTACTATACGGAGAATACTGCAAAGAAAATGGAATGCGTTCTTTTTTTGACTGGAGGACATTATTACCACCCCTATTACCCGTCAAGCTCCTATTGAGAGCTTTGTCCAGCTGGCATGCTATGATCTTGGGATCGTACCCATGGCTAAGGAATTTATCAGCCATCTCTTTAAGCTGGATCTCTGCTATCTCAGGTTTGGAATTGTTGTCCAATACCCGCAGAAACTGGGAATAAACTACCCCTTTTTTAGAACTAAAAGGATGGCAACTATTAGCCGCTAACACAGTGTTCTTATCAGTGGGCTTACGAAAAAAACTGGTTTCAAATTTGTTGTTCTCCAAGGTGATTCTAAGGTCCAAGAAGTCAATTTGTTTATGATGGCATTCCATAGTTAATTTGATGGGAGTATCGAGATAATTAAGTTCTCCAATGAACTCCTTGCATTCGTCTGTAGCCCCCTCCAGACGATAAAACAGCCATCAATGTATCTACGGTATATAATGAGTTTATCACCATACCTAGGAAAAATGTGTGTCCCCTCAAATTGTTCCATAAACAAGTTAGCAAATGAGGGACCTACATTGATCCCCATTGCTGTCCAGGAGACCTGAAGGAAAAACTGGTTACCAAATTTGAAATTGTTATCGCCCAGGTCACAGGTAAGTAACTCCAAGACGAACTCCATAGGGGGCCCCTCATGATGTATACGACTTAAAGCTCTTCTACATACCTCTACACCTTCAGTTTGGGGGATCAATGTATACAAACTGCTGACATCACAAGTCAGCAGTACAAAATTGGATAAATCCCCCTCATATGCGTTGAGTATCGCCGCTACTACAGGGCGGCCAGGAGGGTTACGGAGAGACTTGTGTATTTTGGGTACACTATAAATGACCGGACGTTTGGGGTCTTTACAGTGAAGAAATCCTGCCACTTCCTGTGTAATCCACTGTGCCTTTAATGCTTGGTCAATAAGGCTATCCACTTTTTTCTTCAAAGTGCTGGTGGGGTCCCCAGATAATTTCTTATAGGTGTCCGATAATTGATTAGCCTGTTCTGAACAGTATTAGCTGCGGTCCAGAACCACTACAGCCCCACGCTTATCCACAGGGCGGATAATAATCTCAGGATCATCTCTGAGAGCTTTCAAAGCACCCTGTTTACCTGTGGATAGGTTAGACTATTCCTTTAAAATCATCAATCAACTCTTTATTAACTTTATGATTAAAAACTTTAATGGCTGGCGGTGAATTCATTGGCTCATAATAACTTTGTCGTTTAAATTTATTATATTCCTTGTTAGCAGTATTACCAAATTGTTCCTTTAATTTCAAAGTCCGAGTGAATTTATAAAGATCAATTTCATCTTGGAACCTATCATGCCTAGGGGTAGGCATAAAAGATAGACCCCTGTTTAATAATTTAAACTCATCTTGGGTTAAAGTCCTTTTACTGAGAATGAAGACTAGAGATGTCCGAACTTTGCAAAATCCGGTCCGCTCGAGGATCCGCAAATTTTCGGGAAAATTCGAAAAATTCGAAAATCCGCGAGCGGACCCATTAAAACCCATTAAAATGAAAAAATCCTTGAAAATACGATAAATCCTCGTAATTTCGAAAAGTTTCGAAAATACGTATTTTCCCGCATTTTCGAAAATACATAAAATCCTCGTAATTTCGAAAATTTTCGAAAATATGTGTTTTCCCGCATTTTCGAAAATACATAAATTCCTCGTAATTTCGAAAATACAGGTTTTCATGCATTTTCATAAATTTGAGAAATCCTCGTAATTTCTAAAATTTTCGAAAATACGGGTTTCATGCCTTTTCAAAATATGTTTTTTTTTACGGTTCTTTTACGGTTCTGGTAATCCTGTTCTACTTGTACAGTCTTTCTTTTCTTGAACGTTATAAGCTCCTCTTTATACTTACTGACTTGTTGACTAAGCTTAGTCAGCCATTCACATTCCGTGTCAGTCTGTAACACCATCAAGTGTTGTGATTCCAATTCATTAATTTTTTGTTTGGTACTTTCCAATTCCTTGGTGACCTTTTCGATAACCAGTAGCATGAGGTCATGTAGTTGTAAATCACTCTCCTTCTTTTTAAGGCATAACATCTGAAAGAAGATCTCTCTATTATGTAAATCGGTGGATGAAGCCAATGATGTATCGGCAAATAAAATCCATTGTGCATCCTCTTGGGTGAAATATAAATCACCCTCCGTTTCTACAGTTACAAAAGCAGTGTTTCTTCCTTAGCAGCTGGGCGGTTCAAAAATTTATTGAAGAGAAATCAGGTCGGGCTCCTGTTTAAATATGGTGGCGGGTGCAATATCATGCAAGTAGAGGGCCGGGTCTGAACATCCTATGATTCCTAAAATACAACAAAAATTTTTGATTGATAACAATATGAAAATGAACACTGCCGTGATTTTGCCACATTTTGTTATCTGCAATAATATTTCCTTAGAATGTAAACGCCAACAGAGGTGTTTCTAGACCTTTTGTCACCTAAGAAAATGTTTAAAGAAGCACAAGTATCTTTCTGTGGCTTGCTTCACAAACCGCCAAAAAGTGGGTGTAGCATTTGGAGGTCGATGTGGTGGGCTCACCTAACTGACTGATGAACTGAAGGGCTGACTTTAAAAGTCTGCTTAAGCCCTCCAGTTTATCAGCCAGTGTAAATATAAGATGCCCTCATGCCCAAGTATAAGAGTCTCTCTGCATATGAATCCCAAGAAGCAGGGTCACTTACCTCAAACTCCTCTATGTGTCCAAGGGCTGCCACCTTTGCAGTGGAATTTCTTGTGGCCTGGTAGTCTTTTTACTTTTTCCTTCTGCTGCTCTGTGTTAACACAGGATTTTATCCTTGTCGCCAAAAAGTTATAATTGCAGTTCCCCATTGTGGTACACAACACACGTTGTTCAGAAGAAGGCACAGTCTCCTCATATGGGCTACTATTTTGTCAAGGAAGCATTAAACTGGGAAAAGCATCTGGGATTACAGATGGAGCTAATTGTTTGTGATTGGCTGCTATACGTAGAAGGATGCTAAACATAAAGGATTAAAATAAAGGATAAGACTAAAGGAATAAAGGATTAGAATACCCACTCCAGGGTGAGGAACAAAAGTCTCTACCCCCCAACCAAACAATAACATATAGTGGATTTTAGTAGTTTTTTTTTTTATGGTGGTCGTCCGCCGAGGTCACCATCACTAACCTGTCCAGATGTTTCTCATATTCAAGTTGGTATAGTTCCACTAACCAACTAGAGGCTTCTTTACTTGTCTGCCCTAGCCTTATTTCCTTCATACCAGGTCCTTTTCTTGAGAAAGGACGAGTGAAGTCAAAAACATGTAGTATACATGTGGTGAATAAACCTGCACTTTTCACAGCACTAACTCTGTGTCTCCACCAGCATTACTTCTATGTATGATCCTTGCTACTGTTAAGTCGCATCTCGTGTTTCCATATCACAATGTTCTCTAATTGACGATAAAACTTACCTTCAAAGCAGGGGTTTCTCTAGGGATTTTGCCACCTGAGCCAAATTCTGATTGCCACCTATATGTGGCACGTGCAGCGCGCCGCCGGCGGAGGAAAGTGGGTGTAGCTTGTGTGTGGGTGTGGTTTGTGTGTGGGCGTAGCTTTGTCGGTGGGATTGCGGCTAGCCATTTTGTCATTTTGAACTTGGCACCATTTATTTGTACATTTTCTTTAAATAGACAATAATCAACACCATAATAACAGAAAAATAAAACAATTTTGCCCAAAATAACCTGCCACCACGACAAGGTTCCTTTTAATAGGGCCCTAACTTACCTAACTAGCCTAACCTAATAAACTATCTAAAGCTAATCTAACCATATGAAATGCCTTTTAACTATATCTAACACATGTACAGTGAGAACAGACAGTAAAGGTCCCATACAGTGAGAACAGACGGTAAAGGACCCATACAGTGAGAACAGACACATAAAGTGGTTGGCACCAAATCTGGTAAAATCGTTGGCAAAAACCCTGATAAATGGTTGGCACCCAGACTCTAATAAATGGTTGCCACACAGATATTAGTAAAATCTGCAGCACAAACTCTGATAAAGGGATGGCACCCAGACGCTAATAAATGGATGGCACACAGATACTGGTAAAATCATTGGCACAAACTCTGATAAAGGGATGGCACCCAGATGCTAATAAATGGTTGGCACACAGATACTGGTAAAATCGTTGGCACAAACTCTGATAAATGGTTCGCAGCCAGACTCTAATAAATGGTTGGAACACAGAAACTGGTAAAATCAGTGGCACAAATTCTGATAAAGGGATGGTACGCAGATGCTAATAAATGATTGGCATACAGATAATGGTAAAATCAGTGGCAGAAATTCATAAATGGTTTGCACACAGATACTGGTGAAATCATTGGCACAAACTCTGATAAATAGTTGGCACCCAGACTCTAATAAATGGTTGGCACCCAATTTGGTAAAATCATTGGCACAAACTATAATAAATAGTTGTCACACAGATACAGGTAAAATCATTGGCAAAAACTTTAATAAATGGTTAGCACACATACACACCACTTTCTGTCACTGGAAGATCGATACACTTACAGCCAGGTCCTAGAGGTTGTCTTCCTCCACGCCGCATCAGACAGCACCAGGCTTGTAGAGCGCCCCACAGTGGACGGCCCTAGAGTGTGACGTCAGATGTCACTATGTGATGACGTCGGCGTCACGTGAGTAAATGGGTCATACGAGGAAGTAGATTCACATGGGTACATTAGCGAGATGGCCCTGCTTGTTACCAGTATTACTGAGATACATTAATGTAGGGGAAAAAGTCATTCAGAGGTTAACTTCCCCTTTAATACATGTGTGTGTGTGTGTCTGTGTGTGTCCATGTGTGTTTCTATGTACGTTTCTATGTGTGTGTCTATGTGTATGTCCCTGTGTGTCCCCATGTGTGTGTATCTATTTCTCCCCACCACTCCAATCTTACTAGCAAAGCAGTGATTAAAAAAAATATATATATTTTCTGCAGTAAGACCTGACTCTTTCCTTTCCTTTAAAAAAGAGCAGCCAGGATACACACTGTCTTACACATACTGTATATACACACTCTCTCCCTTACTGTACATACATACACACTCTCTCTCCAATACTGTACATACACACCCTCTCACACATACTGTACATACACTCTCTCACACATACTGTACATACACTCTCACACATACTGTACATACACACTCTCACACATACTGTACATACACACTCTCTCCCATACTGTACATACCCTGGGGTGGTGGTACAGGGGGAGGGGCAGTAGATGACCCCCTACACTGGAGGATGATTGTATCTGGGGTAGGATCATGGGTAAAATGGTAGTCCCAGATGGGACTACAATTCCCAGTATGCTATGGAGTGAAGTCTGAAGAACACAAGGCTCCCTGCCCTGAGTAATTTCTTGTCCCCAGACTCCCCACTTAACAACTTGACCCCCATAACAACTTTCCCGCTCACCTTCCTTCCCCAGCCCGATGGGACACACAGCAGCAGGCAGGCCACTGGTGGGCAGGACTCAGAGCAGCAGGGAGCAGAAGCAATTCCGGACCTGTTCCTCAGACAAGGCAGAGGCAGTTCGGGCCAGTGCGTGCGGGCCAGGCACGGGGCACTTACAGGGGATGAAGTAGTTAACTTAGACTTAGTTTGATTAGGATGTCGCCGGGGTCGGCGCTGCGGGCGCACATTGAAGGGTCCACAGTGAAGGGTCCTTAAAGAAGCTACGCCTCTCACATGCGGCGCTTCCTCCCTCTCCGCCCGGCGCCGGCCTGGTAAGATCGATTTTTGTTTTGTTTTTTTAACTTTGAGATGCCGCTTTTGAGCCACAGAGACAAAGTGTCGCTCTGCTAATTTGTCTCAATGTGGCTCATTAGCGAGACGGCCCTGCTTCAAAGACAAAAACATTATTAACTTATATAAATACAGATATTTTCTTAACAAAGGGGCATATTTATAAAGGTTGTTAAACTTTTTGCCTTCTTTAACGTAGCCTCGCCAAATTTGGACTTTTCGCTATTTATAAAGCGAGAGTTCATTACTGCTACATTTCGCTGTGGTAATTGTTGCGGTAACCACTCAACTCAATTTAATA
This sequence comes from Hymenochirus boettgeri, assembly GCA_019447015.1. Classification (NCBI taxonomy): domain Eukaryota; kingdom Metazoa; phylum Chordata; class Amphibia; order Anura; family Pipidae; genus Hymenochirus; species Hymenochirus boettgeri. Next base: position 159,691,768 of record CM033475.1, read on the forward strand.
CTCCCTGGTGGTAGTATTAAATTGGTTAATACACACAGAACACCTATCTTTGTTATTTAAAAATAGCCTAACACATTTAGTGTTTTTTTCAGCCAAATATATAATAAATAGTGTAAAACTCAAAAGGCAAATTTTCTCTATTTTCTTAATAGGACACATTTTTTAGTATTGCTTATTTTCAGCAAACTGCAGCTAATTACCAAACCAGTTACATTAATATGGGAACATACCATAATGCTGTGTAAGAAATAGTCATGTTAATGGAACATTCCAGTAAGTAATGATGTTTGGTAAAAATTCTGGTAAAACTGCAAAAACAAAGGAAACAAAAGGGAGAAAAAGGGCAAAAAGGTGAAAATTCACCTATTTATAAATAGCTTTAAATTTAAAAAATGACAAAAATAGCTCTGAAATTACTAAAGAACAATCTCTCTTTTCACAGTGATACCACACTTAACGAAATGAATAAGGTGAAAACTACCTTCGCCGCAGTGATACTTTTCTGCGAAGGTGAAAGGGAGCGTTTATATTATGCGAAAATAGCCCTATTTGTCATTGCGATGTCCTGCGATAGCGATGGCAAAAATAGCGATCGTTTATAAATACTGTATGCCCCAAATTATTTATGTCCTTTGTTACCCCCTTCTCTGGTATCAAGGATGCACACCCGGAGACCTACCCCATGTGAAATTGAGAAGTACAGGTTCCCAACATCATCAACCTGAATTCTGTGTTTTTTGGGTGAATGTCACCCATGTCTAACACAAAGGATCTTAAATTTAATGGACTTAAAATGTTGTCCCCATCACCATCTTTAATTCCAGATGCTCTACCCAGCATACTGCTTTCTTGACAATGTAATAGCCCGTAAGAGATAAGAGGGAGACTGCACATTTTAAAGGGAAAGAGCACCTAGTAGCAGCCTTTTCTTATTGCAGAGTGGAAAGTGTGCCATTTACTAGAGTCTGTACAGCAAAGATTAAAGGAAATCTAGCTATTTAGCAGTCATTCCTTACTGCAGAGATTAAAGAGAAACTACACCATTTTCCAAAATTTGTCTTATTACAGAGATTTAAGTGAAAGTGTGCTATTTACAAAATTTCCAATATCAATCTCTAAAAGAGCTTGTGTTTTACAGCAACCTTTCCTAACTGAAAAGATAAAAGTGAAAGTGAAAGTACACAATTGAAGATTGTCGATAAAAGGGCATGTTCAGCCCCAAATTTAATCATTGTAAATCACTACCTCTCAAATTCAAAACTACAATAGTTAGAAAGCTGACAGAGGTATAGTAAAAATGTTATGCAGCAAAACAAGGCTTTCCCTTTGAAGCTTTTTCAAGCTCAGGAGGCAAAACATTCCAGTACCAGCTGTTTTTCATTACACTGGTAAAGGGGGCACTTCTGAATTTGCTGCAGGATCATTTTCTCTCACAGGTGGTTGAAGTTCCTACTAGAAAAGGAACTCTGTTGGATCTGGTAATATCCAACATCTAACAATATCTAACACCGTGGAGCGCATTATAGATATACAGGTAAATGGAGGTTTAGGGAATAGTGACCATGAATTAGTGGCATTTGGACTTTGTTATCGAAAGGGAAAGTGGGTTAACAAAGACTTTTAATTTCGGGAAGGCAAATTTTCCTAGGTTAAAAGTAACTCTGGGATAATGTATTATCAGGTAAAGGTACTGAACAGAAGTGGACTGTGTTTAAGGGGATTTTAAGCCAGTTCACATCTAAATTTATACCCTGAATTCTGATGTAAAGAGACAAATGGAAAGGAAGAAAAATGCATTTAAAAGCTTTAAATCAGAGGGAATGGAAAGGGCCTTTAGGGATCATAAAAACTGTAACAAGGAGTGTAAGAAAGCAATCAAACTAGCTAAAATTAATAATGAAGTTAGGATAACTGAACTAAGCCTAACGTATATTAATAGTAAGAAGATGAGGACTGAGAATGTGGCACCATTAATTAACGGAGATAAGTTAGTTACAGAGGATGGCGATAAAGCAAATGTCTTTAATATTTTTTTCCCCTCTGTATACACTATAGAAGATCGAAGTACAGATATCATAGAGTATAGTAGCAATAATGGTATAAAAGATTCAAGTGCACTTTGGTTAACTGAGGATACGGTACAGAAAGAACTAAATAAGGTTAATACTAATAAATCTCCTGGACCGGATAAAATACATTCTTGGATACTTAGGGAGCTAAGTTCAGTTTTATCTAGGCCATTGTTTCTTATTTTTGCAGATTCCCTCATGTCCGGATGTGTGCCTCTGGATTGGAAAAAGGCTGATGTTATTCCAATATTCAGAAAGGGTAGGCGTTCTGGGCCGGGTAGTTACAAGTTTAACTTCAGTGGTTGGAAAGATACTGGAAAGTTTAATAAGGGAACATGTTCTAGAGTATGTTTCAAGGACTGACATTATAAGTAGTAACCAGCATGGATTTAGGAGGAATAGATCTTGTCAAACTAACTTGCTTGACTTTTATGAGGAAGTGAGTAGAAATTTAGACTTTGGCATAGCAGTAGATGTAGTTTACTTGGATTTTGCAAAGGATTTTGATACAGTCCTCCATAGGTGACTAATGATTAAGCTAAGGTCTGTTGGTCTACATGGATAGAAAATTGGTTAATGAATAGGATGCAGAGAGTAGTTGTTAATGGGGCTTCATCATTATGGACAAGTGCTAAGTGGGGTATAACAGGGTTCTGTGTTGGGGCCGCTTCTATTTAATCTATTTATTAATGATTTGGAAGTGGGTATTTTCAGCAAGGTTTCTGTGTTTGCTGACAACACAAAACTTTGTTGACCATTAAAAACTTTTGAGCATGTGCAATCGTTGCAGGGGGATCTAGATAGATTGTCACATTGGGCTGCTAAGTGGCAGATGAGATTCAATGTTGATAAATGTAAGGTGATGCATTTTGGACTTACAAATCCTTGTGCTGCTTATACTATAAATGGCTCTGTGTTAAGTGAATCCCTGTTGGAAAGGGATCATGAAGTTTTGGTGGATAACAAACTTAAAGGAAGCAAGCAGTGCCAGGCAGCAATAGCCAGAGCCAGCATGGTATTGTCTTGTATAAAGAGGTATGGATTCAAGGGAGGAAAATGTTATTCTCCCTCTTTACAAAGCATTGGTAAGGCCTCATTTGGAATATGCAGTGCAATTTTGGAATGCTGTGTACAAAAAAGACATCTTTGAAATGGAAAGGGTTCAGAGAAGGGCAACTAAATTAATAAGGGGATTGGGGGAGCTTGAATATGAATAGAGACTGGAAAAGTTACAATTATGTACGCTGGAGAAAAGGCATTTGCGTGGGGATATGATTACTGTGTATAAATACATTAACGGGCCATACAATAAACTATCTGGGGCATTGTTCACCAACAGAACATGTCAGGACATGAGGACATCCCTTAAGACTTGAAGAAAAAAGGTTTAGGCTTCAAGCTCGGAAAGGGTTTTTCACTGTGAGAACGGTAAAGCTATGGAACTGTCTTCCAGTGGACGTTTTTATGGCAGGTTCATTGGTCAGTTTAAAAAAAAAGCTGGATGAGTTTCTGCAAACAAGGAATGTTGCAAGTTACTGGTTTTGATACATAAAGTAGAGTTGACCCCGGAAAAACTAGTCTAATGCATAGATGCACCTGGTACTGAATGGTACAGTACAATGTCTTACATGAACAAGGAAACAATATCATTATAGGGTAATGAAACACAGTGTTCATTGGCCTGAATATTTGGTTGTATGTTTTGTTGGCGCGCACACTACTGCTCGTTTATGAGAACTAATGATGATAATCTCTCCTTTGAAATAAACAGTTTGACACACCATGCACATTAACATGAGTTGTTACAAGAACTATAGTACATCATTTTAGCTCATTCAAAGGACAAGTTAGAGGCTCTGAGAGATGATTGCATTTAACACTGGATGAGGTAGTGTCTGGATGTGTAAATTTGCTGTCCCGTCAAAATAACTCAACACACAACCATTTACTGGTATGTATAAACCACTGTCAACAAAAATGAATACACCCCTAAGTGAAAAATGACCAAACTGTGACCAAAGTGTCAAGATTTTCAGTACTGCCTTAACTCGGTTGGGCATAGAGTTTAATATAGCTTCATAGGTTGCCACTGGAATCCTCTTCCACTCCTCCATAAGGACATCACAGAGCTAGTGGATGTTAGATCATCAGCAAAGCAGTAGTTGTCTTAGAGGTGTGTTTCGGGTTGTTATCATGTTGGAATAATACCCTGCGTCCTATTTTCCAAAGGGAGGGGATCATGCGCTGCTTCATTATGTCAAAGTATATGTTGGCATTTATGGTTCACTGTTTGAATATGCTTGTGAAGGTTCTCATTCATCCAGGTCATGGTATATCTGTTGTATTCAATTAGATCAACTGGACTTGAAATGTAGTTCTTGAAGACGTTTCGCTAGTCATCCGACTGGCTTTCTCAATTCAGAATGACTTGTACAAGAATCTGTGGCAATTATGTACCCTGGAAAATCCCAATTAGCATATCACAGCCAGGTGTTAAGGGTGTGATTAGATAGTGGCTAAGAGGTGTTATAGGAACGCCCAGAGTAAGGTGTTAAAACAGCATTGTACATGGCAGACATTTGGCACAGATGCACAGTGGTACTCAACACCTCAGACTACCATGATAAGGTGGCCATGCTCCTGGCCGATAACAACACATATGAGGCTTTAACAAGGATCCCACCAGCCGTTACAAGAAAAGAGTCATAGACTTACTACAACAGCTTCAAAAGGATAAAGCCATTGACCGAGCAATGTTATATTGCCTCTACCCTGGTGAGGCACATCCATGCATATATGGACTCCCAAAGATACATAAGGAAGGGGCCCCACTAAGACCTATAGTCAGCAGCATCAACTCGGTAACATACAAGGTGGCAAAATATCTAGCTAACATCTTAGGACCTTTGGTGGGAAGTTCTAAGCATCACATCCGAACTCTCAGGATTTCACCAACAAGATTGAAGATATAGTACTCGGTGTAGAAGAAACTATGGTGTCCTATGATGTGACATCTCTCTTCACTTGTATACCCACCAAGGAGGCTGTTGACATGGTGAGAAAACGGCTGGGCCAAGACAGCACTCTTACCAGCAGAACTGATCTCAACACAGAACAGGGTGTTCCTTGTTGGACTTGTGCCTGAATACCACCTATTTCAAATACAGGGATAAGTTCTATAAGCAAAAACATGGATGTGCTATGGGATCTCCAGTTTCACCTATTGTGGCCAACCTTTACATGGAGGAGGTAGAAACACAGGCGCTTAATACCTTTAAGGGCATAGCACCCAGCCACTGGTTCAGATATGTTGATGACACCTGGGTTAAAATCCACCAGAAGGAAGTACAAGCTTTCACAGAACACATTAATGCGGTGGACCAAAACATTAAATTCACAAGGGAAGAGGTACAAAACAACAAACTGGCTTTCTTGGACTGCTGGTAGAAGTTAAGGAAAATGGTAAACTGGAAGTAGGGTTTACAGAAAACCAACACACACAGATCAGTATTTGATGTTTAACTCCCACCACCCTTTAGATCACAAGCTGGGGGTCATCAGAACCCTGCAACACAGAGCCGAGAACATCCCCACTAGCACAGAGGCGAGGCTAAAGAAATGAAAACATCTCAGAGGAGCCCCTTACACTTGTGGATATCCAGACTGGGCCTTTGTCAAAAGAAGTAGAAGGAAAGAAAAGAACACGAATACCAACAGTGAAGGGGAAAAGCAAGACAGGAGGAAGAACATGGTCATCCCATATGTAGCAGAGGTCTCCGAGAAATTAAGAAGAATTTTCAAAAAACATCGTATCCCTGTCTGCTTTAAACCGAACAACACACTGAGGCAGCAATTGGTACATCCGAAAGACCCAATACCAAAACACAAGAAAAGCGACATCATATATGCAGTGCAGTGCAGTGAAGAATGCTCTGATTTGTGAAATTTGAGAGAGGGAAATGCCTGGCAAGGCAAGAGGGAGAGCCAGGAGCAGGGGTGCTTCTGCACGTGGAGGAAGAGGGAGAGGAGGGCCTACTGAAGGCTCTGGCCAGGAGCTACCTGGCCCTTCGCAGGTCAGCCTGGTAACCGTAGCCGATATGTTTAGGGGTAGCCGTGCTAGGTCTATCCCTTCTGATCAAGGAAGGCGGGTAGTAGACTGGATTACCCAGCCTTCCTCATCCACCTCCTCACAGGCACAATGCAGCCGAGCTGCCACTGTAGATACTGTGCCTTCTCCTTCCTCACCTGAGGCTCCTACTGTGGGCATGGACCCTGATCCTCTCTATCAGGAGTTCATTGCCCATATGGCCCGTACCTTCAGGGATCCGGAGGAGGAGTCTCAGGATCTGTTTTCGCACACTATGTGTGGGGCTAGTGTGCTTGAGGAGGAGCCGTGCACTGATGCACAATCTTTCCTGACGCCCGAGGCGGAGAAATGTGCTCAGTGCACAGGGGGACAGGAGGCTGACGATGTCACGCAGCAGTCTGTGAGCAGCCAGGGAACTAATGCAGGGGGTGAGGTTCCAGATGCTGCTGCTGTTAGTGACACAGCCTCTAGTATTGAGGAGGTGGAAGTGGACGATGAGGTCACCCATCATCCATGGGTGCCCTCTGTGAGAGAGGAGGAGGATAGTGTCTCTGAGGGATGTCCCTCAGAGCATGAGCATGATTCTGAACCCAGAGGCAGGACTGGGGGCAGGGGCAGAGGCAGTGCACCTATCGGTGCACGTGGAGGTACGGCATCAATGAGATCTGGTGCCGGTGCCCCACAACAGCAGGTAACCTCTGCTCCGAGTCGTGCCGGTGACTCAGCGGTGTGGGAGTTCTTCTCACTGGCTCCAGGTGACAGCACAGTTGTAGTGTGCAAGTTGTGCCTGCAACGTGTTAGCCGTGGGAAGACCACATCACATTTAGGCACCTCCTCTATGAGGAAATATATGATACTGCACCACTTTGCCCGGTGGGAGCAGCGGACAGGGAACCTCGTGCCCAGGTAGCCACCATTCCTCCTCCCCCTCTGGCCCCTCAGCTGCTTCCTCGGTGGAAGTTAGGGAGGAGAGGCAGCCTTTGGCCCAAGCAAAAGAGGCCTCTTGACACTGCTGCTGGAGCTTCAGCTAAAAGGAAGGTCTCTCTTCCCCAGTTGTTGGAGCGGAGGCAGAAACTGTCCCCCAGTCACCCCCAAGCCCAGCGTCTCACTGCCGGCATAGCTAAACTCCTGGTGGTGCAGCTGCTACCTTTCAGCCTGGTAGACAGTGCAGCGTTCAGGGAGTTTGTGGCCATTGGCACACCACAGTGGCAGGTCCCTGGCCATAGGTACTTTGCCCAAAAGGCAGTACCAGCTATGCACGACTAGCAGTCGTTCGCTGGACCACAGTGTGGTCACATTACTATAGACGTGTGGTCCAGCAAGCACGGCCAGGGGCGGTATGTGTCATTTACCGCCCAATGGGTCACTCTGCTAGCTGGCAGAGATGCGGCACGGAGCGCAAGTGGGGAGATGGTGGTACCACCACGCATTGGTGATTCGCCAGTCTCCACCACCCCCTCCTCATCTGGTGAGCCCTCTTCCTGGACAGCTCCGTGCCCCCCAGAGCCTATGCTTTGTGCCAGGCTAGACGGTGCCATGCAGTGTTGCAGCTTGTGTGCCTTGGTGATAGTTAACACCGGGGCAGAGTTGCTGGCAGCACTGCAAGGGCAAGTTGAGAGGTGGCTGACCCCACACCACCTCTCAATAGGCAAGGTCCTGTGTGACAATGCCACCAACATCCTGTCTGCTCTTCGCATGGGCAGAGTCACACATGTTCCTTGCCTGGCACACGTACTCAGCCTGGTCGTCCAGCAGTTGCTCACCAAGTACCCTGGTCTCCAGGAGGTACTGAGGATGGCTAGGATGGTGTCCAGTCACTTCAGGCGGTCATACATGGCCACAGATCATCTGGCCGAGTTTCAGCAGCAGAATGGTCTGCCGCAGAACTGCCTGATTTGTGACACCCCCACCCGCTGGAACTCTAGTCTTATGATGCTGCTGAGGCTGCTCCAGCAGAGACGAACCATCATAGACTACTTGTACGAGTACGAGGCAAGATCAGGCTCTGGGGACCTGGGTTTGCTGTTACCCAGGCAGTGGCTGCTTATTAGTGATGCCTGCCGTGTGCTCATGCCATTTGAGGAGGCCACCAGGATGGTAAGCCGCAATGATGCCACCATCGTGGATACATCCCACTGGTGTTCCTCCTTGAGCACACTCTGCGTGGCATACTTGACAGGGCACTCGCTGCCGAGCAGCAGCTACTGGAAGAGGAGGACTCTGACACCGTGATGCTTTCCGAGCCCAAGCATCACGGTGCAGAGCAGCCATCCGATGATGAGGAGGGGGATTTAGGTGACCTGGACCGAGGGGAAATAGGGCATTCCTCTAGGGGGACATCTCAACCCTCCCAAGTACCACATGTCATTCATGGTTGGGGAGGGGTTGAGCCCGACACTATTGTCCTCAGTGACATCGAGGACATGGGGTCCTCTGTGGCAGGCAGTTTTGCGGCGCATGGGTTCGTTCATGCTGCAATGCCTGCGCAAGGACCCCAGGATTAAGGCCATCAAAGAGAAGGAGCAATACTGGGTGGCCACCTTTATAGATCCCCGCTATAAGGGTAAAGTCTAAGAGTTTAACCCCGCATCTCAGAGGGAAGGTAGAATGCAGCACTATGAGGCAACACTGCTCTGTTCTGCTCTGTTCTGCCTTCCCAGGTGCTGGCAGGCCTACAGCACCTGATGTTGGGGATCAACAGGGCTCACGTCCCCCTGTGCTTGACAGGAGGAGCAGCAGTACTGGAGGTGACCTTGCGGCCAATTTCAGGCTGTTCTTCCAGCCAGGCCCATCTACTGGCAACTCCACCAGGCAACACCTCAGTCGCCAGGTCACCGACTACATTGGATCCAGGGCCGGTGTAGCCACATCAGAGACTGAGGATCCACTGGACTACTGGGTGGCGAGGCTTGATATCTGGCCCGAGTTGGCACAGTATGCCATCGAGGTCCTTTCATGCCCGTCATCCAGTGTTCTTTCGGAGAGGACCTTCAGTGCGGCAGGGGGTGTTGTAATGGAGAGGAGGACCCATCTCTCCACTAAAAATGTGGACCACCTTACATTCATCAAGATGAATGAGGAGTGGATCACATCTCAGTACAGCACCCCTATTGCTGATGCCTGTGACTGAAGGCCTCCTTCCCCTGGCCACCTGTACTGCTCCTTCCGCCTCATTTTCCACCTAGAGGCTTAGCTAATTTTTCTTATTGGCAGGGCCATATATGGTCCTACCTTGCTCTACTGCATTCAAGTTGTGAAATAACAAATGCTCTGCCGCAAAAGCTACTCTGTGGCTAATTTTTCTAAGATTGGGTGGATCCTACTGGGCCTGAGAGCAGTACTCCATATTTGTTTTTCCTTCTCTCTCCACAAGGCACCTTTGTGGTGTCACCTACTCTGACCATCTCATACAGCCGCAACAGCTACTCTGTGGCTAATGTTTTCAGCTCTGGGTCAATCCTGTCTGGCCCGAGAGCAGTACTCTATATTTGTTCTTCCTTCTCTCTCCATGAGGCACCTTTGTGTTGTCACCTACTCTGACCATCTCATACAGCCGCAACAACTACTCTGTGGCTAATGTTTTCAGCTCTGGGTTAATCCTGCCTGGCCCGAGAGCAGTACTCCATATTTGTTCTTCCTTCTCTCTCCATGAGGCACCTTTGTGTTGTCACCTACTCTGACCATCTCATACAGCCGCAACAGCTACTCTGTGGCTAATGTTTTCAGCTCTGGGTCAATCCTGCCTGGCCTAGAGCCAGTCTCTCCATATTACAAAGTGTGGGCCTGCTGTAACTCAACTCCATATTACAAAGTGTAGGCCTGCTGTAACTCAATGGTGCTGTTCCTACGAAGCCTTACCCTTTAACCCGCTTTCCCTTGCATGAAGCATACTCTGAGGGAGATAAGCCAAAGGGGTGAGGGGTATGTCCAGTGGGGCCAAGCCTGTCTGGCTCTTCAACAATGGTGGCAAACTGCAGTGGGTCTGCTGTAACTAAATGGTGCTGTTCCTACGAAGCCTTACCCTTTCACCTGCTTTCCCTTGCATGAAGCATACTCTGAGGGAGAGAAGCCAATGGGGTGAGGGGTATGTCCAGTGGGGCCAAGCCTGTCTGGCCCGACAACAATGGTGGCAAACAGCAGTGGGCCTGCTGTAACTCAATGGTGCTGTTCCTACGAAGCCTTACCCTTTCACCCACTTCCCCTTGCACGAAGCATACTCTGAGGGAGAGAAGCCAATGGGGTGAGGGGTATGTCCAGTGGGGCCAAGCCTGTCTGGCCCGACAACAATGGTGGCAAACTGCAATGGACATTATGTAATCCAGTACCCCCATTGCCTTCTTTCCCTTGTTGTGTACAAACTACTATATAGGGGAATGTGGCCAATGTGGTGTGTGTAATGGCATTAATGGTAAGGTATATACAATTATAATTACCAGACATATAGCTAGCTAAATAGATATGTGTGTTGTAATTTTTCAAATAAAAATTGATTATGAATCTATCTGAATAATTTGATATATCGAAAAATAAAGCCCAAAAACATTTTTTTTACAATAATTTTTATGATTTCAAAAATTTTCAGGAAGTCAGTATTTCTTTATACATAGACACAATGCTGAATTGACAGGTTAAGGTCATTAGGATCGAAAAATACTGCTCTTTTTTCTTAAAAGTATATATATTATCACTGAACTTCCCCTTAAAGCGATATTATTGCATCATGGGGGATCACTGATAAACAGCAGGAGGTAATGCTGGCATTACCTTGGCTTTTTATCACTAGGACTGTGCTACATACAAAAGTTTTTGGAAGTGGTGCAGCCCCCATAAAAGCATTGTCAAACCCACAGTACCCAATGCTGCATCATGTAGCGTGGATTTTACACTGGGAAAATACAGATATTAATAGTCTTGTATATAACATTTCATTAACGTTGCATATGATTTACTTACAGTTTTCAATCATGGCTGCCAGAGGGACTGGAGAGGCTGGTGGTGCTGGAGGGGCTGGAGAGGGTGGAGGGCCTGGAAGGGCTGGAGAGGGTGGAGGGCCTGGAGAGGCTGGCCCTGCTTCTAGAAAAAAAATGTTTTATTTTAACAATCACTGTCCAATCCATTAGTAATATATTACATGTATAAGAACATTTCCTAAAAGGCTACGTAGTGAACATTTCTTGGATAATTTTTGAACCACAAAAATGCAATGAAAAACTGGCTTAATGAAAGATTTTAAAAAACATTAACTTCACTAGGATGCACTTACGTTGTTGGCTGCAGGAAGCACCCTCATCCTCATGCAGGGGTAGGGGGGTGGGGGTGGAAGAGTCATCATCTGAAGGTTCAAATAAAAAAAAGACAATGATATATCTGAAGGTATTTCTTCAGACCAAAAAAATGAAAGGGAAGGTTGGGAGGGTTGGGTGTAGGAGGATATCAGTAGTTGTGTTGTGTTTACCTGTATCTGTTGCCCCCGTAGGTGTAAATAGCTGTGTGGGGTTCATGGGTATGTGTTTGTCGGACAATGTTGGAAAGGATACTTAAGATAATCGCACACTTGTACTGCACGTTTGGACCGAATTTCGTGACTTAAGCTCAAAAACTGAGGGACAAGATACAGCCTAAACAATGGGGAGTCGGGGACAATAAATGGGAATGAGAAATGAGAAGAACTGTGATCTGTCTCTCAAGCCATATTAATAGATTTGTTGCATTTTTTTTTCCAAAAATTTTTATCAGTAAAATAATAAAATTCACTTAATTATGACTGATAATTTCACTAATTATTTGCTGACAATCAAGGTCAATAAAAAGAGAAAAAATTGCATAGGATACACTTATGTGTCTGGCTGATGCCATATGCCTCCAGGGGCGATTGAAAGCCCGGATGGGTAGTTGGTGGTAGTGCTAAAAAAAAGGAAATTTATTTTAACTCTCACTGTCATTAAATGTTCGAATACATTTACTAAAACATTTCTCGGAGAAGTTGTCAAAAAATATGCAAACATTTGGATAAAGGGTTGGCCACATCAACGTGTTAAAAAGCACACAATAGTGTGGCACAATTAATGTGATCCTCAATTTTTGCACAATTGCGCAATTGTACTGCACTCGCACGGCAATATACATGAGCGCACCGGAAACACGCGCTTGTATGCTTGTTTCTGGAGCGCTCGTGTGCGCTGTAATGAGGCCTTGGTCAAATGAAAAATGTAGAATTTTTTTTTTTTTCAATAGGCTGCACTTACATTCTTGGCTGGCACCAGGAGCCTCCCCTTGTGCTTCCTCTGGTGGGGACGGTGGTGGTGGTGGGGTATTAGAGGATGAATCAGCTGCAAATTAAAACAGAAAAATACATAATGAATGATATATCTAAAGGGTATATTTAATTATATACTTTGAATTCTGCTTGAAGATACAGATTAAATAAGGCATTATGTTATAGTTGCTTTAAAAGTCAATCATATTTCTATGGCAATGATTTCATACCTTATTCTGGCTAAGTACTTATATTTTTATTGTGTGTATTGTAGCCATGGAAAGGGAAAAGTTGGTTGGGTGTAGGGGAGCATCAGTAGCTGTGTGTAGTTGTATCTGTATAGATTTTGTGGGTAACACCACATTTTTAATTTTGGAGTGTAAAAATAAATATTTGAAGATTACATTTTTGAAAGACAAAATCAATTTTTAATAATTGATCAAAATTTCATTTTTGACTTTACTTTCCCTTTAAATAGGGCTGCCATGTAAATAAAAGGGTGGGTCAGTAAAGTGTGCTTAACTGTGTCTATGTGTGGGTGTCAGTGTACATTTATAAGGTAAAAAGAAATCAATTTTAATGATCGATTTCATTTTTAACTTTACTTAGCCTTTAAATAAGGCTGCCATGGAAATGGAAGGGTGGCCCACCAAGTGTGTTTACCTGTGTCTATGTGTGGGTATAATTTTGAATTTATAGGTGTTATGTTGAATAAAGTCACTTTTCAGTGATTTAATTTTTGACTTTACTTACCCTTTAAATAGGGCTGTTATTGAATAATATAAGAATAATAATAATGTAATAATAACCAGTGAATGAGAAATACAAAGAACTTGGATCTCTCTCTCTCTCAAGCCAAATTTATGGATTAATGATGTTTTTAAAAATATATATATACGGTAAATATGCTTTTGTCAGAAGTGAATTAAAATATTTTACTACTTATTACAATGCAGTAATATAATAAAAAGTATACTTGCCTTCCATAAGTTGCCGTATGGCTTCAATATAATGAGGCAGGAGGGTAGAGACAGTGGTCTGCAGCTGAAAATGGCGCGCCAGCCGGCGTTGCAGGCCCTCCATAATGTTGCGCTTCCTGCACCGCACGTGCCTGGTACCCAAGGGCATGTTGTCATAAACTTTTGCCAGGAGGTATTGGGTCATGTATAGCTGCCTGGCAAAACTCAACATTTTGCTGTAACTCCACCTAACACAGGATGTAGTAAAAAGCAATGGATCATCGAAGTTCCGGTTCGGTTCCGAAGAATCCTCGTATTCCCGAAGAATCCTTGCATTTCCGAAATTCCTCGTATTTCCGAAGAATCCTCGTATTTTCGCAGAATAACGAAGACTCGGGCGCATTTGAAATTCACGCTAGCAGACTGTAATTTTTAGGTATTGTAGGCATTGATACGTGTTTCCAAGGTTACCCAGGTCCCTGAGTGATTTAGTGTACGTTACCAAGGCTATTTAGACCAATTTTAATGCAGATTTTGCCGAACTTTGATTTTAATAGGTTTTAACGGGTCCGCTCGCAGATTTTCGAATTTTCCCGAAAATTCGTGGATCCTCGAGCGGTCCGGATTTTGCGAAGTTCGGACATCTCTACCCCTAATCTATAGATAATAAGCAGCCTATTGAATAATATATAGATAGGGAAATATCTATGTAATGGGGAAGAAGTGTTATATCATGTGGACAACCGGATATTTTCTATTCTCTAGGCTCACAACCTTATCCTTAGCCTCCCTCTATACAGTTAAAGTAGGTACACATTGGAGCGAGAAGCGGTAGTTGCGGTCAGCTACAGATCTACAGATCAGGGGTTTTGAATTAGTCGGGCAGATAAGGGATTGGTCAGAGGCAGGGTGGTTAGTCTGGGTGGGAGTTTGTGGGAATAAATAGGAGGGTTGTAAGAGCTAAGGGTCTTTCGAACTTTCCCATCTTTCTACTCCATTTATAAGATTGTGTATACTTTTATCTTGCTGTTTATTCAGGAGGTATAAGGCCTCCCATATGGGTTAGTTCCTTTGTATATAAGCATTCCCGGGCTATTATGACAGGGAATAATGTTATCCTGAATAATATTGGTACTGCACTGTTGTTACGGTTTTAAAAGTTATACAGTTAAAAAGTAATATGTGGTTAATCTCTAAATACAAAATAAACATCCTTTCCACCAAGTTTATTTGTCAAGTGTTTTCTTTATGGTATCAGCATGTGGCTCACCATGCTCCAATGCGATTTTATTGTCATAGACTGATATTGCTAAATAGCGTGGACATAGGCCTGTGTCATAGACGTCAACCGGTAAGATTTCAGTAAAGTTATTTACATTTTATTTTAGCAACCAATAGGATAAGGTTTGTTTGTGAGAAGGGCCATAATTTAATGGGACCTCTCATTCCTTAGACCCTCTCATCCTCACAACTTAGATTGTAAGCTCTTTGAGGCAGGGATCTCATTCCTAATGTGTCATGGCTTGTTGCACTTATATCAATTTATACATAATTTATATATATATGCTTTCTTAACCGATGTATGAAATTGTATTTAATTTAATTTAATTCTATATGTAAAATGGCTTGCACTTATCCCCTTGTTTGTATACTCTGTATTTTTTAATGTACATACATACATACATTCCTAAAAAATCAAATGGACATCCTAGGTGTTCCCATGAAACCTCTTTCTCACCATAAAGTACAGATCTTATCTGAGCCCATAGTGTGTACATTACCATTACTTATTTCGATTTCCACAAATATTAATCAGGCTTGTGGGATTATAGAAGTTGAATGAGATTGGAATAAATGTCAGATGTTATTTAACATCTGAAAGCTAACCCTTTATGTCTCTTCAGGACGTATTTATAAAGGCGCTGTATCGCTTTTTAGTGGTATCGCGTCTTTAAGTAATAGTAAAATGATCGTTAAACGGTTCTGTAATTTCTGATCGATTTAACGATCGGTATAGTAAATTTATGATACCGATCGTAAATTACCGATATTGATCTTAAGTCTACGATAATGAAATTGTGGTTTTACGATCCCCATGGAATACCATTGCGGTAGTTTACAACCACATGGTATTCTACGTCACTAGAAACGCTGCGGGAGAGAAGGCTCTGTAAGTACAGATCGGAGGAGATTTTTAAAAAAAATATTGTGGCGGTTAGGTGCGGGCAGGGGTTACTTACCTTCCCCCAAATGAATTCACGCTAGGGGCAACAATGGCTGAGGATGGATCCGGATGGTGTGTGTGTGTGTGTGGGGGGGGGATGTACTGCGCATGCTCCAGACCCTGGTGAGGGCAAGGAAACAGCATGGATCAGAAGCCTCACAGACAACTTGGAGTCTTCAGTTTCCTGGAATTTGAAAAGGAATATCTTGGGAAACATAAGGAGCAGAGATGTAAGGTAAGGATTATTTTAAACTGCAGAGTGGGGCCAGTAGTGGGTTTAATTATAGTCTTTGGGGTGGACATGCCCATTAAGAGGTTGTATTTTCAAGTACGATCAATGCTGTAAATGTAAGAACTGTACCAAAATACCACAATGGTTCTGTATAGTTGAGCATACATAAAAAGATCTAGATTTAGACATAGATGTACAATCGTAGATAGATAGCAAGGATTGTTAAATGCACAGTATCGCAAAATAGCAATATTGATTGATTGATTGATTGATTTGCAGCATTTTTAACTGTTTTATTGAGCCACTTACTCGACCAGACTCTTGTTGAATGTCAAATCTTTACTCTACTGTAGCATGCTAGCCATTTCAACAATTTCAACACAAGTTACAGTGCCAGTAACAGTACTCTTCAGTACTTTAAGCTCTTTCCCATTCTGCTTCTACCTCTTTTGTATTCTACTTTCCCATTTTCCCATTCTGCTTTCTCCATTTCTATTCTGATTTTCCCTTTTCCTATTGTGTTAGGTTCTTAGTATTGCATCCCCTTTAACTTACACCTGGAGATTTGTGGGTGGTCCTGGATCAAATAAAATCTGATTAAGTATTAACCATAAACCCAAGTTAAGGCGGGGTACACACAAGCAGATTTTTCAGCTAAACCAACTAATATTTTCGTATATTGGGCAGTCAATCCGAAAAATCTGCGTCATTTCTTCCATCGCTGTGGAAGCCCTGGATCGGACGAATGGGTGATTGGACGTGTCAGTAAATCATGGCTGATTGTGCGGTGTCATATGGACCACACGATTGGTCACAGCGAACTGTTGACCATGGCGAATTTTGCCGCAACCAACAGTGATTCGTTCTGAAAAATGTGTTGTTATGTACCCAGGCTTCACCAAAACAAAAGATAAGGCAGCCTCTAACAGTGTTTCCAAATCTGGGGTTACTAGGTACAGGGCTGCAGCTTTTTAAACATTTTTGAAAGGGCTGAAGGTACTGGGAAATTAACCTCATCCAACCACATTGGCACACAGCCAAAACTTACTCAGTGACCCAGCATTGTGGAAGCTATTCTGTGCATGTGCAGCTTCTGACTGCTGGGGCCAGGTGGTGACATACTGAGATGGGTGATTTCAATCCCCCATTGGCATTTTTCCAAGGATGGTTTATTTACAGTATATTATTTATATATACTGTAAACTATATTATATATATAATTATTATTATATATATATATAATTTAATTTACAGTATAAAAAAATGAGATATCCTGGGTGCAGGGGTTTCTTCTGCTATGTTAACATTTAAAGGCTTTAGTTCTCCCTTTAACACAGCATATGTTTAGTGCTAAATTTCCATCTGTAAACGGCACTGAGCTTTAAATACTGGTTGTACTGTATTACATATAGAAGAGATATGTATTTTTTGCATTTTTCCAGGTTCCAATAAGATATACACTTTTCTTTTGGGGGTTCAACCTTCACCCTTTCCATGTACTGAAGCACAAATACAAATGTGATTCTTTTGTTTAGACCCATCCTTTACTTCCTTTCAGTGTTTTAGGTGTGCTGCTTGGCTTGCAGATATGTGAGCTGAATAAACAAACTACTCTAAATGGAAATAAAAAAGATGAGCATTTGACAAAATGGCTAGATTTTCCCAACAGAAAACCTGGCAAGAAATCACTGCTCTTATTTTTCTGTGCAAAGGAACAAACTGTTCTCTAAATAAATATGTCATACTGCGCCAGGTCCAGGTATGAGGAAAAACATTATTTCCAATGTATATTTTCAAAATCAAGATGCAGTAAACTGCACAGACAAAAGGGAATAGTTTTGTATGCTGCAAATGTAATGAGATCACATTTTGTAAATTATAGAGTAGGGATTCTGCAGGCTACTTATAGAGCATTACATGACTTTATTGATGCTTCGCTTACTAGCCTTAGGTAGTTTTTCTTGTCATTTGTGTAGAACAGCCCTAACAGTTTTCATTTTTACAGAAACACAAGTGAATAGATATGTAAATCATCCAAACAAATCCTATGGCTGCCCAGTGCATGGCTTATTAACAGTGGATTCATTTGCATTCTACATGGCAACATATAACCCAGTGGAAACTGCTATATTCATTATTTCTATAATACTATGGTCCAGATTTACTGAGAGCCGCAATCGCTGGCCAGGTTAATTTGCAAACTGGCGTTACCCTTTGTGCAACATTGCAAAAAGATTAAAATGATATTAAATAGATTGTGACGACTCCACGGGTGTCTTTGGTGATATCTGTGCAGATGGAGTTTAAGTCCCCCTAACCAATATTAAAATGGTTAGCCCATAAAAATAGCCCAGCTCCACCGGATAAATAAGTCAATATCTGTATGTTTCTTTTCAATGGATAACTGCAGTATTCATATCCTAAGTTGCCCTTATATAAGGAATGTTACCTTCCTCCCTCACCTATGCTGGCTGTCCTCCTATATTCTTATGACAATCAGTGGCATTTGCACATTGAAGAAACTGATAGAAAAATGGAATGCTAATGTTAATAAAATATATTACATGATTAGATTTTAAAAACTGTAGTTGGGTGTCATCCAGAAATAAACATTAAAATATTTTTATAGTAGTATTAGGTTTACAGTCATGGAGATTCAATATTGCTATTAGAAGTCTAAAACCTATGCATCCCTATCGCAGTAAATTCAATAGCGGTGTTTTGCTCCTCCCCTATTGTTAACTAGAGATGGCCGAACTTTCAAAAGTTCAGTCCGTTTTCGAACTATATGGAAAGTTCGAAAGTTTGAAAGTTTCGAAAACGGACCCATTAAAGTCAATGGGAGTCAAATAGTTTGAAAAGTTCTAATGAAATACAATTAAAATATCAATGGTAACTTAATGTAAATGGCTGTGGGACCTAGGAAATGGTCTGGGGAACATGTTCGAATATCCAGGACATTCGAAAAATCTATTTTACTCTCACTCGCGCTATTTTCGAGTTCGTTTGCGCCTAGGTACCATGGACATTTTACTTGCGGATTTGATGCTCGCGTATAAGTTTTAATGGACACTTTACTCGTGGATTCGATGCTCGCGTTCGCGCCTAGATACCATGGACATTTTACTTGCGGATTCGATGCTCGCGTAAAGGTTTTAATGGACCCTTTACTCGCGGATTTAATGCTTGCGTATAGGGTATAATAGGCATTTTATTTGCACATTCGAACGGTCGAACATTCGATATTTATCGAAAGTCTGAAAATATCGAAAATCCGGGTCCGGGATTGTTCGAGAAGTCCAAATTAGTTCGAATTTCAATAGTTCGGCTTGAACTCAGGTTCGAGTTCTAGTCCATCTCTATTGTTAACATGACTTAGTGGAACCTCTATATGAGAAGGTGCCAGTAGGGAAACCATAATATATTAAAACATCTCTCCCACCCTCTTCAAAAAGACAGAAGGAAAGTTTACAGTCCCTACAAAATGGCACACCCACTAATACACACACAACCAGGTGTGTGTATTAAGAATTATCTTAAAACCTTTAATGGCAAAAGATACAATCAAATGTACATTTTTTTCTATAATAAACCTCATCCTTTTAAACACCCTATAAATGATCATAACAAACCACAAATGTTACATAAAAAAAAGGACATCCGACAGAGGGGCGGATCGTCCGGATTATGGGACTTCGAACATTCGATAATAATCAAAAACTCGTTCTGTTTTTGGATTTTCAGGATTTTCCTGAGATCTAGGGCATTGAAAACGGAACGAAACTGGTGAGTTTCTTCCATCTCTAATAAAAGACTTACATGGTTTAGCAACAAAATTATTAGCTTCTATGTCAAAATTAAAAATGTAAGAAATTTTAAACAATAAATTCTGCTTTTATTTCAAACTTTTGTTAAAAAAGCCAAGATTTGGAGGTGTAAACTTGGTTTGGGCATCCTAAAGCTATCCATACATGGGCAGACATTCTTCATATTTCCAAACAAGTTTAATGATCGGAAATCCATTTGGAAATACGATCAGAAGAACCGCTGGAAGCCTCCCACCTTGAAGCTCCGATCCTTCCTCAGATTTACACTTGAATGCGGACTGAAGAGAGTGGAGATTTTTCTGCCTGTCCCAATCTTTGGTTTTTCAATAAAAAGATTGGGCCAGGAAAAAAAACGATAATGGTATTCAACTTTTCGTGCTTTCTGATAAATTCTATCAGATCGCTCAAAAAGTCGATCCCGTCTATGGCCCACATTTAGTGAATAATCATGTGTAAAATTCAATACACATATCCCAAAGTATATAGACATCAAGAATCCAATCCATTTGATTAGTGGAAGGATACAATTATAGCTAATAAGATTGAATTAAATGCAGTTGGGATTTATTTAAACTAATCTTGCTCTTTCTTTCTGCATTTTATTTTCAGAGATCTGAAAGATAGCAACACATCACCAGTTGGACAGAACACAAATCACTGAAGCTGAAACACAATCAGCCTGCAATTAGTGCCTCATGCTAATTGCATTTTTATGTCTCCTCCAATCATCAGGTTTTGTTTGTTTATTTTAATGTATCTTTGTTCTGTCATATGCCCAGTCAATCAGTCTACAGTAGTTACTCTGTTCTGTGAACCTCAACTGTTCAATTCTAGAAATGTGAACTTCAATTACTTTAATTTCAAAAAATGATCTTCAGCATAAAAGAAGCAGGGTAACCTGCCAAAATATTTGCAAGCCCAGGAAAAAAGTACATTTTATATTGGAGTTAAAACTACATTTCATTTTCCTCTCATCTCTGTGATAATAAATGTTATGTTTTCAGTGGTGCATGTTAATGTGATATACACAGTAACCCAATAGTTACAACGTGCAATGACAATGGATTGGGCTGTAATAACTTCACACGCTCTATTAAACCCCTGAGGGTTTCAATACAAGTATACTATGTTTGAATTAAGGTAACTTTCCTTAAAAGTAATGAGCCAGTATTCTGTATAAAGAATGCTAAATGATTTGCTTATTAGGTCAGCCTTTATAATATGCTGTAAAAACAAAATCACATCTGGAATATCTATGGGATTCAGTTAGATCAACTGCACTTGGAAATTAGCTCTTGAAGATGTTTTTCTAGTCATACAACTGGTTTTCTCATTTCAGTCGGATTCAGAAATTGAGTAAAGCCAGTCGGATAAATAGGGAATCATCTTCAAGAGTTAAACTTCAAGTCCAGTTGATCTAACTGAATACCATAGATTTTCTATGGCCTGAATGAATGAGAACCTTCACAAACATTTACAGTACATCTGGAACCAACCTAAAAAAAAAACGAAAGTCAAACATTTACTTAAAAGGCATGTCCACCCGTTTTTAGGACTTTTGGGGTATAGTAGGTCTCCCTCCCCAGCCCCAACCGCTATAATAGTTTTGGCAGAAACTCCCCCGATCATTACTTCCCTTCCCTTTCCTCCGATGCACAGTCCCGGCCCTCTGCTTGCATGAAACTGCAAGCAGGGGGCTGGACCTGCAACCTCTTCCATGATTGGTTGAGAGGCAGCCAATCAAGGACGTGGCTGCCGGCAGTGGAGAAAACCGAGGGATAGAGATAAGGTAAGTAGAGTTCAGGGTAATTTCTGCCAAAACTATTATAGCGGTTGGGACTGGGGAGGAAGCCTTACAATACCACAAAAGGGATTTACACTAGGGGGAGGGAGAGCAAAACGTGAGGAAGAGGGAAGGAGAAGGAGGGGGTGAGGGCTGCAGTGCGCATGACAAAATTTTCCCGGAGGAGAATTTTTGGGACTTTGGGGAGACATTGCAGGGCAGCCATTTGGAGCTGGGATGTAAGGTAAGGATTTTATTACACTACAGAGTGGGGCCAGTAGTAGGTTAAATTATAGTTTTGGGGGTAGACATGCCCTTTAATGTTCAGGCCCCCATTAAGTCCCCATAAATCAGCTCATGTACCTCTTGTATGAGCCCATATAAAAGAGGAGACTTGCTACATCCTGGCAAATAACTAGTAATCATATAAAATCTAAATGACCAACTTTGTAATTCTTAAGACCACATGTAATGCACCACTGGTGGTGCATT
Source organism: Hymenochirus boettgeri (assembly GCA_019447015.1). NCBI lineage: Eukaryota > Metazoa > Chordata > Amphibia > Anura > Pipidae > Hymenochirus > Hymenochirus boettgeri. The sequence continues at coordinate 159,713,697 of CM033475.1, forward strand.
ACATGTGGTTGTAGATAATAAAAGCAGATTTTGAATGGTTTGTTTTTCCAACTTACACTGGCCGTTCTGATGTAGAACCAAATGTTACCACAAAATTCTGACAACTGCTTAATAATCATTTTATCATTTTACATTGTGAAAGATTCTAGGTGAGATCTAGTGAGGAGGTTTTGACATTAGCTTTCAGTGTCTGTTCCATCACTAGCAAGCAGTGTGTCTGAACAAATAAAAGCTGACCCCCCTAATCAGGTACCGCACAATCGGTCATGATTTTCCCACCTGTCTGATTGCTTATTTATTTGATTCGTACAAACGAACAGTCAGACGTCTGTCGCTGGTCAAAGAAAAACTATTCCATTTTGAGGCCACTGAGCGATACACTAAAATATGGGTCAGTTGGGACGAAAAAATGGGTGTACTCAGCCTAAGCCTAGACTAGATCAGCATAATTTGATAAATATATGCTTGTGAATTGAAAATTACCTTTTTTGTTTTCACTGCTTCTGTGACTTAACCATGCATTTCTCAAACAAATGTGGCATCTTTGTAAGTCTAAACACCAGTGCTTAACGATGCAAATAAAAGAAGAACAGACTTTGTTGAGATGCCACATGCTTCTAATCTATTTTTTTTTTTTATGGCAGATAAATAAAATATTTTCGTAACCACTAAGTAATATGTATATATATCCCTATATATCTTGTGTTCATGATGTTTTCCCTAAAACAGAAAAAACTTAATATAGTTTAGATATGCTGAAGCTTTTTGCATTTTTTAGACCATTTTATGACCTAATGCAATAAAGAGTGGAAAAGTTTGTCTAGGCTAATAATCTGCAGCAACCAATTAGATTTTATCTAACTGTAGTAAACCAGTATAAAGCTAACATCTGATTGGTTGCTGCAAATTAATAGCACAGGAAAACTTTTGCATCAGCCTCTCTGTGCATCCCAAAATGGAGTTTTCGGCTGGCGTTAAAAAGTCCCATAAAGGTAAGGCGCTATGCGATTATAGCATCACTTGCTGCGCTTGCATGTTTAACTTCCACATTAACCCTGCAGACACCGCAATGATGGACTTTAAGTCACGCTAACCGATATAACATTTTCAGCCGATGCGCATCTTGGTGCATATGGCTGTAAGAGTCTTATTAAATGGAGAATCATGTGAATAATAGTAGGTTTTAGGGTTTTTTTAAACAGGATTTAGTAAAATGTCTAAAGTACCACAGTAAAAAAAAAATTCAAAGATATCATCAAAAATTACTTTAGTAAGGCTTCATTTATAGAGATGGCTGAACTTCCGAAAATCTGTTCCACTCAAAGCTTCGTGGCTTTTCGAAAAATATAAAAAATCCGCAAGCGGAACCATTAAAGTCAACGGGGGGAAAAAATCTGAAAATTTCCGCCTGATATAAAGTTGAAAATAGCAATAGTAACTTACTGTTAATGGCTCAGGAACCTGGGGAACAAGTATCAATTCCCAAAATCTTTAAAATACACCGTCCAGTTCCAGAAACTTTGTGTTTCCGCGTTTTAGGAAGACAATTTTGACTTTACAAAATCAAAATATGTAAAAATTCCAGAAAATCCATTGAATCTGCCATACATGGATTTTGGAAATCCACCTTAGAGCCAGGTTCGGATCTGTGATCCATACCATCTCTGTTCATTTATAGCCCTTGTTTTTTTGGGGTTTTTTTTACTCGTTTTATTGTTTACCCTTATTACCTATTTTTTACTTATTAACATTGTCAGGGAGATGTAATAAAAGTTCTTATCCTTAAAAATGGTGCTAATTTTGCCCCAACCAATCAGATGTTAGCTATCAAATGGTAAACAACATCTTATTGGTTGGGGCAAAATTAGCACCATTTTTAAGGATAAGAACTTTTATTACATTTTCCTGTTAGTGTCATATTCCTTTAGGTATTACATTACATTTCTGTGCAGCAGATATTTACACCAAACAGGCATCTATATTCAGTTTAAAATGTCTAACATCATTCTGCCAACAGTTTTGCTTTCTTTTTTTATTCTTCACTTCTAGACCAACTTCATAACTGTATGCAATAGTTCCAATCTCCATTTCGTGCTTCTCAAAAGCAGGCTGAATAACCAAGTGACAAATCTTAGGATTATTCTAAATGTACTGTATTATAAAGGACAACTATGCTCTCCTCAGCCCCGATCCTCTTCTTTATCCATTTGAAAGTACCCAGGGTGAGGACCTAAACTGCTAGGTCCTCTCCTCTGGAATAAGCTTCTAACTCACACACTTCTTAAACTTGCAAACAATGGCGTGCTCTTCTCCACTTTCTACTTTTGTGCCACGAGCTGACCAATAGTAAGACATGATGTTTAGGAAGCATCTTCCTACTGGTATTGCCCCGGGTCAGGAGTGGGAGGCAGAGAACTGTGCAGCATAATTTGTAAGAGTTATGTCCTGGGTTTTTTGAAATGCAAAGAGGTTTTTAGGACAGTATTGTCCTTTAAATATACTGAACTGCAATTGCCAGAATGTGTCTAGTTCTGTCTCAATAATTTGCTGTTGGATGGATTTAGACATTAGATATGGGAAGTATTATATACATAAATAAAAAATGTATATCCTTTATAAAGAATTATTTGTATTGCACAGCAGTCACATATAAAGTGTGAAATCTTTATGTGCAAACATGCCTTTAATAAGATTGTAATTTACCATTAATTGAAACCTCCCTAATAAGTAGAGTAAGTCATTGGAAATATTGTTTCTCTTTTAATCCCATTTCTCCTTCTTTATCTTCTAATTTGGTGTACTTATTTTCATGCTTTGGTTACTTCGCTCATGTAAATGTAGCAAAGTAGTCATCAAAATCTGAGCTGATAATATGTCATGAATATGGAAGATGTTGCATTATGACAATGCTCATTTACTTTCATTACAGGCTAAACCATTCCCTGGGCAAGCATACAGATAAATTCTTAGGCTTAGTTTTCTTTTTTCAAGAGCTTGATTTCTCTGCAGCCAAATGTTTATATATGTAAGAGGTTTTTTTCTTATGACAAAATAATATTAAATTAGAAGTGTAGTCCATTGTTTTAATAAGAAATGCTATTTTCTATTGAATTGCTAGCCTGTTAAATGATTTCCCCCTTCTAAACAGTTCTTAAAGGGTATCTCCACCGTTAAAGCAACAAACTGATCACTTGTCAGTTAAATGCCCCCATTATATTCAACACTTTGCTAGGTGTATTACTAACCAGATATTTAAGGATACTCGAGTATAAACTGACCCGAGTATACATCGAAGTACCTATTTTTACCTGAAAAAATAGTAAAAATAGTAAAAATGATAGTAAAAAGGATTGACTCAAGTATAAACCGAGGGTAGAAATTATGAACACTATATCTGATTCTGTATTGTTTTGTGGCTTTAGTTGCCCTTTAAATGGACAGCAGCATCCCCATACAGTAGTCCCATAAAGTAATAGCCAAATCCAGTATGGCTATTACTGTATGGGACTACTGTATGGGAATTCTGCTGTACATTTAAAGGGCAACTAAAGCCTGAAAACAATACAGGATCAAAAGACAACAATAGATACCACCCTGCTTCTGATTCTGTATTGTTTTAAGGCTTTATTTGCCCTTTAAATGGACAGCAGAATTCCTATACAGTAGTCCCATACAGTAATAGCCCTACAAATAGTTAGGTTTGGACCTAACAAAAGGAAGTTTCCTGTGAGTGTAACGAACTTGTGAGTGGCCCTTTCTCTTAAGGACCTTGATCTCAAGGACATAAAAAAAAGGACATTGAAACAAGAAGGGCAATTAAACAAGGTTTGTGCGTCACTGTGTTGGTGTGGTGTATTAGAAGGGACAGTTTTGTCAGTACCATGCAATGTGCATCGTGCCACATGTATAGGAACCTGGAGCAGACGTTCCGGGGAACCTATGTCTGTGTCAGGTGTGAGTGGGTTGCCCGTTTGGAAGCCAAGGTGGAGAGTCTAAGGGGGCAGCTTGCAGCATTGCGGGGATTGGCAGAACTGGGGGGTCAGCAGGCACTGGCTGGGGCCAGTATAGAGGTGGGTGGAAGAGGGACAAGAAAGGATGAGGAAGGAGGTAGTTTTGTTAGGGTTATAGGGGAAGTGGGGGACAGAGTAGGGGGCTTCTTCCCAGATTGTCCATCCCAACAGATTTGCCGCCTTAGGTAATGAAGTGGAGGAGGACACCTCGGATTAGCGTGAATGGAGGGGGATAGTCCTTGAGCACCCAGGGGACTGCCATCTTGATACAAGGGGAGAGGAACGAAGGGTCAGGAATGCAAGGCAGGTGGTAGTGGTAGGGGACTCCATTATAAGGAAGGTGATAGGGTAATCTGCCGCCAAGACCCTACATGCCGAACTGTGTGTTGCTGCCTGGTGCTAGGGTTCGGATGTGGTGGAACGTGTAGACAAGATATTGGGTGGGGCCGGGTGTGACCCGGCGGTCTTGGTTCACATTGGTGCCAATGACAAAGTTAGAGGTGGAGGTGAGGTCCTTAAACATGATTTCCGAGAACTAGGGGCCAAGATAAAAGCAAGGACCTCCAGGGTAGTGTTTTCAGAAATACTACCGCAGCCACGTGCTAAGCCAGGGAGACAGCGGGGCTTAGGAGCATTAATGCGTGGCTAAGAGAGTGGTGTAAGGAAGAAGGGTTTGGGTTTATTGAGAACTGGACAGACTTTGCTGTCGGCTACAGGCTCTTTAGTAGGTATGGGTTGCACCTCACTGATGTGGGGCAGCTGTTTTAGGGGAGAAGTGGCTAGAGGGTTGGAGGAGATTTTAAACTAGGTTTGGGGGGGAGGGTATAGCAGTCTCACTGGGATAGATTGTCCAGGAGGAAAGCAGGGTGTAGATAGGCAGTGGTGGGTGGAAAGGGGGGTGGGGCTAGCATAGGGGATAGGGAGGAATGTGTATCAAAGTGTACAAATAAATTACAGGATCATAATCTAAAATGTATGTTTGCAAATGCGAGAAGCCTGGCTGACAAAATGGGTGAATTGGAAATGATGGCATGAAGGAAAGTATGATGTAATAGGTATAGCAGAAACGTGGTTGAACAGTTCTCATGACTGGGCTGTAAATATAGAGGATATGCCTTGTTTAGGCAGGACAGAAAAAAAGGAAAGGGGGAGGAGTATGTGTATATATTAAAAAAGAATTGAAGCCAAATTTAAAAGAAGAGATAGCTGGTGATATGGATGATAAAGTGGAGGCAATATGGGTGGAATTAGGCAACAGGAAAGGGGGTAATGTCATTGTGGTTTGCTATAAGCCGCCAAATGCTAGCAGAGAGGAGGTGAGTCAACTTCATATGCAGTTGGCAAGGGCTGCAAGTTTGGGGAGTGTGCTCATTATGGGGGACTTCAATTACCCTGACATTGATTGGTGTGGTGGAACTGCCATCACAGAAAAAGGCGATGAGTTCCTGAATTTGCTGCAGGATAATTTGAGGTTCCTACTAGAAAAGGAGCTCTGTTGGATCTGGTAATATCTAACATGTGGGAGCGCATTATAGATATAAAGGTAACTGGAGGCTTAGGTAGTGACCATGAAATAGTGGCGTTTGGACTTTGTTATCGAAAGGAAAAGTGCGCTGGGTTAACAAAGACAGCTCTTCAGAAAGTCAACTGGGATAATGTATTATCAGGTAAAGGTACTGAACAGAAGTGGACTGTGTTCAAGGGGATTTTAAGCCAGTTCACATCTAAATTATACCCTTGGGAAATAAATGTAAAAAAAATAAATCCGCGCCCATGTGGCTGAATTTGATGTAAAGAGGCAAATGGTAAGGAAGAAAAAGGCATTTAAAACCTTTAAGGCCGAGGGAACGGAAAGGGCCTTTAGGGAGTATAAAAACTGTAACAAGGAGTGTAAGAAAGAATCAAACTAGCTAAAATTAATAATGAAGTAGGATAGCTGAAGAAAGCATCACTAAGCTAAACATTTTTAAGTATATTAATAGTAAGAAGATGAGGACTGAGAATGTGGCACCATTAATTAATGGGGATAAGTTAGTTACGGAGGATGCGCTAAAGCAAATGTCTTGGATATTTTTTTTCCTCTGTATACACTATAGAAGATCCAAGTACAGATATCATAGAGTATAGTAGCAATAAAGGTATACAAGATTCAAGTTCACTTTGGTTAACGAGGTATGTACAGAAAGAACTAAATAAGGTTAATATTAGTAAATCTCCTGGACCGGATAAAATACATCCCGGGTACTTAAGGAGCTAAGTTCAGTTTTATCTGGCCATTGTTTTTTATTTTTGCTGATTCCCTCATGTCCGGTGGTGTGCCTCTGGATTGGAAAAAGGCTGATGTTATTCCAATATTCAAAAAGGGTAGTCGTTCACAGCCGGGTAATTACAGGCCTGTAGTTTAACTTCAGTGGTGGGGAAGATCCTGGAAAGTTTAATAAGGGAACATGTTCTAGAGTATGTTTCAAGGACTGACATTATAAGTAGTAACCAGCATGGATTAAGAAGGAATAGATCTTGTCAAACTAACTTGCTTGGCTTTTATGAGGAAGAGTAAGTAGAAATTTAGACTCTGGTATAGCAGTAGATGTAGTTTACTTGGATTTTGCAAAGGCTTTTACAGTCCCCCATAGGCGACTAATGAATAAGCTAAGGTCTGTTGGTGGGGAGTCACATTTGTACATGGATAGAAAATTGGTTAAAGAATAGGATGCAGAGAGTGTTGTTAATGGGGCTTCATCATTATGGACTAAAGTGCTAAGTGGTGGGTGCCACAGGGGTCTGTGTTGGGGCCGCTTTATTTAATCTATTTATTAATGATTTGGAAGTGGGTATTGTCAGCAAGGTTTCTGTGTGTGCTGATGACACAAAACTTGTCGACCATTAAAACTTCAGAGGATGTGCATCGTTGCAAGGGGATCTAGATAGATTATCACATTGGGCTGCTAAGTGGCAGATGATGAATTCAATGTTGATAAATGTAAGGTGATGCATTTTGGACTTAAAAATACTTGTGCTACTTATACTATAAATGGCTCTGTGTTAAGTGAATCCCTGTTGGAAAGGGATCTTGGAGTTTTGGTGGATAAAAAACTTAAAGGTAGCAGCAGTGCCAGGCGGCAACAGCCAGAGCCAGCATGGTATTGTCTTGTATAAAGCGAGGTATGGATTCAAGGGAGGAAAATGTAATTCCCTCTTTACAAAGCATTGGTAAGGCCTCATTTGGAATATGCAGTGTAATTTTGGAATCCTGTGTACAAAAAGGACATCTTTGAAAGGAAAGGGTCAGAGAAGGGCAACTAAATTAATAAGGGGATTGGGGGAGCTTGAATATGAAGAGAGAATGGAAAAGTTACACATTATGTACGCTGGAGAAAAGGCGCTCGCGTGGGGATATGATTACTGTGTATAAATACATTAACGGGCCATACAATAAACTATCTGGGGCATTGTCACCAATAGAACATGTCAAAGGACACGAGGACATCCCTTAGACTTGAAGAAAAAAGGTTTAGGCTTCAAGCTCGGAAAGGGTTTTCACTGTGAGAACGGTAAGGCTATGGAACTGTCTTCTAGTGGACGTTGTAATGGCAGGTTCATTGGTCAGTTTCAAAAAAAAGCTGGATGGATGAGTTTCTGCAAACAAGGATGTTGCAAGTTACTGGTATTGATACATAAAGTAGAGTTGATCCAGGGAAATTTCCGATTGCCACTTGGAGTCAGGAAGGAATTTTTCCCCCTTCATAAATTTGGTGTTTTTTTTTTGCCTTCCTCTGGATCAACAGTTAGGCAGGAAATGAGGATATGCTAGAGGGTTGGACTGGATGGACGTAGTCTTTATTCAACTCAAATACTATACTATACTGGATTTGGCTATTACTGTATAAGAATTTCGCTGTCCATTTAAAAGGCAACTAAGCCTTATTCCTTGGCACTCCAGATGTTTGAAAATTACAACTTCCAGCATGCTTTAGTAGCTGGGAGTTGTAGTTTACAAAGATCTACAGTGTCAAGCACACTCCCCCCAGTGGACAAGGGACTTACCTTTAAGTCAGTATTCCATCCATCTGTGATGGGTTTCAGTCTCTGTGCTGGGTTTCAGTACTCACTCTGGAATCCGGCCACAGCACACTTGCTGTACGATCTGCTGGTGATGTCACTACTCGGTGTGGGAGTGACATCAGGTGCAGATCAGTACAGGCAGCGAGCAAGCGGCAGACAAATTTGCAAAGTAAGTGACTGACCTGAGTATAAAACGAGGCTGATTCAGGCTGATTTTACAGCCTGAAAGCCTCGGTTTTACTCAAGTTAATTATTGCCTCCATTCTGGCAGAAAAGTTGGCTTATTTCTCTTGTGCCTTCTCTGCACTTGATTAAGTTATAAAAAGCTCTGAGCAGGGGAGAAAGCAGATACTTTTGCCAGAACAGAAAAGAACTAAATCATTAAATATCTGTGTCTTTTTTTTCTAAGGGTGGACATACCCTTTGAATTTCAGCTGGTTGGGTGAGGCTCTAATTTTTATTCTTTTCATCAGTCAGACAAGAACCCTTTTATACTTGTTCAATCAATGCTAGAATGATGTCTCTAGCTTCTCGTATTCTTAAGTTATAGGCTTGTAAATTTACACTCAGGATAAACAAGATCTTCTATTCCATTAGCTCCACCATTTAAAAAAAACCCCAATCTTCCTGAAGCTATTTAAAGACAGTTACAACAGAAGGATAAAACTGAGCATGCTGTGACTAAGGGGGCAGACCAGTGCTGGTGAATGATGTCTGTAAAGGTTTCCCGGTACTATAGAGGAGAATTACCTGGGAGACGGGTGTTGTAGTCGGGAGTAGGAGAAAGTATGAGTCCAGGAGTCTTTACTGGAACAAACACAATGCTGGAATGGAACCATGAAGAGAGTGAAGTTAACAATGCAGTAATGGAAAAGGAACAATGAAGAGCTGAATTGTAACAATGCTGAAGATGGGACTGGAACAATGAAGGGCTGGACTGTAACAAGCAGACAAGAACAAGGAAAACAGGATTCAACAGGATTGCTGAGGAACCTGCGAGCACATGGACGCCAAGAACAATTGACAATCAGGCGTCGTTGGAGGGAGCAGGGTTCATTTGAACTTTTGCGCCATGCGGCGCGAGTACGTGGTGACGTCACCACACTGCTCACACGTGATGATCACCAGTCGGGAGATCAGGTAAGTTCCTTACAATGTCAGCTTACAGTGGTAGCTGCACAAGCCGCCTTAGGTAATGAAGTGGAGGAGGACACCTCGGAATTAGCGTGAATGGAGGGGGATAGTCCCTTGAGCACCCAGGGGACTGCCATCTCTGATACAAGGGGAGCAGGAACGAAGGGTCAGGAATGCAAGGCAGGTGGTAGTGGTAGGGGACTCCATTATAAGGAAGGTGATAGGGTAATCTGCCGCCAAGACCCTACATGCCGAACTGTGTGTTGCTGCCTGGTGCTAGGGTTCGGGATGTGGTGGAACGTGTAGACAAGATATTGGGTGGGGCCGGGTGTGACCCGGCGGTCTTGGTTCACATTGGTGCCAATGACAAAGTTAGAGGTGGAGGTGAGGTCCTTAAACATGATTTCCGAGAACTAGGGGCCAAGATAAAAGCAAGGACCTCCAGGGTAGTGTTTTCAGAAATACTACCGCAGCCACGTGCTAAGCCAGGGAGACAGCGGGGCTTAGGAGCATTAATGCGTGGCTAAGAGAGTGGTGTAAGGAAGAAGGGTTTGGGTTTATTGAGAACTGGACAGACTTTGCTGTCGGCTACAGGCTCTTAGTAGGTATGGGTTGCACCTCACTGATGGTGGTGGCAGCTGTTTTAGGGGAGAAGTGGCTAGAGGGTTGGAGGAGATTTTAAACTAGGTTTGGGGGGGAGGGTATAGCAGTCTCACTGGGATAGATTGTCCAGGAGGAAAGCAGGGTGTAGATAGGCCAGTGGTGGTGGAAAGGGGGGTGGGGCTAGCATAGGGGATAGGGAGGAATGTGTATCAAAGTGTACAAATAAATTACAGGATCATAATCTAAAATGTATGTTTGCAAATGCGAGAAGCCTGGCTGACAAAATGGGTGAATTGGAAATGATGGCATTGAAGGAAAAGTATGATGTAATAGGTATAGCAGAAACGTGGTTGAACAGTTCTCATGACTGGGCTGTAAATATAGAAGGATATGCCTTGTTTAGGCAGGACAGAAAAAAAAGGAAAGGGGGAGGAGTATGTGTATATATTAAAAAAGAATTGAAGCCAAATTTAAAAGAAGAGATAGCTGGTGATATGGATGATAAAGTGGAGGCAATATGGGTGGAATTAGGCAACAGGAAAGGGGGTAATGTCATTGTTGGTGTCTGCTATAAGCCGCCAAATGCTAGCAGAGAGGAGGTGAGTCAACTTCATATGCAGTTGGCAAGGGCTGCAAGTTTGGGGAGTGTGCTCATTATGGGGGACTTCAATTACCCTGACATTGATTGGTGTGGTGGAACTGCCATCACAGAAAAAGGCGATGAGTTCCTGAATTTGCTGCAGGATAATTTGAGGTTCCTACTAGAAAAGGAGCTCTGTTGGATCTGGTAATATCTAACATTGTGGAGCGCATTATAGATATAAAGGTAACTGGAGGCTTAGGGAATAGTGACCATGAAATAGTGGCGTTTGGACTTTGTTATCGAAAGGAAAAGTGCGCTGGGTTAACAAAGACAGCTCTTCAGAATGTCAACTGGGATAATGTATTATCAGGTAAAGGTACTGAACAGAAGTGGACTGTGTTCAAGGGGATTTTAAGCCAGTTCACATCTAAATTTATACCCTTGGGAAATAAATGTAAAAAAAATAAATCCGCGCCCATGTGGCTGAATTCTGATGTAAAGAGGCAAATGGTAAGGAAGAAAAAGGCATTTAAAACCTTTAAGGCCGAGGGAACGGAAAGGGCCTTTAGGGAGTATAAAAACTGTAACAAGGAGTGTAAGAAAGCAATCAAACTAGCTAAAATTAATAATGAAGTTAGGATAGCTGAAGAAAGCATCACTAAGCCTAAACATTTTTTTAAGTATATTAATAGTAAGAAGATGAGGACTGAGAATGTGGCACCATTAATTAATGGGGATAAGTTAGTTACGGAGGATGGCGATAAAGCAAATGTCTTGGATATTTTTTTTTCCTCTGTATACACTATAGAAGATCCAAGTACAGATATCATAGAGTATAGTAGCAATAAAGGTATACAAGATTCAAGTTCACTTTGGTTAACCGAGGATATGGTACAGAAAGAACTAAATAAGGTTAATATTAGTAAATCTCCTGGACCGGATAAAATACATCCTCGGGTACTTAAGGAGCTAAGTTCAGTTTTATCTAGGCCATTGTTTTTTATTTTTGCTGATTCCCTCATGTCCGGTGGTGTGCCTCTGGATTGGAAAAAGGCTGATGTTATTCCAATATTCAAAAAGGGTAGTCGTTCACAGCCGGGTAATTACAGGCCTGTAAGTTTAACTTCAGTGGTGGGGAAGATCCTGGAAAGTTTAATAAGGGAACATGTTCTAGAGTATGTTTCAAGGACTGACATTATAAGTAGTAACCAGCATGGATTAAGAAGGAATAGATCTTGTCAAACTAACTTGCTTGGCTTTTATGAGGAAGTAAGTAGAAATTTAGACTCTGGTATAGCAGTAGATGTAGTTTACTTGGATTTTGCAAAGGCTTTTGATACAGTCCCCCATAGGCGACTAATGAATAAGCTAAGGTCTGTTGGTCTGGGGAGTCACATTTGTACATGGATAGAAAATTGGTTAAAGAATAGGATGCAGAGAGTAGTTGTTAATGGGGCTTCATCATTATGGACTAAAGTGCTAAGTGGGGTGCCACAGGGTTCTGTGTTGGGGCCGCTTCTATTTAATCTATTTATTAATGATTTGGAAGTGGGTATTGTCAGCAAGGTTTCTGTGTTTGCTGATGACACAAAACTTTGTCGACCATTAAAAACTTCAGAGGATGTGCAATCGTTGCAAGGGGATCTAGATAGATTATCACATTGGGCTGCTAAGTGGCAGATGAAATTCAATGTTGATAAATGTAAGGTGATGCATTTTGGACTTAAAAATACTTGTGCTACTTATACTATAAATGGCTCTGTGTTAAGTGAATCCCTGTTGGAAAGGGATCTTGGAGTTTTGGTGGATAACAAACTTAAAGGTAGCAAGCAGTGCCAGGCGGCAACAGCCAGAGCCAGCATGGTATTGTCTTGTATAAAGCGAGGTATGGATTCAAGGGAGGAAAATGTAATTCTCCCTCTTTACAAAGCATTGGTAAGGCCTCATTTGGAATATGCAGTGTAATTTTGGAATCCTGTGTACAAAAAGGACATCTTTGAAATGGAAAGGGTCAGAGAAGGGCAACTAAATTAATAAGGGGATTGGGGGAGCTTGAATATGAAGAGAGACTGGAAAAGTTACAATTATGTACGCTGGAGAAAAGGCGCTCGCGTGGGGATATGATTACTGTGTATAAATACATTAACGGGCCATACAATAAACTATCTGGGGCATTGTTCACCAATAGAACATGTCAAAGGACACGAGGACATCCCTTAAGACTTGAAGAAAAAAGGTTTAGGCTTCAAGCTCGGAAAGGGTTTTTCACTGTGAGAACGGTAAGGCTATGGAACTGTCTTCTAGTGGACGTTGTAATGGCAGGTTCATTGGTCAGTTTCAAAAAAAAGCTGGATGAGTTTCTGCAAACAAGGAATGTTGCAAGTTACTGGTATTGATACATAAAGTAGAGTTGATCCAGGGAAATTTCCGATTGCCACTTGGAGTCAGGAAGGAATTTTTTCCCCCTTCATAAATTTGGTGTTTTTTTTTTGCCTTCCTCTGGATCAACAGTTAGGCAGGAAATGAGGATATTGCTAGATGGGTTGGACTGGATGGACGTATGTCTTTATTCAACCTCAAATACTATACTATACTGGATTTGGCTATTACTGTATAAGAATTTCGCTGTCCATTTAAAAGGCAACTAAAGCCTTATTCCTTGGCACTCCAGATGTTTGAAAATTACAACTTCCAGCATGCTTTAGTAGCTGGGAGTTGTAGTTTACAAAGATCTACAGTGTCAAGCACACTCCCCCCAGTTCAGTGGACAAGAGGACTTACCTTTAAGTCAGTATTCCATCCATCTGTGATGGGTTTCAGTCATCTGTGCTGGGTTTCAGTCACTCACTCTGGAAATCCGGCCACAGCACACTTGCTGTACTGATCTGCTGGCTGATGTCACTACTCGGTGCTGGGCAGTGACATCAGGTGGCAGATCAGTACAGGCAGCGAGCAAGCGGCAGACAAATTTGCAAAGTAAGTGACTGACCTGAGTATAAAACGAGGCTGATTCAGGCTGATTTTACAGCCTGAAAGCCTCGGTTTATACTCAAGTATAATTATTGCCTCCATTCTGGCAGAAAAGTTGGCTCTATTTCTCTTGCTGCCTTCTCTGCACTTGATTAAGCTTATAAAAAGCTCATTGAGCAGAGGGAGAAAGCAGATACTTTTGCCAGAACAGAAAAGAACTAAATCATTAAATATCTGTTCTTTTTTTTCTAAGGGTGGACATACCCTTTGAATTTCAGCTGGTTGGGTGAGGCTCTTAATTTTTATTTCTTTTTCATCAGTCAGTACAAGAACCCTTTTATACTGTTCAATCAATGCTAGAATGATGTCTCTAGCTTCTCTGATTCTTAAGTTATAGGCTTGTAAATTTACACTCAGGATAAACAAGATCTTCTATTCCATTAGCTCCACCATTCAAAAAAAACCCCAATCTTTCCTGAAGCTATTTAAAGACAGTTACAACAGAAGGATACAACTGAGCATGCTCGTGACTAAGGGGGCAGACCAGTGCTGGTGAATGATGTCTGTAAAGGTTTCCCGGTACTATAGAGGAGAATTACCTGGGAGACGGGTGTTGTAGTCGGGAGTAGGAGAAAGTATGAGTCCAGGAGTCTTTACTGGAACAAACACAATGCTGGAATGGAACAATGAAGAGCTGAAGTGTAACAATGCAGTAATGGAAATGGAACAATGAAGAGCTGAATTGTAACAATGCTGAAGTGGGACTGGAACAATGAAGGGCTGGACTGTAACAATGCTGTAGACAAGAACAAGGAAAACAGGATTCAACAGGATTGCTGAGGAACCTGCGAGCACATGGACGCCAAGAACAATTGACAATCAGGCGTCCGTGGGAGGGAGCAGGGTTCATTTGAACTTTTGCGCCATGCGGCGCGAGTACGTGGTGACGTCACCACACTGCTCACACGTGATGCATCACCAGTCTGGGAGATCAGGTAAGTTCCTTACAATGTCAAAGCTTACAGTGCTAGCTGCAAACACCACCTTTTATACTGCTATAAATTTGCATAAATTGCAGCTAGAAGCATGATCCTGGAGTCATGTATGAATGTGCTCTTTTTAATAAAGTTAAATAAACTTGTATGGAAACCACAGTTACCCTTTAAAGTCTAGATAGGGATATGGTCACCAACTAGAAAAGCCTTTGCATAATGACCTTTTAACTGTATTGTGTCCAATATACAATAGTTCAGGATCAATTCAAATAAACAGGAATGGCTTGATTTGCAAGCTCTATTGGCTGTTTGATTTTAAACCTTTCCAGATAAATCTGGAATAAGTTAATTGTTTCATCTGTGCTGGGAGCATGTAAATGTTAGATCATAACAAGACTTTCAAACAAATTTCATGTTTAGTTTATGATGTTTGAGCATTGCAGAACAGGAGAAAAATATCCAGCTCATTATTCAGAACTGACTGATTAAAAAGACTTTTGCATTGTGTATTACCTTTTATGGTACCTATTTTATAGGATATAACAAATCCCTCAGGACAACACTTCTAAAATCAATTTAATACAATATACTGTAGACTATACTTTTCCTTTATTGTTGATGTAGAAGCATAAACAATGAATTATTTAAAGCTATATTCTAAAACAGGGGCGTTGTTGTAGATGGCCGGGGGTTGGGCATCACTGTTATATAAATTTCACAGGAAAATTGCTTTATTTACATTTTATTGCGCCTCCAAAACCCATTAACCCTTTCACTGCCAGGAGGTTTTCATTTTTTTTGCGTTAACTGCCAGAAGAATTTTCAGAATTTTGCCCTTAATCGCTTTAGACTAATTTTACAGTAGGAAACCTTGCAGTAAATCAGGAATATTATACATTGTTTTTTTCAGCACAAAGTGTACTTTAACATGGTAACAGAATTTTGTAACTTTTCTGGAAATTTTACTGGAATTATGGGTAAAATATGTAAAAATTTTTCCCATTTTTACTTATAGTTATCTTAAGGTTACACACAAAAATCTCACTGTTTCTAAAAGCTCAGATACTCCCGAGTACAACGATACCAGATATATGTAGGTACCCCACTTTTCCTGTACAGGAGACCCCCCCAAACTAAAACTGCACCTTCAAGAATATTACACCAAATTAAAATGTATAACTACTACTGACAGTTAACATAGAATATCTTCCAAATTAAATAAAATATCCCCACAAGTGAGATAATTTTAGAAACTACACACCCGCAGGATTTTACGAGTGAGGTAAGTTTCGATCAAAATGCAGATACCCGGGTGCAGCTCTTCGTCCAATTGTAAGTTATTTTCTCACATTTTCCTTTTTTTCCTCAACTGTAAAAACAGAGACAAAATCAAATGCGAATTTCAGCTAAAAACTGTGGAGGAAAGTTCAAACACATCTCAAATATGAAAGCCTAACCCCTCCCGAATAAAACGGTATGCCACATTCATGGGTGTACCCAGAGACATGGCTACCAACTAACCCAGAGCGTGACCAGTGCCAAATGTCAGTAGCAGCAAAAAAAAAATTTGCCAGTTTTGTATTTGAACAGTCTGCAGTTTTTCCACAAAACACCCCCCCAACTCAGAAATACCCCCCACAAACTATATATTCCTGAAATCTACACACCTTCAGCTATGTAACGCTGTAGTTTGTTCATTCATATCATCAATGGTGTGGGCGCAGTTCTTCGTAGAAGTTTGCACTTTTACCAGATTTTCAAAAAAAATGAACATCAAACAACATTCAAAAAAGTAAAAATCATGCCAAAACCCCATTGAATGTAAAAAAAAGTTACTAAATATCAATCTCCCAAATGTCCTGAATCAAACGGTATGCCATATGTGTGGTTACACACGCGGACGTGGAAGCGAAAAGCCACAAAGTGAGACAATGCATGATGGCTCAGAAACCGCGAAAATATTTAGCCAACTCCAAATTTGAACAGTATGCATTTTTTTCCACAAAACACCCTGATAACTCAGAAATACCCCCCACAAACTATATATTCCTGAAATCTACACACCTTCAGCTATGTAGCACTGTAGTTTGTTCATTCATACCATCAATGGTGTGGGCGCAGTTCTTCGTAGAAGTTCGCACTTTTCTGAAAAAATGAACAAAAAACAACTTCAAAAGGTAAAAATCATGCCAAAACCTCATGGAATGTAAAAAAAAGTTACTAAATATCAATCTCCCAAAATGTGCCACCTGGAATCAAAAGGTATGCCATATGTGTGGGTACACACGCGGACGTGGAAGCGAAAAGCCACAAAGTGAGACAATGCATGATGGTCAGAAACGCGAAAAATATTTAGCCAACTCCAAATTTGAACAGTATGCATTTTTTTCCACAAAACACCCTGATAACTCAGAAATACCCACAAACTAATATTTCCTGAAATCTACACACTTCAGTATGTAGCACTGTAGTTGTTCATTCATACCATCAATGGGGTGGGCGCAGTTCTTCGTAGAAGTTCGCACTTTTCTGAAAAAATAACAAAAAACAACTTCAAAAGGTAAAAATCATGCCAAAACCTCATGGAATGTAAAAAAAAGTTACTAAAATCAATCTCCCAAATGTCCTGAATCAAACGGTTGCCATATGTGTGGTTATACACGCGGACTGGAAGCGAAAAGCCACAAAGTGAGACAATGCATGATGGCTCAGAAACAGCAAAATATTTAGCCAACTCCAAATTTGAACAGTATGCATTTTTTTCCACAAAACACCCTGATAACTCAGAAATACCCCCCACAAAATATATATTCCTGAAATCTACACCTCAGCTATGTAGCAATGTAGTTTGTTCATTCATACCATCAATGGGTGTGGCGCAGTTCTTCGTAGAAGTTCGCACTTTTCTGAAAAAATGAAAAAAAAACAACTTCAAAAGGTAAAATCATGCCAAAACCTCATGGAATGTAAAAAAAGTTACTAAATATCAATCTCCCAAATGTCTGAATCAAACGGTATGCCATATGTGTGGTTACCACGCGGACGTGGAAGCGAAAAGCCACAAAGTGAGACAATGCATGATGGCTCAGAAACGCGAAAATATTTAGCCAACTCCAAATTTGAACAGTATGCATTTTTTTCCACAAAACACCCTGATAACCAGAAAACCCACAAACTATATATTCTGAAATCTACACCTTCAGCTATGTAGCACTGTAGTTTGTTCATTAATCATCATGGTGTGGGCGCAGTTCTTCGTAGAAGTTCGCACTTTTCTGAAAAAATTACAAAAACAACCTTCAAAAGGTAAAAATCTGCCAAAACCTCATGGAATGTAAAAAAAAGTTACTAAATATCAATCTCCAAATGTCCTGAATCAAACGGTATGCCATATGGTGGGTATTACACGCGGACGTGGAAGCGAAAAGCCACAAAGTGAGAATGCATGATGGCTCAGAAACCGCGAAAATATTTAGCCAACTCCAAATTTGAACAGTATGCATTTTTTTCCACAAAACACCCTGATAACTCAGAAATACCCTGAACAAACTATATATTCCTGAAATCTACACACATTCAGCTATGTAGCACTGTAGTTTGTTCATTCATATCATCAATGGTGTGGGCGCAGTTCTTCGTAGAAGTTCGCACTTTTCTGAAAAAATTAACAAAAAACAACTTCAAAAGGTAAAAATCATGCCAAAACCTCATGGAATGTAAAAAAAAAAAGTTACTAAATATCAATCTCCAAAATGTCCTGAATCAAACGGTATGCCATATGTGTGGGTATACACGCGGACATGGAAGCGAAAAGCCACAAAGTGAGACAATGCATGATGGCTCAGAAACAGCAAAAATATTTAGCCAACTCCAAATTTGAACAGTATGCATTTTTTTCCACAAAACACCCTGATAACTCAGAAAAACCCCCCACAAACTATATATTCCTGAAATCTACACACCTTCAGCTATGTAGCAATGTAGTTTGTTCATTCATACCATCAATGGTGTGGGCGCAGTTCTTCGTAGAAGTTCGCACTTTTCTGAAAAAATGAACAAAAAACAACTTCAAAAGGTAAAAATCATGCCAAACCTCATGGAATGTAAAAAAAAGTTACTAAATATCAATCTCCCAAATATCCTGAATCAAACGGTATGCCATATGTGTGGTTACACACACGAACGTGGAAGCGACTAGTCAAAAAGTAAAACAATGCGCAGTGAGCCAATAACAGCATTTTCCCAGATTTTTCAAACTGAACACCCCTCTAACTTGGAAATACCCCCGCAAAACTATATATTCTCAGAATCTACATACCTTCAGCTACGTAACACTGTAGTTCGTTCATTCATACCATCAATGGTGTGGGCGCAGTTCTTCGTAGAATTTGGCATTTCTACACAATTTTCTGGAAAAATAGAGAAAAATACATTTCAAAGTTACAAAATCACACCAAAACCAATGTAATGTAAAAAAAACTTACCAAATATCAATCTCCTAAATGTCCTGAATCAAACGGTATGCCATATGTGTGGTTACACACATGGACGTGGAAGCGACTAGTCAAAAAGTAAAACAATGCGCAGTGAGCCAATAACAGCATTTTCCCAGATTTTTCAAACTGAACACCCCTCTAACTTGGAAATACCCCCGCAAAACTATATATTCTCAGAATCTACATACCTTCAGCTACGTAACACTGTAGTTCGTTCATTCATACCATCAATGGTGTGGGCGCAGTTCTTTGTAGAATTTGGCATTTCTACACAATTTTCTGGAAAAATAGAGAAAAATACATTTCAAAGTTACAAAATCCCACCAAAACCCCATGTAATGTAAAAAAAACTTACCAAATATCAATCTCCTAAATGTCCTGAATCAAACGGTATGCCATATGTGTGGTTACACACACGGACGTGGAAGCGACTAGTCAAAAAGTAAAACAATGCGCAGTGAGCCAATAAGCATTTTCCCAGATTTTTCAAACTGAACACCCCTCTAACTTGGAAATACCCCCGCAAAACTATATATTCTCAGAATATACATACCTTCAGCTACGTAACGCTGTAGTTCGTTCATTCATACCATCAATGGTGTGGGCGCAGTTCTTCGTAGAATTTGGCATTTCTACACAATTTTCTGGAAAAATAGAGAAAAATACATTTCAAAGTTACAAAATCACACCAAAACCCCATGTAATGTAAAAAAAACTTACCAAATACTAATCTCCTAAATGTCCTGAATCAAACGGTATGCCATATGTGTGGTTACACACACGGACGTGGAAGCGACTAGTCACAAATTAAGACAAGGCACAGTGGCTTAATTACAGCAATGTTCCAGAATTTTCACGGTAAACCCCCTCCAACTCAGAAATACCCCACACAAACTATATATTTTTGGGGAACGGAAAAGCCACAAAGTGAGACATGCATGATGGCTCAGAAACAGCGAAAATATTTAGCCAACTCCAAATTTGAACATTGCATTTTTTTCCACAAAACACCCTGATAACTGAAATGTCCTGAATCAAACGGTATGCCATATGTGTGGTTACACACACGGACGTGGAAGCGACTAGTCACAAATTAAGACAAGGCACAGTGGCTTAATTACAGCAATGTTCCAGAATTTTCACGGTAAACCCCCTCCAACTCAGAAATACCCCACACAAACTATATATTTTTGGAATCTACATACCTTTAGCTATACAACAGTGCCATTTCTTTGTTCATACATGCAATCTTGTAGCCGCATTTCAAAGTAGTATTTCGAACTTTTAGCAGACAGAACTCGCACTTGATCCGGTGCCTGGAAAACCTGGAAAATATGTTTCAAATCTTCCTACCTTGCAGGATATCTTTGCCTCTGTGTTGTTGCCTATTTGCATTACTGAGAAAATACTGATAGCTTTAGTGAAGGCTATTGAGCTTTTGCTGTGAAAAAGTTTTTGTACATCGATCGAAAGATGAATAATAAAATTCACTTTCTATTTCATCATTTGCCACAAGCGCCCTTGAACCTACAAGCTCTGCCCCAGCACAAGACTAGTCTATTGAGCTTTTGCTGTGAAAAAGTTTTGTAGCATCAGATCGAAAGATGAATAATAAAATTCACTTCTATTTCATCATTTGCCACAAGCGCCCTTGAACCTACAAGCTCTGCCCCAGCAACAAGACTAGGTGCTTTCTGTTTGGAGTTTAGTTGTTACGTCTCCAGTTTTTTTTCGCCACATCTTGAAAGATAAAAGCAGTTGTTAAATGCAATACATAGAACCATTCATACATTTACTGTAAATACACCATAACGCATCACCCTGTTACTGGTGTATTTTACAGGAACCTCAAAAATCCTTGGGAAAAATAAACTAGCGGTTAGTACAACATTACTGAACAATAAAACACATTGTACCTTATGCCCCCCTTACAGTAAATAACTATTTTAACTAGAAGGAGACCTTACCTGTCCCAACCACAAAGCTATTTCAGAAAAAGGCAAATGAACCCCGGAGCATGCCAAATAAGGGCCTAGGACACCCACAAATCCAGAGAGCCTCCTATCCTATCTAACTTTCAAAGTGCACCAAAGTATGGTAGCGCTCAAAACAGGGCTTCAGACATAAAGCAGGCTTGCTAGGGCACTTAGGACAAAAATACCTTGTATCTCGCCTAGTCCCATTTTTACGGCAAACCTTGCAGGCTCTCTGGGGATGCTGCTTATTAGGCGTGGGTGGAATGGGTTCTAAAAAATGCTTTCCTACTAATCTAGCTACATTATCATTACTTGGCATCTCCGGGACCTCCTCTACACTACCAAACAACATAGCTGGAATAAGCTGCAGCTGGAACTTATAATAGGACAGTACAGGCTCTGGTACCACTGTCTTGTAAACAATATACGAATTATGTAGGGCCGTTTGCAAAAGATAAATGGCTAATTTATTGTACCAGGCCTTTGTTTTTCTGGTGGCGTTGTAGTAGTGTTGGATCTGATCAGTTTTGTCAACGCCACCCATGTACTTGTTGTATTCTTTGCTACAGAGTGGTCTAATTTTGGGGGGCCTACCACCACTTCTGTGCCCTACTCTTACCGACTCATCGTGGATGGTGGTCAGCATGAATACAACCTTAGTATCACAAAACTTGATAGCCAGGAGCTCATCGCTTCTTAGAGCAAAATTCTCTCCACGCTTTAGTGTCTTATCCAGTAAAGCCTTGGGCAACCCTTTTCGAATAGGATTTATGGTGCCACAGGCTGGGGTGTCAAAAGAATAAAGATATCTAAACAAGGGAATACTTGTATAAAAGTTATCCACATATAAGTGGTAACCTTGGCCCAGCAATGGAGAAATGAGCTCCCAGACTATCTTGCCACTGACCGTTAAATCCAGTGGACAACCAGGGGGGTCTAACTGTGAGTCCTTGCCCTCATATATCATAAACTTGCTAGTGTACCCAGTACTACTTTCGCAGAGCTTATATAATTTGATGCCATAGCGAGAACGCTTACTTGGCATGTATTGACGGAATATTAGGCGCCCTTTGTAGAGCATAAGGGACTCATCAATACAGATATTCTGGGAAGGGATGTAAACCTCTGCAAAGCGTTTAGACAGGCTATCAATAAAGGGCCTCAATTTATGAATCCTGTCATGACTGGGTGCACCGGGGGGAACAGCTGTGGTGTTATCGTTAAAATGCATAAACCGCAATAAGATTTGGTAGCGGTTTCTAGGCATTACAGCTGAAAAAAGGGGGAGGGAAATTACAGTAGTGGTATCCCAATAGCCTTCCAATGTATTGTTCTTTACGAGACCCATTGAAAGAGTGAGGGCAAAAAAATTTTTCATTTCCACTATTGTGGTAGGATACCATGCACGAGCACGTGAATATACACCTAATTGGTGTGTGGCAATATACTGCTCGGCAAATAGATTAGTATAGTGGACCACATCCTGTAGGATTGCGTCCGTCAGAAACAGCTGAAAGAAGTCTAGCACTTCAAAATTACTGGTGTCCACCTTCACGCCAGGGACTGCTAAAAAATCAGGAATTTGGGGGGTAAAATTAGCGGGAGGCTTCCACGCAGGCTCTCCTCCAACTGCAGCACCAGCAACACTCCCATCATCTACCTCCATAGGACCAACAATGCTAGGACCAGCCTCATCATCAGCAGAACCACTACTCTCTAAGGCTGTGACAGTGTCACTACTGCCATGCTCGTCAGAATCTGATGATTCTGATCCACTGGGTCAGCATCAGCATCAGAAAAATCACTTTCCTCTGAGCTGGTCAGCATACAGAATCTAGCAGCCTCCTCTACAGAAAAGCTCATCTTCCTAGCCATTGTATCAAAAGTCACTGTACCAATTTTTTTTTCAAACAAAAGACCTGCAGTTAACCCCTTCAGCAAAAAGACCTGAAGTTAACCCCTTCAGCAAAAAAGACCTGAGGTTGACCTCAAGCAAACTAAGTAACAATGTTTCAACTTTCCAACTTTCAACACTTTCTAGAAAGCACCAGAAAACTGAAATACTATAAAAAACTAAACCTAATGAACAGTATACAAAATTTAACACCGTACAATTCCAAAATACAGAAAATAACTTTTATATATTTTAGATAACTTTATAAAACATAAATCAAGGGTAACTGAAGCAAAAACAAAAATATAATAAAGACACTGAATATATTTAGCACAGAAAAGCAAAAAATGCACAAAAGTACTTCACTACACAGCAGGACTGGGGGTCAAAATCACAGATCCACTAGTCTTGTTGTGTAATAAAGAAATCAAGGGTAACTGAACCAAAAAAAGTATATAAAACTGAGATTGCAGAAAATTACAACACAAAAACAAAAATGGCTAAATAACTTTACCGCACAGCAAGACTGGGGGTCAAAATGACAGACCCACTAGTCTTGATGGGTAATAAAGATGTTAACAGTAAATTCAATACCACAACAGTTATCAGTAAGAGGATCTGGGGGTGGGGGAGGGGTAGAGGGGTATATAGGGATATAAGAGGGGTATATAGGGATATAAAAGGGGTAAAACACAAAATATACACACAAAAACAAATACAATTATAGAAATAATATAAATAAACACCAAAATAAAAGAAACAGCAAAAAAAATCCAGAAAAACTGTCAAAATCAAAATGAATGAAAAATACAAAATAAAAAAATATGTTGATTTTGTGTGTATTTGTGTATGTGTGTGTGTGTGTGTTAAAGTGTAAATATGTGTTTGTAAGTGTGTGTTAGTGTGTACTTAAGTGTGTAGATGTGTGTAATACAAAAAAAAAAGTTTAGAAAGTTTATAAACTAAATATATGTGTGTAGTGTGTGTAAATACTGTACCAGTCCAGAAGACAGACGATCTAAAGCAGGCAGCAAGGTAAATCCCAGCAGGAAACACAGCAGATCACAGCAGGAGGGCTCCAGCAACGTAATCCACCAGGTAAGTTGTGAGAAAAATCCAGCAGGGGGCGGTTCCTTTACACTGATCATCAGCAAGTCACTGCCCATGTGACTTGTGATGTCAGTGCCTTCCCATTGGCTGCTCGGCGATCGTGGACCGGGGAGAGGTAAGTAACCCGACATTGCTCGTTGCCTAGGGGGTTTGCAAGAGCGGGGAAGCGGTTTCCCCGCTCTCACTTCGGCCATTCCGCTCCCGGACCCGGAAGTGCTGCAGATCGTGAATATACGATCTGTGGCAGTTTGGTACTTGTCTGCACAGATCGTATATTCACGATCTGTGGCAGGCAAAGGGTTAATACATGTTCCTGGGGGGAAATGCCTTTATTTTATTTGAATTAGACATTCCTTCCAATGTGTGCTCATCAATATTCTCCTAATCATTTTAAAGGATATGTGCACTGTAAAAACTAATTTAGTTTAATT
This sequence comes from Hymenochirus boettgeri, assembly GCA_019447015.1. Taxonomy (NCBI): domain Eukaryota; kingdom Metazoa; phylum Chordata; class Amphibia; order Anura; family Pipidae; genus Hymenochirus; species Hymenochirus boettgeri. The sequence goes on from CM033475.1 coordinate 159,737,961, forward strand.
GCAAGCTGCAGCTTTAAAAAATATTTCCCCCCCTTTTTCCCCCCCCTAGGTCCCTCCTGAGCCTACCTGTGTGGCTGTAAAGTTGCTGATATCTTGGATGGGAAGGTAAGGTTGGTGAGCTCCTCCCCTCTGAGAGTTGCTTGCTTCCCCTCTTCCTTTAGCCCCAAAATCCACGATTGTGATGTCCGTGCGCGTTATTGTGCACGCATAATGGCACGGCGCACGTGACGTGTTGTTTTTACAGTGCACTTGTACTTTTAGAAGGTTTCTGGAACAAAAAGGAGATCATGTAAGTTGGAGAATTTTCACCCAATAGACAGGGGTGGAGGGGGGTGAATTTCTGCTAAAATCTGTGGTTCATAGATTGCTACTCTCCATTCCATTTTTGATTTGGGTTTTTATTTTTATTTATTTTTAAATTTTTCTGTACCATCTGCCCTACATCTAAATATGTCTCATCTAAACTGACAAAGCAAAAGTACTACTGTTTTTTAGAACTTACTAGATATCCTTAACCTGAATGGTTAGTAGTATTTCCAAATGTATTTATGTCATATAATTCTGTTTACGTGGGATAAAACAGTGTTACTTAAACATGCCCTTGACCAATAGGTTCCATTTTTCATCCTTCTTCAATAAATCTTGCTTGAGAAACTGGAGAAGAATAATTTCTTTAGTAGAATGTAATTATAACATGAGTAAGCATTTGCTGCCATTTTCATTTAAATTGCTCTCAATGAACAACATGCACAGATCAGAATGCATGGCACACAAGAAAAGCTGGTGAGAGAAAATTAGATTTCCCACTGCGATAAAGGAGCAGTATTGAAATCATCTTCACAGACAGACCTTTTCTAAATATCCAACAAAAACAAATACAAGGTATTAAATAGTAATGAGGCTTGCAGCTTTTTCTTCATTTTACTGCATGTTCCATCGCATAGGATATGCTCATTGCAATTTAAGCCCAGGATATTCTATATTTGTCTGCCCATATATCATTTGTTATTTTCTCCTCTAGATATAATACAGACATTCTTATTTGTTTTGCAGTTAGTGACAGCATCTTTCATCAGACAAGCTGTGTACTGTCAGGCCCTCCAGAATATAACAGCATGGGTTTACAACACTGTGCAGTTGCAATTAATCTCATTGGAAAACAAGGGCACTGCTTTTTCTATTATAATAAAAACTAGGAAAACCAAATGTTTTACAAGTACTTTACCTATAGACGTGCAGACACAATCTCAAAATTTGGTACAACAGTATAACTGCCTTTTCTCAATTTAAACAATACATCCTAATAAATCATGTAGGCATTTAAGCATGAACATTATAAATTACAGGTATTCATTGAATATGTAATACAGAATTTTTCAGTGCACAATGAAAAAGTAAAGACAAAGAATCAATGTACTAGCAATTAGTTTTCAGATGTATTTTTTTGTGGTTGCTGAACTTTAACAAGAAAGAAAAAAAAAAAACATTAACCTAACTAATGAAACTGAATATTTCTAAAACAAAATAAGCCCCCTAAATTACCCAGCATTCCCCACTAATTTTATAATAGGAACCCCCCATTTCTGGAGATTCGTCTGGATTTGGGATGAAAAATGGAAAAAAAAGAAACATTTTCAACATTTTATTTCTGGAAGTTAAGGTTACATGCAGATTTTTATGCCCAGGAAAAACTCAAAACTAAAACAGTACAGAAATTTACACCAAACTAGAAAAACTACCAAATGAACTCAAACATGACAAGAAATGAATGCAAATAGAACAGTAAAGTATTTTGAGGTCGAATTAAGACATACTGTACATTCATCTAGTCCATAGTAAAGTAGTAAAGAGTCCTAGCAAGAATAATAAGAGGTGCACTCTTAAAAAGCTGTACCACAACAGGTAAGTATCACAAAGGTTAGTAGAAAGAGGCACACTCTAGAACAACTTCAAACAATTTAAATAATGTATTAAACTGTGCTGAAGCTACACAATGTGTACCTGCGCCCCCTTCCAAATTTGGCAACGAGACTTCACATATATACAAAGTGCCCACCATGGTGGGATACTCCCCCCTTTTTTTAAATAGTAAAGTGCAATTAGTGCAGTGTCAATAAAATATCATAAAAGTATCTAGAAAATATATAAAAAAAATCTTAAAAACAGCCTCTAACCGTATCCAAAGGGTAACATCAAACATGTAGGCAACATTGTAATATTTATGACATGGATTTTAAAATTGAAGCTTTGGATATTAAGTATAATTATGGAAATGTGTCAGATAACAACACTTTAACTTGGAACATATGTATTCATATGTACGCTAACCTGAAGTCCCGCTAAAGCGATAGACTGTTACCCTTTGGATACGGTTAGAGGCTGTTTTTAAGAATTTTTTAATATATTTTCTAGATACTTTTATGATATTTTATTGACACTGCACTAATTGCACTTTACTATTTAAAAAAGGGGGGGGGGGTATCCCACCATGGTGGGCACTTTGTATATATGTGAAGTCTCGTTGCCAAATTTGGAGGCTTGGGTCACATTACTAATTGGGATCCTGTGCACATACTGTGAGGGTTAAAGTAGGTAATGGGGAGTGGTATTTTGAATTGAAGGAGGGAACACAGGTTACAAATGTGTGTTGTTACACTGCACGTCACATCCTGAAGACGGCTGAATTGTTCCAGCCGAAACGCGTTGATGTAAGCACGATTGAATAAATAATTGTTTGCTGAATAAGATGAAAAGTCCCACGAGTGCTCTATCACCTTTGGAATTTTATATATATATATATATATATATATATATATATATATATATATATATATATATATGTGTGTGTGTGTGTGTGGGGGGGGGGTATATATTTGACACATTTTATACGATCAATATGGATGCAAGAAGGAAACAGGTGGAGACCCTATTCTCAGACATGGGAAGGGAATGAAATGATTTACAGCGCACTGCAACAGATGGATATTGGCTTTACCTTTAAGGATCTTGAAAAATGTTTGATCAAATGAGTTGAAACTCTGGTGGGATAATAGTACACTGGAAAGTTATATAGATTTAAAGGGGACTAAACTAAACTAAATACAAAAATACCCTTTCTTTCCCCTCTGATGTCTAAAGGACCCATGACATGGAAAATTTACCACAAATTTTATATATATACTAGGCCATGTTCAGTTCATAGATAGATAATTATCTCCATTTTAAAGGACCTGTAAACTCCAATATTTTTTAAAAATGACTAAATGCCATTCGTTTCTATTATTCACAGGGAGGTGAGAACGCTTATTCTCACCTCCCTGTGAATAATAGGACGATCGGGGGACCAGGAACTTACCTTACCCGCTGCTCCACTCGCAGCCGCTCAGTCTCTGACAGCCGCTCTGTCCCGACCACGCGCCCTATCTTAGGCGCATGCGCGCCAATTCAAAAGATAGGGCGCGCGATCGGGACAGAACAGCTGTTCAGAGACTGAGCGGCTGCGAGTGGAGCGGCGGGTAAATGTAGTTCCGGTCCCCGCAATCGTCCTATTATTCACAGGGAGGTGAGAATAAGCGTTATCACCTCCCTGTGAATAATAGAAACGAATGGCACTTAGTCATTTTAATGTGTTTAGTGTTCCTTTAATTGAGTTTTTCTATATATTTTATATTCAGCATTGATATGGATTTTCTTTTATATTTGTCTCTTGCTAGAAATTGTATGTTTACATCTTATTACCTGGCTATATAACCAGGATAACCAGGCATTAAAGATATGATCATGTGACTTTGTCATCCTACACCTAAATAACTGTCACAGGCAGTGGCCGTTGCTGTAAATAAAGTTAAAGGGACATATCTCATATAACTGGAAATCCAAGTTTTTTTTCTGTGTTTGGTCTTAATAGATAATTATCTCCATTTTAATTGAGTTTTTCTATATATTTTATATTCAGTACAGTATTGATATGGATTTTTTAAATATATATATATATATATATATATTTGCATCTCATTACCTGGCTATTTCCAGGATAACCAGGCATGATCATGTGACTTTGGATGACATCACAGTAAGTTTTTCAGTAAAGTAACATGGCCAGGCATGTGACTTTGGATGACATCACACACAGTTAAGTTGCTGTAGAAAGTTATAGTGGTGTCATTCTAGTCACTGGATGTGAGAGAGCAAGACATAGTTCTTCACGTCTAGGTAGGTTTGTTGTACCCTGTAATTTACTAGGTCAGATTCTGTTTATAAGTGTATGATCATGTGACTTTTGATAAAGTCACACACATTTAAGTTACTGTAGAAAGTTAGCTTGATGACATTCAAGTCACTGGATGTGCAAGACATAGTTTTTCACGTCTAGATAGGTTTGTTATACTCTGTAATTTACTAGGCCAGATTCAGTTTATAGATGAAGATAATTACCTCCAATTTAGTTTTAGCCTTGATATAGATTTTTCTTGTTATCTATATTTTAATTGGGACCATACTAGAAATCATAAATGTACATCTTATTAACTTGATTGATTCCAGGGTTAAATACATGATCATGTGACTTTGTCATCCTAGACCTAGATAGTTGTCACAGACAGTGGCCGTTGCTGTTAACAGGGACATATCTCATATCACTGGGAATTAAGGCATTTTTCTAGTGCTTGGTCAGTGGGCTTAATATACTAGCCCCTACACAGTTTATAGTAGGAAACAATGACCTGTAACCATTGTTAAAACAAATTTGAGGTGAATAAAATGAGATCATGATATCTGATAATGTTACTAAATGTAGATCAAGGGTGTCAAACTTAATCATATAAGGAGCCAAAATCAAAAAGACAGGCTAAATGGAGGGACACATTTTTTTTTGCCCCAGCAGGTGCAGGATTGGGGCAATGTCACACTTGTGCCTAGTACAATAAAGCAACATGTGATTTTAACTCACTGCACCTTTTAGAAAGCCCTAGTTATGGGCGAAACGCATAAGGGGGCTTGCTATTTCTGATCATCCACAGCAACCATTTAAGAGAACCGTGCCTGCACTTTAGACCTTTCTCCATGGGTTACCCTTTGTATTGTGCTGAGTAACATTGATGGACAGATAAGGAAATATCGTAGTACCCATGTGGCTGCACCTTTTTACATATGTAGAGCTGTGATTTAACATGGTTATGTTAGGCCTTTTTATACACTAGTTACAATATTTAGTCATTATACCTGGGCTCTGACAGGATGCTGCTTTTTTAAATTGTGTATTTTAAATGTTTTTAAAGTTATAAAATCTTTAAAAGTATCTTGCTTGCGCTTGGGGGTATGGGTAGGGGAAGGGTTAAAACAAAAAGTAAAAAATAAATAGGTTAAGATCAAGATCTCTGCAAAAAATCAGTTTAAAATGATACTTCCATATATTAAAATTCTTAAAACACTCACTTGTGCCTATCCACCACTAGGGGCACTGTGGGGTATACTCTGTGCTCTTCTGATGCTTGCTTGGTCTGTGTAGCTCCCTAAAACCTCTGCACACAGGAATAAGGTTGCCAACAAACTTTATTATAGCAATTAAAAACAATAAAAAGCACAAAAAAACTTGGAGAAACAGTCCATTAGCAGTTGTTGAAGTTGCACCTCCCTGCTATGGTGTGGCCCCTTTTTATACAACATACAGCTCTGTGTGCAAGCACCGGACACTGGGGGCATTTCATACAATATACAGCTCCCTCTGCATGCACCGGAGCCTGGGGGAATTTTATACAACATACAGCTACGTGTGCTTGCACCGGATGCTGGGGGCATTTCATACAACATATAGCTTTGTGTGACTGCACCGGATGCTGGGGGCATTTTATACACAGTGCCGTGGGTGCACACCGGATGCTAAGGGCATTTCCTACAACTTTCTGGTGTGCGTGCACCAGAATCTGGGGGCATTTCATACAACATACAACTCTGTGTACTTGCACCAGGCGCTTTCATAAATACAGTTGCATGTGCGTGCACCTGACACAGGGGGCATTTCATACAACATACAGCTCCGTGTGAATTCATCGGATGCTGGGGGAATTTCATACAACATACAGCACTGTGTGCGTGCACCAGACACTGGGGGTATTTCATACATTCAGTTCCATGTGTGTGCACTGGACACTGGGGTGATTTAATACAATATACAGCTCTGTGTGCATGCACCGGGCGCTGGGGGCATTTCATACAACATGCAGCTCCGTGTCCATGAACTGGATGCTGGGGGCATTTCATTCAACATATAGCTCTGTGTGCATGCACCAGACGCTGGGGGCATTTCAAGCATGCAGTTCCATGTGTGTGCACTGGACGCTGGGGGCATTTCATACAACATACAGCTCTGTGTGCATTCACCAGACACCGGTGGCATTTCATACAACATACAGTTCTGAGTGTGTGCACCGGATGCTGAGGGGATTGCATACAATATACAGCTCTGTATGTGTGCACAGGATGCTGAGGGCATATAATACAACATTTAGTTCCGTGTGTATGCACCGGACACTGGGGGCATTTCATGCAACATACAGCTCCGTGTCCATGCACCGGATGCTGGGGGCATTTTATATAACATGTAACTCTGTGTGCGTACACCAGATGCTTGGGGTTATTTCATACAACATACAGCTCCATGTGCATACAGCAGAGGCTGGGGGGATTTCATACAACATAAAGCTCCGTGTGCATGCTCCAGATACTAAGGACATTTCATACAACATACAGCTCCTTGTGCATGCACCAGATGCTGGCGGCATTTTATACAACATACAGCGCCGTGGGCGCGCACTGGATGCTGAGGGCATTATCTATAACATATAGCTCCGCGTGCGTGCACTGGACGCTGGGGGCTTTTCATACAACATACAACTCTGTGTATTTGCACCAGACGCTGGGGGCCTTTCATACATACAGTTGCATGTGCGTGCACAGGACGCTGGTGGCATTTCATACAATATACAGCTCCGTCTGCATGCACCGGGTGCTGGGGACATTTTATACAAAATACAGTTACATGTGCTTGCACCGGATGCTGGGAGCATTTCATACATACAGCTCTGCGTGCACTGGACACTGGGGGAGTTTCATACAACATACAGCTCCGTTGCTATGCACCAGACGCTGGGGCATTTCATAAAAGATATAGCTCTGTGTGCTTGCACCAGAAGCTGGGGGCATTTCATACATGCAGTTCCATGTTCGCGCACCACATGCTGGGCATTTCCTATAACATACAGCTCCGTGTGCATTCACCGGATGCTGGGGGGGTTTCATACAACATACAGCACTGTGTGCATGCACAGGACACTGGGGGCATTTCATACATTCAGTTACATGTGTGTGCACCGGACGCTGGGGGAATTTCATACAACATACAGCTCTGTGTGCATGCACAGGACACTGGGGGCGTTTCATACACACAGCTCTGTGTGCGTGCATCGAGCGCTGGGGGCATTTCATACATGCAGCTCGGTGTGCATGCACCAGATGCTAGGGGCACTTCATACAACTCCGTGTGAGTGCACCGGACACTAGGAGCATTTCATACAACATACAACTCTGTGTGCAAGCACCAGATGCTGGGGGCATTACATATATGCATTTCCATGTGTGTACACTGGACGCTGGGGGCATTTCATACAATATACAGCTCCTTGTGCATGCTTCAGATGTTGGGGGCATTTTATACAACGTACAGCTCTGTGTGCGTGCACCGAATGCTGAGGGTATTTCATGCAACATACAGTTCTGTGTGCGTGCACCGGACGCTGGGGACATTTCATAGATTCAGTTCCATGTGTGTGCACCGGACGCTGGGGGAATTTCATACAATATACAGCTCTGTCTGCATGCACCAGGCGCTGGGGGGAATTTTATACAACATACAGCTCCTTATGCATGTACCGGATGCTGAGGGTATTTCATGCAACATACAGTTCTGTGTGCATGCACCGGACGCTGAGGGGATTTTATACAACATGCAGCTCCATATGCGTGCACTGGATGCTAAAGGGCATTTTATACAACATACAGTTCCGTATGCATGCACCAGATGCTGGGGAATTTCATGCAACATACAGCTCCGTGTCCATGCACCAGATGCTGGGGGCATTTCATGCAACATACAGCTCTGTGTGCATGCACCGGACTTTGGGGGCATTTCATGCAATATACAGCTCCCTGTGCATGCACCAGATGCTGGGGGCATTTTATACAACCTAGAGCTATGTGTGCATGCACCAGACGGTGAGGGCATTTCATACATACATCTTTGTGTGCGTGCATCGGACACTGGGGCACTTTATACAACATACAGCTTATTGTGCATGCACCGGACGCTGGGGACATTTAATATAACATACAGCTAGTCAGCTACGTGTGCTTGCTCCGGATGCTGGGGGTATTTCATGCAACATACAGTTCTGTGTGCGTGCACCGGACGCTGAGGGGATTTTATACAACATACAGCTCTGTATGCATGCACCGGATGCTGAGGGCATTTTATACAACATACAGCTCCGTGTGCATGCACCAGATGCTGGGGCATTTCATGCAACATACACCTCCATGTCAATGCACCAGATGCTGGGGGCATTTCATGCAACAAACAGCTCCGTGTCCAAGCAACTGATGCTGGGGGCATTTTATACAACATACAGCTCTGTGTGCATGCGCCGGACTTTGGGGCCATTTCATGCAATATATAGCTCCCTGTGCATGCACCAGACGCTGAGGGCATTTCATACATACAGCTCTGTGTGCGTGCATCGGACACTGGGGCACTTTATATAACATACAGCTTATTGTGCATGCAACGGACGCTGGGGGCAATTCATAAAATATACAGCTCCGTGTGCATGCACCGGATGCTGGGGGCTTTTAATACAACATAGAGCTACGTGTGCTTGCTCCGGATGCTGGGGGCATTTTATACATACAGCTTTGTGTGCGTGCACCGTACAATGGGGGAATTTCATACAACATACAGCTTCGTGTGTGTGCACCAGATGAAGAGGGCATTTCATACAACATAAAGCTCAGTGTTTGTGCACCAGACACTGGGGTAATTTCATACAACATACAGCTCCGTGTTTGTTTACCAGATGCTGGGGACATTCAAACAACATATAGCTCCGTGTGTGTGCACCGGGCGCTGGGGACATTTCATACAACATACAGCTCTGTGTGCTTGCACCGGATGCTGAGAATACAACAACAGCTTTGTTGCGTGCAAAACGGAGGTACTGGGGACATTTCATACAACTTACAGCTCCATGTGTGTACACAGGACGCTGGTAGCATTTCATACAATATATAGGTCCGTGTGCGTGCACCGGAAGCTGGGGACATTTCATACAACTTACAGCTATGCGTGTGTGCACTGAACACTGGGGGCATTTCATACAACATACAGCTCCATGTGCATGCACCGGGCGCTGTGGGCATTTTATACATACAGCTCTGTGCGTGCACCAGGCGCTGGGGGAATTTCATACACTCAGTTCCATGTGCTTGCACAGGATGCTGGGGGCATTTCATACAACATACAGCTCTGTGTGCTTGCACCGGATGCTGAGAGCATTTCATACAACATACAGCTTTGTTTGCGTGCAACGGATACTGGGGACATTTCATACAACTACAGCTCCATGTGTGTACACAGGACGCTGGTAGCATTTCATACAACATACAGCTCTGTGTGCATGCACCGGACGCTGGGGGAATTTTATACAACATACCGCTACGTGTGCTTGCACTGGATGCTAGGGGCATTCCATACATAAAGCTTTGTGTGCGTGCAAAGGACACTGGGGGAATTTCATACAACAAACAGCTCCGTGTGCATGCACCGGACGCTGGGGCATTTCATACAACATACAGCTCTGTGTGTGTGCACCGGACACTGGGGACATTTCAAACAACATACAGATCTGTCTGCGTGTATCGGACGCTGGGGGCATTTCAAACAACATACAGGTCTGTGTGCATGTACGGGATGCTGGGGGCATTCTATACATACAGCTCTGTGTAGGTGCACCGGACGCTGGTAGCATTTCATGCAACATACAGCTCTGTGTAAGTGTACTGGACACTGGGGGCATTTCATACAACATACACCTCCTTGTTTGTGTACCAGACGCTGGGGGCATTTCATACAACATACAGCTCTGTGTGCGTGCGCTGGACACTGGGGGAAATTCATGCATGCAGTTCCGTGTGCGTGCACCGGACACTGGGGGCATTTCATACAACATACAGCTCCGTGTGCGTGCAGCTGATGCTGGGGGCATTTCATACAACATACAGTTCCGTGTGCATGCACCGGTCTCTGGGGGTTTTCTGTACAACATACAACTCTGTGTGCGTGCACCGGATGCTGAGGGCATTTCATACCACATACATCTTTGTGTGCGTGCACCAGATGCTGGGGGTATTTCATATATCATACAGCTCCGTGTGCATGCACTAGATGCTGGGGGCATACAAAATACAGCTCTGTGTGTGTGCACTGGATGCTGGGGGCATTTCATTTATACAGCTCCGTGTGGGTGCACAGGACATTCGGTACATTTCATACATGCAGCTCTCTGAGGGGGCAGCCAGGGATATAGGACTTGAGGGAGAGCAGGACGATATAGAGGCAGGAATGGAGGAGGGACACAAACAGAGAGGGAGGATTAATGGGGGAAGGACCAGAGAGAGAACAAGACCAGAGAAAGGGCAGGACTGGAGAAGGCCAGGATAAGAAGAGGGCAGGCAGGATCGGAGCGGTCACGTGCGCATGGCACATCTGTATAAGATTTTAGTTATAAGTTGACCCAGGGAGTAATGCGATCGCCAGTTGGGGTCAGGAAGGAATTTTCCCCTCTCTGGAGCATATTGACTTCAGATGGGTTTTTTGCCTTCCTTGGGGTTAACTATTAAATAGTAGAGATGGTCGAACAATTGAAAGTTCGGTCCGTTTTCGAACTTTCGAACTATTGTAAAAGTTCGAAAGTTCGAAAGTTCGAAAACGGACCCATTAAAGTCTATGGGAGGCAAATAGTTCGAAAAGTTCGAGTCAAATACAACTAAAATATTAATGGTAACTTAATGTAAATGGCTGTGGGACCTGGGAAATGGTCTGGGGAGCATGTTCCAATATCCAGGACTTTCGTAAAATCGATTTTACTCTCACACGCGCTACTTTCGAGCTTTCGCGTTCGAACGTTCGAGGTAACATGGACATTTACTCGCAGATTCGATGCTCGCCTATAGGCTTTAATGGAGACATTCGATGTTCGCGCCTAGATACCATGTACATTTTACTCGCGGAGTTCGAACGTTCGAACATTCGATAAATCATCGAAAGTCCGGGAAATATCGAAAGTCCGCGTCTGAGATAGTTCGAGAAGTCCGGGTCCGTTCGAACTCGAACAGTTCGGCTCGAACTCGGGTTCGAGTTCGAGTTCGAGTTCTATGCCATCCCTATTAAATAGGTAGAAATAAATAGATCTAAAAATAGAAATGATTAAAATAAAGATCTAAAAATAGAAATTAATAAAATAAAGATCTTAAAATAAAAATGGATAAAATAAAAAATTTTAAATATATTTGATGTCTGCCTTTTCTCTATTTCTATATTTTTTCTTTGTTTGTTTAGTGACCATTAAAATATAGAAAATGGTTCCCTATTTAAATGTTTATAAAAAAAACGTTTTAATTAGAGGAAATATTTTTGATTCTTGTTGCATTATTAAAACCAATCCGATTACTGTGTATATTGGAGAGGTCATTGGCTCATACAATCATCCAAAGACTTAGCTAAAGAGCAGGTCAGACAAGGCAGAACATCTTCTGCTTTGAAAATCATCACAGAGACGACTGTCACTTAATATAATACTGTAACTGAGATAGCTGTACCTTTATATCTCTTCTGTTTATAGGTTAACCCTTACAAACTTTCATAGATCTGGTAATTTAGTGCGGGAGTTCACTCCTAATTTTGTTTACAAGTTTTCTGGTGACAAGTCATCCCTGGGTCTAAGGTTCAATTAGGGAGAGGTATTTAAATTCAGACTTATTTAAAGGAGAATTGTGGCAGTTAATGACAATTTTCTAGCTCCTCCCAGTTCCTTTAACTGAATAACAATATGAAAGGTCTTACCTGAGTCCAGCGGTTAATCCAGCGGTGAGTTCATGAGGTGATTCCAGGATGAAGTACTGCGGTCAAGTCATGTGGTGAATCCAGCAATAAACTCCAGAAGTGAGGTCATGCAATAAAGTCCAGCGGTTAATTCCAGCATATCCCAGCTCTAAAACTCATTCTGAAGAAGAAGCCATTATAAATAGCGTAGTAAACCAACTGACTAGCTTCCACTGCTAAAGGGCAATTCAATCTACTTTTTCCTTCTTCTGCCAGGTTTTGAACACCAATGGTAGGGAACCTGGACATTCCACAACTTCTTCAGCCACTAGTATCCCACCAGTGTCCTCTATGGTAAGACCACTACATAGCAACACTGACTGCTGTAAGATAATTGAGGATAACTCGATTGGACTAGTATATTCTAGTTAAGTAGGTCCACCTCCAATAAAACAAATGGGACAAAAATACATTAATAATCAATAAAAACTAATACAGTAAAAAACAAACTGGACTATTATATATGATAGTAGATTCATTGAGGATTATGGCTTTCTCTACACAGCTCTCAGACAATGTCTATCAACCCCGGATATTGTTTAGAGATCCAGCTAGAAGGATTATTACACAATTACAGCAGATGCCTCCACCTACACTAGACTGTCTGTTGTAGGAAATTTTGGCTGGAAATTGTCTAACATTCAATCTAGAGATTTAGGCTCCCACTTTTATCACTTTTAATAATTCCTCACAATTTCTCTGCACTGTTCAGGAAGTTAAAGGACAATTATACTCACCTTCCCTCCGCTCCACATCTTCGTGCAGTAGCTTTTACCCAGGGTGAAGACCTGAACCGCTAGGTCCTCACCCCGGGATTCACGAAACCTACATCAGCTTGTTGCAGCAACGCTGCTCTGGTAGGCTCCGCCCCCTCCTCCCCGTCGGCGACGAGGCCAATAGGAAGGCACGCTTGTTGCAGATATTGAGAGGTAGGAATTACCAATCCTACGTCCTGCTCCTACTCTCAATATCTATTAATCCAGATTACGTCATCACTCTTCTTTGATGTTCTGGTAATACCAGTCCGCCACCTATAAAACTATTCGAGAAAATGCATCAATATTCAGTGAAGATTAGTACAGTGATTAAAACAAAAAACAATATTTTATCAATAGAAAGAACAGAATGTTTACAGGCTGGGAATACCTGATGTAAACAGTGAAAATTTAACGATTAACAATAACCAATAACAATAATCCAAATATTATGTCATTATCACAAAAAAAGGTATAGAGAAGATTTGTATTATTAGATGTATGTATGTTTTATTTTATTTATATAGCGCCACTTGGGTACACATGTATGTATGTATGTATGTATTATTTTATTTATAAAGCGCCACTTGGGTACACATGTATGTATGTATGTATTATTTTATTTATAAAGCGCCACTTGGGTACACAACGTTGCACATTATAAAATATAGAGTATACAGACGGGGATAAGTGCAAGCCATTATACAGATAAATAAAATGACATAAACAAAGTTTTGAAGGTTAGGATTAGAAATCATGTGATCTGTCCGGCTGGATTGATTAACAGTGTAAAAAAATAATAAATAATAATTGTTCTCTTGTGCCATGGGAAGTCTCCCATTTGCACAATACAGGATACTTAACTACTGGCTGTATGGAGATCATTAGATAAATTCTGTTTGGAGCAATTGTCCAAACAGTACATAGCTTAGACTGTGTCCCTACTTAGTAAGTCATGTTCATTTTAACAAAAATAGCCACAAGGCTAATGATTATTGAACTTTACCATGGAATTGTGACTTAAAAAGCCTGCCCTTTGAATTAAAGCAATTAGTTCAATAACTTGGCCAAATTATTTTAAGCCCAGCAACCACGTCACACTTTGCTTTATTCTGCTGGGTCCTAATTTTTAACCTTAGTAACTATTTACCTTCGTAAGAGACGTAATTCTCAAACTTTCTTTATATCAGTACCTGCCTTTTATGAGATGAAAGTCCCTGCAGCTATTTCACTTGCCTCCTTGGGACTGACTTAGGGTAAGTTATTGAACTATTTGCTTTAATTTAAGGGCAGGCTTTTTATGTTGCAATTCAATGGTAAAGTAAAATGTAAGCAAATTAGTTGGATGAGCACTAGGCTTCTATTTTTTGTATATATTAAATTACTTGGTCACTAGTTGCACTCTATGTGGATGTATACTATCCCATCTTTTGTATATATAATGATTATTGAACTCAGGCGATAATAAATATCATTGCAACCCTTCATATAGTAAGATCAAATGTTCTAGAAGTGTTACTAACATGTAAATCAGAGATTACTCTGACTTTAAAAAGCATTTTACTGAAGCGCAGAGTTGATTTTTTAAAATGTATTGTAAAAGAAAAATGATGGCTTAATGCTGGCCATTGCTATTGGGTTGTACTTTGTGCATCCTCTGTAGGATTGATGGAAAGCTTTGATGTGTTTGAACATAGCTTTTTGTTTTAAAATTAGCACAAAGTGAAGACATGTCGATGGGGACCGCTATGCTTGCTTTGCAATGTTAACCTGTAAAATTAAGCTAAGGAGAGCATCTCACTGACTTTTAAGACACATGTAAATCACACAGAGAATTCCAAATCCATTGAGGATCTACTGTAAGGTAAAAAAAAAAAAAAAACAGGTGAGAAACAAGGGCATTACTTCTGCTAACAGAGAGGGAGAGAAAAAAGAAACAACTTTTTGTTAAATTTTGTAAGATGGAAAGTATAATTATCCCTTGTTGATTGATTTATTCTGGTTCATAACTTTCAGATCCCCTTCCTCGTTAGCTAGTGAATCCAGGGTTATCCACAGTGTCTATAGAAGGGACAATTTCTGCTTATAATATTAACTGGGCCCCGGGCATCCAGGGTAATAATTACACTTCTAGATCCTTCATCACTGATCCTATATCTTGTTCACATTTGTAGCTGGCTATACAGTTTTTAAACAGAGAGGTGGATTTGTTTACTGTTGAATGATACTGTACACATCCACTATATATAGCCAAGTAGACTGGGTTCAAATATGGTATATAATGTTGAGATAAATATAAAAAAAATTACCAAGGTTGATTAGATAATCATTTTATTGCAATAATACTAGAAAAAAAGGAAACTGCTTGTGCTAAACATCTGTGGTTAGGCCTAATTACATTTTAACATGCATTAATCAAAAAATAAAAGCTTGACAAATTGGATTTTCTTACATTAGACAATATGTGACAAACAGGTGACATGGGTAACAGAGATGAGTAAATGAATAGATTCAAGGTCAATGTATTGATTCGTTAGTTTTTTTTAATTAAAAATATGTTTCTCGATAGCATATTGCAGACAGGATTTCTTGTAAATGCAATTGTTTGGATAATATTCTAGAAAGAAAAAAGTTGAAGTTAAAATAAATATAAACTTGCTTAAACTGTTGACAAACAAAAGTAAAGCTTATTTTGTATTCTGGAGAAATGAGTTTAATGTTGGCACTTGCCTTATTAGAGCTTCTCAGCACTGATATGAGGTTAGATATATTAGCTAGCAGAATCATTCTGTAATAGTTTTTGGACAGAGATAAGACATTTGAGGACTTGGACTTTATTGCAAAGTTGGTTTAGTTGTTGAAAACTAATAGTTTGCTGAAATACTGAATGAGGTCTTGTTTAAAGTGGTAGCGTTTTTTTCCCCCATATTACAATGGGAAGCTTTTGAAGACCATTGAACACATGCACACAGGTTTTGTAAATGAGTGATTATCCTACAGGTCATGTTTAATATTTTATATTATATATAAAAAATATTTTCTGGTCCTTATCTCTAAATGGAGCCCAAATTAAAAATATACTTGAGAGATGGGTACTCCACTACTGCATAAAATATTGGCAATGCTTTTATAGTTAACTGCTGTATAAAGTGGCAATTAGGCCATATTTGTGTAGCCAAGAATGTACCAACTCCTAACTTTATTATTGTATAGTATAGTATTTGAGGTTGAATAAAGACATATGTCCATCCAGTCCAACACATCTAGCAATATCCTCATTTCCTGCCTGTTGATCCAGAGGAAGGCAAAAAAACCCACCAAATTTATGAAGGGGAAATAAATTTTCCTCTGACTCCAAGCGGCAACCAGAAATTTCCCAGGATTAACTCTACTTTATGTATTAATACCAGTAACTTGCAACATTCCTTGTTTGCAGAAACTCATTCAGCTCCTTTTTGAAACTGACCAATGAACCTGCCATAACAATGTCCACTGGAAGACAGTTCCATAGCTTTACCGTTCTCACAGTGAAAAACTCTTTCCGAATTTGAAGCCTAAACCTTTTTTCTTCAAGTCTTAAGGGATGACCACATGTCCTCTGACATGTTCTATTGGTGAACAATGCCCCAGGTAGTTTATTGTATGGCCTGTTAATGTATTTATACACAGTAATCATATCGAAATGCAAGCGCCTTTTCTGCAGAGTACATAATTGTAAATTTTCCAGTCTCTCTTCATAATCAAGCTCCCCTAATCCCCTTATTAATTTAGTTGCCCTTCTCTGAACCCTTTCCATTTCAAAGATGTCCTTTTTGTACACAGGATTCCAAAATTGCACTGCATATTCCAAATGAGACCTTACCAATGCTTTGTAAAGAGGAAGAGATAAACCTCTCTTTATACAAGACAATAACATGCTGGCTCTGACTGATGCCGCCTGGCACTGCTTGCTACCTTTAAGTTTGTTATCCACCAAAACGCCAAGATCCCTTTCCAACAGGGATTCACTTAAAGGAGAACTAAACCCAATTTTTTATACTCCAGAATCTGAAAACAACCTCCCTAAAAACACCAATAAACTATAAAATCCCACTCCAGTAAATTGTATTAAAATAAAAGTAAGCCTGTTAAGAACTGGATGAAGTATCTGTGTGTAAGTGCTGTGTCAGACCACACCTCCTGAACTCAGTCACATGCTTCCTTGCTTTATCTGTCCTGTAAAAGGATTGGCTAGAGATTATTAATGGGTGTGACCAACTGCAACAAGTTTCTGCCATAGCTAAGGACTGAGCATGTGCAGAACATAATGGTCATTGACCCAATTGTGTGATTCTAGAATGCTGTGACGTAAAGCACAAACCAAATATTATTTAGGTAAATTTCCCAGCACCTGTATCAAAATTAGAGTTTAGACACAGATTACTGGTTTTATATCAAGGTGTTCTGCCCTCTGGTTCAGTGTTGTTCTGTGACTTTAGTTGCCCTTTAACACAGAGCCATTTATAGTATAAGCAGCATAAGGATTTTTAAGTCCAAAATGCATCACCTTACATTTATCAACATTGAATTTCACATCCTCTGGGCATTCCTATAACATCTCTTAGCCACTATCCAATCACACCCTTAACACTTGGCTGTGATATGCTAATTGGGATTTTCCAGGGTACATAATTGCCACAGATTCTTGTACAAGTCATTCTGAATTGAGAAAGCCAGTCGGATGACTAGCGAAACGTCTTCAAGAACTAAACTTCAAGTCCAGTTGATCTAATTGAATACAACAGATATTATCCCCAGTAATTAATGGTGCCACATTTTCAGTCCTCATCTTCTTACTATTAATATACTTAAAAAAAAAATTAGGCTTAGTGATGCTTTGTTCAGCTATCCTAACTTCATTATTAATTTTAGCTAGTTTGATTGCTTTCTTACACTCCTTGTTACAGTTTTTATTTTATAAAGGCCCTTTCCGTTCCCTCTGACTTAAAAGTTTTAAATGCCTTTTCCTTCCTTTCCCTTTGCCTCTTTACATCAGAATTCAGCCACATGGGCACGGATTTATTTTTTTTTACATTTATTTCCCAGTGGTATAAATCTAGATGTGAAATGGCTTAAAGTCGCCTTAAACACAGTCCACTTCTGTTCAGTTCCTTTACCTGTTAATACCTTATCCCAGTTGACATTCTGAAGAGCTACTTTTAACCTGGGAAAATTTGCTTTCCCGAAATTAAAAGTCTTTGTTAACCCAGCTCAGTTTTCCCTTTGATAACATACTTCAAATGACACTATTTCATGGTTACTATTCCCTAAGCCTCCAGTTTACTTTATATCTATAATGCGCTCCACAATGTTAGATATTACCAGATCCAACAGAGCTCCTTTTATAGTAGGAACATCAACCACCTGTGAGAGAAAATTATCCTGCAGCAAATTCAGGAACTCATCGCCCTTTTCTGTGTTGGCAGTTCCACTCCACAAATCAATGTCAAGGTAATTAAAGTCCCCCATAATGAGTATACTCCCCAAACTTGTAGCCCTTGCCAACTGCATATGAAGCTGACTCACTTCCTCCCTGCTAGCATTTGGTAGCTTATAGCAGACACCAACAAGGACATTACCACCTTTCCTGTTGTGAAGATAACTTGGATATAAAATAATACCTTTTATTGCCTAACTAAAATGATTGAAAATGCAAGCTTTCGAAGCACTTAGGCTTCTACCTCAGGCATGATACAATACTGAATCTTGTAAAGCACTCTATTTTATACATACAAGAACAAAGACTTTCTGACATTATATAGATGTTATCTTTTGCCCCCATGCCTGCCTGGCGATGGCTGTCGTAAATAAAACAGTAAATACACATTCATTGATCACAGGCTGTAATAAAAGAATTAGCAAGGGTTAAACAAACAATCAAATACACTTCACCTCTAGTGTCCATGGAGGGTCTGGTATAAATGAGATATTTATGGGTTTGGATGGTTTAGAGGAATTTAGTCTGATTATTCTACATCATATTAAGGTTAGAGACATAGTGACACATAAAGTTTAGATCTTTGTTGAGTCCAGAGTCCCAAATTTTTGTATAAGTTTACATTCCCATTCTAACCTCTCCTTTTGGGATCTGAAATATCCCATGAGCACTAAACCACACCAACCCATAAATATCTCTTTCTAAACTAATCCTCAAACCTTCTAAAATAACTAACCAACTGATGATAGTAAAATGCTTGGCACACAGATAGTGGTAAAATGCTTTGTATATAATCACTGGTAAAATAGTTGTCACAAAGACTGGTTAAATGCTTGGCATGCAGACACTAATAAACTGGTTGGGAAACTGGCACTGCACACAGCCAGGCACTGGTTAAGTGCTTGGCTCACATACAATAGTAAAAATGCTTTGTACACAGACATCTGGTAAAACAGTTGGCACACAGACTGATAGTTTTGGAACCTTAGCACAAATTGGGGCCCCTTCCTGGCCAAGGGCCCTGGTGCGGTTACATCGCCTGCACCCCTGGTAGCTACGACCCAGAAAAGAAGAATCCACTTGCTACATCCACTAACATAGCAGTCAATGTAGTATACTTAGATGTTGCTAAAGTTTTTGATACTATGCCACACAGGCGACCTGTGTAAAAAAAAATCAGGGTTATTCGATAAAAGTTCTTATTGTAAAAAATGGTGCTAGTTTTGCCCCGACAAATCAGATGTTAGCTTTCAAATGATAAAAAAGATCTGATTGGTTGGGGCAAAATTAGCACCACTTTAAACGATAAGAACTTTTATTGAATCTCCCGGTATGTTTTATTGGCCTTGAAAAATGTGTAGAATGGGGGACACTTCCATTAAATTACTCAGAAGTGGGTATTGAGGGCAATTTTAAATTTTTACATACTTATATGAAAGCTTTTCTCCCCAGTACATTGTAAGATTATTCTTTAATTAGTTCCAGTATTCACTGTCACCAATATGGAATTTTCTAATAAGACTTTAAAAGCTACTTGTTATCCTACAGTTTATTTTTCAGTCAGTGTGTGTTGCTGGAAAATAAGCTGCAGGGTAACAAGCCGCTTTCAAAGTGTTATTCAGTGGTGGTGCACCTGGTAAGGCACCACATCTAGAAATAAAGAGTTCGGCTGAACTAGTTAATTTTTCCGAACTCGTGGTTGTATTTTCGATAATTATCGAAAAAATTGATAATTATCAAATTTACAGGCTGTTCGGTACCCCTCTAATGTATCGTTCGGTAACCCTCAAATGTAGCAGTTGATTTCAGTAACCCTCGAATGTAGCGTTTAATTATAGTAACCATCGAATGTAGCGTTCGGTAACCCTTGAATGTAGTGGTCGATTTTGGTAACCCTCGAATGTGGATGCCAATTTCGGTAACCCTCGAATGTAGCGTTTGGTAACTCTCGAATTGGCCGTGACCCTCCAATTTGTAGCATGTGGAAAACCCGTCTATTGCCTGATCGTGGGGAAGGAAGTGTTTAAAGTTTTAGTGACAAGTGCGTGTTCCCCAGACCATTTCCCAGGTGCTACAACCATTTACAGTAAGTTACCATTGTTAATTTAACTGTTATTCACCCGAACTTTCCAAACTATTAGTCTCCCATAGACTATAATGGGTTAGTTTTCAAAATACCAAACTTTTACTGAAGTTCGGTAGTTCTGAAACGAACCGAACTTCGCTAAGTTCGGCCATCTCTATTCAGAAGGTCATATGTTCGAATCCCCAGACTTACCTGCATTTTTTTTGTTTCCATTATGTTCATAGTAGAAGATAAAGTTCCTATATGTAAGACAGAGTAAAGACAAAGTAAATATACAAGTTGTATGTTCAATTTCCCAGACTTACTTTAATTTTTATTTTTACTGAAATGTTAATATTCTGTTTCTTACATCCATGGCTAAGAAATACACTGCACAGATTACATTTCTTTTTGTATGAAAGGATTATATCATTATTAGGACATAAGCATTCATTGAATGTGTTTGAAAACAAAAAAACTGAAATTCCTTTTCTGTGTCAGGGAGAGGGAGGATCTCTGTGCTGTGATTCTAGGAAGCAGATTCTAGGAAGCAGAATTTTAGCTGAGGGTTTACCCAGCTAAGGTGGATTATGGGAGCTGACCCCTAGTACCCACAGGTTAATTTCAGAAATCAGAGGTGATACACAGCTTGTGGTATGTTTGTGAATGTGCTCTGCCTATTGGGACAATGTTGTCTGGAGACTTTAGTTCTTCTTTAAAAAGATGTGCAATTGTTGCACACAGGCCTATATAGATTGTTAAAAATGGGCAGCATTATGGCATATGACAAATGTAGGGTGATGCATTTGGTGTTTAACAGTCCTTATGTCGCCTATACCATAAATGGCTCTGTGGTGACTGTGTTGGAAAAAGATTTGGGGGTTCTAACAGATAACAAACTTAGCTGTATCAAAGATTGCCAGACAGAACTGGCTAGAACTAGCAAGATATTATCTTGTATAAAGAGGGGAATAGATGCAGGGGAAAAAATATAAGCACTGGTAATGTAAGAGTTCAGAGAAGGGCAACTAAATTAATAAGGTGAATGAAGGGGCTTGATTATGCAGACAGATTAGACAAGTTAGGGCTGTTTACACTGGAGAAGCAGTGGTAGCACAGATGTATTATTACTTGTTACAAATAAATAAATGGGCCATATAGAAAATATTCAGGAGCATTGCTCACTAATAGGTCATTTCAGGGGACTTATATCGTAGACATCCTTTAAGATTAGAAGAAAACCATTTTTTTCATGTTAGGTAAGGTTTTGAACCTTTCCTAACAGTAAAACTTCCAGCGGCTGTGGTAATAGCAGGTTCATTAAATTGCTTAAAGAGTGGTCTAGTTTCTAGATTTCAAAAATATTAAAAATGATTGCTATTTATACATATACAGGGAGATTCAATATCTCTAAAATAAGTTTACAGTCCATACAACCCGATGCAATATTAGGTTAACATGGGTTTACGGGGCAGCGCCATTCCTAAATTGCGCTGCACTCCCAATACAACACCCTTTAAGTTAAGTTTTGCGTTATTTATTTCGTTAAATAGAATTGTATGGGGCTGTAAAAAGAGAGCAAAATGGAGCTGTTAGGATTTCTTCAAGGAGAGTCCCTGCAACCCCTTCACTGGACGCAGAGTCTAAGTGTCTGCCGGTCTTCTCCAGAGCCTCTGATGGTGAGGATGTTGTGTGGCAAGGCAGACACCAGGTTGCGGCTCCAGATCTGGGATGACAGGGGACTAACCCACAGTGTAGAGAGACAGCTGGCAAAGACCTGAAGTACTAAGAAAGTTGGAGGAACAATGAATGCACAGACAGGACCAGAAGTATGCACAGATAGCGGGTAGGGATACACCGGCTGACCACAGGAAAATATGCAGACAAGATGGTATAGGTACACAAGTGGAACAGTAGGTAGATACTGGCAGGAGAAAACTGGGGAATACACTGGCTGAAGCTGAGTAATATATAGACTTGCTGGAATGGAGTGCACAAGCTGGACTGTATTATGATGTAGGCTAGAGAATGTGGAGTGTAGAGGTTGAACGTGAATAATATGCAGACTGGAAGCACACCTTGAATTGTACTAATATGCAGGCTTGATAATATGGAATATGGAGACTGACCAGGAACACTATGCAGGCTTGAGGATATGGAGCACAGAGACTGAACTGGAACAATATACAGGCTTGAACCAAATAACAAAGAGCAAGAACAGAGTACAGTAGCAAACTGAACTGGCAGCAAGAATCCTACACGTGGAAAGGCTTATGAAGGCCTCTCTACATCATCCTGCCGCGACCGGACTATCCGCACACTCCTGTACGCGCACCCGGCACCACGGACACGCGCGCACAGTGCCACTCCTTCCTCACGTCACCATGGACCCGCGCACGCACGGAGCGTGACGCGCACACCCGCTCGGCAGCGCAGGACCGCGGCCAGAGGTGAGTACCGGAGCCTTACAGGAGCATCTTACCTTGACAATATCCCGCAATGCAATAACGGATGTAATCGCGTATTGTGGGATCTTGGTAAGGTAAGACACTCCTCTTTGCAATATTGAGCCTCCTCGATAGTTCTAATTGATCCCGGGATCCCTCCTATTGCCAGTCAGGAAGGAATTTTTTCCTACATGGATGTATGTCTTTACTAGGTTTATTAGCATGTTTAATTGATTACATTTAAAAACCATTTCCCTCCTACAGACAAATCAGAGAAATCATTGCTTTCTGCAGAAGGACCTGTAAATCAAATATTTTCTTGATATCAGCAGTGTGCATCCCTTTGTAATAATTGTTTGGAGCAAAATTAGCATTTCATGATCCTTTACATTTATGTAACATCTAACTTTTTAGTATAATCCCTTGTTTTCCATAAAAACAAAATGTCTTATTTATTCCTTGTGTAGTATAAACACTTTCAGATGTGTGGATTTTGCTCATCTATTTTACACAGACATAGATACTGAATCCATTCCCTTTGCTTAAAAATGATTGTGTGACAAAGCACAATTTCATTTTACTTTGTTCCTATTACTCAAAATATTGGATTTTGAGTAATAGGAACAGTAAACTGAAGTACTGAACCACAGCGAGAATATATTTATATTATAGCACTAGAAATGAAAATCATACTCTGCCAAAGAATCCCAAACGCTTTACAGTTTGAATTAAAACCAGTTGCTAAGTGCTTGTAAACTGCAATCAATTTTTTTTCATGAAAACTCAGTTAGATGCAATATCCCATGCTAAGGGGAAAAATAAGTGCAAAAGTTAGAGAGGGTTATGTGCTCATTTTGCATTGCCTACGTCATTTCCACAGACTTTTGGAAATTGCACAGTGCAAGCAATGCAATACATTTAGCGCTGATTATTGTGCTTGTTTTTTTTGCACCAAAATGAAAAGCCTTTCAATTGTGTTTTTAAAGCCATGCAAAAGTCATTCTATTGCAAAAACCAAAACTACAAAGCGCTCATAAAAAATAATCAGTATCTGTTGTCTTTAATTACTATTTGTTATCTCTCGCCCTCAATTCCTTCACCATTGTATACTTTCCATACTCAATCTCCCTGAAACTACAGTTAAGTGAAGTAGAATTTGCACCAATTCCCATACCACTAGACCACGTAGACAAAAATTCTAATGATAACTTCATCCTATATTTCTCATGCTGCTCTGTTCCTGGTAACTGCTTCCATCTGGCCAGCACTTTATTTGTCCCCAGCCAAATAGTAATATTAGACAGAGAGATGGGCGAAACTGCTAAAATTTGTTCCACCTGCAAATTCGCAGATTTTTTAAAAATTCGATATTATTAGAATCAATGGGAGAAAAAATCTGTACATATCCACCTAAACATTAGGTAAAATAGCAATGGTAACTTACTGTATATGTCTCTGGGACCTGGGAAATGGTCCAGTGAACATGTCCTTGCGGGGGAAAACCAAAAAACCCCGAAAGTACTGTAGCGTACACGTGTGCTATTTCCATTTTTCCTCTGGCTGTTTTTGGTAATCCTCGAATGTCTGAATTCCCCCTCCCGGGTCCTTAAAGGTTAGGGAAGAGTTGAGAAGTAGTTAAAACTGTAAGAAAACAATGAACAGGAAGGATAGGTTGGGGTGCGTTTTCAGTCTCAGGAACCGAATCATGAAAACTACGAGATAGAGCATCTGCTTTTACATTTCTAGATCCAGACCTATAAGTGATTTTGAAATCGAACCTAGAAAAGAATAAGGCCCGTCGGGCCTGTCTCGAATTTAATCTTTTTGCGTTTCCTAGATATTCAAGGTTCTTGTGGTCTGTGAAAACCACGATCAGATGAAGGCCCCCTGTAACCAGTGTCTCCACTAGTCAAATGCAAGTTTAATGGCCAGCAACTCACTATTTCCAATGTTGAAATTTCTTTCCGCAGGGGAATATTTCCTAGAAAAAAAGCACAGGAATGAAGTTGTTTGGGAGTTCCTGAAAAGTGAGATAAAACTGTGCCTATTACCCCTAACTCCGAAGAATCAAACTCTACAATAAAAGGAAAACTAACATGTATGTATATTTTTAATTGATATAGCAATTCCCAATACATCGGTTTGGGCCTAGGCACTCTTGTTGGCAACGTGCCACTAATGTTGAAGGTGCAGCTCCCGTTCATCCTCTACCTGTAGGACTCTCAGCTATAGCACAAGCATTTGTTGGAAGCGCACACTTGTCCTCCGTTTCAAACTGTTTATTATAACACACACATGAACAACGTTTCGGAGAACACTATGTCCCTTCATCAGGTATAACTCACACATGTGTCCCTTCACCTTAAATAAACATTGGTTAACTATAACTCCTCCCTCCTAATCCCTCCCACTGGATTAGGAGGGAGGAGTTATAGTTAACCAATGTTTATTTAAGGTGAAGGGACACATTGTGTGAGTTATACCTGATGAAGGAGACATAGTGTTCTCCGAAACGTTGTTCATGTGTGTGTTATAATAAACAGTTTGAAACTGAGGACAAGTGTGTGTCCCAATAAAATGCTTGTGTTATTGATATAGCCCACGTGGGGGACACAGCGCTGTACAGTATTAAAATACAATAAAGTTATACAAGGGGGATAAATACATAGATAGTTCAGTATATAACTATATAACTTATATAAATAGAAGTGCTAGAGCTTTGCCACAAGAGGTAATGAGGTCTCTGTCCCGTAGAGCTTACAATCTAGTTAGGCAGGTAACATACAGATACAATGGAATGGGTATAAGTGCTGGAGTGAGACGTATGCAGTGCAAATAAAACAATCCAATACTGCGCTGATTACCAGATAGGTAGCATGTAAGGCTAGATTTTAACCTGATAGTTGAGGTTTCTTGACGTAGAGAGAGGGGAATAGAATTCCAGAGGATGGGAGCTACGAGAGAGAAAGGTTTAAGGCAAGAGGAAGCAGTCCAAGTGGGGGATCTGTATAGGAGCTGGCTCTGCGATGAGCGGAGGGGACGGGCAGGAACATATGGGGAGACTAGAGAGGAAATATAAGGAGGAGCAGCAGAGCAGAGGGATTTAAATGTTAGGAGAAGGATTTTGTATGTAATGCGCTGTTTAACGGGGAGTCAGGTTGTTGTCCGGTACAGAGGAGATTTGGGATGCGGTGTATTAGAGAGAGCGTAACAATATGTGTGGCAGAGTTAAGTATAGACTGAAGGGGAGAGAGGTGGGAAGCAGTAAGACCAAAAAGTAGTAGGTTGCAATAGTCCAGGCGCGATAGGATGAGAGCATGCATAAGCCTAGCGGTGGTCAGGAGAGAAAGGAACCTGCGGATTTTGGCAATATTGCCAAAGGAGCAGGTTTTTGCAACATAGTTAATGTGGTTAGAAAAGGAGAGAGAGGAGTCAATAATTACCCCTAGGCAGCGTTCAGATTGGATAGGGGAAATGGGGGTATTGTCATGGAGAAAGATCAACACCCAGAGGTGGTTTCCTAAGAACTAACTTTACATAAATGCGATGTTGTTCTAGAGATAAGGAGAAAACCAAAATATCAGGTAATATAAGGTAATGATACAATAACAAATTTCCATAACATCATGAGACATCATTCAAGACATCTTGGATTATTGCTGGTGCATTACAAAGGCAAAGGGCATGACTAAATATTTATAGTGCCCATCCCTGGTGTTAAAAGCAGTCTTCCATTCATCACCCTCACGAAGTTATAAGTCCCCCTGGGATCTAATTTAGAAAAAAAAATGCTCCAATTGTTTGTGTAAACAAGTCACTGATTAAGTGCAAATGGATATCTGTTTTTGACAGTGATTTCATTAAGAGAACAAAAATCTAAGGCCTTAAGCCTCCATTCTTTTTTTTCCACATAAAAAAAAATGCCCCTGCAGGTGATGTGGACAGAAAAATAAAATATTTTCCCAATTTTTCTTTAATATAACTTTTCTAGCTTAATTTTCAGGAGCTGTAAGGTTTTGTAGATGACCTCATGGAGGGACAGAAACAAGGAAATAGATCAGGGCTCTGAATTAATCCACTATTAATTATAGTGCAGGTGCAAGTCTGTAAAACAACTATAAGTCATGTAAGAGAGAAGAAAAAGACAGGCTGCAACACTGGCTTTAGAAAAGTATCAAAAAAACATCCTTTATTTAGAAACGCTCATATTTGGGACACACATATAAATAAAACCATTTAAAAACAGACATATTGCCTCTCATACATAGAGTCTGAGTACAGATCAAAAGGATATAACATATGCATAATGAGTCAACTATATAGTCAAAAACAGTACATCAGTAATATTGTATACTTATACCAGTCTAGATGAGGGCAGATAAAGCAAGCAAGGGGCGTTCACGACGAACGTGTTTCGTTCCGACGCTAGTGCATGGAACTTCCTCAGCGTGATTCACTGCCGCCTCCCGCCAGTTTAAAAACCATAAGAAGCCCCTCCCCCTAGTGTTGCGTATAGTTGACGTCATCACAAAGCGTCAGTCAGCTGGCTGTCATAACTATGCAGCCTAGGAGACTACGCTCATACATCAGGTGGTTACCTTTACCAATCGGAGGAGTAAGCTGGGTAGTCATATCAACACATATAAACAAATCCCTGTACATAGATAATTGTGAATTTAGAAAGCAATTGTTGATAGTGATTAAACAAGTATCGGCACATTCTCAAAGTAATCTTAAACTGAACTATACAAAATAATTTCTAAACAAAGATATAATAAGCATGCATTAATTACAGTAAGATGAATACATGATGAAAGTAACCAAGAAGGATCCATTTATTCAGCAGAGTCCTAGTAGATTATTATGAATATCTTATCCATACGAGAGGCCTCATAAGCTGTATTGATTACTGCCGGACCGTCAAAGTCCCGATCTCCGCAGCCTATTTATTCCATTTGTGCAAACATTATATCCAGTGATCAGTAAGAAAGGGGCCTGTATATCAAAGAATATATGTAAGGCCAGAAGAAGCCAAAGGTATTAAAGCCTCATGTAACAAGGTTTGTAAATACCGGCCCCCCAAGGGGCTGTACTCAGGTGCATTATAACATCCCAACAAAGCATACATAAGGGATGCAACTGATGTCCTCAGGCACCGTCATAATTAATACCCATAGACAGATCCAAAATACAACTGAGGTATGTATCCAATGGTTCCCGAATGGTACATATAGGTCCTAGGTAAGTATTCCTCAATAAAATGATCACAAACAGTAGTCTTTATATCGCAGCTGATATGGATACCTCTCCCGGGGATTAGCACACATAATGATGGCAGACTTGTCAGATAAAGTTCGTCACTTGAGGTTCTCTAGATAATCATCAGAAATATTCTTTATAAAGGCAAAAGGATGAGGAAGATTTTCAAGGTTCACCAGACATTAGTAACCAACTTCGTTGAACACAGAGAAGCTGGTCTAGATCGGTCTCTCTATACAAAATAGAAGACCTATAGTAAAATGAGAAAATCAAATAAAAACAGTCAAGTCAAGGTCCTCATTGATCCCGTTAGGAGCACAGGATTTTAAACGGAAGATCCATCTCGCTTCTCTTTGGAGGAGACGTTTCTGCATGTCCCCTCTTCTTATATTTTGCCTCAATACCTCTAGACCAATGCATTTAAGACTATTAGTCGACCCATCATGAAACTGTAAAAAATGATTAGCTACTGTCGTAAGAGTTTTTCCGGCTATTTTATCTCTTTTTGCTAATCTAATATGGGATAGATGTCTGGCAAGTCTCTGTTTTAACCTTTGTCCTGTCATTCCAACATAGAGCATATTACAGGAGCATTTTAAACAATAAATAACGTTTGAGGATTTGCAGTTTATGTATTGTTTAATATAGAATTTTTTAGATTTCTTTGTATCCCATATATAATCAGTTTTATCCATAAAACTACAAAAATTGCACTCCCCACAACAAAAAGTCACCGTAATCTTTGTCCCGTCCCTAGTCGTATGGTTGGTCGCTCAAAGTGACTATGCGTAATTCGATCTCCTATGTTTCTGCACCATCTGGCTGTTAATTGCGGCTTCTCATGCACGTGGGGTGAAAGAGAGGGATCAGCAGTCAATATGTGCCAGTTTTTTTCAAAAATACTTTTTACACTAGTCCAGTTGTCATTTAAATCAGTGATGTAGTGTACCTTATTATCTTTAGGACATATTTTTGGAGTCAGCAGTTCTTGTTGTGTTCAGTTTGCTGCTTTGATATATAATTTCTTAAGTAACTGTTGGGGATAGCCTCTCCTGCATAGTCTATCTTGTAGGGCTAGTGCTTCCATTCTATAGTCTGCTATGTTAGAACAGTTCTTTCTGACTCTTAGGAATTGGCCATTTGGAATACCCCTCAGTAGTGATTCTGGATGTGCACTCTGAAAGTGTAAAAGAGAGTTTGTAGCTGTTGGTTTTCTAAACAGTATGGTAGAGAGTTCATCTCCTTTTATCTCTATTGTAACATCCAGAAAATTCACTTTATTGTCTGATATTTCTTGAGTCAAAAAGATATTGAGATCATTCTGATTAAGGACCGCCAAGAATTCTTCCAAAAGATTCCTATGCCCTTGCCATATGATGAAAACATCATCTATATAACGCAGCCATGCCAAGATATGTTTGGTGTAAAATTCCAAATTTTCGTAAAGGAGGGGATCCCTTTCCCACCAACCCAGAAACAGGTTGGCGTAGGAGGGAGCGCATCTGGCACCCATGGCTGTACCTCTAATCTGAAGGAAGAAATTCTTATCAAATACAAAGTAATTGTGATGTAAAACAAAGTCCAATAATCTCAATATTAAGTTCATTTTTTGTTGTTCCTTTAAACTGGTCGAGGACAGGAAGTATTCAACGGCACCCAGGCCGTCTCTATGTCTAATATTAGTATATAGCGATTCGACATCGCAAGTTGCCAAAAGACAACCTTCACCCAAAGTGATATTCTTTTTTTAGAAATAAAATCAGACGTTTCCCTAATATAGGAAGAAAGGGCTAGAACATGTTGTTGAAAGAAGGAATCTACAAAGATACACGCTGGTTCTATGAGGCTACCGATGCTGGCAATTATGGGCCTACCTGGCGGTTTGTCCAATTTTTTGTGTACCTTTGGCAACATATAAAATGTCGGGATTGTGGGATGTTCCACCCAAAGGAAATCTGCCTCCTTGCTTTGTATACTGCCGTCTTCGGTGGCCTCATCAAGTATACGTCTGAGCTTTTTTTGAAAATTATCTGTAGGGCCGGATGGCAGTTTACTATAATTAGACATATTATACAGTTGTCTATGTGCCCCATCTAAGTACATCATAACAGGCCAAATTACCACATTTCCTCCCTTATCGGACCTTTTGATAACAATATCTTTCATCTTCTCTAATTCCGATATAGCAATATACTCTTCTCTAGAGAGATTATTTTTAGGTGATACGTTACTTATTCTCTCCAGTTCCTGTGTCATAGTGCTATAGAAGACCTGTAAATTGGGAAAGTCCGACATGGAGGGACAGGGCCTGACAAAATATCTATAGGCCAATCGTAATGTAGATTTAATTAGTAAATTCCTGATAAGACATTGGTAAACCTTTTAAGGAAGTCTCAGACAGATGAAGGGATACATACTTTCATATTGATCCCCATTAAATTATTTCCCCCTTTTTCCAATCAGGACTGCGTTATAAAATGTATCTGTAGGCTATAATATGTTTTGTATATGTACCGCATTCAATTGTGCTTTTGATATAGCGATTCTGTTATACTATTTGTTTATCCGCGGCTTAACTGCATTGGATGGTGTTTGGGGACGGTGTCCATGGTAACCAAGTCCCATAAGGCCATAGGAGTTCTCGTGAGAGACAGCAGTAACTTAGCGTACTCAGGGTCAATACCTAGCTGGTGTCTGTTTCTGAGATCATCAATTATGAGCATATGGGAGGGGCTTAGGTTCCTTCTTAAACCGGCAGGAGGTTGAGTATGTCACACTGAGGAAGCTCCGTGCACCGGCTTCAGGAGCGAAACGTGTTTGTCATGAATGCCCCCTGCTTGTATTTTCCCTCACCAGACTGGTATTAGTATGTTTATCTCACCTTTATATTTGTTGAGTATCAGTTAAACCTATATGCTTATACCTATGCATGGCACTATGTTTACCTGTGAGAGGGAATTTACTTTCTATTTTAAGTGTTTTAAAGTCCCTATGAATTTTTGATCTTAATAAAGGACGGTTTTATTATATACTTTAATAACAGTGTTGCAGTCTTTTTGCTCCTTTTTGACATGTGTAATACTCATTTCAACATATTCATAAAAAATTTATAAAGCATTAATAACCAGTAGTGAAATGTCATTACTGCTACTTTTGGCTTTTTGCCATACATCGCTGTGGTAAACGCTCAAGAATATTTATAAAATGACGAAAAGTGTTTTATTGCGTTAAGTTCAGCCATTCAAATTCGGCAAGTCTGAGGTAGCGAAAACACATAAGTGGCCATTTATTTAGCCTGCCAAAGGGTCCATGGAAGGTGTCAATACATTGTAGAGTGTTTCTCAATACTAATAAGTACCCAGGGGGGTGTTAGACTATTTTCCAGCATTTTCTGTAATTCGAGATTTTGTTTTTTTAAGGGTCTTTTTCGCTTTTTTAACATCGCTTATTTTTCTTAAGGTTCTGATTTGCTTTATTTACCAATAAAGATAGGAGTCTCAAGGAAAAATTTATAAAGGGGCATTATTTACGCTCTTTTTGCCACAAGACTTTTTAAAACTTTCAACTTTTCTTAAAGTTATTAAAAAAGCAAATTTCCATCAAAGGCAAAAATTATGTAGCAAAAAGTAGCACTAATAATGCTGAAAATGTGGCAAAAAGTTAAGTTCAGTGCAAATGATGGTAAATAATTAATACTCTGTGGTGGATTTTCAAAGTATTGTCAAATTGGTTAATACACACTGAACACCTATCTTTGTTATTTAAAAATAGCCTAGCACATGTGGTGTTTTTTCAGCTAAAGCAGAAAAGTATTACAAAAACTGGATTGGGCGGGGTGATTACTCTGGGCATGCCCTTTAAATGTACAGCAGTTTAAAGGAGAACTATAGTGCATATAAAGTTTTTTCAAAAACAGTGAAAATGAAAAGTACCTGGAACAGCGAGGTAGGATTGGTACTTTTTACTTCCCTTTATAATGTCTATGAAGAGCGGCAGCATGAAGAAAACTGCTTCTACCAGTCTTCTTGAGTGCTTCAGCACTATCTTGAAAACAGGAAGGCCCAGGGCACTAACCTGGCAGATAAAAACTGAACTTCTTAACTTCTTAGCTTCTTAACAAAACAAAATTAGGAAGTGGGAATAATCAATTCTACCTCCCTTCCCCAGGTATTGTTCATTTATAAAAAGTTCATTTTTACAGTATAGCTATGCTTTAATATCTCTCTTTTTGTGTTTACAAACATACAGGGAGATTCAATAAAAGTTCTTTTCATTAAAAATGGTGTTTATTTTGCCCCAATCAATCAGATCTTATTTAACATTTGAAAGCTAACATCTGATTGGTTGGGGCAAAATTAGCACCATTTTTTTAACGATAAGGGGGGTTATTTAATAAAAGTTCTTATCGTTTAAAATGGTGCTAATTTAGCCCCAACCAATCAGAACTTATGTAACATTTGAAAGCTAATATCTGATTGGTTGGGGCAAAATTAGCACCATTTTAAATGATAAGAACTTTTATTGAATCTCCCTGAAGAACTTTTATTGAATCTTCCTGATATTGTTTTAAAATGTTTCTTTTTTTGCTTAATGACACTGTAAAATAAAGAAAAGAAATAATATAAAACCATGCTAGTTGTATATTATATATCACATCGTGATGTCATAATGATTAAGATGGGATTTGCATTTTAATTGCATGCAAAGGGTAAGACTATATTGGATCACAATATATAATGCTATTGTGTTACTGCATAGTTAGTTTTTGCAAAGTGCTTATTCGTACCCTTAAAAGTACAACAGAAAAAATATTAAAGAGTTATGGAAACCAAATGAGCTTTAGAATTAAAGAAAAACATTCACTTGCAGGTAGAGATGGGCAAACTTTCAAACTTTCGAACTATATGGAAAGTTCGAAAGTTCGAAAATGGACCCATTAAAGTCAATGGGAGTTAAATAGTTTGAAAAGTTTGAATGACATACAATTAAAATATCAATGGTAACTTAATGTAAATGGCTGTGGGACCTGGGACATGGTCTGGGGAACATGTTCGAATATCCAGGACTTTCGAAAAATCGATTTTACTTTCATGCACGCTACTTCCAAGCTCCCATGTTCGAACATTCGATAATTATCCCATGAAAGACTCGCAGATTCGATAATTCGATATTTACTTGCATATTGGTATAATATACATTTTACTCGCATATTTGATATTTACTGGCATATTGGTATAATAGACATTTTACTTACGGATTTGATAATTCGATATTTACTCGCGTATTGGTATACTAGACATTTTACTCGCGGATTCCATAATTCGATAATTATTGAAATTTGATAATTATTGAAAGTCCGGAAAATATTGAAAGTCCGAGAAATCCGGGTCCAGGATAGTTCGAGAAGCCCGAGTCCGTTCGAACTCGAATAGTTTGGCTCAAACTCGGGTTCAAGTTCTAGTCCAGTTTTCTAGTTTTCTCCATGGTTAAAGGGTATCTCCACCCCTAAAATATACTTTTTACATAGTGTAGGGCACTCCTTCCTACCCCAAACTGCCAATATTAATTTTGTAAAACAAGCCCCAGAAATAAATTTACAGTGCTTCGTTCACCCGGCACTCTGGTCCCAGCTCTCTGCTAGCTGTAAGTAGAGGGTCCGGACCAGCAGCCATGTCTGTGATTGGCTAGCTGGTAGGATTTTTTTACAAAAGTAAATAGGCGGTTGGGGTGGGCTTGGGTGGGCTACACTATGAAAAAGGCTTTTATAGGTTGAATAAAGAAGCAAACAGAAGGGACCTAGAGGGAGGGGGTGGGGAGGTGTCAAAGGACAAGGAAGTAGCAGGGACTGGATGACACACAGACAGCTCCTTCTCTTCACTTTTTACAAATTGTAACAGGCACTGCAGGAGAACCATAAGGAGAAGAGATGTAAGGTAAGGATTTTTTTAGCACTACCTAGTGGTGCATAGTGGTGGGTTAAATTTTAATTTTGGGGGTGGACATGCCCTTTAATGGACATGCAAACTGGGGAAAATTGTTTTTTAACTAGTCACACAGTAATCGGCACACTACATGCAGAAACTATCCATTTTATAAGATTAAAAGTTATTTATCTGTCACTGCATAGCTAATTGATTCAGCATTAAGAACAGGAAAAGGAATAAGCATTATCAGTTACTCTGTGCAGATAAAAAAATCCTGCAGTTAGCAGCTGTGCACTACCTAAAGAATTCAATTACAAAGTGCCCCCCCACACACACACACTCCTTCAAACCCCTACAGCTGAAAGGAAATCTTATTTGATTCAAGCAGTAATTACATCTCCCAGTGCTCCTTACCTTCCCTTAGCAATGCAGTTTTACTTTCACTTTCACTATAACACAAAATCACTAGGTGAATGCTATTGGCTGTAGTGAGGCACAGATCACTTCCACTGCACATGCTCCACACTCCACTTGTGCCTCAGTTTTCGTGGGGGTGGATACATAGAGAGGAGAAGTGCATACTTACTAGGAGTGAGCTGAACAGGACATGAGGAGATCTAGTGACAGGGAGCACTGAAACCAAAAGGGATCAAGTTCCTGAAAAAACTAAAAACTAAAAATATAGAAAAGTCATTTTTTCATTTTAGTGTCCCTTTAAAAGATTTTACTACAAATTGGAGGTAGATTGATTATGTGTTTTAAAAATCACATGGAGGTGAAAGTTATTTTAACAGAATTTTTTCAGTGGAACAGATTCATGATCAGTCGCAGTTGACAGAGAGCATGACATAAAGTGTCTTCACAGATCTTTGTCAGTAAAAAGCATTTTTTAAAAGCTGCCTCATTCTAAACGATGAGACTGGAATGGCAATGAGAACATTCTAGAGGGTTTAACAAGATGACAACAATTTCACATTAAAAAAAGAGATTCTACTCTTGTGTGTCTTTCAATCAGTAGGAAAAACTTGTGATTCTGAGCATGAGCAGAGGAAAGAGACTATTTTCATCTTACAGTAAAGTCATTCAGGCTGTCATTTCTCTCATAAATTCTCCTGACATTTAATAGTAAAAAGGAGAAAGCTTACACCTGGTTTGTGAAACATAAGGCATCTTGATAATATCAGTTCACTGACATGCATGTTCATTGAGTGCTGGACTGTTTCTCTAAATTTAAAACAATAGATGCTGTCAGAAAATAAAGGTTAAGGCAGTCTGTGCATTTCCCTATATAACAAAATATTAGAAATGGACTGTGTACTCTATGTATTACCATTACTAAGTGTTTTACGCTAATATAAAGCTTTTATATCTATTTGTTTCTTGCTGCAACATAAAAACAGTAGCAATGTAAAACAATGTTGAGATACAAAACAATTTTAGGAATTTTTTTTTTAATTGTATACATTTTGTATACTTTGGTTCCATTGCCAACAATGTCAATGGGATCTCACTATTATGTTAAGTAGAGATGTCCGAACTTCGCAAAATCCGGTCCGCTCGAGAAAAAATTCGAAAATGCGAAAATCCGTGAGCGGACCCATTAAAATTAAAATACCCTTGAAATTACGAGTTTTCACGTATTTTCGAAAATTTTCGAAATTACGAGTTTTCACGTATTTTCGTGAATTTCCGAAATTACGAGTTTTCATGTATTTTCGAAAATATGTATTTTCGAAAATACAAGTAATCCTCGTAATTTCGGGAATTTTCGAAAATACGTATGTATGGAATACAAAAAAAACGCGAATCGGAAGTTCGGAAGGCGGAAAATCCGGAAAAATCCACCGTTCGCGAACAGGATAAATCCGCGGTGGATCCGAGTTCGGATCCGCGAACCGGCCATCCCTAATGTTAAGCAGTTGCAGTAAAAAAAGTCACTAAAGTGGCTCAATAATGTAGCTTTGGTACATGCCTTGCAGCATTATAATGTTATATATTTTCCAAATGGCTGCAAACAATGGAAATCTCTTAAAACCAAGCTAACGCTCAATACATTGCAAAAAAGGGTTAGCATGGGATAAAGATAGGATTTAGCTGTTTTGAATTTCAGTGCATCTACTTGTATCTTTCTTGTATTACTCTCATATTTTTGAGCATGTCAATGCATATTTGTTAGTGTCTCAAAAAAAGCTTAGTCTGAAACTTTTCTGACATTTTTTTACATTAGGATGCCAATCAGCCTCTGAGCACAGGGAGAATAAACAAACTGCATGAATACATTGTTATATGGTTGTTATCCATGTTAATTTAATATTTGAGAGAAGAGATTTCTGGGTGCACTAATCCTTTGAAGTATGGATTTATATATATAAGTATTTGGT
The DNA here is from genome assembly GCA_019447015.1 of Hymenochirus boettgeri. Classification (NCBI taxonomy): domain Eukaryota; kingdom Metazoa; phylum Chordata; class Amphibia; order Anura; family Pipidae; genus Hymenochirus; species Hymenochirus boettgeri. Next base: position 159,774,476 of record CM033475.1, read on the forward strand.
TGTAGTCAGTTTCCTAATTGCACATGTTTCAAGATAACTAGCTGGAATACTGATTGGGTGAGGCATTTACAGGTATAAGAATTTGTAGTCTATTCCTCTTGACCTGAAAAGCACATTTTCTGTCTAGCACTTTATTGACAAGAGTGGCATTTTGAAAAGGGCGCTGGCACGAGAAGCTATAAAAATGTATCATCTGCTCTTTAAATCTCATTAGCTCATTAAAATAATTGTCCTTATCTGATTGTTATCAAGATTAATAGGGCAAGCAGTGAAAGAAATTAAAACTCACTGTGAAGCATAACTAAGAATGTCTTTGACTCTCTTCAGCGGAAAAGGTGAGTCTGTGGCTAATGAGGCCTAGGTAATTAAATGCAACGCAAAGCAGCAAAAAAGATAAATTGAGAGCCAAGCTGACATTTCTTCTATATTACAAGACAATACTTATTTGCATACTATACTGCATATGTAGCATAGGAGATTTAAGAAGAATATAAATAACATGTTCAGAATTCAGAATTTGAGCTGAGAAAGCAAGTTGGATAATTAGCGTACAACTTCAAAACTAAACTTTAAGTCCCATTGATCTATTTGAATACAACAGATAATTTACACCAATGTACCTTAAACTTTTACAATAATTAGATTAACAATTGTATGTCAAAACAAAATCCATGTCCTAAAATAATTATTACAAGATGCCCCAAACTCTTTAGTAATGTTGTAAATGTTGTAAGTAATTGTAAAACCTGAAATTTCAAATTCTTATAACATATAGTCTTAGATTTTTCTCAAGCACCCACTAAAACACAGTGGAATACATGGTGGATTCTATGATAGCAATCTGGCAAGGACCTGCTGCAGCAGAGAATCCTCAACCTAGACAATTCCACTTCCACATGCTTTATAATTGGTATGAGGTTCTTTTACTGGAATGCTGTTTAGACCAAAAATGCGCTCTGTTCTCGTGCTCAAATGATTATATTTTAGACTCCTCTGTCCAAAGAACATTATTCCTGAAATCCTGGTCTTTTTCTACATTCTTAGGGAGCAAATATTTCTGCTTTTCACACCAACCATGTACATTAAAGTGTATGAACACCCTAAAATGAACAATTTTCTGTAGTGTAGGCATCCCTCTCCCAACCCTAACTGCATGCTTTTAATTCTAAAAATGTCCCCAGAAATGTACTTACCAGATGGGGTTCCCTCGGCTTCAGTCTCTAATACAACTTCTGGGAACGGAGTTGCATTAGGGGCTTGACCGATAGCCACGTATGTGGTATTAGTTTATTCAAGGGATCCTGGTCTGGGAAACAAGTTTCTGTGGACTTTACCATGTGGTAAGGGTTGGGAGGGGGATGCCTACACTACAGAAAATAAAAAAAAAACAAAGAAACAACAAAACTGCAGCATGGAGGGATCCATGGGATCCATCAGACTTATAATCTGCTACTATCTTCTCTGTAACTTGTAGACCATATTTTATAGGGTTTCTTTTGGGTGTGATGCCAGTAAGCATACACAAGCTTGCACGCATTTGCGCATGACATCATCATGGGCGTGACCCGTACCTGCCTGCCTTCCATTGGCTAGAGGACCCGGCTGGCTAGCCAACCCGGAATCTCCTCCCGGTTATCTCCTATTGGATGAGGAGTTAGACCACGGAGGAGCCAAATGCCGATCCTTACAAAACCTATACTTTTTAATATTCTTCTCTAGTAAGTTGCATTTAGTACATGTAAGTATTATATTCTGTAACTAAGAAGGCTTTCATGTTGTTGCCAATACAACTCACAGCTCATGTAGTCTTTAGAGCCTTGTGTGCATGTGCACTTTTTGGACACACACCCTGATACCAGTATTCACTGCCTCTATGCACAATTTGAAACCCCATGAGAAGACTTTAAAAGCTGCTTGTTACCCTGCAATTTATTTACCTGCCAGTGTGAATTGCATACAGCCTTCCTGGTTTAATACAAAATATTCAGCTCGTTTTTTAATTCTGTTTCTAGAAAAAGATTAAGCTTCTAAATGTATTTTTGTTCTTTGCATATGCAGTGGTGGTTCACCAGTTCGTTAGGTCATGGATTCAAATCCCCAGACTTTTTTGCTTCCTTTTTGGTGCTAGCAAAAGATGACGCTTCTACATGTGCCAATTTCTATGTGGTAGCTCTATTGGGATAGTGGCATAAAGCTTTTCTTTAATTAAGAAAGTAAATAAGGTTGCAGTTTCAATTCCCCAGAATTTATTTTATCACTGAAATGTTAATATTCTTTTTCTTATATCCAAGCTTTTATCATTGTTAGAGACAGGAGCATTAAAACATGTTTACGCAAAAACCTAATTAAAATCCATGTTATGTGTCAGGGAGAGGGGGGATTGTTGTGCTGTTATAATATTGGCTGTCAGCTTCTAGGAAAAAAGGCTACAACTTCCTTGTTTTGATCTCACTATAAAGCATGTGACCTGTACTGTGTACGATTAGTGGGGAGTCACCCAGCTAAGGTGGATTATGGGAACTGACGACTAGTACCCACAGGTTAATTTCATAAATCACCCAGCAGCCACAACAAGCTTGTATCTGCTCTGTCTATTGGGACAATATTGTCAGCCATCTTTTGTTATCTTTAAATGGAAAGTTCAGTGGAATATATCATTATTTTTATATATTACATTATATTTTTATATTACACATACCTGGTTATTCAACATATTTTCTTCCATTTTGAAAAATCAGTTAAATTTATACCCCTTGCTATTCCCTGCTATTGACATTAGTGAGCTGACATTTCAGGTTCTGTAACTGTTCTTCTTTGTCCCAGAATGCATACTACCTTGGAATGTTTCTAACAGTAATGGGCAGGTTAAGGTCATTAGGATGGAAAAAGACTGTATTTTCACTGAACTTTAAATAGGGCCAACCTCCTTCAAAGTTGAGTAGCAATGTAATCATGTGAAACTGGTGTGATACACCTGTAGGTAATTTGAGCCAATTTTGTGGGACTAAATATGGGCGTGTCCTGATTTATTTCCCATGAGAAATGTTTATCAAAACTTATATAACTTTAATCTCCCAGTATTATTTAAAAAAAAAAATTAAAATAAAATATCAATATATCCAAATTTTTTACATAAACAGTCTTTCATAGGGTGTCATATTTTTTCCCCTCATGATGATATATCAATAGGACTTCCATTACATGTAATTGTATGTTATTCTGATGAGTGCTTCCATGGTCTCATATTTGTAATAAAAATATTCAACCATTTGTTTTTCCTTGTTTATTATTGTATTTTCTAATGATCTGTTTAATCAAATTGAATGTACAGTTCATTAAAAGTATAAAAATGGATCATTAGGTCATCTAGGTTATAAAGCAAAATGTACAAATTCCTTTTATATCCTGCTCGGTATCCTAAGCTGTTAAACCCGATAAGCTTAGATAACACAGAACAACCCAGTAGCCAGTGTTTCAAACAAGTAAAATAAGAAATATGGAGATTTAGTATTGGTGATATGGCTTTGTATTATTACATTAAGCTCTTTAAATCAGGCAAACCATGTTAACTGTAAAAAGGAAATGCCATAATAAGACTAGAATATCTAACATGCTCTGAAATCCATTAATAAAAACATCTCAAACCTTTAATTCTCCACTCCTAGACTAGATCTCTGCTCTTTCTTGTAGATCAATAACCTAAAGGGCAGCAATGCTTAAAATCATTTGAGGCATTTATAACTTCTGGGAAGACGTATCTGCTAGAAAAGAACTGGATTAAAAGCTAATCCTTAGTAACTGAAAGAGAAAAGCAAACATTTAAATCAAAGCATTGGATTGTATTGTTATCATTAAAAATGACTAAGAAACCTACACATTTTGAGTTTTTTACAGAAAAATGGAAGATATTATTGCTCTAATCCTCAATATTATTGCATTCCCTGGTGTACTGTATGAGTTGGAGAAAGTGCTATTTTAGATAAAGGACTTTCAGTGACACAAATATCATTATCAGCAAGAGCAGCAATTTTGTAAGGCAATAACAAACTGTATACACTTACTTTTAAATTGAGGAACATAAAGGTTTATTCAGCATACCTTGTAGACAGCACAATTAATATATCTGAATGTAACCAAAGCATTGTGTTAAGATTTGCAAATTAATGGGAGACAAAATTTCTTTTAGCAGTCAAAAAAATGAAAACAAAATTCCCTGTACAATAATTTAGAATGTTCACAATGTAGAAAATGGGCAGCATTCCAAAAGGAAGTCAACAATGTTTTTATTATTTAGTCTAAAATACCTAAAGCTTACTCATGATGAAGAGAGAACACATTGAATTTAAAAAGGAAATATTGAAAGCTAATTAGAATTAACTTTAGCAGTCACACCTCCAAAAGATTTTCAATTATATTTGAACCTACATTCTGGTTTGTGGGAGTATAGAGTGATGCATAGAAATATATATGGGGATTTATCCGTTGTATTCAGTTAGATCAACTGGACTTGAAGTTTAGTTCTTGAAGACGTTTAGCTAGTCATCCGATTGGCTTTCTCAATTTAGAATGCAAGGTGTGGATGCATTGAGGATAACACACTGGCCTTCTTGGTCTGATTGGTAGAAGTCAGGGAGAATGGTAAACTGGAAGTAGAGGTTTACAAAAAAGCAACCCATGCAGACCAGTATTTGATGTTTGACTCCCACAACCCAATTTGGGTGTCATCAGAACTAGAGATGGGAATCTGTGTCCAACTCGGAACCCCTTGGTTCCGAAATCTGAATGATCCAGAACCTGGACAGATTGTCTGGATTTTGGGACTTTGGATCCTATTTTCTATTATTATCGAGCATTATCGATAATCCTCAAAAATACAATCGGAAACTCAAAAGTATTCTCCGAACGTATTTTTGAGGATTATTGAGCCTTCAAGGCTAATTTCGAAAATAGCCATGAGCATTTGATAATAATCGAAAATTCGTTCTGTTTTCAGATTTTCAGATCTTCTGGATTTTCCCAATATCTGAAAATCTGAAAACGCAATGCCATCACGGCCATCTCTAATGAGAACCCTGCAACACAGAGCAGAGAATATTACCACTAGCAAAGAGGCAAAGGCAAATAAAATTAAACATTTCAGAGGATCCCTTAAAACTTGTGGATTTCCGGACTGGGCCTTTGTCAAAAGAAGTAGAAGGAAAGAAAAGAACACGGATATCAACAAGGAAGGGGGAAAACAAGACAGGAGAAAAAATATGGTCATCCCATATGTAGCAGGGGTCTCTGAAAAGAATTTTCAAAAAACACTGTATCCCAATCTGCTTTAAACCAAACAACGCACTGAGGCATCAATTGGTACATCCGAAAGACCCAGTACCAAAACACAAGAAATGCAACATCATATACGCAGTGTAGTGCAGTGAGGAGTTCTGATTTGTATGTGGGGGAGACCAAAATGGCAATTGCACCAACGCATGGCCCAGCACAGAAGAGCGAATCCCTTGGGTCAGGACTCAGCCGTGTACCTGCATGAAAAGAAGGAAAATGTTCAAGAGAGGCCATTTGTGTGAAAATGAAGAAACCAAGCCTGAATAGAGGTGGGAGGTTCGATACCAACTGTCTGCCATGTACAATGCTGTTTTGACACCTTACCATGGGCAGTTTTAATAACACCCCTTAGCCTCAATGCATCCATACCTTGCATTCATAAGATCCCTAAAACCTGGCTGTGATATGCTAATTGAGAATTTCAAGGGTACCTATATTGTCAACAGATTCTTGTACACGTCATTCTGAATTGAGAATGCCAGTCAGATGACTAGCAAAATGTCTTCAAGGACTAAGCTTCAAGTCTAGTTGATCTAACTGAATACAACAGATATACCAGGACCTGGATGAATGAGTACCTTCACAAGCATAAATTGGGATTTTTAGGGTCCCCTGAACACATATGGGGAAGATGCCGTAATGAGCCCACTGTCACCCCTAACTGAACACAGCAAGAGCTTATGATAATAAGGCACTTAATTGACAGCTGAAATCTAAGATGCTTTCGATTTGATATCTAAAGAAACAAGGGTGTCCAGTTTAGATACCCTTTAAGGCTACCACCACATGCATAAAATTTGCAATCGTGATGTAGCACATTTAATGCTAGTTACTACGCAACTGTGCGTAGTAACTGAAACAAAAAGGCTCAGAAGCAAGCACAGGATCTGGGCAAATGAACTAGGCTCTAGTGATGAAACCTAATTAGGAACTGACAGTTTTTAAAAATTTTACAGATTTTTCTAAATTTTCAAAACTTTGAACATTTTATAAAAAAATGTAAAATTCTGAAAATAGAAAAGCTCCATTAGAAATTCAGAAATTTCTATTTAAAATTTGAAAATAACAAAAAAAAAATCACAAATTCAAAATTTAAGTCACGCAGAAGTGATGTTAAAATAAACTCACTAGTTTTGTTCTTCTCTATTAGGCACAGGATCAGGTCACTGGAACAAGCACAGGAACAAGGCACAGGACTACAAGCACAATAGGGATGTTTTAACCTGAATCTAGGTTTGGGTTGAAACTACCAGTTTTATTATAAAATTCCACCGGTCAAAACTAACAATGTAATAGAATGCAGACTGCAGACATTTCGACTATTAAAGCCTGGGTTTGATGTCATGGCTTGTGGAATGAACCCCAGTGGGTTTGTTCTTCCATGTTTTTTAAATATTCTTTAAATTAACTAGTGCAAAGACACAGTGACATAACAATTTCAACGCTGTATGATCCATGTCTAATCAATGCACTGCATTTACTACACTGGCCTTTCTGAACCACACGACATTGCAAATACCACTGGATCAGTAAGTTCCTTACAGATTTAAAGTAGAAAACCCACAGAAACAGTATGATATAGATCTGTGATCAGGGACGTAACTACCAGGGGAGCAGGTGGAGCAACCGCAGGGGCTGCCGGGAACCAAGTTACGCCACTGTCTGTGATTATTCTTTGGACAATGAATATTTATTAATGGCATGACTTAAAGGGAAACAATGTGATGTATGCTATAGTTACAGACTGAAAAAACAGCTAGAGTTTTAGCAGAAATGCCATTGCACATAAAATAAATTGTTCCTGTTCTCTGCTTCTCTTACCATAAGGCAAATGTGCTGATTAGATTAGTAACCATGACATTCACAGCTGATCTATTTACAAAGCCATGAAGCATGTATATTTTATATAGCTCAACACATAAAAAGCAGCTGGCAAATCATTACTAAAATAAACTTTTTTCTTTCATTGTCACACTTTAGGATACCACATATCACAAAGATCTTATAAAAAATAAAACCAAACAATATGAATTTTAACTTAATTTATTAACACAATAATATGTTTTCAATAATCTTTGTGTAATTGCTTATGCAACAGTATACACATTAGTCAAAATGTGAAACCAACCATCTTAAAGAGACACTATACTGAAAAAAGTACTTTGCCTCATCTTAATCTATAATTGAATTATTGTAAGTAGTACTTTCTCTGATTTGTATGTGTTGCTGCATGCCTTCAATTCAGAACACATTTTGTTTAGGAGCAGTATCCCCCTCCCTCTTTTAACTACTACCACTTCCATCCGACCTGACTTTTCCCCCCACAAACCAACTGTCAAGCCTGCACACAGCATACAGCATTCCAACTGTCAAACCTCTGTCACCACTCCAGCTACAGTAAAATTATTCAATTTTTGAGAGCAAGGAACTTGACAGCTGAAATATAAGAAGTTTTAGATTGGATATCTAAAGAAATATGGGAGCAGATCAACAAAAAAAAAAATACAGTGGTGGTTGGGAAATTATGGTCAATTTAAAATAACCTATTTTTTGGTATAGATGCCCTTTAACAGCTTGGAAATGTTAGCAAAATGTATTACAATAGTTCATACACCATTTTGAATTCATGCCTAAATATAAACGCATACACAATACATCCACATATACACTCTATGTGCCACAAAATTTTTGAGCCACGCCCCCTCCCCACTCAAATTAAGCCACACCCATCAGATAAAAAAACAGAAATAGAGATAGATAGAGATAAGAGGTAGACAGAAATACACACATTAATGACACAGAGGTCGAGTATTACATTATACTGGTGGCAAACTGGCAATTTCATCACATACTGGTAGCAAATGGGAATTTCATCATATACTGGTAGCAAATAAAACAACATTATATTCTGGTAGCAAACTGGCAATTTCATCATATACTGGTGGCAAACTGGCAATTTCATTGCATACTGGTAGCAAACTGGCAATTTCATTACATACAGATGGCAAACTGGCAATATCATTACATACAGATGGCAAACTGGCAATTTCATTACATACTGGTAGCAAATTAAAATGCCATTATATAATGGTAGCAAACTGGCAATTTTACCATATACTGGTAGCAAACTGGCAATTTTATCATATACTAGTGGCAAACTGGCAATTTCATTACATACTGGTAGCAAACTGGCAATTTCATTACATACAGGTGGCAAACTGGCAATCCCATTACATACTGGTAGCAAACTGCCAATTTCATTACATACAGGTGGCAAACTGGCAATTCCATTACATACTGGTATCAAACTGGGAATTTTTATTACATACTCGTAGCAAATAAAAATGTCATTATATACTGGTAGCAAACTGGCAATTTCATCATATACTGGTGGCAAACTGCCAATTAATAGTTTATAGTATTTGAGGCTGACTAAAGACATACATCCATCCAGTCCAACACATCTATCAATATCCTCATTTCCTGCCTAACTGTTAATCCAGAGGTAGGGAAAAAAACACCAAATTTATGAAGGGGAAATAAATTCCTTCCTGACTTCAAGTGGCAATTGGAAATTTTCCTGGATCAACTCTACTTTATGTATCAATACCAGTAACTTGCAAGATTCTTTGTTTGCAGAAACTCATCCAGCTTTTTTTTTAAACTGACCAATGAACCTGCCATAACAACGTCCACTGGAAGACAGTTCCATAGCTTTACCGTTCTCACCGTAAAAAAACCCTTTCTGAACTTGCCCCAGATAGTTTATTGTATGGCCTGTTAATGTATTAATACATACACAGTATTCATATCCCCATGCAAGTGCCTTTTCTATAGCATACATAATTGTAACTTATCAAGTCTCACTTCCTATTTAAGATCCCCTAATCCCCTTATTAATTTAGTTGTCCTTCTCTGAACCCTTTCCATATCAAAGATGTATTTTTGGACACAGGATTCCAAAATTGCACTGCATATTCCAAATGAGGCCTTACCACTGCTTTGTAAAGAGGAAGAATAACATTTTCCTCCCTTAAATCCATACCTCGCTTTATACATGACAATACCATGCTGGCTCTAGCTGTTGCTACCTGGCACTGCTTGCTATCTTTATGTTTGTTATCCACCAAAACTCCAAGATCCCTTTCCAACAGGGATTCACTTAACACAGAGCCATTAATAGTATAAGCAGCACAAGGATTTTTAAGTCCACCTTACATTTAACACTTTGAATCTCATCTGCCACTTAGCAGTCCAATGTGACAATCTATCTAAATCCCCCTGCAACAATTGCACATCTTCTGAAGTTTTTAATGGTTGACAAAGTTTTGTGTCGTCAGCAAACAATACCACTTCCATATAGAGATGTCCGAACTTCGCAAAATCCGGTCCGCTTGAGGACCCATTAAAATGAAAAATATCCTCGAAATTATGAGATTTCTCGTATTTTCGAAAATACGTATTTGGCATAGTGGCATAGTTTGCATTTGAACTTCCTAAGATTCTATAAAAGTTTCTCTGCTATTTCTGTAAAATTGTCTGCTTCTTTAGAGAAGCCATTTTATTTTCTGAATTTGAAATATTAAAGCTGCCAAACACACAGCCTAATAAGTGCATTAGAATGTCAGCATATTCATAGCATGCAATTATTTTAATGGTGCCCGAACAATAATAATGTTACTTTAACTAGCCTTTTTCATGGTGTGTTAAGAAATGTTCAGTGTAACTAGCTGAATGTTGAATGTGCTTATTTATCTGTCAGCTGTTTTCAGATACCAGCGACATTGATTGAGATAGGTTTATCATTATGAGGCAATATCTAAAGCCACATTAGTTTCTGGATGTTTTGTGCTTCCAGTAAATAAGCAACTTTCACAAATTTTAATAGCAAACCCCAAAGGTTTACAGGCACTCATTATTGATATAATAGAAAAATAGGGTCTTGCTTTTTTCTGTCATATCACATCTCTGTATATTGCCATCTCTGCTAGTTGCATGATACCTGATCAGTTTTCTGGCTTGACAATCATTCACAATAAGGTTCATTATGCTCTGTATTCATCCTGAAATAGACTGCTATTCACTTTGGGAAATTAAGGAAATCAGTCATCCATTGACACCGTACCAAGCCCGCACACATATAAAAGTACTTAGAAAAACAAGAAGATAAAATTGAAAATAACTGCAAAATGCAGTGCTGAAATAGAATTTCTGAAATGTCTACTAAGTTCTAGGGAAATGATTGAGACAATAATGCCATTAAATTAGAATTCCAGTAAGTTTAAAGGGCAAGTCCACTCCTGAAATGAAAAAAATATATATAAAGCTCCCCAAAAGCAAACACAGAGGAATGAATGCACTCTAAGACCAACCAGGGTGCAGACACCTCAGGGTTCCTCCCTTGGGAACATCAAAGTCCAAAAATAAAGTACAAACGAGGGCTGTACTTCAAATATAAAGTGATTCTTTTATTTGTGACCACATATCCACATCCACATAACTGCAATAATTTGAAAGCTAAGAGGTGTAAGAATAACATGAAATGCTGCCAGATATTCTTTAACCCCTCTTTCAGCTTCCTGATTCTTCTGGTTAGCAGCTGTCTGTAAAGGTTGTAACATCACAACCAATGACTGAATGTTATTACCCTGCCTCCCCTGAGCATGTGTAATCTTTGTGTGAACATTTAAAGTTGGGGCATATTGAATGATCTTTTGTTCCTTCCATATTACCTTTCATTTAAAAGGCATGTTCACCACCTGACAAACATTTTAGAGCATTAACAGGACCCCTAAAAGCCTACTTTCACAATTCTCTCCAGCCTTCTTGAAAGAAGATTTTTACCTTGACATTTGCTGATCTCTTGCTGCACTGTGTTGCCTCCTTAACCAGTTTGTGAGCCCTTTGTGAGCATGGGCAGCTGTAAAACAGATGGCTCATGCAGCCATCGAAAGTCATTGGCGATAACTGATAGCTAACACCAATAAAAGAAGCAAGCAACTAGTGGATTTCAAGTTAAATATTTTCTTTTAGAAATGTTGGGCAGCAGGGCCTGATTTACAACTCAGGAACATTTATGCACAGACAGCCTGGCGTTCTTAACCCCACCCCTCAAAGCAGGCCAAACCACACCTATTGTTACTTATAAAGGAGGAAAACCAGACTATATTATGTTGAGATTTGGGAACTGCAATAAACATGAACAGTTTAAAATATTATCTGTACCACAAGGGATGTCAGACATAACATAAAATAGGGTATAAAAAAAGTGTTGTGCAATTGACATGGACTATTTTCTCTGTGTGCCCTGAGTCAATGAAAACTAGGCACATGTGTAGGTTTTTATGCTAAAACCATCTAATTAAGGAACAGATCTCATTTTAGGTTTCATTAATAGAGGAGCAGCCACTGTGCATGCATGTTAATTTGGATGAAACCGTTAGGTGGCAGCAGAGAGCAGTCTGGTAGCTAAACATTTACAAACTATCTTGTATTAAAGGTATGTCCACCCCCAAAAACATTTTTTATATTTGGTTGGCAAACCCTCGACTTCATGAGGTTTATGAACAATCCAAAAGTGCTTCTAACAGTACTTAAATGCAATTCAGCACTTGAGAGAGGACCTAGACTGTCCGAAACATGTCATGGTGTGCACAATAAATGCACGTTTGTTTATAGCAATACCTGTGGGGTTGTCTAAGTTTTTGGTTGCTCTATACTACACACTTTTATTCTAACAGTACTTACCCAGCCTTCTTTCCCCCGGGATGCTTCTGCTTGCTTCCGTGCCGGACCAGCAGCTTTTCCTGTGAAATCTAGCTTTGCCAAATAGACTACTATGTAGCACAAAACTTAATGCCTAATTGAATGGATGTGCAAACTGGAGCTTTTAACCTGACCATGATCCCACAATACAGTAAATCTCACAAAGGGATTTACCGCACAACGGGATCTAGGACAGGTAAGCCTGTTTGCTTACTACATCGTCCCCTAAATTATTGTACACATTTGCCAATCCAGGACATAGTAGTTGTATAAAGAAGCATAAGATTATTTGTGAGTAAATATCCTTATGAAAGGTAGTTCAAAGTTAAATGTATTATCATTTACAAACTGTTAACATACAGGGTTATTCAGTTAAAGTTCTTATCGTTTAAAACGGTGCTAATTTTGCCCCAACCAATCAGATCTTATTTAACATTTGAAAGCTAACATCTGATTGGTTGGGGCAAAATTAGCACCATTTTAAAAGATAAGAACTTTTATTGAATCTCCCTGATATAGTGTTGTATTTTCATCTCATTTACATTTCCTTCTATTTCGTTTATGATTGTTTCCTTTGTTTTTTGTTATACTTTTTTTTTTATGGCTTTGGTAGTAATGCGACATTTGCTTTGGGAGTCTACTTAAAGTTTTATTGTTATAATGAAACTTTTAATAGGCAGAACCAGGGATTACTGTATGTTATCACTTACTCTTTACTCACATTTACTCTTATATGATATTTATGTAAATAAAGGTGTTCCACATGTACTCAAATAAGATTAATTTTATCCTCTCAAAGATATGTTGCATTTGAGGCTAAGGATTTTTTGTAATTAATCTCAGCAATTCTCTGTGAGTTATGGTTTAATTTTCATATTTTATCCTTATTCTGAAGAAAATTAGTTTCTATTTGAAGAGAAGCAAGAGATCTCTCAGTACAAATAGTTTGGACCAGATAGAGATGAGTTCTAGGTCGATTCGACACAGAACCCCTTGGTTCCGAAACTGGGGGTATCGTTTGGACTTTGGACCCCATTTATGATGATTATCAAATGTACAAGGTTATTTTCGGTAATACTCTTAAATAACCCTGCAATATAATCTTTCAAAATACAATCGGAAACTCAAAAGTGGTTTCCGATCATATTTTTGAGGGTTATCAAAGGTTTAAGGTTATTTTCGAGAATTACCAAATATAAACTTGTTATAGGAAAACAACTACCTTGGATACAAAAGGAGGGAAATGTCACTTCATCAAACAAGGAAGAATGGGTGAGAAACTTGTCTAACAGGACCCTGACCCAGCCAGAAATGGAAGTCCTTGCTAAGGGCTTGAATTTTGCCATCACTCCTAAAGCCATCCCTGTGGTGGATATTATAGCAGCCACAGAAGCCCCAATTCACAATAATAAGGTACCACAGATTGAGGCAGAACAACTTCACCTTAAGGTATCTGCAGCCTTAGCCAGTGCTAAAACTCCTTCATCTAACCTGACCCCACAGGAAAGAAGAGCCTTAACATCACTCAAAAAAGATTCCAGTATCACCATTCTACCGGCAGACAAGGGAAGATGCACAGTGGTACTCCACACCTCAGACTACCATGATAAGGTGACCATGCTCCTGGCCGTTAACAACACATATGAGGCTTTAGCAAGGAATCCCACCAGCCGTTACAAGAAAAGCGTCATAGACTTACTACAGCAGCTTCAAAAGGATAAAGCCATTGATCGAGCAATGTATCATCGCCTTTACCCTGGTTAGGGCACATCCATGCATATATGGACTCCCAAAGATACATAAGGAAGGGGCACCACTAAGACCTATAGTCAGCAGCATCAACTCTGTAACATACAAGGTAGCAAAATACCTAGCCAACATCTTAGGACCATTGGTGGGAAGTTCTAAGCATCACATCCAGAACTCTCAGGATTTCACCAACAAGATTTAAGATATAGTACTTGGTGCAGAAGAAACTATGGTGTCCTATGATGTGACATCTCTCTTCACCTGTATACCCACCAAGCAGGCTGTTGACATGGTGAGAAAATGGCTAGGCCAAGACTGCACTCTTACCAGCAGAACTGATCTCAACCCAGAACAGGTGTGTTCCTTACTGGACTTGTGCCTGAATACCACCTATTTCAAATACAGGGATAAGTTCTATAAGCAAAAACACGGATGAGCTATGGGATCTCCAGTTTCACCCATTGTGGCCAAACTTTATATGGAGGAGGTAGAAAAACAGGCGCTTAATAACTTTAAGGGAATAGCACCCAGCCACTGGTTCAGATATGTGGATGACACCTGGGTTAAAATCCACCAGAAGGAAGTACAAGCTTTCACAGAACACATAAATGTGGTAGACCAAAACATCAAATTTACAAAGGAAGAGTTACAAAACAACAAACTGGCTTTCTTGGACTGCTTGGTAGAAGTTAAGAAAAATGGTAAACTGGAAGTAGAGGTTTACAGAAAACCAACACACACAGATCAGTATTTGATGTTTGACTCCCACCACCCTTTAGATCACAAGCTGTGTGTCATATGAACCCTGCAACACAGAGCTGAGAACATCCCCACTAGCACAGAGGCGAAGGCTAAAGAAATGAAACATCTCAGAGGAGCCCTTAAAACTTGTGGATATCCAGACTCGGCCTTTGTCAAAAGAAGTAGAAGGAAAGAAAAGAACACGAATACCAACAGTGAAGGAGAAAAGCAAGACAGGAGAAAGAACATGGTCATCCCATATGTAACAGGGGTCTCCGAGAAATAAAGAAGAATTTTTAAAAAACACCGTATCCCTGTCTGCTTTAAACCGAACAACACACTGAGGCAGCAATTGGTACATCCAAAGACCCAATACCGAAACACAAGAAAAGCGACATCATATACGCAGTGCAATGCAGTGAAGAATGCTCTGATTTGTATGTGGGGGAGACCAAACAGCAACTGCATCAACGTATGGCCCAGCACAGAAGAGCCAATTCCTCGGGTCAGGACTCAGCCGTGTACCTGCATCTTAAGGATAAAGGACATACCTTTGAAGATTGTAATGTTAACATATTGGCAAAGGAACGTGACTGGTTCAAGAGAGGTGTTAAGGAGGCCATTTATGTGAAAATAAAGAAACCAAGCCAAATAGAGGTGGGGGGGTTCGACACCAACTGTCTGCCATGTACAATGCTGTTTTGACACCTTACTCTGGGCGTTCCTATAACACCTCTTAGCCAGTAGCCACTATCCAATCACGCCCCTTAACACTTGGCTGTGATATGCTAATTGGGATTTTCCAGGGTACATAATTGCCAAAGATTCTTGTACAAGTCATTCTGAATTGAGAAAGCCAGTCGGATGACTAGCGAAACGTCTTCAAGAACTAAACTTCAAGTCCCAACTGAAGTCCCAAAATTACTTTCCGTTTTCGGAATTTTGAAACTTTAGGTTTTTGCCAAGATCGATAAATTTGATAACGGAACAAAACTTACCAGTTTTGGCCATCTCTAGGACCAGACCCAGGAAAGTGCAGTGTTGTGTGGAACATTAGGGGTAGGCATGGGTCTTATTAAGGGAAATTGTTGCTCTATACAGTATGTTCCTGCCTGATTCATTTGCAGTACTGCATCTGGGGCACCTATAGTTTTATTACTTGGGCAACTCTGTTGTAAAAAGTATGTGTTATACCATAGATGTATTCATTATTAAACTTGCTTAACTGAGGTTAGCTATTCATAGAACCGAACCAAACCCGAGTTTGATCCAAACTTTTATAGTGCAGACAAACTTGAACTATTCAAACTTTCTGAACCCTTGAATGGAATGTTCAATTTTTGGTAACCCTCAAATGTATTGTTCAGATTTGGTAACCCTCATATGTATTGTTCAGTAACCCTCAAATTGGCCATAACCCTCGAGTGTAGCATGCGGAAACCCAGCAATTGCCCGATTGTGGGGGGAAAGAAGTGTTTAAACGTGTTTTGGTAATATGGACATGTCCCCAGACATTTTCCAGGTGCCACAGCCATTTACAGTAAGTTAAAATTGCTATCTTATTTGTAATTAATCCAAACTTTTCGAACTTTTCTCTCCCGTTGACTTTAATGGGTTCATTTTCGAACTTCTGAACTTTTACTGATGTTCTGAAACAAACTGAACTCCAGGAAGTTCAGCCATCTCTATAGATAACATCTGAAAGATTGCTGCAGATTATTAGCAGGGGCAAACATTTGCAGCTATAATTGAATCAGCCCCTCTGTGTCATTGATTGATCTGTTCATTATTAGGGATTGCCGGTTTGCGGATCCGAACGCGGAACAGCTGCGGACTTATCCCGTTCACGAACAGCGGGTTTTTCCAGATTTTCCGCCTTCCGAACTTCTGAACCACGGATTTCTCGTATTTTCCAAAATTTTCGAAATTACAAGGATTTCTCGTATTTTCGAAAATACGAGAAATCTCGTAATTTTGAAAATTTCCGAAAATACAAGGATTTCTCGTATTTTCGGAAATGCGTATTTTCGAAAATTTTCGAAATTACGAGGATTCCTCGTATTTTCGGAAATACGTATTTTAGAAAATTTTTGAAATTACGAGGATTTCTCGTATTTCCGAGTTTTTTTTAATTTTAATGGGAATTTTTTAGAAAATTTGCAGATCCTCGAGCAGAACGGATTTTGTGAAGTTCAAACATCTCTATTCATTATCAATCATTGGTACCCAGCAATGTACCTTCTGACTTTTATTATACCCTGTGTGTGCAACAAAATTCCATGTGTGCAAAATTTTTCAAGAAAAATTAAATTTCAACAATGGAGCTATTGTGGGCTTTTTAAAGTTCAAGCTAAAACTAATTATCCTGAATTTTCTTTCTTTCTTTCTTTTTTTTTTATATAAAAAAATGATTCTCCTCCCCCCAGTATAAAATTGATTTTCCTCATCCCAGTATAAAATTAATTCTCCTCATCCCCCAGTTTAAAATTGATTCTCCTCACCCCCAGCCATTATACAATGAATTCTTCTCTTTCCCAAGTATAAAATGAATTCTCCTCACCCCCAGTATAAAATTGATTCTCCTCACCTCCAATATAAATCTAATTTTCCTCATCCCCCAGTATAAAATTGATTATCTTTACCCCCAGTATAAAATTGATTAACTTCACCCCCCAGTATAAAACTAATTCTCCTCATCCCTTAGTATAAAATTGATTCTCCTCAACCCCAGGATAAAATCAATTCTCCTCATCCCCCAGTATAAAATTGATTCTCCTCACCCCAGTATAAAATTAATTCTCCCCCCCCCTAAATAAAACTGAATTCCTTCCCCAAGTATAACATACATTTTTTCTCTACCCAGTATTAAATTGATTTTCCTCACCCCCAGTATAAAATTGATTCTGCTTCCCCCCCCCCCCAGAATAAAATTAATTGTCTTACCCTCAAGTATAAAATTGATTTTCCTTACCCAAGTCTAAAATACATTTTACTCCCCCCAGTATCAAATTTATTATCCTCAGCCCCCAATTGATTCTCTTCAGCCCAATTGATTCTCCCCCAGAATAAAATTGATTCACTTACCCCCAATTAAAAAAAATATTTCCCTTACCTAAGTATAAAATACATTTTTCTCCCCAGTGCCAAATTGTTTCTCCTCACCCCCAGTATAAAATTGATTCTGCTTCCCCCCCAGAATAAAATTAATTGTCTTATCCTCAAGTATAAAATTGATTTTCCTTACCCAAGTCTAAAATACATTTTACTCCCCCCAGACATCCTCAACAGAATTGAATCTATGGCTTCGTAAGATTGCCTCCAATATCAAACAGGTAATGGAAGCTTTTCATGCAGAAGAGAGAGCTATAGACCTTAAAGATCTTTGCATGGGTACCGATAGCATTCCTTTACAGAAGAGTTTAGGTTTGAGCTAGGATCTAGAAACAGACAGTTTTGTGTCTCCAGAGAAAAATATATTTTACACACAGAGGATTTTTTTCTACAGTAAACAGTCTTTACGATCCCCTTGGATTTTTAGCACCCATAAAAAATAAAAGGTAAAGCCTTAGTTTGTGAACTGTCATGTAGAAAGAATGAATGGGATACATTACTCCCACCAGAAAAATTGTGTGAATGGGTTCGATGGAAAGAGCCTCTACAAACACACAGAATATATGTATCATTTCGGCTTTGCTATGGGAAGTCCAAGACCAGCACAAACAATTCTTCCTCTGGAGTTATGTGCTGCCATAATGGCAGTTCAACTGTACGAGCTAATTCTAGGTGACATAGATATGGACATAAATGCTTTAAAATTCTTTACGGACAGCAAAACTGTCCTAGGTTACATCTGCAATACCACAAGAAGATTCTATTTATATGTTTCTAACAGGGTGAATCCAATTAGACAATTGATACATCCTCATCACTGGTTCTATGTGCCCACAGATAAAAATTCTGCAGATTATGCTACTAGGCCCACACAGGTAGCCTGCCTTCAGAACTCTCTGATTTTCAGGCCCATTTTTTTTTCTACCAACCCAATAAACAGAATTCAGATGGAAAAAAATTACCCTCTCATAGCCTGAAGTTGATCTGAACATTAAATCAGATCAGATCATGCCAGCTTATGCAATAGGACTAAAGCCACTCTTCATTGACATTGTTTTGAGAGATTTTTTTGGTAGGCATTAGTTAAGATTATAGTTAAACCCTTCCATTTTGCCAAAGAATTCACGTACAAAATAGATAACCAACCTGAAAAATAAAAAAAAATTCCACAAGCAAGCAAGAACTTTCTCAAGCAAAAATTGTGATAATTTCATCTGTGCAACAGAAAAACGTTGCCACTTTGTTGTGGCCATATCAAAAGACCAAATGTCATTTCCGAAGCAAAGCCATCTTAAGAAATTAAGTCCTATGATAGACAAAGGTGATCTAATAACAGTTGGTGGACATCTTTCCTTTGCAAGAAGAAAAGCAGCCTACATATTTAAGAAAAAGGCTGCATATGGGTCTTTAATCCTCCTAACACATCTCACATGGGTGGTGTTTGGGAGAGTCTGATAGGTGTAGCTAAACATGTTTTGGATGCAATATTACTCCAAGGTAAACCTCTTCATCTGACTCATGAGACTTTAGGTACTTTCATAGCAGAAGTCATGGCTATCATAAATGCAAGACCCTTGGTACTAGTATCTGCAGACTGACACTCCAGCCATGCTATTGACTCAAAAGTTAAACCCTTTGTTGGCTCCTACTGGTAGCTTTGAAACACAGGAGTTTCATGTAAAACAATGGAAATAAGTTCAAAGTCTGGCTGACACATTCTGATAGAGATGGAGAAGGGAATACATGTCCACATTACAAAGTCGCAGAAAATGGACTCAAGAAAACCAAATATAGGAGATGTTGTGTTGCTAAAGGATAGTCAAAACATCAGAAATGAATGGCCATCAGTTATGGATATAATTGTTATTCTTTCAGAGACTTGTTAGAGTTGTAACCATAATGTGTTATTTCTGTGTTTTTATGTCAGAATTTATAGTGGCACAACATATTATGCCAGGCAGGGAGTGTGTTGCCTCCTAGGTAGATTATGTTAAATCCTGTGTCATTCATCTGTATGCTGTATGTTGACCACTCTCATTATTGCAATTAGGTAATACAGCTTGTAAATTATTATTAAAGTTTATAGCTACATATCCAGGAAGTTATTTACTTAGCAAGCAGTGAAGTAATTACCACCCCCTCAACCACGGTGGGGCCCGGACAGCAGTAGGGCCCACCATGAGCCCATAATCTTTGCAGCAAACAGCTGTTTTTAAAATTCTAGTTCGGTTACGGATGTTTCCTTCATACATGCGATCAGTTGTTTAAAACCGTCTGGTCGCTGCAGAGATCATGGAGGCTGCAGAGATCATGGAGAGAGGAGGGGGTCAGGGGCCTGGCCTCCAACTCATGGGGAGGCCCGGGCCCCTGCAGGTACGCCCCTGCTAGCAAGGTCATTATCCATGTTGATGATCATTTCTCATGATGAACTGAGTAAGTTAGTGATCTCTAAGGCTTGAGGTAAGAAGTTTCTTACCTCAAACCTTAGAGATCACTAACACTCTATTAGCAAATGTGCATAATTAACAGTTACAGTTTTCTTTGTGTATGGTTCTGTGTATATATACTGATACTATGTCATTTGTATTGAATTTCACAAAATTATATAATCTATAGTATTGACCAGTAAACATTACAAAAAAGCAACCTCTTTTTATTGAAGATTCTGATTATTATTTAGCTGTCAAGCTGCACACGCACAGTACAATGCACCCAGGGCAGTACAATTTATTTCTTTCATATTTTGAATATTTTTTTTTAATGTTTGTTATATTTTCTCTTTTTTTTTACCTTTTGTTTTGGTCTGTATTTATGTAATTTTGTGTATTTTTGAAGCCTGTCAATAAACTACTTGGGGTACAGATTTTTTTTTTTATACAGTATATTCACATAATTGACTTTCATGTTTTTCATCATTCGTGTTTGTTCTTTGGGATGTCAGAACTGTTTGAAATTATTACAGATTTACCATTATGATTTTAAACTCAGAAGTTGTTATATACAGTCCTATTGAGGCACAGAGTACTGTACCTGATGATCAGCATCTTACAAGACAATCAAACAGGGCAAAAAAGATTTAAAGAAATGTAAGTAAAGATCACCAATAGACACACAGGGAGATTCTATAAAAGTTCTTATTGTTAAGAATGGTGCTAATTTTGCCCCAACAAATCACAGCTTATTTAACATTTGAAAGCTAACATCTGATTGGTTGGGGCAAAATTAGCACCATTTTAAACGATAAGAACTTTTATTTAATAACCATGAAAATGTAATAAATATACACTGGACTAGCTTTATTTTGTTGTTGTTTTTTTCTCTTTGCATGTGAAATCAAAACTTCTTGATATCACATGTAAGCTTTAGCTTACATCTTTTGTTTTTTCTTGTATGCTGGTGCTTATATTGCACCTCTACCTCACTCTAGGACTTGTTTACTGACCAGTGCCCTGTCTATATTTTTTCTGTGTTCTGAAAAACTGGTAATCCAATTAAACACGAACAAACCGGATTAAACCAATTAAACACATCTTATTTTTAGATTTAAAAGATCCCGCAAACATGCACTGGAAATTTCTGATTAACACACAGGGTTTTAAAGATTAATTTATTTTGGTTGTTCCTCTCAGAAGCTCAATACAAAGGAAAATATGCAATTATAGCTGAAAGGGAGTGATTCCTCCCATCCCAATCACTATGCATTGTTTTCTCCCTCTGTCTTTCATCACCAAAAGAATATTTGTTAATTAAACTAGAACTAAACTCTACTCTTCTCCTCTACTGTCATGTTAATAATTTTTAAAGGAAAGGACTGTGTTTTCTAAATTTAGGTTAGCCAAATCAGAATGTTTTTTCTGAGGAGCACTACAGAGTTAAACAAAACTGCTTTGTTTTGGTCTGAATGCTGCTTCCTTACTTGTCAGCTAACTAAAGCTAGGTACACACAGTACAGATCATTAAAAGATCTGCATACACACAGTCCCAAACTTTCTCCCTATGCACATCATCCTCTATAGGGAGTCTAGCGTGGCAGACGGAAATTTTCGGTCTTTCCAAACGAGCGTTTGGCTGTCCCAATCATTCTGTGGCCGTGCGCTTGTTCAGAAAACAAAGGTAAACACAGTAGCAATATCGTTACTGTGTGTACCCAGCTTAAATCAATGAGAATGTGCCCTACAGAAAGCATGTGTTCTCATTGGTCTGCCATGTGAGGAGGTGGCCTGGACTGAACTGAAATAGAAGACTATACTGCGGAACCCCACCTTCGGAATTGTCTATATGATAAAACATGCAGTTTTAATGTCATTCCTGGGTACAACACGCGAGAAGCGTTTGTTAAACTTTTTAGTTTTTAAATGCTTCCCTTTTCATTTTTTTACTCTAGCATGAAAGGGAGAAGTATACATGGCATACACTTCAAGATATTTCAAGAGTACGATTGAGGGTTTTATGATGCAGTAATAAATAATGCAAATAGTGTTTTTCAAAAAGAAAAAAACTAAACAGCCTCAGACAAAAGAAACTGCATTAACTGGTACTTGTAATAGTTTTTATTCTAGCCTATGACAGTGATGTCCTTCCTATATCCCTACAGAATAGAAATCACTATCTATTGTAAATGCCAACGTTTTCATAAATGGAGTAAGGTGTAGAGAAAGTCATATTACATCTTTTTAGTTTTCTAACCATTATATTGTTTAACTGTATTTTGAAACGAGACCTTGAAGAGCTGTCATCTAGAAGTTATGTTATTTGTATTTTCAACTACACCGGCCAACTAATGAGATGCAAATTTGGCTTCAGCTCTGCTTCATGCTTGTTTACTGCGTCTAATCCCACACAACAAGATACTGGTTGCCTGCAAGGTTGGCAGAGGAATGGAAAAATTAGTAACTGTTTTTCCAGATACTTTTTAAATTAAATTAAGTTCATTATGTATATACTTCTAGGCCTTTAACCAACTCATAATATAACAGTCATATAGACATTTTATGCCAGAATATATATTTTTAGAAGACACACTTTAACAAAAGGACATACCAAGTAGCTATTTGGACAGCTCATCTGTCACACCCAACCAGTGTAATAGAACTGGGGACCATACCTTTCCTGCTCCTAACTCCTTCAGTATCTGCACTTGGAGTACAGGTACTTGGATAGTTATGGCTACATTTTCAATGCATTTTCAGCGTTATCACCTCTGCTTGTGTTTACAAGTAGCCAGCTTAAGATAATTAGTTACTCATTTTTTAAACTCTTGATTGCTCTTATACTTTTTTTTTTTTAAAAAGCTTTGCTTATTTTCTCAGCTGTCTTTTTAAGCCTCCTTTTGTCAGTTGCAGATCTGTTTGTAGTGTTGACTTTGGCTTTCTGCTTGTGGTGTTTTTGGTTTTTTGAGATTTCTTATTACGAATCTGTATTTTGACCTTGTTTGCTGCCTTTAACAACCTTCTTCTTATGACTCTATGACTCTATGATAATGTTTTGTCCTTATGTACCTTGTTGTATCTGTTTGATTTTTATGTATAAAGGTTCCTAAATGAATTCTTGTCTTTCTTCTCTGTACTTCTTTTCTGCAATTATTACAAATTTTGACCTTGAGCCCCAGAGGCTTGGCTATAGATGAAGCATGTGGTGAAGCTTTGGCTATTGGTAATAAATTATTATCTGGAGACTTCAGTGCCTTACACAGAGGCTATAACATATATACAGGGTTATTCAATAAAAGTTCTTATTGTTAAAAATGGTGCTAATTTTGCCCCAACCAATCGGATGTTATCTTCAAATGTTAAATAAGATCTGATTGGTTGGGGCAAAATTAGCACCATTTTAAACCATACGAACTTTTATTGAATCTCCCTGATAATAGTCTTCTTTTTAATCAAAATGTTCTCAGTTATATTACAGACAGGACAAAATGCTTTTTCGATCATTAGAATCCTTTAAATCTGACAAATGTCATTTTTACTCAGTACATTAATGTAATTTAACTAATTATTATAAATCACAAATGGCTAACAATATTATTTCATTAAATATTCTAGTGTTTTATTAATAATGTTCCAACATTAAATTTGTTGGTTAAATTGAATATGTGTTACATACAAGGTAAAAATTGTATACCAGAAATCATATTATTGCTTGTTAAAAATAAATGCTATTTAATTATTGACAAATGCTAATGAATGACTACATCGAAACAGATTGAAGACTAATGTTGATCAAAATTTATAGGCTTGTGAGCAGCATATTAAACCTTAAAGGGACACTATACTGAAAAAACGACTTTGCCTCATCTTAAACTGTAATTGAATACATGTAAGTAGCACTTACTCTGATTTGCATGTGTTGCTGCATGCCTTCAATCCAGAACACATTTTGTTTAGGAGCAGTATCCCCCTTTCCTTTTTTTAACCACTCCCACTTCCATCCGACCTGACTTTTTCCCCACAAACCAACTGTCAAGCCTGCACACAGCATACAGCATTCCAACTGTCAAAACTCTGTCACCATTCCAGCTACAGTAAAACTACTCACAGAAGAATAGTTTTTGAGAGCACGGAACTTGATTGACAGCTGAAATATAAGATGTTTTAGATTGGATAGCTAAAGAAATAGTGGGGCAGATCAACAAAAAAAAATTATACAGTGGTGGTTGGGAAGAATTATAGTTTCCAGTTATGGTCAATTTAAAATAACCTATTTTTTGGTACACAGTAGATGCCCTTTAATCGTATTTATAAGAGCAAATAGATGCCCCAGCCTTTATATAGAAGAGGCAGTAAATCAGTATAGCACCTAAAATGAGATATTTGCCCACAGCCACAGCAATGTTTAAAGGTGTTAATGTTCACTTAATCAAGTGCAATCCGATATTGACTTTGTTGCACCAGCTGTGCAGGTGACTGATGGCACAAATGAAAGGTTAAATTTGCTTTAACCGATATTGAATTGTGATACCCATCCATCACAAGCAAGGGGTTAAAGTCATGCTAATTGGTGGTTAGTGTGTCTTAAATCCTTCCCTGCTGTAATGTGGCCAGGAGTAAATTCCCCCATTAGTATTTTATTTCCTAATTCATGTCTCTTGAACATTTTTTACCATTACTATTGTTGTTTGTTCATTTTTTTATTATTTTACTTGTAAAGCTTATATTATGTCCAACAGAAACATGTTGCCGAATGCTAGTTTTGTGGGCTAGCTTGAGGATCTTTGAAACTTTTTTTTGGCTCATGTTTAATTAGCTAAAATTTAAGGGAATGATCACTTGCATAGATACTTTGTGTTAGCTTACTAAAGACCCACCAGCATATATCTCATAAAGCTTACGGCAGATAGAGAAAAAAAAGAAGGGCAGCAAAATAGAATAAAATGTGACCAGAAGCACATACTATATGCTTTTGAAGCAGTAAAGCTATTTATATAAACACGCAAGTGCATATCTTTGATACAGATATATATAGATATTTTTTATAGTATATAAAGTATATATAGTATATATAGATATTTCTTACGTAATAAAGCCTATCTAACAGTTGATCCAGAGAAAGGCAAAAAAAAAACCCAGCTTAAAAAAAAAAAAAAAGGGGGGGGTTACATCCTGACTCCAAACAGCAATCGGAAAGTATCCCTGGATCAAAAAAAACTTTCCTAACTGGAAGATGGAACTTCTTTTCTTCCAATCTTAAAGGATGTCCACAAGTCCTCTGATATGATGTATTAGTGAAAAATGCTCCAGAGAATTTATTGTATGGCCCATTAATATATTTGTATAAAGTTATATCCAAACGCAAATGTCACGTCAATGTAAACAGCTTTAACTTGTCTAATCTGCCTGCATATTCAAGCCCCCTCCATTCCCATTATTTTAGCCTCTCTTCTCTGAACTGCTTCCATTTCCAAGATTTCCCTTTTGTATATGGGATTCCAAAACTGCCCCGCATATTCCAAATGAGGCCTTACCAGTGCCTTGTAAAGAGGGAGAATAATATTTTTCTCTCTTGAATCTATTCCCCTCTTTATACAAGACAATATATTGCTAGCTCTAGCTACGGCTAGAGCTAGCAATATATTGTCTTGTATAAAGAGGGGAATAGATTCAAGAGAGAAAAATATTATTCTCCCTCTGGCATTGTTTGCTACAGCTAAGTCTGTTATCTACCAGAACCCCCAAATCTTTTTAAATTAGAGTCTCATTTACCACAGGGTTATTTATGGTGTACTGTAGGTGGCAATCTGCACATGCTACAAATTGCACCTAGAGATGGGATCTAGGGTGCAATTCTAGTCATGAGTCCCATTTACAAACCAAACCTGATTTCAATGCAGAACTGCAGGTTTTGAAACTTTGTGAATTTGGCATAACTTTTGGAATTTTAAAGTACCAAAATTGGTGTAGAATTTTGAAATTTGGTGTTCACATTTCTCGACTGTTTCCAGCTGTAACTAAACTATAGCGAGCATTATCTTGCATGCATGCTATAGTATAACTATAGTCGGAAACAGTCAGGACCTGTCAGAGGAGCAATCAGTGGATCACGCTCACATGTAAGTTTACTATATTCGTTTCTGGCTCCTATTATTTTAATTGAAAAATGGGAGGTAAGACATACAGTAGTTACTCCCGTTCTTTAATTAATGCAAAAATGGTATAGTTCACTTTCTGAATAAATTATTTATTTAAATAAAAACATTCAGTCTCACCTTTGAGTAGAGATGAACATAACCAGTAAGGTTCAATTTGCAAGTGGTCAAAATTCTGTGGAAGCAAATTCCCAGACAAAAACTCCCAAAAACTCAAATTTTATATGTTATTGGCCACAATTCTATCTTTAAAATAAAGATCATCAAAATCCATTCAGCCAATTTGAAGATATATAAGTTTTTCCAACCGGCCTTTTGCAGAAAAGAAGAAGCTCACCCCCCCTCCCACCATCTGGATCCATCCTCGGCCCCCCTGCATCGTAGCATTTAAAGAGCATCTATAGTGAAAAAAACACTAATGCTCTTATCTCTATGTGTATTACAGAGCATGGAGGAGGGAGGGACTTGAGCAGGGAAGAGGATCACGTCACAGGGATTTGATTGACAGTACAAGTAGTAGTACAGGAATGCAATCACGTATTCTTCTAACTTGTGTATCTCAGGTCACAGAGGGAATCTCAACAAAGTGATGACACTCTGGGGGTTGGGGGGAATTATAGAACTCATGGAAAGAAAGGAAAAAATGTTCATTTTCCCACTATAGATGCCTTTTAATCCTTTTAGGGTTTGATAGAGGACCCCTGCCCAGACCCAAAAGCTGGATTATTTTTGAAAAAAAAATGTTTGCAGCCTATAGTTCCCGCGGCACTTTCTCATGATGTCAACCACATCTGTGCCAATCACAGACGCGGCTGATGTCACAAGAAAGTGCTGCGGGAATGAAGGGCTGTAAGTAAGGCTGCAAACATTTTTTTTTTTTAAATAATCCGGCGTTAGGGTCTGGGCAGGGGTCCTCTATCAAACCCTTAAAGGATTAAACAATAGGATGCAGGGGGACAGAGGATGGATCCGGATGGTGGGAGGGGGGGGAGCACCAAGGGAGGAAAAAGGCACGTAAAAGGCATGGGAAAGGTGACGCCAGATTACAGTGAGCTGCTCCTGGTCTGCAAAAATCATGGTGTAAAAACGTATGTACCTTAAAAATGGCTAAACGGATTTTGATGGGGTATGGCTTGTTTTAAAGATATAATTGTGGCCAATAACATATAAAATTTGAGTTTTCGGGGTGGACATGCCCTTTAAGGTAAAACACCAACCAGGTAATTTCAGAGTACTTTGGAAAAATTTTCATATTAAGTTAGGAAAGGTTTATTTACAGTGAGAACAGTGAAACTGTGGAAGTGTCTACCAGAAGATATGGTAATGCCAAATTATTCAATAGCTTCAAGAGTGGGCTGGATACTGTAAGTGAGAGTTTTTATAAATGTGGTAAATTTTGATAGAAGTGCAGAGTTTCTCTCATATTTCCTTTTTTCCTAAAAATAAATAAACAAAGGTTTTAAATTAAATTTTACAAAAACAACTGTAACATAAAGTACAGAGGAATGAAACTTGCAAGTTTTGATCCAACAGCAGTTCCATGGAGCCTTTTGAAGTTTGTTTCTAAACTGTTTTCCACAATTTTAGAATCTGCACATCTTGAAATCTTTAACCTACTGAAAACTCTGAATATGAATAACATGAATATCCCACATGTCCTGAATTAAACAGTATGCCATATGCATGGGTGTACACAGAGGCATGGCTACCAACTAACTGGTCTGTATTTTGCACAGCTTCAAACTTTTTAAACTAAACACCCCTCAAACTTATAAATACCCCAAACTTTATATTTTTGGCAGTGGTGTAACTAGGAATCACTGTGCCCCCAGCAAAGCTATGATGGGGCCCCAATCAGTGCTTAATCTACAGTGTTTTTTATATTAGGAGGAAATATCATATCTGTCATATGAAAAATAAGAAGATGCATAAATGTATGTATAATTTTTTTTTGAAAGTGCCACTTGGGTAGGTATTGCTGTACATTAAAAGCCATTATACAGATAGATAAAAATTTAATTATGATATAAGTGCAACAAGCCTTTACACATTAGGAATGTCCCTGCCCCAAAGAGCTTACAATCTACAGTAAGTGGGAGGGACAACATACAGATACAAGTGGAGGGGAAGGGTACAAAGTGCTTAAAATGGTCTGAGAGAGCACTTTAAAAAGTTGTGGATGGTCGGTATATTTCCCCTAGGTATCTTACCTATACTTGGTAAGCTGAAATCAGTAATCTGAATGGAGGAAACAGGTTTTCTCCTGGTTTTAGTAAAATGTGTACTAAATGTGTATTGTGTAGGAATCAGACTAAGAAGGGTGCAGCTGATTCCCAATTCTGAGGCCATCCCGTTGATTCCAACTGTCTGCCCAGTTTTAATAGGTTCAGCTGGTTAATGAGGAGCTCTCTCGCTCTGACTTGCAGGCTGCTGGTGTGAGCTCTGCATCTAGCAGCATTGAAGGAAAAGACATTATCCTTGAAAGTACTGTGCTCATGGTGAAACCCTGTACCTGATACCCTGGTTGTGTGAGTAACATTGGACTTTATTGTGCCTTACCTATATCTGGAAGTTAAAGACTTTTTGTTTTGTTCTAACCCTGGGCTGGTGGTTTCAGAGGAACCAATGTTTTTTTTCCTGTTTGAATAAACTGTGTGGGGGCAGAAGAAATTGTAAGCCTCCCTACGGTTTTCTGTTTAAAGACTGTTTTTTTCCTATTTTTTCGGCACAAATAAATGTACGCCATTTTCCCGTATTAAGCCAGCCTTGGGTGTCTGTATTCCCTTACTGGCAGAGTCGTGGTAAAAGAGCTACCAAGAGCTAATCCTCCCACAAGGGCTAACAATCATTTGGAGCCCCTATGATCTTGGGACCCCCTGCGGTAGCTCCCCCTGCTCCCTTAGTTGTTACGCCACTGATTTTTGGAATAAGCACATGTTCTGCTACATAAAGGTGCCATTTGTTCATACATGATTGCAGAATTTCGGATGCATAGAACTTCACCCTTTTGTGAGATTATTGAAAATCATGAAGGTGTAAGATGATTCAAAGTTATAAATCTTACCAAAACTCAATTGAGAAGTAAATAAATCTACCAAATATAAACCTTCCACATGCCCTAAATCAAATAGTATGCCACATTTATGGGTATTTATATTATATATTTTTGGAATCTACACACATACATCTTCTACATAACGGTGTCATTCTTTTACTTATATGCACAATCCTCCATAGAAATTCATGCTTTTAGAATTTAAAAAATGAAGGAAAAATATTGAACAAATTCAATATTTTTCACTTATCACCCTATACACTTTGAACTACCCCTCAATAACTTTTTTGAATTTGCAAACTTTGATGATTGAAAGTCTTACCCAAACCCGTTTAACAAGTAAAAATCAAACTATATATGGGTTAAAGCTAGGTTAGCAGGCTGGTGGGCTATGGATAGTAAAAATTGGAGCATTTCACTCTGGCAAACGCTTGAAAATTGCACTTAGGCGGAAGCCACACTGTACTAGACGGCATCGGACGTAAAAGTGTGAGCGTATTTGTGCACATTTTTCCATGCGATGTTGTCCGTATGTGCTGCGATCCGCACATTTTGCATTCACATTTGTTCCGATAAGCGGATTGCATTGCGCCGCAACTATTATTATTATTATTATTATTATTATTATTATTGTGGATTTATACAGAGCCAACATCTTCCAGGGGGCTTTACAGTTGCATTAATATACATAAGGAAAACATACATGTTACATACAAGGGTAGTGCAAGTAATACATAGTGCAAAAAGTGCTGGTCTAGCAGCATTCAGTGTGGTAAGTTACAGCATTACTGTGGTACAATAGGATGGAGGGCCCTGTCTGAGAGCTTACAGTCTAGAGGAGATGGGGATGAGACATAAGGTGAAGCAGATCAGTAGCTGTAACTAGGTTGTCAGTGGGTTATAACTAGCAGGTCTGTAAAAGGTCAGCAAGAGGAGTAGAAGTGTCAAGGTCCAGATTGTAACCTTGCCTGAAGCAATGAGTTTTGAGGTTGCGTTCAAAGATATGAAGTGATGGTGAGTGGCGTTAAAAGCGAGGAAAAGAGTTCCAGAACAGGGGGGCAGCATGATAAAAGTCCTGTAGTGTGGTGGAGGAGTTGATTAGTAGAAGATCATTAGCAGAGCGGAGGTTACCCCTTGGTTAGTATCTGTTTATCAGATCAGAAATGTTTGGGGGGTTGTATTGGAGAGAGCCTTGTAGGATAAGGTTAGCAGCTTAAATTGGAACCTTTGGGTAATGGGGAGCCAGTGGAGAGATTGACAGAAAGGGACAGCATGTGAGAAGTGGGAATAGAGGTGAATGAGCCTGGCAGCAGAGTTAAGGATTAATTGAAGGGGCGCCAGTCGGTTGCTTGGTAGACCACACAGGAGGGTGTTACAGTAGTCCAGTTGAGAGATGATAGGGGCATGAACTAGAATTTTGGTAGCGTTCTGTGAAAGGAAGGGACGAATGCGTGAGATGTTTTTGGCATGTAACCGACAAGAGTTGGACAGGGTATTAATGTGGTTGTTAAAGGAAAGTTCTGAGTCAAAGGTTACTCCCAGGCATCATATGTGAGGTGTTGGGGAGATTGGTGTGTCATTGATGTGGATAGTAATGTTAGGTAGGGGGTAGAGATGGCCGGTTCGCGGACCCGAACCAGGATCCGCCGCGGGTGTATCCCGTCCGCGGACGGCGGATTATTCCGGATTTTCCACCTTCCGAACTTCCGAACCGCGGATTTTTTTTTTTTCGAAAATTTTCGAAAATACGAGTATCTCCGTAATTACGAGAATCTGCGATCTTCCGGGGCCCAGAAAAACCGAAGATCCTCGTAATTACGCGGATCACACATCTTGAGACCCAACAGTCCTTTTAAGGACTAACTTTGTGAGACCCAAAAGTACTTTTAAGGACTAACCCCCCTGTAAGTCCGTTGGACAAATTTTCTGTTAGACCTTTTAGAGGTCTAGGTGTCCTGTTTTTTTGTTTGTCTTTCTGTATCTGTGTGTCAGTGTCTGTGTGTTTTGTGTAACTGACAGTGCTGCCTTTAGCAGCAATCAGCAGCTTTTGCTGTCTGATCTACTGTTTGCTGTCAGTTGTGTCTGTGTCCTATTTGTGCTTTTAGTGTAAAAAAAAAAAAAAAAGCTTTGTGTTTACTTGTTTGCTTCTGTGTTGTTTTGTTGCTTTGTCTTTTGTGTTTGTGTGTGTGTGTGTGTGTGTGTGTATATATATATCTATATATAGATATATATATAATTTTTTTTTTTTTTGGGTTAAAATTTGGGAGAGGGAAATGCCTGGCAGGGCAAGAGGGAGAGCCAGGAGCAGGGGTGCTTCTGCACGTGGAGGGAGAGGGAGAGGGAGAGGCAGAGGAGAGCCTACTGAAGGCTCTGGCCAGGAGCTACCTGGCCCTTCGCAGGGCAGCCGGGTAACTGTGCCCGATATTTTTAGGGGTAGCCGGGCTAGGGCTATCCCTTCTGATCAAGGAAGGCGGGTAATAGAGTGGATTACCCAGCCTTCCTCATCCACCTCCTCACAGGCACAGAGCAGCCGAGCTGCTACTGTAGATATTGTGCCTGCTCCTTCCTCACCTGAGGCTCCTACTGTGGGCATGCACCCTGATCCTCTCTATCAGGAGTCTGTTGCCCACATGAAGCATACCTTCGGGGATCCGGAGGAGGAGTCTCAGGATCTGTTTTCGCACACTATGTGTGGGGCTAGTGTGCTTGAGGAGGAGCCGTGCACTGATGCACAATCTTTCCTGTCGCCCGAGGCGGAGGAAAGTGCTCAGTGCACAGGGGGACAGGAGGCTGACAATGTCACGCAGCAGTCTGTGAGCAGCCAGGGAACTAATGCAGGGGGTGAGGTTCCAGATGCTGCTGCTGTTAGTGACGCAGCCTCCAGTATTGAGGAGGTGGAAGTGCACGATGAGGTCACCGATTGTCCATGGGTGCCCTCTGTGAGAGAGGAGGAGGATAGTGTCTCTGAGGGATGTCCCTCAGAGCATGAGCACGATCCTGAACCCAGAGGCAGGACTGGGGGCAGGGGCCGGGGCAGAGGCAGTGCACCTAGTGTTGCACGTGGAGGTACGGCACCAATGAGATCTGGTGCCAGTGCCCCACAGCAGCAGGTGACCTCTGCTCCGAGTCGTGCCGGTGGCTCAGCGGTGTGGGAGTTCTTCTCACTGGCTCCAGGTGACAGCACAGTTGCAGTGTGCAAGTTGTGCCTGCAACGTGTTAGCCGTGGGAAGACCACATTTGGGCACCTCCTCTATGAGGAGACACATGATTCTGCACCACTTTGCCCGGTGGGAGCAGCGGACAGGGAACGTGCAGGCACCCACACGTTCCCTACCTCGTGCCCAGGTAGCCACCGTTCCTCCTCCTCCCCCTTCGGCCCCATCAGCTGCTTCCTCGGTGGAAGTTAGGGAGGAGAGGCAGCCTTTGGCCCCAGCACGCGGTGTTAAGAGGCCTCTTGACACTGCTGCTGGAGCGTCAGCTAAAAGGCAGGTCTCTCTTCCCAGGAGCGGAGGCAGAAACTGTCCCCCAGTCACCCCCAAGCCCAGCGTCTCACTGCCGGCTTAGCCAAACTCCTGGCGGTGCAGCTGCTACCTTTCAGCCTGGTAGACAGTGCAGCGTTCAGGGAGTTTGTGGCCATTGGCACACCACAGTGGCAGGTCCCTGGCCATAGGTACTTTGCCCAGAAGGCATTACCAGCCCTGCACGACCATCTGCAGGGCAATATATCTGCTTCGCTGGACCACAGTGTGGGCAAGTGTGTCCACATTACTATGGACGCGTGGTCCAGCAAGCACGGCCAGGGGCAGTAAGTGTCATTTACCGCCCAATGGGTCACTCGTCTGGCCGAGTTCAGCAGCAGAATGGTCTGCCGCAGAACCGCCTGATTTGTGACACCCCCACCCGCTGGAACTCTAGTCTTATGATGCTGCTGAGGCTGCTCCAGCAGAGGCGAGCCATCATAGACTACTTGTACGAGTACGAGGCAAGATCAGGCTCTGGGGACCTGGGTTTGCTGTTACCCAGGCAGTGGCTGCTGATTAGCGATGCCTGCCGTGTGCTCGCGCCATTTGAGGAGGCCACCAGGATGGTAAGCCGCAATGATGCCACCATTGCGGATACCATCCCACTGGTATTCCTCCTTGAGCACACTCTGCACGGTATACTCGACAGGACACTCGCTGTCGAGCAGCAGGCACTGGAAGAGGAGGACGCCGACACCGTGATGCTTTCCGAGCCCGAACATCACGGTGCAGAGCAGCCGTCCGATGATGAGGAGGGGGATTTAGGTGACCTGGACCAAGGGGAAATGGGGCATTCCTCTAGGACCCCAGGATTAAGGCCATCAAAGAGAAGGAGCAGTACTGGGTGGCCACCCTTATAGATCCCCGCTAAGTGTCGGAGTTTATCCCCGCATCTCAGAGGGAAGGTAGAATGCAGCACTATGAGGCATCACTGCTACGTTGCCTCTGTTCTGCCTTCCCAGGTGCTGGCAGGCCTACAGCACCTGATGTTGGGGATCAACAGGGCTCACGTCCCCCTGTGCCTGACAGGAGGAGCAGCAGTAGTGGAGGCGGCCTCGCGGCCAACTTCAGGCTGTTCTTCCAGCCACAGTTGCCAGGCCCATCTACTGGCAACTCCACCAGGCAACACCTCAGTCGCCAGGTCACCGACTACATCGGATCCAGGGCCGGTGTAGCCACATCAGAGACTGAGGATCCACTGGACTACTGGGTGGCGAGGCTTGATATCTGGCCTGAGTTGGCACAGTATGCCATCGAGGTCCTTTCATGCCCGTCATCCAGTGTTCTTTCGGAGAGGACCTTCAGTGTGGCAGGGGGGGTTGTAACGGAGAGGAGGACCCGTCTCTCCACTGAGAATGTGGACCGCCTTACATTCATCAAGATGAATGAGGCGTGGATCACATCTCAGTACAGCACCCCTATTGCTGATGCCCGTGACTGAAGACCTCCTGCCCCATGCCACCCGTACTGCTCCTTCCGCCTCATTTTCCACCTAGAGGCTTAGCTGATGCCAGCTTAGCTGGCAAATGGCAAATTTTTATTATTGGCAGGGCCATATATGGTCCTACCTTGCTCTACTGCATTCAGGTTATGAAATAACAAATGCTCTGCGACAACAGCTACTCTGTGGCTAATTTTTCTAAGATTGGGTCGATCCTACTTGGCCTGAGAGCAGTACTCCATATTTGTTCTTCCTTCTCTCTCCATGAGGCACCTTTGTGGTGTCACCTACTCTGACCATCTCATACAGCCGCAACAGCTACTCTGTGGCTAATGTTTTCAGCTCTGGGTCAATCCTGCCTGGCCCGAGAGCAGTACTCCATATTACAAAGTGTGGGCCTGCTGTAACTCAATGGTGCTGTTCCTACCCATTCACCTGCTTTCCCTTGCACGAAGCATACTCTGAGGGAGAGTAGCCAATGGGGTGAGGGGTATGTCCAGTGGGGCCAAGCCTGCCTGGCTCTTCAACAATGGTGGCAAACTGCAGTGGGCCTGCTGTAACTCAATGGTGCTGTTCCTACGAAGCCTTACCCTTTCACCTGCTTTCCCTTGCACGAAGCATACTCTGAGGGAGAGTAGCCAATGGGGTGAGGCGTATGTCCAGTGGGGCCAAGCCTGCCTGGCCCCACAACAATGGTGGCAAACTGCAGTGGGCCTGCTGTAACTCAATGGTGCTGTTCCTACGAAGCCTTACCCTTTCACCTGCTTTCCCTTGCACGAAGCATACTCTGAGGGAGAGTAGCCAATGGGGTGAGGGGTATGTCCAGTGGGGCCAAGCCTGCCTGGCTCTTCAACAATGTTGGCAAACTGTAGTGGGCCTGCTGTAACCCAATGGTGCTGTTCCAACCAAGCCTTACCCTTTCACCTACTTTCCCTTGCACGGAGCATACTCTGAGGGAGAGTAGCCAATGGGGTGAGGGGTATGTCCAGTGGGGCCAAGCCTGCCTGGCTCTTCAACAATGGTGGCAAACTGCAGTGGGCCTGCTGTAACCCAATGGTGCTGTTCCAACGAAGCCTTACCCTTTCACCTACTTTCCCTTGCACGAAGCATACTCTGAGGGAGAGTAGCCAATGGGGTGAGGGGTATGTCCAGTGGGGGCCAAGACCTCCTGCCGCTCTTCAACAATTGGCAAACTGCAGTGGGCCTGCTGTAACCCAATGGTGCTGTTCCAACGAAGCCTTACCCTTTCACACTACTTTCCCTTGCACGAAGCATACCTGAGGGAGAGTAGCCAATGGGGTGAGGGGTATGTCCAGTGTGGGCCAACCTGCCTGGCTCTTCAACAATGTTGGCAACTGCAGTGGGCCTCTGTAACTCAATGGTGCTGTTCCTACGAAGCCTTACCCTTTCACCTGCTTTCCCTTGCACGAAGCATACTCTGAGGGAGAGTAGCCAATGGGGTGAGGGTATGTCCAGTGGGGCCAACCTGCCTGGCCTCACACAATGGTGGCAAACTGCAGTGGGCCTGCTGTAACTCAATGGTCTGTTCCTACGAAGCCTTACCCTTTCACCTGCTTTCCCTTGCACGAAGCATACTCTGAGGAGAGTAGCCAATGGGGTGAGGGGTATGTCCAGTGGGGCCAAGCCTGCCTGCTCTTAACAATGGTGGCAAACTGCAGTGGGCCTCTGTAACTCAATGGTGCTGTTCCTACGAAGCCTTACCCTTTCACCTTCTTTCCCTTGCACGAAGCATACTCTGAGGGAGAGTAGCCAATGGGGTGAGGGGTATGTCCAGTGGGGCCAAGCCTGCCTGGCCCCAACAATGGTGGCAAACTGCAGTGGGCCTGCTGTAACTCAATGGTGCTGTCCTACGAACCTTAACCCTTTCACCTGCTTTCCCTTGCACGAAGCATACTCTGAGGGAGAGTAGCCAATGGGGTGAGGGGTATGTCCAGTGGGGCCAAGCCTGCCTGGCTCTTCAATAATGGTGGCAAACTGCAGTGGGCCTGCTGTAACCCAATGGTGCTGTTCCAACGAAGCCTTACCCTTTCACCTACTTTCCCTTGCATGAAGCATACTCTGAGGGAGAGTAGCCAATGGGGTGAGGGGTATGTCCAGTGGGGCTAAGCCTGCCTGGCCCCACAACAATGGTGGCAAACCGCAGTGGACATTATGTAACCCAGTACCCCCATTGCCTTCTTTCCCTTGTTGTGTGCAAACTACTATATAGGGGAATGTGGCCAATGTGGTGTGTGTAATGGCATTAATGGTAAGGTATATATAATTATAAGTACCAGACATATAGCTAGCTAAATAGATATGTGTATTGTAATTTTTCAAATAAAAATTGATTATGAATCTATCTGAATAATTTGATATATCGAAAAATAAAGCCCAAAAACATTTTTGTTTTACAAACACATTTTATATATATATATAAACTCGGTTTTACGAAAATCCTTGTTTTTACGTGATTCCTCGTCTTTACGGAGATCCTCGTTATTACGTGAATCCTCGTCTTTACGGAGATCCTCGTTTTTACGTGAATTGTCTTTACGGAGATCCTCGTTTTTACGTGAATCCTCGTCTTTACGGAGATCCTCAGTTGTACGGAAATCCTCGTATTTTCGAAAAATAGCGTTTTTTTAAAATTCACGCTAGCGGACTGTATTTTTTAGGTATTGTAGGCATTGATACGTGTTTCTAAGGACATTACGCAGGTCCCTGAGTGATTAAGTGTACATTACCAAGGCTATTTAGACCACTTTTAATGCGGATTTTGCCGAACTTTCATTTTAATACGTTTTAACGGGTCCGCTCGCAGATTTTCGAATTTACGGATTTTTTCGAAAATCCGCGGATCCTTGCACTGACCGGATTTTTCGAAGTTCGGACATCTCTAGTAGGGGGGTCGATTGAGAGGGTGGGAAAATTGCAAGTTCGTCTTATCCATGTTAAGTTTGAGGAAGCAAGGGGACATAAAAGTAGAGATGGCATTTAGGCAGTCGGGGACCCAGGATGTCAGAGTGACAAGGTCAGGGGTGGAGATTTAAATTTGGGTATCATCAGCATACAGGTGATATTGGAATCCAAAGGAACTATTGAGCTGGCCTAGCCCAAAGGTGTAAATGGAGAAGAGAAGAGGGCCAAGTACTGAGCCTTGAGGTACGAATATATATTACTGTTCCCTCCACCATGAGCAGCCCATCAACTGGTCTAGACATACACAGTAGATCAAAAGGTTGCTTAATTTTACATTAGAGACATAAAAACACCACACTGGTCCCACCTAAGTGGTATAATTAGTGAGGTGATACTTAATGGCTATGATGCCAAATTCATGAGGTATACTCGAATACAACGCTGTCACGTCCATAGTGGCCAAAGCATAATTTGTCTCCCAACTAATGGTCTCCAATGACAAAATAGTGTGGGTTGTATCTCTCAGATACGAATTTAATCTCTAAATTAGAGGCTGAATTAGCACATCTACAAAATCTGAAAATGGTTCACGCGAGGAACCAATCCCTGCAATGATAGGATGACCCACTGGGGGCCTAGTAGGTTTGTGTACCTTGGGAAAGCAATAAAGTACTGTGGGTTCATCTGGAATTAAGAATTCATATAACTGTTTACTTAACAGACCCAAGGAGCAGCCCTCCCTAATTATAGGCAAAGGTGAGGTTGCTGTTTAAACGCTTGTAGGTATGAGTATCACTTAGCTGAGTCTTGAGGTACCCCTACAGGGAGGGGAAGAGGGGTGGAGTTGGAGCCAGAATGGGAAACACTGAACGTCTGAGACGTAGGAGGACAGCCAAGAGAGTGAAGAACCCTGGATACCTAGGAAGGATAAGATGGGAAGCAGTAAATGGTGATCCACAGTATCAAAGGCTGAAGACAGGTCGAGCAGAATAAGTAGGGAATAGTGGCCTTTAGATTTAGCATTAAGAAGATCATTAGTAACTTTGGTGAGAGACGTTTCCGTCGAGTGGTTAGGGCGGAAGCCAGACTGTAGGTGATCAAAGAGAGAGTTGGCAGAAAAGTGATTAACCAGTTCAGCATAGACGTGTCGTTCAAGCAGTTTAGATGCAAAAGGGAGAAGAGAAACAGGCCAGTAGCTGGATAGAGCAGATGGATCCAGAGAAGGTTTCTTGAGAATAGGAGATACAATAGCATGTCTGAATGAGGAGGGAAAAGTACCCGTAGATAGGGAAAAGTTAAAAAGAGACATTAGGGCTGGTGTAAAGGAAGATGAGAGATGGGGAATGAGAAAGGAGGGAATGGGGTCAAGGGGGCAGGTGATGAGATGGGCCTTGGAGAGAAGGCTTGAAAGTCTGTGTTTGGTAATGGTGGAAAAGTTGGTTTGAACTAAAATGGAGGTGGTGGAAGGGTGGCCGGGTAGAAATGTAGATGGGATTAGAGGCTATGGAGATAACCCAGAGCATGCAGAAAAAACATTTCTTATATTAACAATTTTTTCTGTGAAATAAGAGGCAATTTCATCAGCAGATAAACAGGGTGTAGGAGGAGGAGGTGGTGGACAGAGCATTTCAAAATGCATTTTTGAAATGAAGAAAGTCGTGGGTCTTGTTGCTTTTTAGCCATTGTCGCTCAGCTACACACGACTGCCTTTTAATTTTATAATCTGATCCGCAACTAGTGTGGGCACGCCAATTGATCAACACTAGCGTGCACTTTTCAACATGCGATTGCAATTGTGATTGGATCACACATTAAAATATGGCAGAGTGGCCTAGCCCTAAATGTGACAGGATTCTTTAACAAAAATATTCCCCGTCTTTGACCACTAGTGGCCCCCGGGAGCTAACTTGTCTTTGTAAATGCAATATGGAAGTTGCCCAGCAGGTGGCGTTTTTAGCTGCTGTCTGCGACATGGAAGTACAGCAGAGTAGTTTGCTAATGAATGAACCTCTGATGAACCTAAATTGGCTCAGTGCAGAAATTGATTTTAATAAACTTGTTAATTGGGCTACAAAGTGGCACATGATGTTGAGAAATGCAAAGTTTTGCATTTGGGCAAAAACAACATAAATGCTATTTAAATAGGATAAAGTTACAGTATGAGTTGACTTAATAGAGAAGGACTTGGGGGATATTGTGGACAATAGATATGGGGTGAATGCAACAATGTTAGACTCATTACTTACCTGCCTAAACTAAACATTTTGAATGATTTAATAAATCACATGGTTGGTCAGGTAAGCAGTGTGGTGTGTATCGGGTTTACAAAAAACATTATCAGGGTTATTCAATAAAAGTTCTTATCGTTAAAAATGGTGCTAATTTTGCCACAACCAATAGATGTTAGCTTTCAGATGTTAAATGATTTCTGATTGGTTGGGGCAAAATTAGCACCATTTTTAACGATAAGACCTTTTATTAAATCTCCCTGTAAGTTTCTCGCTACTAGGTAGCACAAAGCATAACCAAAATGTGTATTACATCGTGTGCACTGCACAAAGTCCCCTGTTAACCGGAACTCTTAGAAGTGTCATAAGGTATCTGCAAAATAAATTATTTTGTGTATAAGAAACATAGAGTCAAAAGTGATGTCATTCTGAATTGAGAAAGCCAGTCGGATGACTAGCGAAACGTCTTCAAGAACTACATTCCAAGTCCAGTTGATCTAATTGAATACAACAGATATAGAGTCAAAAGAAAAGGGCGAGCATAGTTCTGCCTCTGTGTAGAGCCCTTGTAAGGAATCATCTTGCATATGCAGTGCAGTTTCAGGCACCAGTCAAAGGATATAGAAGAATTAGGAGTACAGAGACTGGTAACTACATGTATTAAGGGAATGGAGAATTTGTGTTATGATGATAGCTTAACAAAATTAAGTTTATTTTCCCTATAAAACAGCTATTTGGGAGGAGATAGAATAACCTTATACAAATATGTCAGAGATAACTACAGCCAATTAGAGATGTCCGAACGTACAAAAATCCGGTCCGCGCGAGGATCCGCGGATTTTCGGAAAAATCAGTAAAATCGGGCAGACCCGTTAAAACGTATTAAAATGAAAGTTCGGCAAAATCCGCATTAAAAGTGGTCTAAATAGCCTTGGTAACGTACACTTAATCACTCAGGGACCTGGGTAATGACCTTAAGAACACGTATCAATGCCTACAATACCTAAAAAGTACAGTCCGCTAGCGTGAATTTTAAAAATCGTATTTTCAAAAATACGAAAATGGTGAGTTCTGTAAGGCAGATGTATGCTACACAGTACCTCCTGGCCAGGGGGTACGATGATTTCCCCCCTGGCACCTATCATGTGCGGCGCCGAAAGCTCAGGATTATGGAGGGGCTCCAGCGCCGGCTCCTGCGCCGCTTCGACTACCAGACCACTGTCTCTACCCTCCAGAGACAGTGGTCTGATCTGAAGAGGCAGAGGCCTCATTATGTTCAAGCCATGCGGCAACTGATGGAAGGCAAGTATACTTATTATATTACTGTATTGTAATAAGTAGTAAAATATTTTAATTCACTTCTGACAAAAACATATTTATTGTATATACCTTACCATTTATGCCATTACACACACCACATTGGCCACATTCCCCTATATAGTAGTTTGCACACAACAAGGGAAAGAAGGCGATGGGGGTACTGGGTTACATAATGTCCACTGCAGTTTGCCACCATTGTTGAAGAGCCAGGCAGGCTTGGCCCCACTGGACATACCCCTCACCCCATTGGCTTCTCTCCCTCAGAGTATGCTTCATGCAAGGGAAAGCAGGTGAACGGGTAAGGCTTTGTAGGAACCGCACCATTGAGTTACAGCAGGCCCACACTTTGTAATATGGAGTACTGCTCTAGTGCCAGGCAGGATTGACCCAGAGCTGAAAACATTAGCCACAGAGTAGCTGTTGCGGCTGTATGAGATGGTCAGAGAAGGTGACACCACAAAGGTGCCTCGTGGAGAGAGAAGGAAGAACAAAGTACTGCTCTCAGGCCAAGTAGGATCGACCCAATCTTAGAAAAATTAGCCACAAAGTAGCTGTTGTTGCAGAGCATTTGTTATTTCACAACTTGAATGCAGTAGAGCAAGGTAGGACCATATATGGCCCTGCCAATAAGAAAAATTTGCCATTTGCCAGCTAAGCTAGCATCAGCTAAGCCTCTAGGCGGAAAATGAGGCGGAAGGAGCAGTACGGGTGGCGAGGGGCAGGAGGCCTTCAGTCACGGGCATCAGCATCAACAATAGGGGTGCTGTACTGAGATGTGATCCGAAAATTTTCGTAAAAAAAAAAATCCGCAGTTCGGAAGGCGGAAAATCCGGAATAATCTGCCGTTCGCGGACGGGATAAATCCGCGTGGATCCGGCCATCTCTACAGCCAATTATCAGGAGATTTTTTTCTCTCATAGGGGTGAACAAAAAACTGGAGGCCACTCACTTAGGAAAAGCTATTTTTGCATAAGCAACATAAATGGTTCTTCACTGTGAGAACAGTACGCTTGTGGAATGCTGTGCCTGAAAATTATGTGCCGGTTTGGATGCCTTCTGGGACAGACATCCAGGGTTATAGCTGATGACTGCCTCTTATATATACATGTGTGTTTAGTTGTATCCTTGTCTAGTTTGGTGTACTGGGGACATGCACCATTGAATGAAGGAGAGTGTGTGTTGTTTTTTGCGTGTTTTTTTTCCCATGTAGGGGTTATCTTGATAATCTGTTGCCTTTTTTCAGCCCAAAACTATGGGCTGAATGTGGTCTGATTTTCAGAACACCTCTGTTTAGCATCCCAACAGGTGCTTCCATAATTTAGGAAAAGGAAATGCATGCATTTTGCAAGGGGCCACATCTTAAAACGTACCATAAATTGCACTGCAAGTTTTCATGTATTGCAGTGGGGCCAGGGTCTTATAGCCCAAAAATGGTTAATCAAAACAATGTGTGACTGTCATTTTATAGCAGTTTTACGGTATACTCAGTATTGGAGAGCTGCTCTCTTTACTAAGCACTAAGCATACCAAAGATATAAAGCAGCAGATGGGGCAGACATTGTGAGTTTTGTTCACTACTGGGGAAAAAATAAACTGTATACAGTAATTCTCTATTTTTGAGAAGAAAATGCTTACAAAGGCACGTGAAGTGTAATTTTACCTGCAATCTTTCAGCTATAGATAGAAAAAAGTGCTTTAGCTTAAAGATTTCCTTTAATATCATACATTGTTGCCAGAGACATCCTGGCAGATTAATTGGCATGTAATTAAAAGTAATGCTGTAGTAGGGAAATTAGATTTTAAGCTTTATTGATAAGTGCTTCTCCTGTATAAATTATTAAACAATTTCCGCAAAGCCATGCTTAGACCTGTGTTGTTCTTAAAGGATAATAATAATAATAATAATAACAACAACAATTTTTTTAAGAGACAAGTTAACCTTTTTTGTAGGGTTTTATTTATCTGTTAAACACAAAAAAAGAACAAAATAAAATAGTTTTCAACAAGAAACTTGCATAATTCTGGACACATTTTGGCTAGCCACCCTTATAGGATTTAACATGGAAAAATATAAAAATAGTATCATTGTTCTTAAACTTGTACAGTATTTGTAGCAATTTGGGTCACCAATATAAATGAGAATCAGGTCAGCTAAAGTTATTTTTAGCATTTTGCTGTCCTTTTAATAATGAATTCCATATGGGTACATTTTAAAATAGGAATATGTAATCTCAAATCTAGACAAGTCTTTTTCTGCATAATAAAAGCAATGTCAAAATAACCCACATCAGTGATGTGTAATAATTCCACCATAGGGCTTTTTATTGTTCCCATTTTGTTAACTTTTCTGTACAAATGCCTGACTTACAGTAGCTGATGGATAATATGTCACCATTAATTAGAAAAGTGTTTTATATAGTGTGTGGGAAGCAATTCATAATTACCTAGAACTGTAGGTTCCATACCATTTACCAAGTAGCTATCATATTAAGCAGTGTATGAAAAGAAATAAGGTCAAAACTTTCAATGCAGAGCCAACAGGGACAGAAAATAATTATATATTCAAAGTTTCTTAATATCACATGACTAATGCTTGCTAATTAAAATATGTTTTCAATGTGCATAGTATCAATACAGCAACATTTCTAATCAACATAATTAAAAGATTAAATATTGATGCAAAGATTCATACTGTGAGTAAACACAGAATCTAGTGGATGCTTAACTCTTAATTACTTAAAGGGCATGTGGGTGACACTCCTTCCAAAATGAGGAAGTAAGACTAAAAAAAAATCTTAAATCTACTATTTACAAATGACAGAAAAAAAGAACAAAGGAAAAGATTTTCTAATTTTGCCTCAACCAATCAAATATCATTTAACATTTGAAAGCTAACATTTGATTGGTTGGGGCAAAATAAGCACCATTTTTAATGATAAGAACTTTTATTAAATAACCCTGAAAGAGAGCTACACCTAACTAATAAGCTGCACAATAATAATCGTTCATTCAAAATGAACCCCTGGTCAACCATCTATTTGAACAATAAGTTATCTACCTATTTTGTAAATACTTAGTGGATAATTGCAAGGATGCATTTATTATTATAATTATTTGTATGATATTTATCCCTTGCAAAGTCTATGCCCAACACAGAATGTTTTTTCTCATCGCATCTGCATATGTTAGGGGAGGATGGTTGTGCTGAATATCCAAGTCTGCATCCATATGTTAGATTACAGTCTAGCACAGCAATATTTTACCTTTATAAACTTTTAATGGTTTTACCACTAATTTCAGATTCCCTGAAACTTGTGAAATCACTGGGGAAAATCTCAATATTATTATATAATAATTAATCCACATTTGTTGTAAAATATAAAGATACCTAAAGTCACCAAGGAATGAGATCAAATACATGGAAAAAAAGCAAAATGTAGGAGCGTGAATCTTACCCTTCAAACTGAGTGGAGCTCCATGTCCGTTCAGACACCAAACGCTCCAAATTAAAGTCCAGGTCCGTGTGAAAGGTGGGCTTCACACTCAGGGCTTGCATAAAACTTCACTGGAAGTTTTCCTATAACATTAAAGGAAAAGAAGTTTCATCTTCAGGTTAGGAAAGGTTTCTTTACAGTGAGAACAGTGAAACTGTGGAACTGTCTTCCAGCAGATGTGGTTCAGAAATCCGAATGATCGGTCCGAATCTGGATGGA
Source organism: Hymenochirus boettgeri (assembly GCA_019447015.1). Classification (NCBI taxonomy): domain Eukaryota; kingdom Metazoa; phylum Chordata; class Amphibia; order Anura; family Pipidae; genus Hymenochirus; species Hymenochirus boettgeri. Next base: position 159,818,954 of record CM033475.1, read on the forward strand.
TAGTCGGGATTTTGGGACTTCGAAGCCTATTGTCTATAATTATCAAATGTTTGATAATACTGTATATACTCGAGTATAAACCGAGGTTTTCAGGCTTTAAAAAAAGCCTGAAAATCTTACCTCAGTTTATACTTGAGTCAGTCTTTCTCCTACCTTGTCCAGCGGCCGCGCGATCCACATCTTCAGTGCGCTTCCGGATGATGTCACTACCTGGCGCCTCTCACTTTGTGGCGCCAAGTAGTGACATCATCCTGAAGCACAGAAGATGTGGAGCGAGCGGCCGCCGGACAAGGTAGGAGAATACAACAGGGACACCAGGGCACACAATAGTTACAAATAAGAGTAAAACCTTCTTTATTTGTGCATACTGTATGCACAAATAAAGGAGGATTTACCCCTATTTGCAAGTATTTGCCACTTAAGATGTTTGAAAACTACAACTCCCAGCAATAAAGCATGCTGGGAGTTGTAGTTTCCAAACATCTTAAGTGGCAAATACTAGTAGGGGTTACACCCTCGGTTTATACTCGAGTCAGTCTATTTTTTCCCCTTTTTTAAGTAAAACTAGGTACCTCGGTTTATACTCGGGACGGTTTATACTCGAGTATATACAGTATTTGAAAATAGCCTTGAACGTTCGATAATCCTCGAGTGGGCTAGATACATTTTTAAAACTAAAAAATATTGAGAATTACTTGTATTAATATATATACTGCCATTCTGGTTGATCCAGGGATACTTTCCTTTTGCCATTTGGAGTCCTTTTGCCCCCTTTTTTAGCTGGCGTTTTTGCCTTCCTCTGGATCAACTGTTAGGTAGGGTTAAAAAGGAGGGTGAAAAGGTTGGAATTGATGGACGCATGTCTTTATTCAACCTCAATTACAATGTTACTATGTAGCACAGATGACATAGCTAAACACTGATTATAACTGATAATATAGCTAAGCAACATTTATAAAGATATATGCTTGTGAAGGTTCTCACTCATGGTAATTCTGTGGTATTCAGTTATATTTAGTTGACTTAAGCTTAGCTCTTGAAGATGTAATCCGTCTGGCTTTTTCAATTCAGAATGACTTGCAAAGGAATTTATTGACAATAAATACCCTAAATGGTCTATCTGCATATAAAAGCAAGGTGTTAGGTACCTTGTGAATGCAAGGTGTTAATCAACAGGATACAATTTACAGGACATCATGACTTGTATTGTAAAGCACGCATGGAAAATAAAAATGATGTAATACTAAAAAGATTGGTGTGGAAGATGCTGTGAGGGACAACCAGCTTTTCCCCATCAACAAATTGTATTTTGTACTTATCTAACTAAAATATTAGGGAGGCAATTTATGAATCCATTTTAATACAAAGTCCTTCCTTCCTACCCTAAAGATATATTGTACCTCTTCTGATACTGTAAAAAAGTATTTGCTTGGCGAAGGGATTTTCACACCTCATGGGGGGAAGCTAAAAATGCGAGGAAATAGGAGGAGGAATACAGAAACTTCGAAGGAGGAAAGGTAGGGTATGGGAGAGACTAGAAGGGGAAAAAATCACTTTACATCTAAAGCCTAAGTTATCTAGAAATGTTAATTTGGATTTAACAGTGTACATACCATTTAATATAGGCGAGCATCAATAAATTTATAGGGCTATAGAGAATAATGGGGATTTATTCCCTCTTACATAAAAGGGACATAAATAGGTCTTTACCTCTGCTCCTGTTTGACTAATTCTCTATTTGATTTTAATAAATAAGATGTACATGTTAAATTTTAATTATGCCTGCTAATGTAACACTATTCACATCTCATTAAGGTAACTGATTTATTTTTTGGCTGCATATTAGTAATCCCCAAGTGTCTTTATCTACAGGGGGTAGCTGTGCAAAACTAAAAAACAAACAAACCTTTTTTTACTGTTACCAGAATACATGCAGTCTTTTGAATTGAACCTTGCTGTGGAGGTCTAGGCAAAGAATATATTTTACCTCTTCTTTGCACAGCATTTTTTTCTACTGGTATTATAAACAGGAAAACAAAACACATTTCTGAAATAAAAAGAGAAATGTAAAGTTTAAAATATGTGAAATACTGCAATTACTGTACAGTAGGAAAGAAGCCTACAGCTAAACTTTCCAGTGTTGTATTTAACCACATACAGTACTTACAAAGTAATTTAAGGAGAACTAAAGCTAAAATATAAATAAAACTAAATGGATTCTAAAATTTCTATTTAGCAGGTGGCTGTAAATGTTACCTCTGAAATCAATAACTTTGAGGAGATATCATCTGTAATTCTGCAGGTTTCTGCCATTTCCTGATTACTTCAGCCCTACTACCTATTGAGTTGCAATTGTTTTCAAACTGCTCACTCTGGATTTAAGAGGTATCAGCAGCAGGTCACCTGTTAGTAATCAATTGCAGGGTCATATATTTTAGCTTTAGTTCTCCTTTAAAAACTTTATAGCTATGAATTTTGTATAGAAAAAGCAGATATCCGTGATGTGTGGATGTACAGTATGATTATCAGATCTACAGTTGTTCTGTAAGAACAAGTAGATTTCCTTAACTTGACCTCAGTATTTACCATAATCTTGTTAACAATTTATTTTCTACTGTGTGATTCTACTTCAGCTTTCTTTTGGAGACACAGCACATTTTAGAAAGGTTCCTTTCTAAAACACTTGCAATTAAACTGAATCATTTGACAGCTGGCAGCAGAAAAGGGAGGCAAAGAAAGACACCAGGAATAAACAGGAATCAGCACTCATGTTACAGTGAGTACATAATAATATGTTTCAAAACATAAGCCAAACTAAAGCATAAAAAAACTTAACATTATTATTTTAACTCTGTATTTTGCAGCAGTGTACAGTAAGTATATAAAAGCTAATATGCAGTAATGTAAGATAGTAACATAGTAATTGAGGTTGAATAAAGACATACCTCCATCAAGTCCCTGGATCAACCAAAACTACAGTATATGTATTAATACCAGTAATTCTCAGCTATTAAATGAACTTTCCATTACCAATTACCATTTTCTTGAAGACAGTCTCACAGTTTCACCGTTTTCACTGTAAAGAAACCTTTCCTAACCTGAAGATGAAACTTCTTAGTACCTATTAGTACGGGTAGATGTGCCAGAGAGTTTATTGTATGGCCTATTAACATATTTGTATAAAATTATCATTTCCCCACGCAAACATTGCTTTTCCAATGTAAACAGCCCTAACTTGCCTAATCTGCCTGCATAGTCAAGCCCTACAGTCCATAGTCTAGGCCAACAGTCCTCAGTTTATACATTCGTCGCACAGTATCAAAAGTTTTAGCAAAATTCAAGTATACTACATCCACTGCAATGCCTGAATCTAAATTCTTACTCACTTCTTCATAAAAAGTAAATTCATCTGGCACAATCTATTTCTCATAAATCCATGCTGACTACTACTAATAAGCCCTCTTAAGATCTGAGGATGGATTCCATCTGGTCCTGGGGCTTTATTGATATTGACATTGTCTAATTATTTCCGTACCATATCCAATGTCAGCTAGAGTAAATATTACTCATTTATACCCTTCATATTATTACAGCCCCAACTATAAGGACTAGGATTCTCTAAAGTGAATACAGAGGGGGGGAATGGTTTATACTTAGGCACAGTATCAAACTATAAACTGAGAACTGTTGTCTTAGAAAATAACATTTGTACATGGATAGAGAATTGGTAATTGGATCATAAACAGAGAGTGGTGGTCAATGGGGCTACATCTATGTGGGCTAAAGTGAAGAGCCTCAGGGTTCTGTACTGGGGCCACTTCTTTTTAATCTGTTTATAAATGACTTAGAAGAGGGCATTGAGAGCAAGGTCTCTGTGTTTGCAAGCAGACCTAGATAGATTATCAAAATGTGCAGCAGTATGGCAGATGAGATTCAATGTTGAAAAATGTAAGGTGATGCATTTAGGGTTTAACTATCCTTCTGCCAACTACACCATAAATAACTCTGTGTTAAGTGAATCTCGCCTGGAAAAGGTTTGGGGGTTCTGGTAGATAACAGTCTTAGCTGTAGCAAACAATTCCAGGCAGCAACGGCTATAGCTAGCCAGATATTGTCTTGTATAAAAAGACGGTGTCACAGGACACCCTGTGTGAGGTTGTGGGTAATAAGGCAAACCAGTTCACACAAGCTATTGTTCAATTGAAGGAGCTTTATTCATATGCACCAGTACCAAGCACAACCATATCCTACCAAGCAAGCACTGTCCTTGGGATGCAGTTCCTGGGATCTCTGGGCTCCACACTCTGGGCTCCACAGCCTTGTCTCCAAACTGCTGGGCTGCTGCTGGTTTCTCCTGGTCTGCTCTGCCTTCCTGCCTCCTGGGCCCCTTGCTCTCAAGCTAAGGGGCAGGGTAATGTGTCACAGCTCTGAGATGCTAGACAATGCCTAAGCCTGTGTCCTAGCTCTGTTCTCCCTTGCTTAGCTTTCCCTTCTGCCAAACCCTAGTCTGCTGCCTCCTGTATGCCTTGCTCTCAAGCAAAGGGTCAGGATAGAGTTAATCAGCTCCGAGCTACAGGCTGCTGCCTCAGCATATATCCTAGCTCTTCCTTTGTCTGTGTGTTTCCCCACATGTGGACTAAAGATGCTCTTTTTATTACCAACTTTCAACCAGCAGCCAATCATCAGACTTGTTGAGCAGCAGACCAATCAGCAATTACACAACTCAACCCTACAGGCCAGACGTGTTAGCATGGGAAAAATTAATTTACAACAGGCAATCCCAGGAGTTTTAGTCAATGATCCATCTTGTGGACAAAGGACTAACTGCATATCCCCAACAGTGTGCTTGGTACATTTTACATATACATTATAAACTCGATATAATACTGGGAGAGGTGGTGCCTGGATAAAACAAAGTTATATTATTTATTAAAGACTGGAAACCACACTCTCTCTTACATAGCATTTACTAATTCATGTTATTACAGACCCCTGGTGCTCCGTCACAGAGGGGTATAGATTCAAGGAAAAAAAAATGTATACTTACTCTTTACAAGGCACTGGTAAGACCTCATTTGGAATATGCGGTACAGTTTTGGAATCCCATATACAAAAGGGACATCTTGGAAATGGAAGCAGTTCAGAGAAGGGCATAATTTACGTTTGAAAGAAAAGAAGTTTCATCTTCAGACTAGGAAAGGTTTCTTTACAGTGAGAACGGTGGAACTGTCTTCCAGCAGATGTGGTAATGGCAAGTTCATTGAAAAGTTTTAAAAGTGGGCTAGATAAGTTTCTAGAACTAAAAAATATTGAGAATTACTGGTATTAATACATATACTGCAGTTCTGGTTGATCCAGGGATACTTTCCGATTGCCGTTTGAAATCAGAAAGGAATTTTTTTTTCTCCTTTTTCAGCTGGCCTTTTTTGCCTTCCTCTCAACTGTTATCAACTGTTAGGTAGTGTTAAAAAGGAGAGAGAAGAGGTTGGACTTGATGGACGCATGTCTTTATTCAACCTCAATTACTATGTTGCTATGTAAGTATGTATATATAAATGGTTACTTTTATTATTTTTATAATGTTCACCTTAAACAAGCTTAAATTTAAACTACTTCGTCCCCACCGACCGTGCGGCTCTTCCAACCGGACAAAGGTATGCCGGTTGTGGCAAAAGTAGCCACAGCCACCAGTTTGCCTCGACCGAGCTTGCAGTCCATAGAGGGCCACGCGATTGGCTGTGGTTTTCAGACATGTCTGATCTTTGGACAAATAAAATGGTTGGTCGTTGACAAAAACACATGCAATGTTTTCAGCCGATCAACCGATACATATCGGACGATCTAGTCGAAATATTGCATCATATGTACACAGCTTAGGAAATATTACTGTAACAATGAACCCTATTTGTTGTACATCAAAAAACCTTATCCCATTAAATGAAAGATTGGAATTTTTTAGTTAAAAGTTAATACAATTACTCATGAGCACCAAAAGTAAAGATTTATTTATTATTATTTTAGAATAGTCTCCCACAAAATTCTTCTTTCAAGAATATTTTAAAAACTGGTTAATATTTTAAAATCCAGTTATATATAACAGGGTTCCACCAAGCCAAGTAGTGGTAGCCCTCTCCAACAAAAGGCACTACAAGGCTCAACTCTTAGTTAATAGCACCATGTCAAAATCAATCAATGGTTCTGGGCAAAGAAGCTCTCTTACGGTATTTCACTATAGTGAATTTCAGTTGATGTTTGATTCCAAAAATGCTGAAAATAGCAAAATATTAAAAAAACAATTAATCCAGCCCAATTTTTATTACAACATACTAATATGTTGTAATGAATACTGCACGTGCATTTTTTTGTTAATTTTACTTTTTATGTTTAAAATCTTTAAATTATATGTTAAATCTAACAATGCATACATGACATTAATGTCAATTAAACAGTTTGTATACAGCTAAAAATGATTTAGCATATTATATCTTTTTAATCTTAAAAAAACATTGCTGTGTTCGATACACATTAAATTGTTTTTGTGACAACATCTTGGCTAATTAGAGTACAAAGTGTAATGCTCTTATCTTCTGGAAATGGAAACAGTTAATGCTTGACTATTTATGTTACTGTTATAAAATGGAAATTTCAATGAAGAGTGCTACTTAAGGCATTGTTTTTAAGAACAGCTAATGAAACAAGTAATTAGTGCTTGCTAATACATATTACTCAGATTTTAATTCTAAAACGAAGTTGTGTTGCTGTATTTTGTTTATTAAGCATTTTGAAATATCCTAAAGAAAATCAAATTTACTAGAGGCATTTTTATGGTATTGATGTTATACAAAAAAAATCTCACATTAGAATTTAAAATTACCTCCAAATGTGCATTTATTTTTATAATATAGCACAGGCTTTTGTTTTTAGGCTGGATTCACTTTCCCAGCAATTGAGTCAGACTCACTGTACCACTGCCATCTTCATGTGACCTCCTTCCGGCTAGCTAGGCAGTGAAATCCTTTATATTGTATAAATATATTTATATTTTTATGGAGATTGAGTTTTTAGGAGCAACTAATAAGGTGGGGTATATAACACTATTAAACATAGGAAAGGTCTATATGTATGTGTGTAATTATAATTAATTAATTAAAATTGCCATAACAAATAACACTATACAAAGTATAGCACTACTATTTACTACTGAATTACAAAACAAATATTCTGTATAGAATTATACAGTATACAATTACATAAAGCATACTGTACTTACTAAGTAATAAGACAATCCAGTTGCTGTTTGCTAGACAGGTAGTGATGCCTGTATATGATAAAATGACTTTGCATGTCCTGAAATCTACCCAGCATTATTAGAGAAATGGACAGTTTTTCCCTTTTTCCCCACTATTGATATATTAATAACATGAGGCTGTGAGGTACCTTCTGTTATAAGAGGATTTTATTTCATTTTATACTCTGTGGGGAGCTTTAAGCACCTTACTCGACAGCTCTCCCTGACCTATATAGGCAATCACTATCCTGTGCTCCCAAGTCCAAACCCCATAGTAAATGTAAATCTGGAACTTGCTGTGGTAAATGCTATTAAGTATGAACCTACCATGCTAATCTGAATCCTGTATAGGGTCTCAGGTTGCCCAATGGTGCTGTGTAGATTGAGATGCACATTGTGACAGGATTCCCTGGGTCTGTTCTCAGATCTGCAGGTTAATACCACTTAGACTTCATGGATTAAAACTGTCAGGTAGGTGGTATTTGGAAGTGAGGGCAAGTGTGGTAAGGGTTATGACTCCTACTGCCTTAAGTGACCCATATAATCCTTGCCTAATCTAATAATGTAATAGCTATGGATGTAAGGGAAGGGCAGATGAATCACTTCAATGTTCAAATCCTTGTGTAGGAAGTGCTAAAGCATGGGCTTTTAAAGTCAGGAAAATGGCTTTATTCCAGGATGTATGAAAACTAAATTTTCCAGCATTCTGTGCAGCCAGGAAATGCTGGGAGTTGTATTTTGTAAACATGTGAAAAGTTCATTAAGAAAAAACTAACTGCAAACAGAAAATGCTGTAGTTGTAGTTTTCAAACATGTGAAAGGTCCCAAGTTTAACAACCCTGCTCTATTCCATTAGGCTGTATCACATCGAGACACATGCCTTAGCTACAGGTCATTAAGAAGAAACTTACTGCAAACTGAGAATCCTGAGAATTGTAGTTTCCAAACAAGAGAGAGGTCCCAAATTTAACACTCCTGCTCTATACTATTAGGCTGTACCAAATCTAGATACATGCCTTAGCTACAGGCTATGAATGAGATACTTTGAATGTCCTCACCCATTTCTCTGGAAGTGAGAAATATGTGTTTATGTGTTATATTATTAGGACATCACTAATACATTAAATAAGGTAGGGAAAGAATTCAAGCTTTGATACTCCCTTTTCAGCAATATGCAAATAAGGAACAAAAACTTCTGGGAATTTACCATGTTTACACATGGAAGCTCTTAGGCCCCAACCAATCAGATCTTATTTAACATTTGAAAGCTAATATCTGATTGGTTGGGGCAAAATTAGCACCATTTTAAATTATAAGAACTTTTATTTAATAACCCTGATAGTGTTCCTATGAGCTTTCATGTGTAAACATGGTAAATTCCCAGAAGTCTTTGTTCCTTATTTGCATATTACATTATTAGGGCAATGCTAATATAATAACATGAGGCTGTGGGGTACCTTCTGTTATAAGAAGGCTCTATTTCATGTTATACTCTGCAGGGAGCTTTTAGCTCCTTTATCCACACCTCTCCCTAACATATATATTCAATTTTGATTGCCCAAATATGTTGTTTAGATTGAACTGAATATTGTGTCAGGATTGCCTGGGTCTGTTTACAGATCTGCAGGTTTATTCCACTTAGACCCTCAAGGTTCTAGCTGGCAGGTGGAATAGGTGAGGGAGGGTATATATGTGTGTTTGTTCATACAATGGGGTGTGATTGCTTGGGTCTTTTTTAGGATCTTCAGACTAATCTAATTTGGGCCCCCCATGATGCTTCCTGGTGGCTTCTGAGAGCAGAAAGGAAGGACAAGTTTGGAAAGGTTCCTGATGCCTACCAGCTGAAGGGACCTTAGTTAACTAGCTTCCCCCTAGCCCTACAGCTTAACAGCTGTGGTCATAAGAGAGAGGCAGATGAATCCCGAACCACTTGCATGTTTGTGCACAGTAATGGTATCACAGAAAGCATGACCCTGAGCTTTCAATTAAAAAAAAAAAAGGTGCTGTTTAGGTTGAACTGCACATTGCAGCAGGATTACCTGGGTCTATTCTTGGTTTTCCTGGAAGTTCTCCTTAAAACTGATGACTTTCTGAATAACAGTTTGAAATATCCCTGTAAAGATATTTTATCTATTTAAACATAGCAAAACATTAAAACTGAGGGCACACTTTTACTAGTAGTAGTATAAACATAGAATGCTGAGAGAGTGTTGATGGTTGCAGCGTTATTTTAAACTGTTTGAATAAAATTTTATGTTTTATACAGACCCGAGAGTGACTCCGTGATGCAAATTTCTATATACTTATTGGAGGACACCCGGGCACAATGATACCACCGGAATGGAGTGCCGATCTTACATATGCATATATATATATATATATATATATATATATATATATATATATCTAATATATATATATATATTCCAAAACATCGGCGCACTCACAGGTCTTCCATCAGAAAAAATATTTTATTCACAGATCGACATGTTTCAACCACAACTGGTCGTCATCAGGATTAATTATTCCCCCTACTTCCCAAGCTTAAATAGGCCCCACAGGACCCACCCCCACAACACCTAGTAACCAGCATATATAATAAATAACCACCAACACTAAAACCAAATAGAAACCTTAAAACACTTACTAAAACAGTGAAGCCACACAATAAAAACAAACAGATTCCTTACCCGCATTGGAGAGCATCCATGGCTCCTGTTGCCCGCCGGAACCAATATCATATAGGGCATCCAAGTGAGACAAATCCCCATACACTTAGCCGGGCCGCTACCACTTCCGCAAACCAGCAGTGACGCGAGATCACGTGGTATGCGAACCTATCACATGGCCAAACAGAACTGCCGGACGTGATAGGAAAAAGGACACAAGGGCGGAGAAGCGGAGCATAAACAGTACATGGAGCGTGTCAACCAGACCACGCCCCTAGGCAATCCATAACACTAAAACGAAGAGGGAAATCCATGGCAAACTAATGCTGACACACTAGTCCCAAATAGAAAATCCACCAAATTTAGACCCCCAACCGCAGGCGCCCATAAAGGCAGGCAAACAGGAAAAACAAGTATGCTCCCCAACCATAAAAAGTGCTAATATATAATATACACTGTACACTTATGGAAATAGAATACCAATAATCATTACTAAATCATGTATTCTCAAATATCTCAACCCAAAGGGTACATAAAATAAAGGATGGTAAAATGTCATAATTAAACATCGAAGTCATCTATCTTTGGATCATACCACAAAATCAATACATGTAAATACAGAGGAAAAGAGGTAATAGCAAAGTTATATCAATCAGAATCATTAGAAGCAGAATAATAAAAATGGAGTTATAAAAGGCAGAGTTCTAAACAGCAAAGTTATAAAAAGTAGAGTTATAAAAAGCAGCCCAAGTTATTCACTTCATTGAGACCGTCGGGTACCAAAGTCTGTAATCGTGAAATCCACCTCGACTCGACTTGGAGAAGTCTTTTCGATCTATCACCCTCCATGGGTGGTACGTGATCAAATACCATGCATTTCAATGAAGATAGACTATGCCCTAGTGACTTGAAGTGCCTAGCCACCGTTTGATCACCGAACTTTCCAATCTTTTTCTCCATCGATTGGTTGGACAATGCTGCCCTAATAGCGCTACGGTGGTTGGCAAAACGTTCACGAAAACTGCTCACAGTCTTGCCTACATAAACCAATGCACATGGGCAAATCAAAAAATAAACCACATAGCAGCTCGTGCAGGTTAGTCTAAAATTGATCTTAATACGTTTGCCAGTCCTTGGGTGAGGAAAATCCTTTCCTGTTAACATATGTCCACAGGTCACACAGTTGGGACATCGATAGCACCCGGGCCTAACAGCAACACCCAAAAGAGTCACATCTCCAATCGGCTGTTTCCTAAGATCCGTCCTCACAAGCATATTCCGAAGGCTTCTTCCACGACGATGTGCTATCCGAAGTTCATGTTGTTCAAAAGGCAAGTTGTTTACTCCCCCATCTATTCCATATTTTAAATTTGGCTTCAATTCCTGTTTAACATACATACATACTCCTCCTCCTTTCTTATTAACTCTGTCATGTCTAAATAAGGAGTATCCTTCAATATTTATTGTCCAGTCGTGTGAATCATTAAGCCATGATTCTGCTATACCAATTACATCATACCTTTCCTTTAGAGCTATTATTTCAAGTTCGCCGGTTTTTCCAGCCAGACTTCTTGCATTTGTAAACATACATTTTAGATTATCAATTGATTTACTTCCATACATGGTCGTACATGCCTCCTTATCCACTATGCTCCCCCCTCCCCCTTCTCCTCCCTCCGTTGTGTTAATAGCCCCCTGATCCCTAACTTCTCTATCTACCCCTGTGTATTTCACCGTTCCCTCCCCCCCCATACCTAGTTTAAAATCTCCTCCAACCCCCTATGTGCCACAATGCTCCATTGCCACCTCCCCCCCCATGTTAAAAGGCCAGTAGGGTGCTGCCCAGCCCATGTTGCATGACCAGACTGGCAAAGAGATAATGTGGAGATGGTAATGATAAATGTCCATGATTTCACAATTGAAAATTAGTACATTTGCTAACTACACAGAGTAGTTATTACCATTTCTTACAAATTAATTAGTTGAGCAAAGCAGCATATTTTATTTCATTTTACTTAAATGAAAACATACTGTATCTTATTTGCCAGACCTTGTATAATAGGTACACATTTCCTGACCTCCATCCCTGACACTTGAGGGATTAAAGAAATCTTGTTGGATTTTTCAGGCCCTGAGGATGCTGAAGTGGCATGATGAATTCATTTTTCTTTTCTGACCTGTGGCACCAATTCTAATTGTGTTAAGCCATAGTCAGTACTGTATTTGTTCCCTTCAGGCTTTGTCAGATTGTATGTATCATTCTTAGAACCTACACTGTAAGGTTCTTTTTTTTTTCCTTCTCTTCACTCCTGTTCCATCTTCCACATCTGAAATTCTTTTTGTTGTTTTACCCTTATTCTGTAGATGTTTTGTCTTGGAACCGCCTGTCACAAATGCTTGTTTTACAGCTTTTACCATAGCCAAAAAATAAAAACTTTGTTTTAAGATCCAAGATCTTAACTAATGCAGTAAGATTTATTCTGCAATTAATGAATTCTTAATACAGTACTACATACATAACAAAGTCCTGCTTTTGGGTTTTTTTTGTAGCAGGTAAAGATTTGTGTGTGGAGGGGTGGACTTTCCCTTTAATTTTATTATTCCTTCCAGTATAGTATAGTACAGTATTTCAGATTGAATTAAGACATATGTCCACCTAGGCCAACCTACTCGGAAAACAATCCACATTTCCTGCCTAACAGTTCAGCTTCACCAGAGGAAGGTGAAAGAAACAAAATAAACGCTGTATGAAGTGAAACTCCAACTTTATGTATCAAACCCAGTAACATGCAACATTCTTTATTTTTAGAATCACAACCAGCTTTTTTTTTTTTTTTTATTTTTAAACTGCCATTACTACATCCAATGGAAGGCAGTTCCATAATTTTACCTTTCTCACAGTGAAAAAAAACCTTCCATCTGCGTGTCCTCTGACAATGCCTATTGGGGAACAACCCCAGATAGTCTATTATATGGCCTATAAATGTATTTATACACAGTGGTCATATCCCCAAGAAACTGCCTTTTTCTCTTGGGTGCATAATTGTATTTTATCCAATCGGTCTTCATATTCAAGCTCCCCCATTCCCTTTATTGTTTTAGCCCTTCTCTGAACCTTTTCCATTTCCAAAATGTTCTTTTTGTACACAGGATTTCAAAACAGCACCACATATTCCAAATAAGGACTTACTAGTACTTTGTAAAGATGGAGAGTAATATTTTTCTCCTTTGGACCTATACGGTTCTTTATACAAGAGAATATCTTGATGGCTCAAGATGTTTCCATCTGGCACTTCTTGCTACATTTAAGTTTGTTATCCACCAAAACTCCAAGATCCTTTTCCAACAGGGATTCACTTAACACAGAGCCATTTATAGCATAAGCAGCACAAGGATTATTAAGCCCAAAATGCTTCACTTTGCATTTATCAATATTGAATCTCGTCTGTCCAATGTGACAATCTATCTAGATCCGACTGCAACAATTGCACATGATCTGTAGCTTTTAATGGTCAACAAAGTTGTGTCACATGTAAACTCAGAGACCTTGCTGACAATACCCACTTCCAAATCATTAATAAACAGATTAAATAGAAGTGGCCCCAGCCCAGAACCCTGTGGCTCCCCACTTAGAACTTTAGACCATATTAACAAAGCTCCATTAACAACTACTCTCTGCATCCGATCTATCAACCAATTTTCTATCCATGTACAAATGTGCCACCCAAGCCCAGCAAGACTTTTTACATAAGTCATCTCCGTAAGACTGTATCAAAAACCTTAGCAAAATCCAAGTATACCACATCTAGTGCTACACCAGAGTCCAAATTCCTACTCACTTAATGATAAAAGCCAAGCATGTGTTTTTTGACAAGATATGTTCCTTATAAATCCATGCTGATTATTAATTATAAAGTCAGTCCTCTAGAATATGTTCCCATATCAAACTTCCCAGTATCTTCCCCACCATTTTTAAGTTAAACAATTAGGTCTGTCATTTTTTAAATGTTGGATCAGCTTTTTTCCAATCCAGAGGCACATTTTTAGAAATGAGGGAATCCCCCCCCCCCCCCCAAAAAAAAAGAAAATAAGAAACAACATTAATTATCATTAGGAAAAGAATCATTCGGACTTGATGAAGCTTCTAGGCAGCATTTGTTTTTATCAGTATGCTACTAAACTGTTTTGGGATCCTATATATTCAGAGGCAGTAATACCAGCTCTTGTTTATTATACTCTTGCTTATTATATGTCTCAGGTCACTACATAAGCGCAAGTCTCTGCAGTGGTCCAAGAAAATGTATAAAACATGACTTCATGCAAATAAATATGCATGCAAAGTCAATGGATTTTTCCTCCTAATAGTTCTATCCAAAAATTATTTCCATAAACCATTTTAACCGTATGGTTTGTTTGTTTTGGACATGTTTATCCCCTTCCATGCTGTGTCAAACAATGTAAAATTTAAGAAGAAAGCACATATTTTGTAACAGGAAGAAAGAAGAAGAAGACGTTCCTAAGAAAACAGGAAATGGCAGGTTGTTCTGTCTATACACAGCTGCTGCTGACTGAATTCACATTAGTTAGTACTAAGCTCAACCCTATTGGCTGATTTACATTATTTAGTAATAAGATAAGTCTATCTAGGTACACAAAAGTTTCTGTCTCATGTTTTCTCCCATAATGGCTTTATTCACATTGTATGTTTCTATGGCTCTCGCAGACAGTATTTTTCTTAACCATTTTCTCCAAAGAGATCTGTATTAAATAGAGATAGACGGATTTCCGAAAATCCGTTCCGTTCAAGCATTCACGGATGTTCGAAAAAACCTGAAAATTTGAAATACCGCAAATCCGCCATTTAAGTCAATGGGGAAAAAATTTGAAATAAATGGTTTAAATAGGAGTGGCAACTTACTGTAAATGGCTCTAGGACTTGGGAAATGGTCCGGGGAATACATCCCCTCGGGAAGAACAGCAAAAATATGGAAGTAATGCACACGTGCGCTACTTCCATGTTTATGTGGGCCATTTTCTATAATCCTCGAATGGCCAATTCGAGAATCCTGTGGCTGGATGTTCAGGGGTCCTGCAGCTCAACCCAGGACCCCCTCCAAAGTCCTAAGAAGGACAGTTGTGGCCCGTACTGTGGCCCTTTGGGGTTAAGGGGTCCCATAGCTCGAAGTGAGACCCCCCTCCCCGGCACTTAGAAGTTCCCTTGTGGCACTGACAATTGTCTTTGTTGGAGGTCCTGCAGCTCTAAACCAGGCTCTTAGAAGAGCCTTTGGGGGCATGTCTTCTTTCTCCCAAGCCAACTATGCTGATGTTGCCAACACTGGTTGGTGTTACTGTGGCCACCAGTGACACCCCCGGGGCTGGTGGCATCTACAAGCTGGTGATGCTGACGTCTTGATCCGAAGTGTTCTTTCTTCTCAACCAGCGACACCAACTCTGCTGATGTCGCCGACACCGGGCAATGTTACTGCGGCCACCAGTGACACTGCCAGCAATGTTGACGATGTCTTCTTTCTTCTGCCATCACAGTGGTGACTTTTGAGCTTCACACCTCTTTATATAGGTTTGCTGAAGGACCAAATCCAATTGTGCTTGGTTTATATTTTAATGCTTGCAATCATATGATCACACATTAACCAATCATATTTAAATGTTACTATTCATAGTGACATCATCCGGTATCGGCAGGGAAGAAAGAAGACACAACCCAAAGGCTCTTCTAAGAGCCAATGGGGGTCCTGGTTTTGAGCTGCAGAACCCCCAACAAAGGTACATGTCAGTGCCGCAAGGGCACTTCTAAGTGCCAGGGATGGGGCCCCGAAATAAGCTGTGGGACCGCTTAAGCCCCAAAAGGCACTTGTCAGTGCCACAAGGGCCTTTCCAAGGGCCGGAAAAGGTTGAGCCGTGGGACCCGCAAACGTCTGGCCAAGGGACTTTCAGATGTTTGAGAATCCTCTGGCGTTCAAGGATTCCTGAACGGGGGAAAATCCTCTAACATTTGAAAATCCTTGAAAGTCCGAGGATTTTCGAAAATTTCCAGAAAAGGTTCGGAATTCGGGAAAATCTGCAAGATCCACCACACAGATCCGGGTTCGGATTTGCAAACTGGCCATCTCTAGTATTTAATTGTGCTAGATCATGTTGGTGACATTTTGTCTAATAAAACATCACACTTGGCAATTGGTTGGGACAAAATATTGACCCATGTTTATCTAACCTAACATAAAGTATACTAACTTGGTTGTTAATTCAAAAGAAGCAAAAAACTCTTATGGCAATGTTAATGTATCACTCATGTGATTCAGTAGTTAATTTGTGCAGCAATGTTACCTGCATACAGTGGCCTCTTCTAACATTAAGCTACTAATGTTTTGACATCAACAAAAATCACATCACAGCAAATTTTCATGGCCAAATGGCTTTAATTACATGGTATGGCTCCTGTGGATTTTAATTTTGGTACATACTCCCCATGTTATTGCCCAGCCACCAATACCATTTTATGCTGTTAGAAAGGGTTTAGAAAACCAAGGGGACATGTCCCCCCCAACTCTGTATTTTGAATCACATCTCCATTATTTGCAGGGATGTTAACATTTGTATCCCTTATTTTATAACTACAGATAATTGTCACCAGGGTTTAGAGTGATATTTAGATATCCACATTTACATCCTCTCCATATCCCTCCCCCTAATGTCCACTTATACCCAATTTTACCCTCTACTTGTTGACCACACCAATGACCTTCATACCATCCCAGATGGTATAAGTATCAGTTGGATAAAATAATAAAAAGTATGGGACTTTTTCAATGTACAATGTCACCTGTGTGAGCCCAATATGGGTAAGGAACTTATTTCAACTTCCTCCGTGACTGTGAGGAAATGCACCAACTGGAAGTGTCTGGTTGCAAGGTTTTATTTGAGGATACTATTGCTGAGTATTCTGTGGTTGACAGGTACCATTAACATTTTACATTATCTGAATCTACAATTTTAGAGAAGTAAAATGGTGGTATTCCCATATTTATCTTTGCTTGCCTTTTCATTAAATTATTAATGTTTTCCTCTAGGGGCAGAGGAAAACTTACAGGGATCGGGAGGGAGAGAGGGAGGGAGGGGGGGGGGGGCTGCACTGAGCAAGCCAAAAAACTTTCAGAGGATGCCTCAGAGGCAGACACCCAGAAACGTTTTCCCTCCCTTGCAGCCTCCTGGTGTTTACTTTCTTACTTTCTATAACTTTGTACTAACATTACAGAAGAACCATTTGGAGCAGAGAGATAGGTAAGGATTTTACTTAATATTGTATGAAATCCATATTATGTTGTACTCAACAATTAAATCAGGCCAAGAATATTGGTTTGCTTTTGTTCTAAAAAAAAGTTTGGTCGGAACAATCTTAGTAAATATTTCTCTACAGTACATGTATTGGCCCCTATACCCGGTGGCTTACTGATCATCAGAATGACCTTGGCTGATCTACATCAATGTGGTGTCATATGGGGTCCGATTAGCCACAGACTGAATAATGAGGAAGTGTGAAATCAACTATTTTCAATTCTGGACAAACTTCATGTACCTCTTGGATGAGAATTAAGCATATAGATCCATACCCTGGGTGCAATAGAAGGGCTTTAAAATGGAATGAAATGCATTTAAGAAGATCTCTGCTCTGAAATGGATGCTCTAATGGTTCCCATACACATGCAACAAATACACAGCAACAAAAACAGAGCAACAATCAAAGCACACATAGCAGCTGCATCTTTTAGTTGTAAATGATGCCAATAATGTCTGTGTACTGTATGATGTGACTAGTTCAGAGAATTGATTAATGCACAGTGAGATTTTTTCAGATAGAGATAGGAGAATTATTTAATCAACTATTTTATGTATTCCAGTGCTAAATGTAAAGGGGAGTAAAACTGAAATTAAAAGTCATTTTTTGGAGTCTCTGCGATCATTTATTTTTAACATGTATGGAGAATGTTGCTTGAATGAGCTACATTACTTTAAACGTTAACTAGTAAACAACATTGGATTGTGTTTTTTCTGGATCTCCTTTTTTTTGTACTTAAGGAGTGTAACAATTTCAATGTGCGACATTATCTTTCCAGTAAAGAAACATAATGTTACTGTAGCTGTCAATGTTAGTTAGGATTTGTGGTCCACATTTTTCAGCGTATGATATCCCTCTTGTACAAGTCAAATGTCTAGATGTCTATGACTCATCATCAAAGGAGGAATCTTTATACTATAATACACTGTACATTGGTTATTAACCTTTACAGCAGGAAGTCTGTATAGTTCTATTTTTTATTGTATCCTTCTATACCCTTCTACAAAAGCATTAATAATGATTTATATTCTCACCTTTTAAAACATTTCTTACTGCTCCCTCTGCTGCTAGCCAATTCCAGAAATGACATCATTCCTCAGAAGGAAAAATTGCAGCAAATATGCTTTTTTCTTTCTTTAAAATAAGATCTATGACCAGTCATGTTTTTTTTTTAAAGGATATATCCACCCTTAAAGCCAAAAAATTGGTGACTTGTCTGCCTGAAACCCCAATGGCTATTTTTAATAGTTTATTACATGCATTTGTAAGTAGATGATTAAAACACCAGCAAGAGACAACAGTCCTGAGCTCCTCAACCACATACTCAGCACGGGAGTCCCATCCAGTGGAGAATTTGAAGCTCCACACCTCTGCAAACAGATCAGTACATAAAATAATAATCGGAGGATCTTAATCGGCATAAGTAAAACATAACTTTTAATACAACCAAAAATAAAAATCACGGAGGAGACATCTTAGAACCGTGATGCATTTCGTGACGCTGCACGTCACTTCATCAGAGGGGTCTCATCCAGGTACACGGCTTCTCCTAAAAATAACAAGTGAATTAATTATCAAACAGGTGAGTCCCAGCAGGGAATCAATAAAGCACTTGTATAGTTGCCTCCACACAGTAGGAGACAGAAGGAAAAAACAACGTGCCTGAAGTAGAGTCTGGATAAAGACAGAAGATACAGAAACATAATAAAAACATGATATATATATAATCTTATAGCTAGACAGTTATAAGTGAACAATATATAAAACAATATATAACAAAATCCTCTATAAAAAGGCTTAATTATACAATATTGTGTAGTGTATTCCATACCCAAAACTCTGTTACCTATAAAGACACATAGTAACAAAATCCAAGTAGGAACACTTAGTTGCAGGAAACATTGTAGGTCTAGCTTTATAGCTTAATCAACTAAATACAGCTCGGCAATCACTTCGATGATAGAGAATGAATAAATATATAAATATAAATAAATGAATAAATAGCTGCCCACAATGATGGTAATACATGTCAATATGTATAATCCTAAATAGCACATATTTCAAAATACATATCAAAAAATAATCTATATGACATATCCAATGTTAAACATATTTTCCGAAATATTCCGGATTTTTAGAAAATTCTGAATATTTTTAAATTACAAGAAGAGTTTGCATTCCAGGGTTGATTGCTTTTAAACCTTGGAACCCTAGAATTCCCATTGCCATGGCTTACAGTCATTGGTAAAATGGTTGGCAAATTGTCAGTTGTAAATGGTTGGCAATGTCTGTGCGTCAAATGCAAATTACCACTTTCAACCATTACCTTTGCCAACCATGTCTGTGTGCCAACCATTTTATTAGTGGTTCATGTGCTAAGCATTTTTACCGTTCTCTGTGTGCCAAGTTGGCAAATTGGCAGTTGTAAATGGTTGGTACTGTCTGTGTGTCAAGTGTGATTTAACACTGCCAATTTATTTTACAAATGTCTGTATGCCAACTTGGCATAAAGGCTTTTGTAAAATAAATTGTCAGTTGTAAATGGTTGGAATTGTCTGTGTGTCAAGTGCGATTTACCACTGACAATTTATTTTACAAATGTCTGTATGGCAAGTTGGCATACAGACATTGGTAAATTGTTGGAAAATTAGCAGTGGTAAATCTCACTTGACGCACAGACAATGCCAACCATTTACAACTGCCAATTTGACAACAATTTTACCAGTTTGTGTGCCAACCATTTCACTAGTGGTTTGTGGACTAAACATTTTTAACAATGTCTGTGTGCCAAACATTTTACCAGTGTCTGTTTGTCAGTTATTTCAGAAGTGTAAGGTTTGAGGATCCAAGTTTAGAAATACTGTTGGAACCCGACTGATTAGTTTTGCTAGATGTATGGGTAAATTATTTTTGTGTGTTTTAAAATGAGTGGCTCAAAAAAAAATGTAATGATGAATTTGGATGTTTTATATGGAAATGATTATTTGGTTTGTGGTGCTGATTTGTGTTTGTGGCGGGGTTGGGGGGCCCATGTCCCAATTTTGCATCAGGGCAAATAGGCCTGTATCTACGCCACTGGACACAGAGACTGGGCAGTTTGGAAAATTAAACTTTACAAGCATATAACTTAAAATCCAGTTAAGTTAGAGACATCATCCTAGCTATGTTTGAAGGGTACAAGAGAGATCTTTTCAATGAAGTCACAGTTACCCTTTAAGTTTCATTCATTCTTTTTCTTTCTTTTTTTTTGCTTCCTGATTTTTATTCCAACCTTGCACCCACAAGGCACTGTGTAGGTACTTTTAGCCAATTATATTAATGTGTATTATTCAAGCGATGCTTGTTGTTGCCATGCCAATAAACACTAGGTAACTGTAAAGTGGATATAACAAGTGACAATAATTAACAAGATGCAGGCAATGCACAAGCAGACATGGATAAGGGAAGTGAGAAATGATCAGAGAATATCCAAGAAATGTCATGTCCTTATTTAGGCCAGTTTGTTTAGTGTAAAATAAGAACCTCAGATCAAAGCTTTTCCTATTCTGAGTGTTTTTGAAATTTTAGCACCAAAATTGTGAGGTCCAAATCAGAATGATCATGGTGTGTGAAATGGTGTCTGACTAGTGTGCGTTATCCTGACAGCTGGATTTATTTTCATGAATTTTTATAGGATCCTAAGTCATTTTCTGACTTACTCTTGTCTGTTTCCTAAATATATTGGCAACTGTTACATGAGAACATACTGTATAAACAGCATTTCTGGATGAGCAGCAGTATGATCCTCCAATGGGGAATGTACCTTTATCATGTGACATTTATATAATAACATAGTTTCCACATCCTTTTATTGCATGATTTGGTCCTTATGATGATATTATTAAGCGTTGAAGGCATTTTACTGTTCACCGGATTCTGCCTGAGATTGAGTGGTTGAGGGAAAGATTAGAGGGTCTGGAAAGGGTGTTATCCTCTGTGATAATTGGCTATAAGCCTGTAAGGCTTGCATGTAGTCACTAGTGAAATGCATGTCTTTGTTGTATTTCTTCTTGGTGTTTTCCCAGTCTTATTAATATTTTTGTTGATGATGTTAAGCTTAACACCTTTTGTGTTAGTGACAGTGGCAGCCTTTAAAGATATTTGTTTAAAACTTCTAATTTTGGGTCTGTTTTTTTGTACCTAATAGCTTGACTGAAAGATGATGTGTTTATCATCTTTCATACAGACTGTAGTTTCCAGAAAATGAATAGAATTTGATGAGTACATTTTTAGTATTATAGATGGCTGAAAGTTTGTGAATGGGACTTTCTGGGGTATTTATTGCCAACAGATTCTAATACAAGGAATTTTGAATTGAGAAAGCAAGTCGGATGGCTACTGAAACGTCTTCAAGAACTAAACTTCAAGTCTAGTTGATCTAACTAAATACAACAGATATACTGTACCATGACCTGGATTAATAAGAACCTTCACAAGCATTTGTGAATGAGCAGTAGAGATGGGATCCGGGTCTGTCACAAACCCGGATCCGACACAAAACTCCTCGGTTCCAAATGATCCGATTTTGGGACTTTGGAACAAATTTTTGATAATTTTCAAATGTACAGAGCTATTTCGAAAATAGTATCAAACTTTCGAAAATCCTTGAAAATACGACCGGAAAATCAAAAAAGGTCTCCAGTTGTATTTTCGAACGTTCGGGCTGTTTTTAAAAATTATCAAAAATAGCTCCGTACATTCGAAAATTTTTGAAAATTCGTTACGCTTTCGGATTTTCAGATCTTCATGGAATGTGAAAACGGAACGAAACTAGTGAGTTTCGGCCATCTCTAATGAGCAGTGAAATTCAGTAAGGTGTTTTTCACAATGATAATAAAGGAAAGGTGGCTATAACAGTAATAAACAGTATTTAATTAAAAGTACCAGAAGGAATGTTAGTTCATATTATACATAAGAATAACAATAATTATAAAACCTGGTTTTATATTCACTGTTATTCTTATGTATAATATGAACTAACATGCTGTACCTTCTTGTACTATTAATTAAATACTTTTAATTACTGTTACAAGCACTTTTCCTTCATTATTATTATTGTCTATATCCCTAAGGGTTTCTGTGAAGAATTAACAGCATCAGACCCTCCTGTTGGCTATTAACAGTTTAGATATCTATACTTTTTTTTAAATTCTCTTATTTAACACTGAACAAACTGGCCTAAATAAGGACATAGAATTTCCATTATAAGGAATATCTTTTATACATCCTTACTTCCATTATCTTTGTCTGTTTGTACCTTGCCCCGGGGTGTCTCTAGGGTTTTTGCCAGCTGAGACAAACTCTGACTGCCGCCTATACTGCTGGAGTGGGCATGGCTTGTGTGTGGGCGTGGCTTTGTATGTGAGAGCGCGGCTAGCCATTTTGTCATTTTGAACTCTGCATCATTTATTTGTACAGTTTCTTTAAATAGACATTTATCCATACCATAATTCCAGAAGAATTAAGAATTTTGCCCAAAAGAGCCTGCAACCCTGTCAATGTTGACTCTTTTAATAGGCACCTAACTTACCTAACTAGTATATCTGTTGTATTCAATTAGATCAACTGGACTTGAAATGTAGTTCTTGAAGACGTTTCGCTAGTCATCCGACTGGCTTTCTCAATTCAGAATGACTTGTACAAGAATCTGTGGCAATTTCCAGGGTACATAATTGCCACAGATTCTTGTACAAGTCATTCTGAATTGAGAAAGCCAGTCGGATGACTAGCGAAACGTCTTCAAGAACTACATTTCAAGTCCAGTTGATCTAATTGAATACAACAGATATACCATGACCTGGATGAATGAGAACCTTCACAAGCTTACCTAACTAGTCTAACCTAGCCTATGAAAAAATGAAAAATAACATCTACAGCAAAGTATATTTTGGTTGAGCAATCTACCACTCATACAGTGAGAACAGACGGTAAAGGTCCCATACAGTGAGAACAGACAGTAAAGGTCCCATACAGTGAGAACAGACGGTAAAGGTCCCATACAGTAAGAACAGACAGTAAAGGTCCCATACAGTAAGAACAGACAGTAAAGGTCCCATACAGTAAGAACAGACAGTAAAGGTCCCATACAGTAAGAACAGACAGTAAAGGTCCTATACAGTAAGAACAGACAGTAAAGGTCCCATATAATGAGAGTAGAGAGTAAAGGTCCCATACAGTGAGAACAGACAGTAAAGGTCCCATATAATGAGAGTAGAGAGTAAAGGTCCCATACAGTGAGAGCAAGCATCAATGGTCCTATACAGTAAGACCAGGCAGTAAAGGTCCCATACAGTAAGAACAGGACAGTAAAGGTCCCATATAATGAGAGTAGAGAGTAAAGGTCCCATACAGTGAGAGCAAGCATCAATGGTCCTATACAGTAAGACCAGCAGCAGTAACGGTCCCATACAGTAAGAACAGACAGTAAAGGTCCCATACAGTGAGAACAGACAGTAAAGGTCCCAAACAGTAAGAGCAGACAGTAATGGTCACATACAACAAGAACAGACAGTAAAGGTCCCATACAGTGAGAACAGACAGTAAATGTCCCATACAATAAGAACAGACAGTAAAGGTCCCATACAGGGAGAACAGACAGTAAAGGTCCCAAACAGTGAGAGCAGGCAGTAATGGTACCATACAGTAAGAGCAGACAGTAAAGGTCCCATACAGTGAAACAGACAGTAAAGGTCCCATACAATGAGAACAGACAGTAAAGGTCCCATACAATGAGAACAGACAGTAAAGGTCCCATACAGTGAGAAAAGCAGGCAGCTTGGCAACCCAGAATTAGAGACCAGGAACTCTAATAAAATCAATTAGTTTATTGAATCTCCTTTAAAAATACAAAGACGGGACCGCAAGTATTACTGATTATTATTACTGATTTATTTTTTTGATTTTTATTTTATTGTTTTGATCTTTATTATTACGGGGTATTTGGTTTCTTGGTTTTTTGGTTTTGTTTCTTTATTTGCTTATATGTTTATATATTTTTTTGTTTTCTGCCCCTTGGTTGCGAGTGGGTCAATCACCATGTAGGTGTTTTTATTCACCTGCTGATTTTCACCTGTTATAAGGAAGTTACGTGTGTATGGGGACACGCCTCTGATGAAGTGCAATCTGCATGAAACGTGTCAGACGCAGTCCCGTCTTTGTATTTTAATGGAGATTCAATAAACTAATTGATTTTATTAGAGTTCCCGGTCTCTGGGTTGCCAAGCCCCCTGCTTTCCTGTTTGCATCATTTTATTTATTACCCCAGCAAAGGGTCTGGGGCTGGTGTGCACCCAGACTACTTGACGTGCTTGGTAAGCATACATGCTATGTCTACTATGGAGTTTTGTTTAGCATTTTCACTTGCTTATTGCCTTTGACTACAGCCATTTACACTTCCATGAATAGGGCCAGGGGGCTGTCCACCCGGTCCTCCACAGAGGGAAAGTAAGTTGCTATTCCCTCTGCCTTGTTACATTATATTTTTCGAGTGGTTTTAGACTCTCTGTTCTATATATATTCCCATACAGTGAGAACAGACAGTAAATGTCCCATACATATTCTATCCTCTATCTCTCACATTCTCTCTATCTCCTGCAGTCTCTCTCCTCTATCTGTCACACACACTTTCTCTCCTGCAGTCTCTAAACTTTATCTCTCACACTCTTGTAGTGTATCGACTCTCACATTCACTGAACATACACACTCTCATGCATACGGTACTTTACACACACTCTTTCTCACATACTGTAAAAACACCCTCTCTCACACATAATGTACAGACACCCTCTCTCACACATACTGTACATACACCCTCTCACACACATACAATGGTTGGCACCAAATCTGGTAAAATCATTGGCACAAACTCTGATAAAGGGTTGGCACCCAGACTCTAATAAATGGTTACTGGAAAATAAAACAAGGACTGGAAGCACACTCCTTCATATAATTTAATTTATTGAAAACCACACATCAAAGATGTGAAAACATTTTATTTTCCAGTATCTACCTTCCTTGGAAGTAGGAAGAATCCTACACAAACACTGATAAACGGTTGGCACACAGATATTGGTAAAATCATTTGTACAAACTATAATAAATAGTTGTCACACAGATACTGGTAAAATCATTGTCAAAAACTATTATAAATTGGTGGCACCATTGGCACAAACTCTAATAAATGGTTGGTACACAGATACAGGTTAAATCATTGGCAAAAACTGTAATAAATGGTTGCCACACTGATACAGGTAAAATCATTGGCAAAAACTGTAATAAATGGTTGCCAACACAGACACAGGTAAAATCATTGGCGAAAAACTTTGATAAATGGTTAGTACACATACACACCACTTTCTGTCACTGGATGAACATCAATACACTTGGTCCTAGTTGCTAGCTTCCTCCGTGCCACATCAGACAGTACCAGGTATGCAGAGTGTTCCACAGCGGATGGCCCTAGAGAGTGACGTCAGATGTTGCTATGTGATTTTCTTCCCCCACAACTGCCGCTAGTGAGGCGTTCCTGCTTGTTACTAAAGATGGGATCTGGGTTTGACACAAACCCGGATCCGACACGGAACCCCTCGATTCGGACAGATGCTCCGGATTTCGAGCTTTGGAAGACATTTTCGATAATTTTCAAAAGTATGTGGCTATTTTCGATAATTTTCGAAAATAGCCTTGAACATTCGAAAATCTTCGAAAATACGATTGGAAACTCTAAAATTGATCGTATTTCCGATAATTTTTGAATGTTCAAGGCTATTTTCGAAAATTATCAAAAATAGACCCGTACAGTCAAAAATTATCGAAAATTCGTTCCGGTTTCGGATTTTCGGATCTTTGGGATTTTCCCGAGATCTGGGAATCCGAAGACGGAACAAAACTAGTGAGTTTCGGCCATCTCTACATGCCAGTATGAGATACATTGAGGTAGGGGGAAAAGTCCTTCATAGGTTAACTTCTCCTTTAATACATGTGAGTGTGTGTCCTTGTGTGTGTGTCTAAATGTGTGTGTTCTATGCATGTGTCCATGTGTATGTGTCTGTGTGTGTCCATGTGCGTGTATGTGTGTGTGTCTATGTGTGTCCATGTGCATGTATATGTATGTCTGTGTGCTTCTATGTATGTTTCTATGTGTGTGTCCATGTGTGTCTATATATGTGTCCATGTGTGTATGTGTCTATGTTTCTCCATGTCCGTGTCTATGTGAGTGTTCCATTACCTATCCTGAACAGTTTCGTTGCCATGTGACTCCCCTCCTCCCCATTGCTGGCTGCCTGGTCACATGACCCTCCCTTTATCCCACGAGCTGTTCCCCATCTGATGCAGCATTGCAGCTGGAGGTGAAGATCGGACAGGGGAACCCAGACAGGAGGGTGGATTGCACGGACCTCTCCCTCCCAAACAGACATAGGTGTCTGCGCTCCAAGTGGGGATGCAAGGCAGTGGATATTTTTTAAAATCCACTGCCTTGGTTGGACATGGCAGGACGCCGGACCCAGCAGACATTTACTTTCTTCTCCGCTGAGTGACTACAAGCTCCGCCTCTCTGGACTTGTTTGCGTTGCTTCCTCCCTCTCCACCCGGCGCCGGTAAGCTAATTTTTTCCTCCACCTAAAATCCTAAAATGGTGCTTCCTTGAGCCAGAGACAAGATGTCGCTCTGCTGCATTGTCTCAATGTGGCTCCTTGGTGGGACAGCCCTGACCTTGTTTGCATCTTGTTAATTACTTTTACTCATTATTTCGACTTTATAGTTCCCTAGTGTTTACTATGTTTTTATTACTTTAGTGATTATAGTATACCGTATATACTCGAGTATAAGCCGAGGTTTTTAGGTTTTAAAATAAACCTAAAAACCTTACCTCGGCTTATACTCGAGTCAAAGTCCTTCCTTAACCCGATCAATGTTGCTTAACTCCAAATCCGGCTGCCGCACGCTGGGTAAGCTATGTGGGTTTGCTGGCTGACGTCACTACTCTGCGCCGGGCTGTAAGAGGCGCCGAGTAGTGATGTCAGCTGGCAAACCCACAGGACTTACCCAGCGTGCGGCAGCCGGATTTGGAGTTAAGCAACAGAGCTTTACTGCACTGCTGGAATCAAGGAAGACCATGTCCTGAGCCCCGGTCCTCACTCTCCTATTTGCTGCTTGGTGGTTAGACCGGTCAGTAGGCATTGACTACAGGAACCAGAAAAAGAGCAGCTTCAAAATACAAAGGCTGTAGCACTGAATATCAATTCTGAGAGCAGTAAAAGTAAAGAAATAGGGCTTAGATTTAGACAAATACTGTGTTTTACTGTAGTTGTAGTTTCCAAACATACAGATGTTTGAAACTACACCTCCAGCATGCTTTAGTTGCTGGAGTTGTAGTTTTCAAACATCTATATAGGAATTCTGCTGTCCATTTAAAGGTCAACTTAAACCTTAAACAATACTGAATCAGAAAGCAGTAGTGGTCATATTTCCTAACCTCGGCTTATACTCGAGTCAATCAATTTTTCCTACTTTTTTAGGTAAAAAGGGTACCTCGCTATACTACTCCTATACTTCGGTCTGCTTATACCGGTATATACGGTAAGAATAGTTAACCCTAAAAGCTAATCCTTGTTCATTTATATTCCAACCTTTAATAGGATTTTCAAAAAAAATGTGCAAATCCACTTCATAAGCTTTAATGATGTGCTGTACAGTTTGTTATTTAGTATTGCTTGAAGTACTTGAAGTCTCTATCTCTAGAAAGTTTGTCTGTATAAATGAACTGTTGGTCCGCAATAAAAAGGTATCAACATACCCTAGAGTATTCATATTTTTTGTTTATTTTACAATGCTAAGGTGAGTAGAATGAGTAGTTAATGGTGCAGGACTTTGTATTTCCAAAGCTCAGCAGAAATAAAGGGATCAAGCTTGCACATCTCTCTTTGTTAATGCCACTGTTCTTCATCTTGAAAGGGAAATGTTAAACAACTGTTTATTTTCCTAAAGGCATATTATGATAATATACTATCAGGGATATTCAATAAAAGTTCTTACTGTTAAAATTGTTGCTAATTTTACCCCAACCAATCAGATGTTAACTTTTATTAAATCTCCCAGATTATAGGCTCATTGCAGAATTACCAGGTGAAATGTGAATAAAACTCAAAATAGAATCCTAGTGCATTTCCAATTCCATTCAAATTGAGTACATTCTATATTTCTACTGTGTGCTTTAAAAGCCCGTTCCTTTTTATGGATAAATTAAACCAATTATTATAATAACATGGTCAAATTATTTTAAGCCCAGCTACCACTCTAAGTTTGCTTTTTTTTTTTTTTTTTTGGTGTGTCCTATTTTTTCCAGTTCTATGCAGAGAGTGAAACATATAAAAAGGGTACAGATATAAAACATTACTATACAAAAAACAAATTATGAGACAATAGTAGTCAGAAAAAAGTCCAAGGCCAAACCAGCAGATCAATCTCTAGACATTGAACCAAAGACAAGGAAGGGGGAACAACAGCCAAATACATTTCCAGGTCTGGGGTTCAAACAGGTGATTGTGCAGTCAGCATGTAAAGTGCAATGAGCCAGCGATTCATTCACAAAACCAGCCAAACTGCAGTATGTATTAAAAGAACAAAATGCTGTTTTTTTTTTATAACCTTTGGAGTTAGCTATACTATTCCTTTCTGGCAAAAGTATCCAAATAATTCCTCTGCTCATTGTGCTTTTTATTTAAGTTTGAGCATGTGCACTTGAAACAACAGTCAATTAATGGCTGTGATGTCAGTTGTCATGTGCATATAAAACAGATGTCCATTAATGGCTGTGATATCAGTTGTCACAGCCTTCATTGACCACACGGAGAGAGGGGCCAGCTTACTCTGCCAGAATGGAGACAATAATTAATCATGAATATCTGTAAGTATAATAAAGGTAATAAAGTTGGGGGGCATATAACTTACAATTGACTATTTTATATTTTTAAGCGTGGGCATGCTGCTTTTAAAGCTATTTTTGGTACTGTGTTGGCATGTTATAGGAGAAGAGTATAAAAACTTGTTATACTATAAGGAGGTGGTTTTCTTGATCCATGTTATTGCTCTTTAAAACCTTTCCTTCCATGTATTACTTTAATACACTGTTGGGTATTTACTTGTGTACATAAATGTAGAATTGTTGGTCCATCCTGTTTTTGCCCAGGGCCTAACCAATGGAAATATATGCTCTGCAAGAAGCACTTCTCTCCATTAGATATATCCCAGACATAACAAGTGCTCCAGACAACATTGTCCCAATAGACAGAAACTGTGTTTCACCTTTTCCTTTGCTGTGGCTGTTGGGGGAATTCTAAAATGAACCTGTGGCTAATAGGGGGCAGCTCCCATTATCCAGCCTAGCTAGTTAAAACCCCAGCTAAATGTCTGCTTACAGGCACATGCTCTGTAGTGCTTAACAGATCAAAACAAGGAAATTGCAGCCTTGCTTCTTAGAAGCTATCACAGCCAATCATATAACAGCACAGAAATCCTCCCTCTCACTGACACAGAACAGGGATTTCAGTTTTTTGTTTTCAAACACATTCAATGCTCCTGTCCTAACAATGATATATTCCTTTCATACAAAAAGAAAAGTCATATTTGCAGTGTATTTCATAGATAGCATAGATGTAAGAAACAGAATATTAACATTTAAGTAAAAATAAAAATAAGTCTGGGGAATTGAAACTGCAACTTGTACATTTACAATAAAAATTCTTATTGTTATAAATTGTGCCAATTTTGCCCCAACCAATCAGATATTATTTACCATTTGAAAGCTAACATCTGATTGGTTGGGGCAAAATTAGCACCATTTTAAATGATAAGAACTTTTATTGAATAACCCTCTTTAACTATAAACACAATAGAAAAAAAAGGGGGTACGTTCGGGGATTCAAACTTGTGACCTTCTGAACTCTGTATTTCTAAAACTGGTGCCTTACCAGGGGTAACTTAGTAACATAGAAATTGAGGTTGAATAAAGACCTACGCCCATCAAGTCCAACCTTTTCATCCTCCTTTTTAACCCTACCTAACAGTTCATCTAGAGGAAGGCTAAAAAACCCAGCTTAAAAAAAAGGGGGGGGGGGGGGAATTCCTTCTTGACTCCAAATGGCAATCAGAAAGTAACCCTGGATCAACCAGAACATGTATTAATACCAATACATTTTCAATATTTTTTAGTTTTAGATTCTTATTTGGCACACTTTTAAAGCTATTCAATGAACTACCATTACAACATCTTCTGGAAGACAGTTCCACAGTTTCACCATTCTCACTGTAAAGAAACCTTTCCTAAGCTGAAGATGAAACTACTTTTCTTCAACTCTTAAAGGATGTCCACGTGTCCTCTGATATGACCGATTAGTAAACAATGCACCAGAGAGTTTACTGTATGGCCCATTAATATATTTGTATAAAGTGATAATTTCCCCACGCAAACATCGCTTCTCTAATGTAAACAGCCATAACGTGTCTAATATGCCTGCATAGTCAAGCCCTCCATTCTCTTTTTATTTTAGTTGCCCTTCTCTGAACTGCTTCCATTTCCAAGATGTCCCTTTTCTATATGGGATTCTAAAACTGCACCACATATTCCAAATGAGGCCTTACCAGTGCCTTGTAAAGAGGGAGAATATTTTTTCTCTTGAATCTATTCCCCTCTTTGTACAAGACAATATCTTGCTACTGTAGCTCTAGTTGTTGCTGTCTGGCATTGTTTGCAACAGCTAAGTTTGTTATCTACCAGAACCCCCAAATCTTTTCCCATTAGAGATTCACTTAACACAGAGTTATTTATGGTGTAGATGGTACCAGGATTGTTAAACCCCAAATGCATCATCTTACATTTATCAACATTGACTCTCATCTGCCATTCTGCTGCCCATTTTTTAATCTATCTAGGTCAGCTTACAGCAATTGCACATCATTTGAAGTTTCCAAAGCTCTGCATTGTTTAGTGTTATCAGCAAAGACCTTTTTCTCAATGCCCCCTTCTACTGTAAGTCATTTATAAACAGATTATAATGTATGTAACCCTGATGCAC
The DNA here is from genome assembly GCA_019447015.1 of Hymenochirus boettgeri. Classification (NCBI taxonomy): domain Eukaryota; kingdom Metazoa; phylum Chordata; class Amphibia; order Anura; family Pipidae; genus Hymenochirus; species Hymenochirus boettgeri. The sequence goes on from CM033475.1 coordinate 159,850,376, forward strand.
TCCACTTAGTACCTTAGACCACATAGATGTAGCTCCATTGACCACCACTCTCTGTTTGCAATTCAATAACCAATTCTCTATCCATGTACAAATGTTTTTTTTCTAGGCCAACAGTCCTCAGTTTATCTGCTATGCCAGAATCTAAATTCTTACTCACTTAAATCTGTCTGGCACAATCTATTTCTCATAAATCCATGCTGACTACTACTAATAAGATCTGTTTTGGAGACAAAATCAAGGATATGATCCTGTAACAAAGATTCAAGCACCTTCCCTTCCACTGATGTTAGGCTTACAGGACTATAGTTAGCAGGTTGGGAACAACTACCTTTTTTTGAATAATGGTATTACATTGGCTTTTTTCCAATCCAGCAACACATCACCATACAAAAGTGAATCTGAAAAGATAAACAGTGGTCTAAATAAAACTAAACTAAACTCTATTAAGATCCGAGGATTTAGTCCATCTGGTACTGGGGATTTATTAATATTACCTTTTGTCTAATTATTTCTGTACCATATCCTCTGACAGCCAGATTCCTCATTTATACACTTCATATTATTACAGCCCCTACTGTAAGGGCTATGATTCTGTATTGTGAATACAGAGGGGAAAAAATGGTTTAGCACATTAGCCTTTTCGGCATCCCCTGTAACCATCTCAGCCCCATTATTTAATGGCCCCACATTCTCTGTCCTCATCTTTTTACTTTTGATATATTTAAAAAAATATTTTGGGGTTAAATTTGCTTTGTTCTGCTATGCTTGTGAAGGTTCTCATTCATCCAGGTCATGGTATATCTGTTGTATTTAGTTAGATCAACTGGACTAGTCATCCAACTGGCTTTCTTAGTTCAGAATGACTTGTACAAGAATATGTTGGCAATTATATACCTTGGAAAGTCTCTTTTAGCATATCACAGCCAGGTGATTGCATTGTGGCTAAGAGGGTTTCCTATAACACCTCTTAGCCACAATGCAATCATGCCTTGCATTCAGAAGGTCCTTTACACCTGTCTGTAATATGCTTATTGGAACTTTCCATGGTACATAATTGCCAACAGATTCTTGTACAAGTCATTTCTTAATGGAGAAAGACAGTCGGATGACTAGCGAAACGCCTCAAACTTGTATGGCACTATGAAAAGACAGAATTCCACAGTTAAAGTCATCAAAGCCAAACAGATACTGCAAAAGGCTCAAAAACAGCTCCTAAACGAATGTGTATGACAGACACATTTTACAGTTGATGCTTGCCTCACAGCTACCTGTGGCCATCTGGGAAAGAGTGATGGAGTTCACCACACAAGCACAGCTTTCTCAGCACTGTAAGGGCAAGGAAAGGCAACAGAACAAGTTCTCTATTCTGTCATCCCAGAACACCCCAAAGGAGAAAAACAACCTTGGATACAAAAGGAGGGAATTGTCACTTCATCAAACAAGGAGGTCGGGGTAAGAAACTTGTCTAACAGGACCCTGACCCAGCCAGAAATGGAAGTCCTGGCTAAGGGCTTGAACTTTGCCATCACTCCTAAAGCCATCCCTGTGGTGGATATTATAGCAGCCACAGAAGACTCAATCCATAATAATAAGGTACCACAGAGTGTGGCAGAACAACTTTGCCTTAAAGGAACATTAACTCATTTTTGTAAGTATATTCTATCTGTTTATATTATTCACAGGGAGGTGAGAATGCTTATTCCCACCCCTCTGTGAATTATAGAACACCCAGGGGACACTGGAACTTACATTACCACCACTCCACTGGCAGCTGCTTCTGCACTGACAGCCACGCTGTCCCAACCAAGTGTCTATCTTAGGAGCATGCGCGGCAATACAAAAGATAGGCGCCCAATCAGGCGAACTTGGTTTCGGATTTGAGCCATCCCTACTCCTGGATAATGGCCCCTGCAGCTCCCCCCGATGAGATCTCATCGGGGCAGAGCTGCAGGTACCATTATCCAGAAGGGGGGGAAGGGGGTTTAAGGAGTTTCCTTCAATATTTACTGTCCATTCATGTGAATCATTTAGTTATGTTTTTGCTAAACTGATCACATCATACCTTTCCTTTAAAGCTGTTGGTTCCAGTTCTCCGTTTTTTTCAGACAGACTTTTTGCATTTGTAAACATACATTTTAGATTATCAATTAATTTACTTCCATACTTATCCTGTAATCCCCCTTCCCCATCTCCTCCCACCATTACCTTATAAGCCCCCTGATCCTAACTCCTCTATCTTCCCCAGTTCCAATATACCCTACCCTCATACCTAGTTTAAAATCTCCTCCAACCCCCTAGCCATCTTCTTCCCCAAAATAGCTGCACATCATCATTGTTGTGCAGTCCATCTCTACTACGGAGCCTGTATCCAACTGAAAAGTCAGCCCATTTCTCTAAAAACCCAAACCCCTTCTCCTTAAACCACCCTCTTAGCCACACATATATACTCCTAAGTTCCTGTTGCCTCCCTAGAGTAGCATGTGGCTATGCTAGTATTTCCCCTAATAATGGAGTCCCCTACCACTACCACCTGACTATCCTTCCTAGCCCATAGTTCTCCATCGCTTGTGTTAGAGATGTGCTCACATCTTCACCCAACATGGCAAATTTACTTCCCCTGGTGACCGTTACAAATCTATCTTCCTTTACCACCTTATCTGCCCCATTTCCACACTCCAGTTTACTGGCCCCTGTCAGTGCCCGCATTTCCCCCAGGTTTGCCAAGCCCTGCAATGTAAGTTTTACTTACATACAGACATTTAGTGATTTAACAGTTAAAAATAACACTTGCAAAATATAATTATAAATACAAATTCAAAGAAATGTATTTTTTGGCTTGAGTCCTAGAATAGCTTTTCCAGCATCTTTACTTTAACTGAAAAGAATTTTAATAAGTGGTCTGAGAATTTAAGACTTCAGATTTTCTAAAACACCATTATCAAATTATAGGTCAATCTCACCCAGTGCACTTAATTATATTTTCTTTTCTTGAGAGCATGTCTTCTTGACAAATAAGTCCTTTTGTGTTTCTGATTCCTGGCAATTCTTGGTTTACGGTTAAAATATCTGTTTGAGAAGTAATACGTATTTTTGAAATCACCCTATCTATAACATAATACTTCTGTTCCATTAGTAATGACATCATGTAGCTTTTAACCAGGATTTGATTAGAACCTCATATTTCATCTAATGAGCAGTAATGCTGTCTGCATTGTTAAGTAATTCAATTTGGCTCGGACCTTAGTCCATTTCCTTTATAACAATGTGAAGTATGGTCATTGGTGTGCAGTTTAAACCACATGTACCAATAGTTTAAATTAGATTTTAGGAAAAACATTTTGCCATGTGCTTGTTTTTCATACAATGCTGATTGGCTATGTCTTGATAATGATAGCAAAGTGTTTTTTTCTTGGGATCTATAAGGATCAACGAGTAATATTTTACATCCAAATTACAATCTTTTTGATATTAAAGCAAATAATTAATGAGTCACTCTCCCTAATATTAAATCACTGTGTGCACAGCCATTGCAAAGATTATGAATAAAAGATTACATTGAAATGTCACTTTTACAAATCCATTTTTCAATTACCAACATTAAATTAAAACGAAAAGTTTCTTGTGTGCATTCATACAGGCAAAAATGTATCCTTACAACTTATAGACATTTGTAAGATGTCAGCCCTGAGGTTTACAAATAATGTATATTTGTAGTAAATGTAAGAATTTGGACCCTCCTAGCCTCTGGGATCCCCAGCAGTTGCAGGAGCTTCCCCTGTGGAAGTTATACCTATTATGAGAGCTAATGTAAGAGGACATCAGGCTGTACAACTCCATCTCGGAAATTGCATTAGAGGCTGTGTTCCGGAGTGTTGGGGATAAAAATAAATTGGGAAAATAGGGGTTGGGTGGTGCTGATTGGGTGTTTAAAAATGTTATTAGAGGGGTGAACATGACCTTTATATTTGTGACAGCTGTTAAAATAAAGACCAGATTGATTCCAAAGACATTAATAAAAACCTAGTGCATTTGAAATAAAAAAAATTATGTCATAGGTGGAGAACCCGGTTCCGAAGCAGATTTCATGGATCCATTGGCACTTTGTTGATTTCTCATGATTTTGGATTTTATAGAATTGTTGAACTATTTTAGATAATTAGCAAACAATCGAGAATTTTTCTAAATTAAAAAAATTTACATTTTCAACATTTCCAGAAATATACAGGGCTATGTAATAAAAGTTCTTATTGTTAAAAATGGTGCTAATCAGATGTTAGCTACCATTTAAAAGCTAACATGTGATTGGTTGGGACAAAATTAGCACCATTTTAACAATATGAACTTTCATTACATAGGCCTGTTAGAATTTACAAAATCGAAAATTTTTAACATTTCTAGAAATCTCGAAAATAATATGCAGTATGAAAAAACAGAATATAAATAAAGTGCATAAAATTTACGGTACTGGGTGGTGTTTTTTTTTTTAGAGTTCGTGCATTAATACAGACCATTTCTCATGTCCCTGAGCCATTTACCGGTATTTACACTATAACACAAAATCACTTGGTAAATGCTATTGGCTGTTTGGAGGCAGTTCATATCCACTGCACATGCTCCCCACTCTGTGCCTCAGCCTCAAGGAGGGGTGAGCACAGATAGAGGAGAAATGCATACTAACTAGGAGTGAGTTGAATAGGATATGAGGAGATCTAGTGACAGGGAACACTGAGAGTAAAAAAAGTATCAAGTTCCTGGCAGCACTGAAAAAATACAAAAAGATAAACACAAGTCATTTTTTCCACTTTAGTGTCCCTTTAAAGCCAAATGAACTAATTATATCTCAAAAAGAGATAGTGTAGAAGGAGAACAGTAATGGTCCCAAAACAGAGCCCTGGGGGACCACCACATTAAACTAGTTTTCAAATGCCAAGAGAATGCAGATTGTGTATGAGAAGAGAATGGTCCACAGTATCAAAGGTAGATGGAGAATGAGGATAGAGAACTGGCACTTGGATTTGGCTGTTTGCATGTCATTAGTTACCTTACAGAGGGCTGTTTCGGTTGAATGACCCGATCGGAATCTTGATTCCAATGGGTCCAATAGGTTTTTAACATGGAATTTGTTAGTAATAAGTGTAAAGATGAGATGAGAGTTTAGGCGGGCATGGGATCAAGGTTACATGCTGTAAGGGACGAGGACAAAAAAAGTTCTGAGACTTCAAAATAGGTGACAGAGGTAAAAGATTCCAGAGTTGCAGGTGGTAGGGCAGGAAGAAGGTTCCGAGTGCGAGTTGTGTTTTTATCTTTAAATGAAAAAATTACTTTTTTCTTTTCTATAATTTTTGATCAGCTTACATTGCTCACTTTCACCGTATCTTCCCATGTCCAATTCAGCTCACTCCTAGTTATTATTATGAATTTATACAGTGCCAACATCTTCCGTAGTGCTTTACAATTACATTATACCTTCACATCAGGCCCTGCCCCAAAGAGCTTACAATCTAAGCATATTAATTTGGCACATATAACCTATCAGTATGTCTTTATGATTGTGGGGGAATCCATAGTGCCTGGGGGAAACCCACACAAGCATGGGAAGAACTAAAGCTAGGTACACACAGTACAGATTTCTGAAAGATGGCAGACCGGATCTGCAAGATCATGTTGCCATCTTTCAAAGATCTGCATACACACAGTCCCGAGCGTTCTCCCTATGAACTTCATAGGAGAACGCTCGGGACTGTGTGTTTCCATCGGCCGCGCTAGACTCCTCTATAAGGAGTTAGCGCGGCGATGGAAATTTTCGGACTTTCCGAATGAGCGTACGGCCGACCCGATCGTTCGCGGCGGCCGCACGCTCGTTCGGGAAATGAGCGTACACACAGTAACGATAAAGCCCCGATACCGTCGGATCCGACCGTATCGGGGCTTTCGTTAATGTGTGTACCCAGCTATACACTTGCAGATGTGGATTTTTAAACTCAGGACTTCAGCGTTGCACAGCATCAGTGCTAACCACTGAGCCACCATGCTGCCCATTTTTAAGTTAGTATGTATTTCACTCTGTGTCCAGACCATCCCAGATACTGAGACTCAGCTATAGTGGGGAGCATGTGCAGTGGAGATTCACCCTGTGATTTTGTGTTAAAGTGAAAGTGAAACTGCCTTGCTATGGTAAGGTAAGCAGCTTTGACAGCTGTTATCACTGCTTAAATCAAATACAAAAAAATTCTTTCAGCTATAGGAGTTTGAAGTGGATGGTGTGTGAAATTGATTATTTAGGTGCAGTGCTAGGTTGGGATTATTCTTTAATATTATTTGCTAAAAAGGGTCAGAGAGGGGAAACAAACAGATTTAAAGTTGGTGGCAATTAATCGTTATTACAGTGAGATTAGTTGGAAAATGATTTAGCACAGTTTATATAACCTTTGATGTGAATAAGGCCATGCACTAAACAGATTTTAACATAATAATGGGTTTTAGTATTATATTATACTATACTCAATACACCGAAAACATTTCGTATGGATGGATCTATAGTCGTTATAATATATTATATATATAATATATATATATATATATATATATATATATGTAGATAAAATCATACAATGCTGTTACAAATAAAATTACTTTTGCGAATCCCGCATCTGTCCAGTTTATTTTATAACCAGTCAGTTCTGCTTTTTTTCTGTTAAGAAAACACAGTACCGTAATCATCAGGCTGCCATATACCACAATGAATGTTGAAGATTATTACAGTTATTCTGAGATGTGGTTATAAAGGGATGTACATTAAAGTCCTTTTTTTTTTCAACCAAACTAATGTATGACAACAACATAAATAAAGAGTAATCCAGGAAAAGCATAGCTGTAATTTGATAGAAGGTAAACAGGAAATAATAAATGCCTGTTGTAAGAAGAAGATCATAAGTCACTGTGAGTGTGTGGCTGACATGCTATAAAGCAATGCCTTACAGTGCATGTGCTTTATGAACAGCAACAGCTCTGCTCATCGAGGATGTGCAGGATATTTAATCACTTTGTGAGGCAGTTTGAATAACCTGCCTAGCTTTAGGCAAAGCAATGTAGAATTATGGCCCAAACCTCCTCTCCTGCACACAATACAGGAAGTAAAACAAAACACCATATAAATGGTGTCCTTTACATATATTATTAATGTACGGTTAATGAAAAGAAATGTAAATAATTGCATAGAAGGTAAAAGATATAAAACCTTACACAGTGAGTATTTAACATGTTGGTTTCTGTGCAAAATCAAGATACAAATATATAATATTAGACTGTAATAGGATTTTATTATAATAAGATTGGTATTAGTTAAAGGACAATTAAACCCACCTTTTCTCCTATCCATTCTTGCAAAGTACCCAGGGTAAGGACCTATTTTTCAAAAGTCCTGCAATACTTGCCTGAAGATTCCCTCAGCACTGTCGTTGGATCCTCCCCACTGGCACTGTCAATGACAGTCTGCGAGGCAGCTAATGGGAAGACATGTCTTCCCATTGGCTGCCTCGCGAACTGTCACTCAAAGTGGCAGAGAGGAGTCTCGGCTAATCACAGACGCAGATGCCCATCCAGCCCCTCTGCTGTTAAGTGCAGAAGAACAGCTGAGGGAACAAGGATGGGTAAGTATATCAAAAAAATGCCCTTAAAGAACACAGCATACAAACTGCCCACAATCACTAGATACAGTGAAAACAAAAGTTGATACAAATTGCAACCTTCAAAGGAGATTACATGTAAGATTGGATGGGCTGGGTGGAACAATCCCCCGGCCCCTTCTCTTAAGTGTACTGCTGCGTGTTGTATCAGAAACAGTAAATCAACTACTGCATATGTTTCAATGTTGTTTCAGGATGGTTGGATTAACAAATGAGCTCACCTAGTTTGTACAATGGGCCAGGTGCATTGGTGCCCCAAACCCTTCGCACACAATCGATCCAGTAGTTTGGGACATGCATTGACCGGGAACAAAACATCCACAGTGTGAGTTAAAAACATCAATTTAATCTGGGCTCACAACATCACAATCCAAACGGCCACACACCTGTCGTATTTTGTGCTAGATTAGCACTTCATCAGAGGCGTGGTTTGGTAACACATATGCAAGGTGATGCACCGAGAGCTGCTACTGGCAACCCGATTCAAACAGCCTGGCGATGTTAAATGTTAATAGCAGCATCGCTATCAGCTGTTTTTCTATTCTGGCACTTTAACCATATGGTATCTCTCTAAATATGTGGGGTGGGTAGCTAAAGTTATCTCACAATAGGGTGTTTCTGGAACAGGGTTTACAGAATTCCCTTATGTTGCCTCTTCCGAAATTTGGCCTAAGATGTGAGGCTGTGGAAATGGATGTGAGGCTGTGGAGAGAGAGGGGGGGGGGGGCAAGAGCTTCATCGCGCATTCCAGACTCTTCTAAGAGGAGCAGAAAGAGACAGATATGGATTACACACAGACAGCTCCTACTCTTCACTTTTCTGGACTTTCATCAGTCACTGCAGGACAACCATATGGAGCAGAATAGAAAGGTAAGAATAAGATAAGGGGCCAACAGTGGGGCAAATTTAGCTGGATGGATGAATTGATGTGTGAATATAAAGTACATTTTATTTATTTATTTTTTAAACACAATTTTATAATAAATCAAATGGCAGATTGCTGCAAGTGCGATCAGACAGGTTTTGCGATTTGCAAGTGCGATCATACAGAATGTGCGTTTTACAAAACCAAATAATGTTTAAACCCCTGTGAAATCATTCCAGCCTACAGTTTTTTGTAGAATGCTAATACACAGTTAAACAATTTAAATATGAATTCACTAAAAGGAAAAGAAAGTTTATCCAGCAACCAGTCTGAGGGCTGCTGGGACATAGCCGCTGTGCCAATGACAGAACACCGTTTTGGTGTGGAAATGTGGGAGGTTTTCTTTTGGTTAGGATATCTCTGGGGTGGGTAATTGTAAATAAAAAAAGCAAATTAATTAACAGTCTTTGAAAGGATTGGAATGGAGCAAGAAATTTTGCCCTCCCCCAACCCAATTGCCAAGTTTACATGCTATTTAGTACAAGTGTGTTATTTATTTTCTGCATATTTACAATGTATTATTATTTATAATAATAAAAGAAATTTAAAAAATAAATATATATTTATAAATATACTGTACTGCATAAGGTATTATTGTTAAACATGTTATGTTTGTGCAGCTATTGTTTTCCCCTGTTTTGTCTCAGCTTTCTTATGGCGGGTATTGAGTTACTAGCACGGCAAGAGAGCACTTGATTGGTGAGTGGTGAGTTCAGCAGCCACCAGCTTTGTATGATCCACAGAAGATTCCTGCATGTAAGGATTTGCACCTACTGGTGTTTTCTCTTTCATAGACCATTAGCTGGTGTAAGTGTTTATGCTTAAAATAAAAAAAGTTTAATAAAACTGAGGCTTTTACCTCTACAAAGGTTGTCTGTGTTATTCTTTGGGATAAAATTGTCGTATTGAGTAGTAAGGTCACAAGAAAAGCTATGTGTGTGATTTAAAGGTAAAAAGTCTATTGGAACAAAGGGCCCAAGGATTCTTCCAATATTATAAAAGGCTGTATAGACCCCTAATCTCATCCTAAAAAAAAAAAGCAAACCTGTGTTCATGCAAACTATCTACATCACAATTAACTTCTTTGAATAAAGAAATAACAATTACAGATATTCAACAAACACTGAATATTTACCACCAGGCAAGGTCTCGGGACCAGACAGCCTAAAATATAAATATTACACCACCTTTCTTTCCATTCTTGCCCCACACATGGCTCAGTTTTTTAATGATAAATTCGATGAGTCGGCCCCTCCGATGGAATTCACAACCTTGCATATTAGCATAATCCCAAAACCAGTGACTTATCCTGACCTATCCAAACCTACCGCCTTATTAAACACAGAGTATATAATACTCACTAAAATTTTAGCCAACTGACTGGCACCTCTACTCCCCCAACTTATTCACAAAGATCAAATCGGGTTCATCATGGGACGTCAAGCATGTGACAATACCTGAAGGGCCGCAGACATGGTAGAGATAGACCATAGAATTAAAACACCTTTGCTATTGTTAAAGGGCATGTCCACCCCCCAAACTAAAATTTAACCCACTACAGGCCCCACTGTTTAGTTTAAAAAAATCTTTACCTTACATCTCTGCCCCGAATGGTTCTCCTGCAGTGCTTGTCCAAAGTCCAGGAAACTGAGGAGTAGGAGCTGTCTTCCTGTGTAAAAAGTTTCCACAGCCTCCCTGTCCTTTCCCCACTTTTATACACCATGAGCGTCCATCCTTGCAACACAAATCTGGAACTCTCCTGACATACAGGGCCTTACAGAACACAGAACATTATAAGATTACCCTTTATGCAGACAATGTACTACTCAACCACACACAAACATCCCTCCCCTGCCTCTATAAATGAATCCAACAATAGAGCGCACTCACTGGCTACAAACTTAATGAAAAGAAAACTAAAACCCTTAGAATTAATATTCCCACTCAGACACAAAAGCTTCTCCAGTTAAATTTTCCTTATTAATAGAGATGTAATGTGGGTTGGAATAGAACCCAGTTTCGAATCTGAGGGTTTCAAAGTCCTAACAAAACTTTTGGAACTCCCGGATTTTCCGAAATTTTTGATTTTTATTGAAATTTCAATAATCATCTAAATCGAAAATAGATGATTATTGAATTAAAAAATCGAAACCGCAAAACGAAAGTAATGATCGATTTTGGTAACCCTTGAAAATAATGATCGATTTCAGTAACCCTCGAAAGCAAGAAACGATTTCCCTAACCCTCAAATTTGTAATATCGGTAACCCTCGAAAATAGCGCTTTGTTTCGGTAACTTTCGAAAATAGAATGCGGACGCTTGAAAACAGCCCGATCATGAGGAAAGATAGTTTTGGTTATATTTACGGGGTTCCCCAGACCATTCCCCAGGTGTCTGTGTCATTTACAGTAACCTACTATTACTATTTGTCCCTCAAAATGGACAGAAACTTTCATTTTAGACTTCTATGGGTTTGTTTTCGAATTTTCGAATTTCTACATTTTTGAAAATTTTGAAAATTCAAAAACGGAATGAAACTCAACAGTTTCGAACATCTCTACTTATTAATGAAAAAGAAGATAGTATTCTATACTAGGTATTAGGATCACACATTTCAAGGTTTATATTGGGCTAATATTGAACCAATGATTCACAGAATCAAAAGTTTGCTTTAACAGTGGAAGTTAAATACAATCTTGGTTCGGTCACATAGCTTCAATAAAAATGACTATACTCCCAAAACGAACATACGGTACCTTTTTTATTACACTACCAATAGAAATCCCTTTACAGACATTATGCAAAATACAACTAGGTTTGATGAGACAATAAAGCCCATAAGATTTCGGAACACTATACTTTGCCCGATCTGAGAACCACAGATGTAGCTAAATTTGACACATCCCAATTGAGATCATTAACATACTGGGCAGCAATCCATCCACAGGTAAGAAAAAATTGAAGCATCTCAAATTTACCCCAGCCACCTAATCAACCTAATAACTTCCAAGAAATTAGGCACAACAAGACAACAGCCGACCAGACCTATGAAGGCTACAATTAAACTATGGCAGAGTTAACAAACAACACTCACTCCTGTCAAAGGCATCCCCGATACACCCATTCACTCAGACCCCAGATATCCCTTCAAGTCTAATCTTCTGGAAGATTAAAAATATGGAATATTGGAATGGGTAGGATAAGTTCATTAGGATGGGAAAATACTGCTAATTTTTCTTTAAAGTAAATGCATTTGCACCGAACTTCCCCTTTAATCCTTAATTTTGCAATTTTCATCATATTTGCATCATATAGGGTAGAGTGGGCCAAAGGCTAACACTTGTAAAAAAACTCAGGTTCAAGTTCTAGTCCATCTCTAATCACAACCAATAGAAAATGAATGTAAACAAAAGTATATTAAAAGTGTGTTTATTTCAAGAATAATATGTGTTGCCATTGTTAGCCGAATGGCCATTGGTGTGATTAATTAGAGTGTGAACATAGTTCTCTTGTCTACTGGTAACAAATATAAAATTAGTGAGCTTGTGCTGTTCTTGTTGGAATACAAAGGCCTTTATTTAATTACAAAGAAATTTGGTATTCTAACTGCACTAAGCTGACCACATTTAATTACTGATGTTGTAAATTACCACACCAGTCAAAATCACATTCATTTCAGTAAATGAGGGCCAAAGCCTTTTTCAATGTAAATAGATTTCATGACTTTCATTTCTATAAGTATATGCTAACCTTGACTAAAATAAATCACCTGATTATGTCTTGGAATCAGTTTCTGTATTACAGTGCTTCTTTGTAGCATTAAACAAAACACACACATTACCCTTTCATAAAATTTAAAACAAAGACTTTAAAACTGGGTATACATACAGTGTGTAAGAATTGTCACATATACCATGACAGATTCCATCCAATCTATACAATAATTGTAACACTCCTGAGTCCCTGAGTATTCTTTCAGTTCAGATAGCCCAATTTTTAACCAATTGCTTCACCAATAGACAAGCCCCCGTTCAACAGGAGGCTAGAAGCGTATCATCGCACACAGTTGCCCCCTGGACTTAAAGTGCAAGGTAACTGTGTTAAGGCTGGGGATACTCAAAAAAACCAGAGTGCCACTGGCAGACTAGGCACTTCCAGCTGGAGAGCAGGGCAAAGCAAAGTACAAGAGGAGTAAGCAGAAATCAGAGTCAGGGATAGAGCCAATGTCAGAACATGGGCAGTAAAGGTTAAGAGAAAGCAAAGTCAGGTCAGGTGACAAACAATCAGAGGTGAGGGACGAGCAGGAATTGGTAACCTAGAAAGTAATAACAGGAAACGCACGAGTTAGGGAAACCACAAGCTATATCGGGTCAAGCATCAAGAGAAGGCAGGAAGTAATAAAGGCAGACCAGACCAATCAGAACACATGCCAGATAGGCAAAACAGTAATTTGGTTTGCCGCCAAAATTTAAAGAACCGAAGAGCCAAACATTTTCAGAAATTAACACGAAGACTACAAACCTACATGGAAGAACCATGTGAAGACAAGGAGACATATGATGTGGCATAGGAGCAGAGGAAAGGTAAGGAATAGCAGATACTGACAAAAATATTCTTTATTAGCTGTAGGAAAAGGTGTTTCACTTTTGTGCTGAACACTGAAATGATAAAGGGCGATTCTGATCACATTACATGCACTACGATGGCAATCAATATTCAGAGTACTTCGGAACTGGGTTCGATTCAGACCTGAATTCGATCTCTACTGAAATTGTATTTCCAGACAGATCACAGTTCTGTACCTGCTATTGCAAGCTGTAATGTGCGGACAGCATACAATGGGATTTGTGAAAGGATCTCAGAGTTTTTGTTAGTGAAACAATGCCATCCTTATGTAACTTAAGGTATGTAGATGTAGATAATAATAATAATTAGGGATGGACTAGAACTGGTGTGTGCGCTATGGCTGCTTTTTATGCTGTTGCCAGCGCACGGACGTGTTCCCCAGACCATCTACCAGGACCCAGGGGCCTGTAAGGTAAGTTTACACTGCAATATTTCGGAAAGTCATTCGAAGAGGCTTATTTATTACTGCCAAAAATTACCACCGCACTTTGCCATGTAAAATCGTATTTCCAATCATATTTATAAGGTGACCAACATTGCGCTGAAAAGCATTACCGCTGTGATGTGCGGCAGTAATTTGTCTGGAATGGGCTGCTGGGAAAGGATTGCGCCACAGATGGTCGCATCTGCCGCCACAGGGGGCAGGCAGGGTGTACACCCACCCCACCCTCGCCCCCCTGCGGTGAGTGCTGGGGCATACGCCCACCATGCCCTCGCCCCCCGCGATGGAAACCACAGCTCAACCCCTTCCCAGCAGCCCCTTCCAGCCCTTTGGGAACCCCTCTTCCCCGGCACTTATAAGTGCTATTGGAAGGGACCTTGCACCCCTGATAATGACCTTTGGGGCTTCAGGGGTCCCGCAGCTCAAACCTCCACTGCTGGAGGGTAGTGATGGCCCAGTTCACAGATCCGAACCCGGATCCGCGGCAGATTTACCTCGTTCGCGAACAGCGGATATCACGGATTTTCCGGTTTTCCGCCTTTCTGAACTTTTCCAAACTGCGTTTTCGAAAATTTTCGAAATTACAAGGATTTCTCATATTTTCGAAAGTACGGGAAAATACGAGAAATCCTCGTAAATTCAAAATTTCACGGATTTTTCACATTTTTGGACAGAGCAAGCCACATTTTCGGGTCCATATTTTCAAAAAATCCTCGTATTTTCGAGGAATCATCGTATTTTCGAAGAATACTTGTATTTTCGAAGAATCCTTGCATTTTCGAAGAACGGATTTTGCCAAATTTTCATTTTAATAGTCCGCTTTTCGAATTTTCTGATTTTTTCGAAAATTTGCGGATCCTCAAGCGGACCGGATATTGCGAAGTTCGGACATCTCTACTGGAGGGTCCCTCCACCCTCCCAGCAGGCCCCTCCTCACGAGCATACAGTGCAGGGGACTGGGAGGGGCTGCTGGGAAGGGGTTGTGCGGTGGGTGGTCTCCACGGCGGGGGGTGAGGGTGGGCTGGGAGTGCCCCTCTCAGCGGGTGCGACCACCCACGCCACGTTGTGCATACACCCCTGCCCCTACCCCCGTTGATCGTGCCTGTTTAACGCTAAAGCACAGTTATCACCTCTTTATATATAGAAGTGAGTGGTAACTGATGTGATATTAATAAGGCATTAACTTTTCTCCACCGGGTTTCGCCTTTTTATAAGTCACGTTAATGCCAAAAATGGCATTTATAAATATGCCCCTAAGTGTATTGATTGTACTCTAGAATTTATTAATGTTTCTATCCAAATGCAAATCCAGCTACACCAATATATTTTATAATGTACATTATATTTATCTTTGACATAAACATTTATTTAACCAAGTAGTAACTATCACACAACAGACTCAATTAGTGAGTAATAAGAATTACATTTTTCGTTTTACAGCTAAATGAAAAGCTAAAGACATTAACATGACAAATTATAGATATTAATTACAAACTGATTCAGACATCACTTACTCATGTATGTATTGCATAGTGATTAATAGCAATAAGATAATTGAAACATAGTCATACTTTTTAATAGAAATCATTGTCAATAGACTATATAAATGTATCAAACATTCTAATAATAGCAGAAAGTTAATTTACTGTGTAAAACTCAGGTTAGTATTTATATTACCAATAATAAGAATGTGCATAATGTTAGCATTATAAAGAAATAACAAACACTGGATTAATACACTGGTTGCACATATATCTAAAAGTACAAATAAAACAAAAGGTCGAAGACCCAAGTCATATTGGCCCAACATTACCAGTTAAAGGCAGATAAACTGAACTGTGAAACAATATAACCCTCCCCCACCATTGATCCTTAAGGGGAGAACTGAAAATAATATCCTTATAATCTGTGCAGTAGTGCACCAATTATTACACAAAAGTGCCCCTGCAAACTTACCCGTTTGATGAAAGCACAAAAACAATGGTCAGGAAGCAAGTTTCAGAAGCTGGGTTCTGTTAGAGGGAATCCACGAAGGAGCGGGGGGGGGGGCTTCTAGAAGCCAGGAACACTGGATAACAGGGAAGTGTTGCATGTGTGGTGTGTGTGGGGGGGGGGGGGGGGTGTTAGCCTGTGACTGCACAAAGGAAATATGGGAAGGCCAGAAAGTGCTAGCAGAATTTTCAGGATTTTGCCCTTAATGCTTTAGACTAATTTACAGTAGGAAACCTTGCAGTAAATCAGGAATATTATACATTGTTTTTTTCAGCAAAAAGTGTACTTTAACACGTTAACAGAATTTTGTAACTTTTCTGGAAATTTTCTACTGGAATTATGGGGAAATATGGGGAAAAAATTAGAAATTTGCAAATTTTCATGGATTTTTCCCATTTTTATTTATAGTTATTTTAAGGTTACGCACAAAAATCTTACTGTTTCTAAAATCTCTGATACTCCTGAGTACAATGATACCAGATATATGTAGGTACCCCACTTTTTCTGTAAAGGAGACCCCCCCAAGCTAAAACTGCACCTTCAAGAATATTACACCAAATTAAAAAATGTATAACCACTTCTGACGGTTAACATAGATATCTCCAATTAACTAAAATATCCCCACAAGTGGATATTTAGACACTAACACCTCAGGATTTTGGTCCAATTGTAAGTTATTTTCTCACATTTCCCTTTTTTTCCTCAACTGTAAAATCAGAGACAAAATCATATGCGAATATCAGCTAAAAACCACAGAGGAAAGTTCAAACACATCTCAAATATGAAAGCCTAACCCTCCCGACTAAAACGGTATGCCACATTCATAGGTATACCCAGAGACATGGCTACCAACTAAACCAGACGGACCAATGCCAAATGTCAGTAGCAGCAAAAAAAAAATTAGCCAGCTTTGCATTTGAACAGTCTAAGTTTTTCCACAAAACACCCCACCGAAATCAGAATTACCCCACACAAACTATATATTCCTAATCTGCACACCTTCAGCTATGTACGCTTTAGTTTGTTCATTCATACCAGCAATGTTGTGGGCCCAATTCTATAGAAGTTTGCACTTTTTGCAGATTTTTAAAAGAAATGAACATCAAACCGTTCAAAAGGTAGAAATCAGGTCAAAACCTCATGGAATGTAAAAAAAGTTACCAAATATCAATCTCCCAAATGTCCTGGATCAAACTGTTACACATGCGGACGTGGAAGTGAAAAGTGAAGTGGAAGTGGAAATACTCACTTCCACAAACTATACATTTTGGAATCTACACACCTTCAGCTATATTACGGTGCCAAGCTTTTATACATACATAAAGAATTCCAGACATAGTACTCCATAGAACTCACTGCTTTTAGGAGATTTTGTAAAAAATAAAATAAGGTGATTCAAAGATTGAAATCCTACATAAACCCACTTGACAAGCAAAAACCCCACTAAATGTCAATCTCCCACTTGCTTGAATCAAATGGTATGCCATATGCGTGGGTGCACACAGAGGCGTAGCCACTAACTAGCTGAAATGGGACCCATGCGCAATTGCAATTACAAGAAAAAATAAAAAACCACCACAACCCACCCCCACTCCCCCTTTTAGTGGTATTTTAGTGAAAACCAGTTACTACGTAGAGTCACACAAGTTTTTGCACACTTTACGGATCCTAAAAATTCAATCCGGTCTTTTTTTGGTACCTCTGCAAATGGAATACGGGCATAAATGCCCATTTTCCAATTCGAAATTCGATTGGAAAAATCACTTCCCGGAAATCATTTTCCAGGAAGTGATTTTTCATTCATTGGCAGAGATCAATAATTTGGTGATCAGAAGTGATCAGTCACACTGACAGCTTTACTATACCAGGTATTGCACTGTGATCTGAATGGAGATCGCAGCGCAGTACTTTCACTAGACCACCAGGGGCAGCATTCTTTCCTGGTGAAGGAGGAAATTCAGTGACATCACCGGGGTCTGCCTTATCGCCGATCTCTCTTCCTGCTCTGTTCTGCTCTGCTCCCAGTAAGGACTTCAAACAGTTCTAGCTCCCGATCCCCCTATCGGATTTTCATAAAACCAGTGGGGGATCAAGGGGGCTAGGGGGGCACCTGAATACAGCCCCCTGATTGACCCTAGCACTTACATTTTTTTTAAAGGGGAAGCTATAGATTGTGTATTCACGTTCTGTGGCAATTTGAGCCTTTCATGCACAGAACGTGAATACACGTTCTGTGGCACTGAAAGGGTTAAAGGGCATGTCCACTCTCAGATCCAATTTTTATATATGTTATAGTTCTCCCTATCCAACCCTTAAATGCTAGAACGCTTAAATGTTATATGTAAAAGAAACAATCCTAACATTATTTACTTCCTTCATTCCCCCAGGGCTGTAAACTTGCCCCTCTGCTTGCTGGAACTGCAAGCAGGGGGGCGGATCTGCAGCTGCGTCTGTGATTGGCTGAGAGGCAGCCAATCACAGACATGGCTGCAGGCATTACAGAACGCCGGGGGAATAAAGGAAAGTAAGTAATGTCCAGACCTTTTTTTTTTTTACAAATAAACATAGTGGTTGGGGTTGGGGGAGGGAGCCCTACACTGGAGAAAGGGGGGTGGGAGTTGGGGGGGGGGGGAGAAAAAAGGGGGGGGGGGGGGGGGGGGGGGCATCACTGCTCATGGCAAACTTCTCCTCGAGGAGAAGTAAGAGGCATAAACATTTTGGGACACAGACAGGCTCCTGCTTTTCACATTTAAGAACTTTGCAGAGACATTGCTGGGCAGCTATTTGGAGCAGGGATGTAAGGTAAGGATTTTTCAACACTACACAGTGGGACCAGTAGTGGGTTTAAGTATAGTTTTAGGGGTGGACATGCCCTTTAATTGGTGGGAAGGAGGGGTGTGTTATAACACATATATATATATATATATATATATATATATATATATATATATACATACATATAACGTACCCCCTACTATAAATTCATAGGGATATTAGTAGTCACCTTGAAGTTCCATGCCCTGTATAAAGCCTGCGGCCTCTTACTTTTATATGGTCACAGAACTCCTTGTGACTTCTAACATCCTTTTAATTTACAGTATATTATCCATTATACAATTATCATCAGGTAGGTGTTTTATACCAAATATTATCATACACAATAAGCATACGGTGTGCTGTTTGTTCCCAGATCATTTTGTAACAAAAAAACACACTTTGTGACAACAATATATGTTGTTGACCAAAAGAAATTTAGTTGTAACAAAACACATTTAGTGAACAAAAAAACTACATTTTGGTGACAAAACTATATTGAGTCAACCAAAAGAAGTTCTGTGGTAACAAAATATATTTAGTCAAAATAACAAAACAAAACAATATTTTCATTAGAAAACTATATTTAGTCAGCCAAAAGAAATTCTGTGGTAACAAAATATATATTTAGTCAACAAAATACTGTAGCACCAAAATATATATTTTAATAACCAAAATCTATTTTGGTGAACAAAATGTACGGTGGATTGAAAGAATATTTTTTGTACAAAAACTGGTGAAAAGAAACATTAATCTGGCAAAAAGAAAACTTTGTAGACCAAATATATCTTGTAGCATACTTTTTGTCTTTAAAATGCAATTTTGTGCACCAAGATTTATGTTTCGTAATGGTAATGTCAATAAAAATGGTAAAAGGCAAGCTTTCCCTTTAATCTTTATTTTAAAAATATAAACTGATAAATTGTTTACTTTCCCTTTAATCACTTTAGAATTTTTTTTTTTTTAGCAATTTAGCCCTGATAATTTATTTTGTGATATGCAGTCTTTCTTTAGATAGATAGATGAAGCTGTAGTTGGTTTCTTATTTAGATGGTTTCTTCATGGGAAAATTTAGATCAGAACAACTCTAAAGTAAGGTATCCTACCTCCGGGAGTCTCCCAGATTCTGGGGTGGTCTCCTGCACTTCCGCAGGACCACCCTAAACTCCCGCGACTGCAAGCACCTGTATTCTCTGCCCCTGAAGAGTTTAAAAGAGTTTAAAGGGGAATATATTATGGGCAAGAGTCATTACGTGTACACATTTTTTTCTGAAGGGATTAAAAGGGAAAGTAAACAATTTACCAGTTTGTATTATTTTTTAATAAAAATTAATGGGAAAGCTCGCCATTTACCATTTTTATTGCCATTTACCATTACCATAACCAAACATAAATCTAGGTGCACAAAATTAATTATTTAAGACAAATGTATGCTTTTTTTCCCCTTGCATTTTGTGTACTAAAAATACACTTATGCTACAAGATGTATTTGGTGTACAAATTTTTTTTTTGCTATCATATGTTACCCTTCACCCACTTTTTTGCGTACAAAAAGTATTCTGCTTCAATCAGCTTTACATATTGTTCACCTACAAGTTTGGTATCCGTTTGGGTCCTTCAAACAGGTAGATATCTGAAAGGATTATATACTTATATGTTTTTGCATTGTTTGAAAATCGTCCTCTATGTGTAAAGACTTGGACTGTTGATTATGAGGACTATCTTTTATCTGTTCAGTAGATTTTTTTTTAATATTTATTGTAGTTTGATGTGTTAATTATCATATACTAAGATTATAAGGGTACATTACAAATTTATTTTGATCGACCAAATATAGTTTCTAATTAAAATCTTGTGTTTTGTTGACTAAATGTATGTTTTGTTACCATAGAATTTATTTTGGTTGACTAAATATAGTTCTGTAACCAAAAATTTGGTTTTATTAACTAAATGTATGTTTTCCTACCACAGAATTTCTTTTGATCGACTAAATATAGTTTTGTTACAAAAGTGTACTTTTTTGTTGACTAAAAGTATGTTTGGTTCCCACAAAATTTCCTTTGATTGACTAAATATAGTTTTGTCACCAAAGTATTGTTTTTTTATTGACTAAATGATCTGGGAACAAATGGACCCCCATATAAGCAGTATAAGAGAAGCTGGATGCCTTATGATATAAATATAAATTGCTATAAATATTTAAGGTATAATAGCTACTGTATGTAGTGACAAAACATAGTTTATATATAGTTGCCAGTAATGTATTGTTTACTCAGTTTGAACTGGATCCTTTTTTTTACTCTTTCTAAAGATTAACAATATAACATTATATACCAAGGATTAAACTTGACAGCTATAGTGTATGTCTGTTGTCAGCCTTAACTGCTGTATTTTACAGTGTATACACACACACTTAAGAAATGACTTCTAGCACTGCTGTTATTTTTTATCTTTTTTTTTCTGTGCTCTTTTTTCTACTTCTACTTGTCAGTATTACAACTGTACATCTTAGGCCCTTCCCAGTAATTCTACAGCTGTGACATTGGGGTTTTAGTCTTAGACACCCTGAGCTGGTAATTGCATACCATCTCCCATGGTCCTGTACATTTTGACATTTTGTATTGAGAATGGTTGTTTTAACTTGATGTAATTGTATGGTTATGTAAATGTGCCTATTTTCCAGTGAAAATTAATGATTTAAAATTTTTCTCCTTGCAACCTTGCTCTGCCAAATGTCACCAGAGCCTCACAAAGCAGAGAGCAAATTAGATCTTAAATGCCCTTTCCTTTTACGCATGCTATTACACAGCAGGTACAGTTAAAAAGAAGCTATAGTTCAACTGGCATACAATACAGTAAACTGACCTATCCCCTGCAATTTAAATTCACATTTTAATGGCAATGCCCTATCTGTGAGTAAGTGAAACTTAGTAAAACCCTTCAAGTTTTAATGGAGATTTGAGCCAAGAATTTAAGCTGATTATGCATTCTGTGGTTCCTGCTATTCAGTACTAGGGAAATGAGGCAATGCATTTATAAAGTCTCATTCAGAGTTCATATACTGAAATGGTTAGAGAAGCT
Source organism: Hymenochirus boettgeri (assembly GCA_019447015.1). Taxonomy (NCBI): domain Eukaryota; kingdom Metazoa; phylum Chordata; class Amphibia; order Anura; family Pipidae; genus Hymenochirus; species Hymenochirus boettgeri. The sequence goes on from CM033475.1 coordinate 159,871,941, forward strand.
TGATGTGACCAGATGTCAGTGAAAATGTGCATTGGCAATAAGGGGATTATGGAACATTTAATTATTCTTTGTGATTATTATGGTAATAAAATCTTATGAACAGTTTTCCAAAAGACATGAGTTTTTTGATCTTTTGGTAGTTACAAAGCAGCAACATTTAGGTTTACACTACATTTAACCATAAATGTTTTTCCCCTATGAGATAAATCAGATAAAACATCTGCCATGGTTGGATGATACTAATAGTACAAATAACAGGAGAAAAACTGGCGTAAAGAATTAATGTAAAGTGCATCCTTTAACAGCTAAATGGCAGAGGTCCAAACAATCTACTGCCGGCTGCTCTTGCAGTCCTTTATAGGTCTTGCTCTTTTGCATGCAGTGCATCATGATTTCTTAGAAAATAATTGTGTAATGTTATTACACATTTAAATTGCAGTTTATGCATATGTCACTTAATTACTATTACCAGAGTTGTCAAATTTAAGACTTTTGAATATATGACAAGTAATATATTACAGTTTCAAGAGATTGGATGTGATATAAATGCCATGGAAAGCAACAGGATTCTAAAATGATCATTTGTATTTCCTACAATAGCCAGCATTTTCTTGTTCAGTGCCTAATTATGTCATAAGTGCAAATATCGCACTCATAATGTTTGTGTCAGATACAGTGGGTGAAGCCTCAGTGGTAAAGGTGACAGCATTTGCGTTTCTGGAGCCTCGGAACAAACTGCAGTGGGAGGTAATTATGCTGGGGGCTTGGAGCAGCTGTGGTAAGGTACTGCTAGGACCTAGAGCGGAACAGGAAACTGGGGCACAAACAAGGCAGGATATTGATCTAGGCACAGGGAGACAGGAGGCAAAAAAAACACAAGCAGAGGAAGCCAAGCGTTAGGGAGTAAATGGTCAGCACTAACCCGTTGATGAGCCTGGTAGAAAAAATACACTTCCGGAGTAACATTTGTACACAAACTATATTTCTGGTGAAGCATGAAAACAACTATTTATTACTTATGATGAGTATAATTTCATTTTGCTAGTGGTTCCACAGAAGAAACAAAATACAAGTAGCTTTTTAAACCCTAATCTACTATTTTGTATGTATGAATTTCTTTTAATTTTTATTTATCTGTAATTCCTTGCACTTATCCCCTTGTTTGTATACTCTGTATTTTATAATGTACAGCGCTGCGTACCCAAGTGGCGCTTTATAAATAAAATTATCATACATACATACTATTTTTAACAGTAAGATCTTCTTTTTTCCTTTACAATATTTGAAAACAAATCGGTGGTTGTACTAAAGTGACTACTACACAAGTGCAATCAGTTGTTTAAAAACAGATAATCAGCAGGCCCTATGTAACATTCATGCACCTATGTAACTTTCATGCATGTGTCTTCAGGTCAGATGATTGACTCTATATATTAGCTATATTGCATGTTATTAGCCAGCGATTCTAGACACATGCATAAGCTAGGGACATAAAGGATTATGAGGAACATGGGAGTAAAGCTGGGTACACACAGTAACGATAAAGCCCCGATACTGTCGGATCCGACGGTATCGGGCTTTATCGTTACTGTGTGTACGTTCGTTTCCCAAGACGAGCGAGCGGCCGCGAACGATCGGGTCGGCCGTACGCTCGTTCGGGAAAGGCCGAAAATTTCCATCGGCCCGCTAGACTCCTATAGGGAGTCTAGCGCGGCCGATGGAAACACACAGTCCCCGACGTCATCCCTATAGGGAGAACGCGCGGGACTGTGTGTATGCAGATCTTTGAAAGATGGCAGACAGGATCTTGCAGATCCTGTCTGTCATCTTTCAGAAATCTGTACTGTGTGTACCTAGCTTTAGAAATTACTTTTTGTTTCTTAGGTTTTGTGGGCAATGCTATTCATATAGCATGAGACTGCAAGATGCCTTCTGTTATAAGAAGGTGTTTCTCCATTTTTATGCTCAGTGAAGGGCTTTTAGCCCCTCTCTCCCTAAGCTTTCTAGCTGCCTTGTCTACTGTACGCCCAAGTCCTACACCATAGAGCCATGAATCTGTATCTTGCACTGACAAGATCTAACAAGATTGAAACATGTCCTGTCTGCAGGTCAGATGATTGGCTCTATATATTAAGCTATATTGCATGTTATTAGCCAGCGGTTCTGGACACATGCATAAGCTAAGGGACATAAAGGAGTATTTTGCATACCTCCGCCCCTTACTCTGGGGAACATGGGAGTAAGAAATTACTTCTTGTTTCTTAGGTTTTGTGGGCAATGCTATTCATATAGCATAAGACTGCAAGATGTCTTCTGTTATAAGGTGTTTCTCCATTTTTATGCTCAGTGAAGGGCTTTTGGCCCTTCTCTCCCTAAGCTTTCTAGCTGCCTTGTCTACTCTACACCTATACCTATACCATAGAGCCATGAATCTGTATCTTGCACTGATGAGATCTAACAAGATTGAAACACGTTGTGTCTGCAGGTCAGATGATTGGCTCTATATATATTAAGCTTTATTACATGTTATTAGCCAGCGGTTCTGGACACATGCATAAGCTAAGGGACATAAAGGAGTATTTTGCATATCTCTGCCCCTTACTCTGGGGAACATGTGAGTAAGAAATTACTTCTTGCTTCTTAGATTTTGTCAGCAATGCTATTCATATAGCATGAGACTGCAAGATGCCTTCTGTTATAAGAAGTTTTTTTTTTCATTGAGATAGTACACACATACAAATATACCTTTCCCATATGTAATATCCTATACCCCCATCGCATTGGTAGCTCCTAAAAACTCAATGCAATCTCCTATGAAGATATAAATATATTAATATAATATAGGGAATATATATATATATATATATATATATATATATATTCATGTTATTTAATTTGATCAGAGTAGAATGCTGAACATAGTATTGTAGCTGTGGAGAGGTAGTCACTTCAGACTGCAGTGCAGGTAAAAATCAGCATGCAAGGATAAGAGATACCTTTAAAATGTAGATTTCCTAATCAAGTAATAGAAGTGCAACCAATATTAGCATTTCCTCTCTATCCTCCAAATATTCCAATGATTGCTTTTCGCAGCGTTTTAAGCTTATGATGGCAATGCCTTGTTAAGCCCTTAATATGTCACAAAAAACATAATCATGTCATCTTCTGCACTTAAGTAAAGAACAAAAAACAAAAATCAGACTGTTTTTACATTTTCAGGGTTTTCTTTAATGTTGGATTCATAAATGTAATGAAAACCAAAAGTGAGAGAGACAAACAACCTTATAAACGGTAAAGATTTATGCTTTATATATATTTTTTTTATATTTATGTTTCCTGCCAAATTATAACTTTAGCAACTAACTATAAACATTATATGCAAATCTAGAAATGCTTTTAAGTTAATTGTTATCATAAGCTTCTAGCAAAATGACCTGCCAATGATGCTGGTTAGTGATGAGTAAAACCACACCTTTCAGGCAGAGAGGGAATACTGTATGTAACTGTGCCTGAGTGTAGCACTGCAACCTTTGGTTCCCTTGTGTTCCCTGCTCCTGCCTTTTATGCAGTTTCAGCTACTTACCTGCCACCTTTTCAGTATCCAGCTACCGGAACTCAGCATCAGCTACTTACCTGCCTTCATTTCCAGCATCCAGTTACTTACCTGGCACCCAGTTTCAGTATCCAGCTAATTACCTTGCTTCAAGTTCCAGTATCCAGCTACTAGCCTGCATTTAGTACCAAGCTATTTACCTGCCTTTATCAGTATCCTGCTTCATACCTATTACTCTGCTCTGGTCTCCAACTCCTCTGTTTTATTACCCTGGTCCTATTCCAGAACTCTGCCTTTTGCCTCTGTTCCAGAAGCCTCCTTAATGACCACAGCCCTCAGGGGTCCCACTTTCTACAGTACAGTCAGACCATGAAAACGCCTGGGGAAGACATGTCTAAAACTGGGAAGACACTACAGGCCATTTTAAGCTGCTTGGATGTTTTGAACATCAACAAAATCAGTTCAGCACAATTCATGGATACCTTGTGTGCATATCTTTCACTTGTACTTGATTCACCACCCATTCCTGCACCTCCTGCAGTCTTCGCTCCTCCCACAGAACCTTGTATAAATCCTCTGCCACGTTATAATGGGAAAGCACTTGCTTGTTGAAAATTTCTTAATCAATGCCAGCTTTTTTCTTGAGAGTTTTTGCAAAGTTTTTGATGCTCCTGGTAGGAAGACAGCAGCTTTCTCTAGTTTAAAATGACTTTGCCAAGGGTCCCGGTATGTGGGTCAATACAATGCCATTGCATTTCAGACCTTACCTGCAGAAACAAACTGGAATAAAAAAGCTTTTCTACATGGCCTATCAGAATTAATTGGATGACCAAGTATCCAGAGAGATTCCATTTTTAATGGAAGATATGCCAAGTAGAGAAAAGTTTGTACCTCAGGATTACCAATGCAAATAGGTGGTACTTATCTTTTTCCAGAGGAAAAGATACACAGGCAAACAAATAGCCTCAAGTCTCCTTCTGGAAAAGAACTTCTCAAACTCCTTTGGCATTTAACTCTAGGTCTTTTTCTTCCCAAGCTTTTGTTGAGTCTGGTGCCGCAGAGATTTCACTTTTGCCTATCAACTTTTTTTCTTGCATCAACCACTACAGGTACAGGACATCAACAACAAACCTGTAATAGACTGGTCTAACAATGATCTGGTCTCCTGGAGTCCAGCTTGCTTTACTAATTGTTTATCTAAAACCCTTACTGTTTGTTCTTCTTTTACCTGTGTAAATAAACCTTTCACCTATTTCTGTTGTCTTTTGTAAAAAGTCTGCAGAGACATTTCCTCCTCACCATCCCTATGACTTTCCTATTAAGCTCATGTCAGGAATTTTACAAACAACCAAGATATTTACCAACAATGTATGGGTGTAACTATGGGCAGTAAAATTGCACCACAGTATTCCAACTTATTCATGGTTGATTTGGAAGACCGTTTTTTGAAGTCCTAAAATTATAAACAACAAAGCATTAGCAAAGCCTCATTTGGAATATGCAGTGCAATTTTGGAATCCTGTATACAAAAAGGACATCTTAGAAATGGAAAGGATTCAGAGAAGGTCAACTAAAATAATAAAGGTAATGGGGGAGCTTGTATATGAAGACAGATTGGATAAGTTACAATTATGCACACAAGAGAAAAGGTGCTTGCATGGGGATATGATGACTGTGTATAAATATATTAATGGGCCATACAATAAACTATCTGGGGCATTGTTCACCAAAAGAACATGTCAGAGGACACGAGGACATCCCTTCAGACTTGGATAAAATAAATTTCGTCTTCAAGTTCGGAAAGGGTGTTTCACTGTGAAACAGTAAAACTATGGAACTGTCTTCCATCGTAAGTTGTGATGGCAGGTTCATTGGATAGTTTTAAAAGAAACCTGGATGAGTTTCTGAAAACAAGGAATGTGGCAAGTTACTGGTATTGATACATAAAGTAGAGTTGATCCGGGGAAATTTCCGATTGCTACTTGAAGTCAGGGGGAAAAAAAAATCCCTGTCATAATTTTGGTGGGGTTTTTTTTTGCCTCCCTCTGGACCAACAGTTAGGCGGGAAGTGGGATTATTGCTGAGTGGGTTGAACTGGATGGACGTATGTCTTTATTCAACCTCAAATACTATATTATACTATACTATAATATTGTTACATAGATGATGTGTTTATGAAATGGACACATGCAGAAGAAAATCTACAACAGTTTTTTCACAACTACAAAAGATTTAATTAATTTAATTACATTTTAAATTAATTTCTTTGGGTAATATATACATTTTTTGGCCACCACCGTAACCTGAAAGATAGAGGAATTCTTACATTCTTATACAGAAAACCCACTGACATGACAATTTTCTCCATTACGACAGTTCTCACACTCACCAAACCAAGAAAGGTATCATATGTAGCCAAGCTACTAGATACCACAGAATATGTTCAGTCCCTCGCTTACTATGTTACTATGTTACCACATCCAATGGAAGACAGTTCCATAAATTTACTGTTTTCACAGTAAAAAACATTTTCCAAACTTGAAGACTAAACTTCTTTTCTTCCAGTCTTATGGATGTCTGAACTTAAATTTTATTGCATCGGGTGTATGCTTGAAACTGGCACAGACCCTGCAAAATAAGTGAAAAACCTGAGCTAACCCAATATTACTTCAGGTATTGTGGGTTTAACTTTCATTTCTGTGATAGTGAAATTTATTGCACTGCCCTGTTTATGTCAAGTTAGATTTATGAAACATAATGAATATGCTTCTTTTGTTGTGATTTTTCTTAGCATTTTTAATAATTATGGCAATAATAAAATCATGAAAGTGAACTACAGCTTCTTTGATAAATGTCTTGACATTTCTATTTTCATCTTTGTATTATTGTTATTTGAATCTGGAATTGATTTGAAAGGCCCCACATGCCACATTTTGCTTTCTCCAATACTGTATTTCGAAATTTGTCTCAAACACCAGTTCGCTGGGCACATGATCTGACCAATCAATTTGTATTTCACCGCCACCTCCCCACGTTAAAGACCTTGGGGACACCTTACAATCACTCTTGACTATCACTTGCTATGCACACCCCTGTCCTGGCAGCAAATAATTCAATAGACCTAAAATACCATCCAAATATAGCTTAATCAGAGTCTGAATTCTTTAGAGCATCAAAGACAAAACATATTCAATTTTAGATTTAATATTCCAAAAGGTGTAGAGTGCATATAATACAAAATAATAGAAAATAATGTTACAAATAAAGACATGAAATAAAGTCTTTAAAGGTCTCCAGAGAGAATCCCCCTTTACCGTCTGCATGAGGGTGGGGATACAACTTTACGACATGTCCCAAACCTTCCTTTAATCCTTAGTTTACACAGACATGTACTGTATATCTTTAAGTCTGTACATTGTAATATCCCAGCAATCTGATATTCTTATTCAACATGATTTATCTAAACAATTAATATCAAACATGACTTGCCCTGCACACATATTATCACAGATATTCATATCACCCCCAGTTCATGTAACATGTGTGGTATTGATTTGAAATATGGTATTGGTATATGTATATCACATTCCTGTAAAATATAATAATATTTAAGTTTTATTTATTATTGACCCATCTGTGATTTAATGTATTACAAATGGATTTGTAAGAGGTGGAATGTGGCTTCCCCTCTGGAATGTGAGGCCTTCCCTGCCTCACTATGAGGCTTAAACATTATTCTGTCATGACACCATTAAGGCATATGTTTATTTACAAAGGAGTCACTAAGGGATTCCATGACCATATAAATGCACAAAGCCAGGGGCAGATGGATTTAATACTGTTCATGAAACCCCAAGGGGGCTCTTAATATTTTTATGCTTTAAAATTAAGTGCATTAAAGAGTAAAGACTTATTTTATTTTTGAATGCTGTTTCTACAATATACTGTATGTAGATAGAGAGGAGTAAGACTGTTCCCATGCCCTGTTTAAGTTGGTACATTTATGATATGAACAATCTTTCATTATCATAGCTTTTTTCATCTTGACAGCTAGTCTACTTTCATTTTTTACCTCATTGTTATTTTTTCTTTTTTTTAAAGAACTAATTAGTTTTAGTCTTCTTTTTATTATTTTTTTGTCTGTATTCTAAGCTATAAATCCTGGAAGGCATGAAGTTTCATGGCTTACCTGGCCTTCTTCATCTACCTTCTCCCAGGTAGACGTAAAGTAACAAAGCAGACAAGGTAGCCAATAATATGCCTGTAATATCCTCCTTTAAGATGGCTCCTTGAATGTAAGTGAGGAGGAGTCAGAGTAAGTTAATATGCTGACTTTCATGCTATGGTTAAGCTTAGTGTTCTGTAGAAAGAAATTAGAAGTTCTGTAGGAACTGTAGAAAAAGGTTGGAAGTTCTTTCTTTGGAAGTTCTCTACAAAGAAATCTGAGCTAGGGATAAAAGTGGGACAAATGAAGATGGTTTAGTAGAACATCATTCAGTTGCATTGCCTTCAGTGAAGAGGAAATGGTAATGGATGAGGTCACAGACCTTCCATGAGTGGGAGAAGAGGAAGAAGGTTCAGAGGAAGTGCATAAGCCTAGTCACAGAGGTAGGATTGAGAGGATTGAGAGGCAGTGCACCTACTATATTGCTCCCTTTCCCAAAAGTGGGTCAGTGTACACACTTCATCTAACACCTGTGTCAACAGCAGGTAAATGCTGATCCTAGGCATGCTCTAGGTGGCTAAACAGTTAAAGTATTTTTTAAAATGGCTTAGGCTGACAAAGTTGTTGCCAAGTGCATCATCTGCCTTCAGCATGTTGTTGGCAAGAGAACCACACACATATGCACCACAAGAGCACAACACCAAGGTACCACAGTAAAAAAAGAAACATTTGTTGAGCCTAGAGAGAACATAGGGAACCCCCAAGCAGCCGAAAATTATGTTACTCAGTTGTTGAACTAAGAGGTTGACCTGTCTCTCCACTAAGAATGTGGACTGTCTGACATTCCATAAGTTAACCGAGGCATAGATCACAAACTAGAGAAACACACCCTGATGCTGATATTACTGACCACCCATACTGTACATTTCCTTTCTTACACCTAATTGTTTACCTTGAGGCTTAGCTAATGCCAGTTCAGATGGAAACTGGCTTATTTTTGTACTCTGTAGGGTCATTATTACCTGTTCCTACCATGCCTATTTATGGTGTTCAGCACTATAGTGCCACAGTAAAATAAAGCATAACGAGGGTTGCAAGCCTGTCCACAAAAACTGGGCATGGCGGAGGAGTGTACATTGAGTGTGGGGTTGCGCTGCAGTCAACTGGTGGGGGGTTTGCCCTGTGTGTAGCAATAGGGAGGGTTAGCAGCATTGTTTCCCCCATCTCCAAAGGGAGGGACCCTGGGCCATTAAAAGAGCCTTTTGGGACAAAGTGGGTCTCACAGCTCAAACCCAGGACCCCTTCTTCCAGGCTCTAATAAGAGCCCTTGCGATGCTAAGAATGCTGTTTGGCTCTTAAGGGGTTCCGCAGCTTGAACCCGGGACACCCCCTCCCCAGCTCTAATGTATGTATGAATAGTTCATTTATAAAGTGACACTTGGGGACGTAGCGCTGTATAGTTACAAAATACAATAAAGTCATACAAGGGGGATAAATACATAGATAGTTCAGTACATAAATATATAAGCTATATAAATACCAGTGCAAGAGGAAAGGAGGTCCTTGCCCCATAGTGCTTTCAATATAGTTAGGTGGGTAAAATACAGATACAATGGAATGGGTATAAGTGCTGGAGTGAGCCGTATGCAGCGAAAATAAAACAATCATATGCTGTGCTGGTTACCAGATAGGTAGGATGTAAGGCTAGATTTAAACCTGCTAATTGAGGTTTTTTGACATAGAGAGAGGGGAATAGAATTTCATAGGATGGGAGCCACGATAGAGAAATGTTTAAGGTGAGAGGAAGTGCCCCCGTGGCACTAAGAAGTGCCCCCGTGGCACTAAGAAGTGCCCTTTAGGGCTTAAGGGGTCCCGGCCTCTAGTAAGAGCCCTTACAGCTCTAATAAGAGCAAATAAAAGTAAATACTGTACCAATCATATTTTAATATTTTCTCAATTCTATGGTTTGTCAAAATTGGAATATTAGCCAATCATATTTAGATTTGGTATATCCACAATACTATATAAAGAGGTGCAATCCTGCTCGTAGCTCAGAAGCCATTGGGGTATGGAAGAAGATGTAGGACTCCATGGTCAAGAAAAGAAGAAGAAGGGGCAACTAAGATGAAGGGAGGAGGAAGAAGAAAAAGGTGGTGGGGGAGGAGATGAAGGAGATAAGAAGATGGTTGTAACCTGGAAAAGTCCTTTTTAGCTGCAAGGCCCCCTTATCATAGAGCATCAAAGAGCTGGGGGTCCTGATTTTGAGCTGAAGGACCCCGCAATGGTCCTTCTGAGAGCCAATGTGAGGGTTCCAGTTTTTAGATGCGGGACCATCAACAAAGGCTCTTGTAGGAGCCACAAGGGCTCTTATTAGACCAGGGAGAGGAGGTCCAGTTCAAGCTGCGGGACCCCTTAAGCCTTAAAGGGCACTTCTTAGTGCCACAAGAGCTCTTATTAGAGCTAGGATGGAGGGACCCAGCATCGAGCCGCAGGATCCCTGAAGCCCCAAAAGTCTCTTTCCAGAGCCTGGGGTCCATAACTTTGGAGGTGGGGGAAACAACACTTCTAGCCACCCAGCCCCACACCTTCTCAACAGACCCTCACAACACGCCTAGCATAATCCATGTGCGTACTTAATAACCCCTCTCCCCACCCCATCAGCCCATGACCCCATAACCGATGTGCACACAGCTCTGCCACAACCCCTCCTTGCTGACACACTTGCAACACCTTCTCCGTCATTTTGAAAAATTATTTACAATCATCACCATATCTGACATGAGTCAGATAACTGTGAGATCTCAAATGTACTGTAATGCTTAGCATTTATTTAGGGAAGCAACTGATAAGAGTTTTTTTTTTCTACTGCATCCCCCCACCCCCATAATAAATGTAGCACATACACATTGATATTCACCCCCCCACACACACACACACACACACACACTTCCAAAGTTCACTACTCATAAATATAATTAGAGCTGGACTAGAACTCAAACTCGAACCCGAGTTTGAGCCAATCCATTCCGCTATTTTCGGACTTTCGATAAATATTGAATGTTCGTCCATTCGAATGTGCGAGTAAAATGCCTATTATACCTATACGCGAGCATCGAATCCGCGAGTAAGGGGTCCATTAAAACCTATACATGAGCATCAAATCCGCGAGTAAAATGTCCATGGTATCTAGGCACGAGCATCGAATCCGCGAGTAAAGTGTCCATTAAAACCTATAAGCGAGCATCGAATCCGCAAATAATATGTACATGGTATCTAGGCACGAACGCGAGCATCGAAACCGCGAGTAAAGTGTCCATTAAAACCTACACACGAGCATCGAATCCGCAAGTTAAATGTTCATGGTATCTAGGCGCGAACATCAAATCTACGAGTAAAGTGTCCATTAAAGCCTATACGCGAGCATCGAATCCGCGAGTAAAATGTACATGGTACCTAGGCGCGAACGAGCTCGAAAATAGCGTGAGTGAGAGTAAAATTGTATTTTTGGAATGTCCTGGATATTCAAACATGTTCCCCAGACCATTTCCCAGGTCCCACAGCCATTTACATTACGTTACCATTGATATTTTAATTGTATTTCATTAGAACTTTTTGAATTATTTGACTCCCCTTGACTTAAATGGGTCCGTTTTCGAACTTTCAACTTTCGAACTTTCCATATAGTTTGAAAGTTCGAAAACGGACCAAACTTTCGAAAGTTCGGCCATCTCTACTGACCCGTTGTTATATTTGAGTTAGCAAAAGTTATATTTTTCATGTTACAAATGACATATTGTACCTGTTTTTCCCCTTGTTAAATAAATAAAAAAAAAATAATAATGAGAAACTACATCTATACAAGAGAAGCAGAAAAAGGCTTTTTGAACTTCACTTTTGTAAAGATGTAATGCATATAACATTGTATGAAACTGTAAACCTTTGGGCAATATATTCTTTACCCTCACTAAATGAAGCAATAGTGTGTGAAGTCAAATATAGCCACATACTTATGGGATTCCTGTTCCTGTGTGACTCTCCACAACCCAAGTTCAGGTACTATACCTTTCACTAACTCCTTGTTAAAGTAAATTGCTATTTGTGCCATTTGCTACTGATTTGTATTTCAATAACACATCATAATGAATTCTGTTGCACAGAAGCAAAAAAGTAATTTGAGTGCAGTTCTCCTCACTGTCTGTCCTTCGAGATTCATCAATCAAGAAGCTAAAAAAATAGCTATTTTATGTGGCAAACAACATGAATCTGTTTGGCTGTATTATATGTAAGATTTAAACAGTGGTTTAGCAATTGTATAGATAAAATTGATATGGTTAATGCAAACTACTTATTAGATATTATTCAAAATGCTTTTTCTATAAAATGCTAAATTAGGGTCTCTCCACTGGTTAAAAAAAAAACTGCCATTCAGTTTTATTAACGAATAGAACTGGTAAATTAGCTGTGTCTTACCTCCAGTTCTTCAATAAAACCTGCAGGAGCAGGGAACAAAGGTAAGGTACTTACCTGATCCCTTGCTACTCCTCCGCATCCTCTGACAGGTCCCAGCAGACTTAGTACTCGATGTGCATGCGCATAGAATATAGAGTCCGTTGGGACCTGTCAGAGGACGCGGCAGAGGAGCGAGAGATCAGGTAAGTACCTTACCACCATTCCCGGCTCCTGCAGGTTTTATTTAAGAACGGGAGGTAAACACTGCTCCTTTACCTTCCATTCTTCAATAAAACTAAATGGCAATTTTTTATTTTTTTTACCAGTGGAGATACCCTTTAAATTAAAGGAGAACTAAAGTCTCCAGACAACATTGTCCTAATAGACAGAGCACGTTCACAAACATACAATAAGCTGTGTCTCACCTCTCCTTTTGCTGTGGCCATTGGATGATTTATGTAAACAACCTGTGAGTATTAGGGGTCAGCTCTCACAATCCACCTCAGCTGGAAAAAGCCCCAGCTAAGTGTCTGTGTACAGGTACATGCTCTGTAGTGCTCAACAGATCAAAACAAGGAAGTTGCAGCCTTGCTTCCTAGAAGCTGACAGCCAATCACATTTTAGCACAGAGATCCTCCCTCTCCCTTTCACAGAACAGGGATTTCAGTTTTTTTCAATGCTCTTGTCCTAACAATGATATAATCCTTTACTTTTCATTCAAAAATAAAAGTAATCTTTGCAGTGTATTTCATAGATGTATGGATGTAAGAAACAGAATAATAACATTTCAGCAAAATAAAAAAAATAAAAGTGAGTCTGTGGAATAGAACCTGCAACTAGTGATGGCCCAGTTTGCGGATCCGAATCCGCGGCTGATTTACCTCGTTTCGAAAATTTTCGAAATTACGAGGATTTTACGTATTTTCGAAAATGCATGAAAATATGTATTTTGGAATTTTTCGAAATTACGCGGATTTCTCGTATTTTCGAGGATTTTTTCATTTTAATGGGTTTTAATGGGTCCGCTCGCGGATTTTTGAATTTTCGAATTTTTCCGAAAATTCGCGGATCCTCGAGCGGACCGGATTTTGCAAAGTTCGGACATCTCTACCTGCAACTTGTACATTTACTCTGTCTTGCTAAAAGCAGAGCTCTTACCTCTAGGCTAACAGAGATAATACATAGAACTCTGGTAAATGTAGAATCTTTTACTATGAACAGAATGGAAACAAAAAATAAAGGAAACTCTAGGGATTTGAACTTGCAACCTTCTGAACTGTATGTTTCAACTACTGGCATCTTACAATGTGAGCCACCACGGAGTAAGCTGAACACTTAGGTACATTTAGGAGCTTCATCTTTTGCTTGGGACATAATAGAAACAAAAAAAGAGAAGTTAGGGGTACTGAACTTGTGCCTTCTTACTGACAGAATCTATTTCTCACATGTACTAAATGCAACTTACTAGAGAAGAATCTTACATGGGTCTTCTGGGGAGAAAAACTTTCACATTAGGTTTTAAAAATTTTAAGTTTAGTTCTTCTTTAACCCTTGCTTGTTAGAAAATCTATTTACAAAGTCAAAACAGTAAAGTGCAATTTTTTATCCAAAGTTCTGTAGTGTAAATCATTAAAATCTGACTGATGGGACTGCTGGGAAAAAAAATACAGTATACTGTAAGTACACAGGGAAATTCATTTATAGTCTTTAAATTGTCCATTACTGGAAACTATAATTCTTCCCAACTATCTCTGTACCTTTTTCTTTTTGTTGATCTGTCCCCTATTTTATTAAATATCCAGTCTGAAACATCTTACATGTTGGCTGTCAATCAAGTGCCTTAGTAGTATAAGCTCTTCTGTTAGGTATAGTCTGGCTGTAGCTGTAATGGTGACAGTTGGTTCATAAACTGCATGGTGGAAAATCCTCTCTCCCAATGCTGCTTCATAGGCATTACTGAGCATGCTTCCCCTCACAGAGAGTCAGATAATGTGGCAGGGGGCTGGGGGACTGAGCTTGAGCAAATCAAATACTGGATTGAAGACATGCAGCAACACAAATACATCAGAGTAAATAGTGCTTACATCATGTATTTATTTATAGATTGAAATGAGGCAAATTGAATCTCTGCACTGATACAATATAGGTTGTGGTTCTCAGTATAGCCATTGGGGGGCGCTTAGTAAGTCCGATTTTATCTACTAAAGTTTAACACCAGCCTTGAGGTGTTCAAATGGGATATAAAATATATAAACTAGGGTTGCTGTGGCTGTGTAATTTGCTCCTGGAAGCCAACACAGCCACTGCACACTCTTTCTTAAAATGTTTAAGAAAGTCTATAAGATGGCTTTTTTGCTCTAGATTATGAGCCAGAAAGTGTTTATATAATTTATAAATGGTATCCACATACCTTAAATGCATGTGGTAGAGATTGATGGTGAACAAAGTCGAAAATGTATCTTTTGGGAAACATAATCCATATGTATTGCTACTTTAAAACCTCCTAAACTACCAATGTTTAAATCAGCACAATGTTGTAGATTGTGGTACTTTCATATGAACTAAGGTAAGTGACTTTAAACTTTACTTAAAGGAAGTCACTTTCTCTAGTTCCATGGGGAATAAAACAAACTTTTTTCTGTGTGTAAAGAGAAAGAGAGAGTTGAGGAAGGTTTTTTATAAAGAACCCAAAAAAACTACTGTATGTTTGCATTGTAATGAACAGCGTTTTTAAAATAAAATTTTGTGGGGGAGGGGTTAGAGTGTTTGCCCATGTTTTTAATGTGTGGTAAGTGTAAATGTTTTGTGACAAGATTTTGGTCGTGTTATTGATAATCTACCTAATCATCCACTGCTATTCCGTGTTGTTAGCTGTTTCCTTCTCTAGCTTTTATCTAAAGCTCTTCAGAAAGAATTACTTAATAAACCAAAGAGCATGTAATTTAATTAACCTAAGTCTATTTTCTTGATGTTTCTTAAATGGTAGGCTTGGAGAACAATCCTATTTCCATGTATTTCAGAATGAACAAGAGTGGTTATCTTTTTCATTTACTAAAGGGCACTGCAGATGCTGCAAGGTTTAACTACTAGTCTCTGGGATTGATCTCAGTGACAGAAATCGGTTGCAGAGTAATATATTCTATCAGACACATAAATGCCTGATAAGCACAGAAAAAAATCTGCAAGTAGTTTTTCTTCCCTTTCTTTGATCAAGGACTTTCTTTATGAGGTATAGAATGAAAAATGAGTGTTATTATACAGATAATTAAAGTGATTAGGCTTATTATAATAGAAAAGTATTAACATTGCTTATAAGCTGTCCTTTTATTTTTATTTTATTTTCTTCTAGCTAGAAACATACCTTAGCATTTCTCTCCTAGTACAAAAATATTCTTGTTTAGTATAAAATGTGGCTCTTTTTATGGTATAAGTGAACGCTCGACGACTGGATTTTAATTTCCCCGCTGTAAAAACCAAAAAAGGTTCTCATTCATTTGGGTCATGGTATACCTGCGGTATTCAGTTAGGTTAATCGGACTTAAAAGTTTTGTTTTGAGTTATATTTTACATTATATTACATGAGTGATAATGCACCCTATGGTGGATTAGAACCAGGAAGCGGTCGGAGATTTTCAGCACTGCAGCAGTGGATCGCGTGAAAGGTGAATATACTTACCTTCATCCCTAGCTCCTGAGATATTGATTGAAGAACAGGAGGTAAGACTCAGCTCATTAACTCCTGGGCTTCAATCAACACATTAAAGGAAAAGTTCACTTTTGTAGTGAACTATTCCTTTAAGGGCATGTCCACCCTTAAAACAAATGGTCACATGTTGGTTATCCGTCCCCAAACCCAACTAATATATTAAGCACATTATTAGATGTATTATTAACCTGATATTTAAGGATAATTATTGCCTCTATTCTTGAAGAGTAAGCTGTCTCCTCCTTCCATGCAGTCAGTCAAGGATGTGACTGCTGACATCACAACCAATGATTGACAGCAGTTTCCCCTGCTGCCTCCACTGCACATGCTCAAACTTTTAAAATAGTTCTTTCAGCAGAGAGAGGACACAGATATCCAGAACAGAAGAGAATGTATAATTAAATATCTGGTTACGAATGCATGTAATAAACTGGCAAAAATAGCAATAGGATTTGCTGAAAAATAACTGAAAAGTCACCAGTTTTTTGTTTTAAGTGTGGACAGGAAATGTTCCAATAACAATTAGAACATTTTATCAACAATAACTAAATTCTGCGAGAAAATATCATAGTCAACACAATGATTTTGAGGCAGAATTTTGGTTTTGACAATGACGTTTTAACTTTCTATGATGAAATGTTGCCAAAATTGTCCAACATTTTGCAACCCCCCAAAAGTGCTTTATGCCATCTCTACTCATAAAGCCAACACAAGCAATGTATGTTGCTACAGTATGAACCTGTTTAGTAAAGATTTGTAGCAAAAAATAAAACATTACCATCACTCATTCTTGCTGTTTGTCTCCATAGTACCATCTTTAACACAAGCTAATAAGTATATGTGATTATGGGGAGTCTTATAACATCATTTGGGTAGTCATCTATTATTGGCAAAGTAATTGCTTTTCTGATTTCTGTCACTCTTTTAACTATTCTTCTTATTAATGATGTTTTCATATTAGTTCAGATCTTGTAAACATTAGCAATTAAAAATAGTCTCCAGAATAGTTGATTTTGAATGAAAGGCCAGGTTCTTACCACCTCTCAACCACCTCTCTATGTGCTGTACAGCCCAAGATATGAAGAAATCTCTGATAAGAAAGTTAAAGGGTGGGAGGATGACAGACGACATTCCAAAAGCTGCTCCTCCACCTCACTGCCAGCAAGCACAGCCTCAGACTTTACAGTGTTTGCAGAAAACCAGAAGTCCCTTCCCCACTCCTCTGTGTGGAGATACCAGATGAAAAGGTAAGGGAATTTACAACCCTTTACCTACCCTCCTCATGGCCCCTCCCACTTGCAGGCCCCATGGCCCCTCCCACTCATAGGCCCCATGGCCCCTCCCCCACTTGTACCTCAGACCAATATCCCCCTAGAGAAAAACTGTGTGAAAATAGTCTTTTCAGGCAGAGGCTCACAGTTTAAAACTGCCTGATTCTGACTGCCTGAAAGGCTGTTTTTTTACAGTTTTCTGTAGGGGGGGTTATGGGGCTGAGGTATGAGTGCGGGAGTAGCCATGGGGCCCGCGAGTGGGTAGGACCAAGTGGAGCTGCAAAGAAAGAGGCCAAGGGGGGGGCTACAAGAAAAGGAGCCAATGGGGGCTGCAAGGGAAGGAGCCAAGGAGGGCCTGCAAGGAAAGAGACCAAGAGGGATGCTGCAAGGGGAGGGGCCAGGTGGGACTGCAAGAGGAGGAGGAGACACAGGAAGAGTCACATGTTTCAGGGCAGGAATCAGGAAGTGCAGGGGATCTGGTGATGCTGCTACCATATCACAAACAAAAATGTAAATATCTTCAAAGCTATGTAAAAAAAAATAATGAAAGTAAATTACCTAAAGTCATTTTTGGACTACAGTTCCCCTTTAAGCTTTTTAATTATGCCTAATTATGCCTAAGCTTTATTTAGCCATTTATTTCTATGTATCACCAAACAGTGTGAAAAGGTACATTATACATTGTATTTTTAATCAGTTGCTCTATTGCAGTCAGAGATGTCAAACCTGAGTTCCTCCAGATGTCTGAAAACTACAACTCCCAGGTGTGCTAATGCTTTTTTTGCCACCTCAGACTTGGTGATTTTGAAAGGCTTAATTTTACGCAAAACAATACTTTTGCTGTTTTATAAATATGAATGGTTGGTTACTGCCACTATGTTTTGTGAGATGCAGTGATAGATGCATATATGCGGTAGTGTCCTTTACGCCACAGGTCTTCGTTGTCTTATTAAGTCCAAATTTGCCAGAAAAGCTGGGGATAAGGATGGTAAAAACTTAACTAATTTTTATAAATATGCCCCCAGGTGTGTAAGCAATTATGAGAAATGTGATTATTTTGGTTAAGCTTTTTGAGTCCTTACCTGCATGGTATTTTACATTTCAGGGGTGGACATTCCCTGTAACAAAATGTAAGAAAATACCTGTATATTTGATTGAAATAATGTTTTATACTTTTTTATTTCTTCTTGAATGAAATGCGCTTTATTCGAATTTTTCAAACATAGTATAAACAACAAATTATCCTATGCAAAAATATAAACCTTACTATGGAATATGTCTTAGGAATATTTGGCAAAACAAATAATATTGTACACTTTGTTGGATTGTTGTGAATTTATAAGAAGAATATATTTCAATGACTTCTGTGCTGGTTTAAAATAGAATTTCCATCATCTGAGATGAGCAGCTTGATATGTACTGCAAGTAACACAATCAAGAATTCTATTTCATGGGATCAGAAAAACATCTGTCTATTGATAAAGAAAACTACTTCTATTTTATTAATATAGTTTCAATTTGAATGTTTTCCCTTATATAGCTTGTATTTTATATTTTATTATACATTTTGTATAACTAGTAAAAATCACATTGTGTGTTTTTATATTGGAAATTTACAATACATTTCTGTCTGTTGAAAATGTGAAATATTTTTCTTCTTAATATGTTGACTAAACAGTAGAAGTGAGCATTTTATTTACACTAACAGCAAATGTGGGTGATGGTGGCTGATTAATTAAATTAAGTTAAACTCATATAAAGTGTTCAATAACAAATGCAAGTGTATATATATACAGTATGCAAATAAGGAGCACTCCTGGGTCTTTTGATGAAAGTATTCTTTTATTTCAAATCACACGTCAAACATCAACGCGTTTCGGATGGTTGACCATCATCAGGAAGTGATGTGTAAAGTGCAGGATGAGTTAAAAAGCCATGTCTTCCTGAAACATTACACCTGCAAGGTTATTCAATAAAAGTTTTTATCATTTAAAATGGTGCTTATTTTGTCCAAACCAATCAGATGTAAGCTTTCAAATGTTAAATAAGATCTGATTGGCTGGGGCAAATTTAGCATCATTTTAAACGATAAGAACTTTTCTTGAATAACCCTACTGGAGTTTAAAAGAATTCTGGTGCTGAAGGACAGCGACAGTACTACCCGACTAGGCTACTACCCGTATAGTACAAAGAGGGAGACGCTGAAGGAAGGCGCTATCCATGTGCTGAAAATTTTTAGTGTGCGCATTGTAAGTGCTAAAAGTACCGGTACCAGGAACAGAGTGTGTGCTAAAGGTACTGAGTGCATTAGCCAAAAACAACAAATATGGTACAATATAAAGTGTCAAAGAGCTTAAGTGCTGAGGTGCTAAAAAGTTAACAAAATATATCAAATAGGAAATTTAAAAACCGATAAAACCACTGTGCTAAAGCCATTATGAATGAAAAATAATCAAATTGCATACAATAGTTCAGAAAACTTAATAATGAAACTAACCTTTATCAAAGTGATAAATATAATTCTGAATCATGATAACTGGCACAGTAGTAGCTTTAGAACCACAATTTCATCTAGCAAATATTACTGGAGTAACAGAAATGTAAGTCTCTTAGAGTCTATAGGTTAAATCCTGAAAATGAAATCAAAATAAAAGGGGGGCTACAAATACCCAGATACCCTATTCTCTTTGAGAGCTATAATAGAAACAATGATTTAATAAATACACCTAGGGGCTAACTGCTTAAATGGTCAATCCCACTTCTCGGATTTACTGTCAATACTATTTTTATATGAAGAAAGAGAGAACTAATTGTTCTTTAAGGCCTAATGGGGACAATGTTTGTAATCTTTTAATCCATCGGGCTTCATGTTGTAACAATGTCCTATACAACAATGGGTCTATCCCCTCTCTTTCTCTTCTGCTCCATATGGTTGTCCTGCAGGAAACATGAAACACCTTGGTTTTTTGTTGTCCTGCAGGGCCTGATGAAAGTAGGAAGCCTCTTAGTGTGTAATCCATATCTACATTTTCCAGCTCCACTTAGAGGTTTGTGGCATGCGCAGTGGAGCTCTCCCCCCTCCGGATCCCTTTTTCTGCTCAGTAGACCAATGCATTGAAAGATAATTCTCAAGTAAGTTGCATTTACATACATGTAAAATGTAGATTATGTTACTAAGAACGCTTCCATGATGTTGACAGTACAATGGCCTGTGTAGTCTTCAAAGAACCTTGTAAGAATGTGCACCTTTTGGCCATGCCCTCTAACCACATTATTCACTGTCTCAATGCACAGTATTTTTATAAAGATGCCTCAACACCAATATGGAAGTCCCTGATAACATTTTGAAAGCTGATTGTTACCCTATAGTGTTTTTCCCAGACAAAAATACAGAAATGAACAATACAAAATAGTCAGCTGATTTTACTGCAATTGTTTTTGCTTTCATCATGTTGATAGCAAAAGTTATATCCCTTATATTATATAAATAAATTTATATTTTTACAGGGATTGCATTGAGTGTTTAGGAGCAACTAACTAGGTGGGGGTATATAGCATTATTACACATAGGAAAGGTCTATATGTATGTGTGTAATTAGCACTATTTAATTAAAATCACCATAAGAAATAACACCATACAAAGTATAGTACTACTACCTACTACTGAATTACAAAACAATTTATATACAATTAATAAACTAAACTTACTTTACTGGACACCCCTAAGTTTGAATGGAAAACTCAAAATGATAGGTTAAGACACACCTCCAGGATTTCTACTGGGTCTCCATGTAGACACTAAAAGGAAGTGGAATTCTACTATGAGAGGTTCTGATCTTCCACTGTTAGCAAACCAAAAAATTATCTTAGGCACTGTTCATGACAAGACAGGAAGTGTAAGGAAGTTCCTGTATTACACCCAGTTATGTGCTGTTTGTAAAACATGTGACAGTCTTAGCCAATTAGAAAATTCTTCAGACTCTCACATTTACCCCCCCCTCCCCTCTCCATAGAAAGTAATGAAACAATCCAGTTTCTGTTTGCTAGACAGGACGTGTCTGTTTATGATTAAATGACTTTGCATGTCTCTGAAACTACCCAGCATTCTTAGAGAAATGGAAAGTTTTTACCCCAATATTAATATATTAAACATAAGGCTGTCAGGTATCTTCAGTTATAAGAAGGCTCTACTTCATTTTATACCCTGTGGGGAGCTTTTAGCTCCTTTATCCAAACCTCTCCCTAACTTGTCAAGCTAATCAGAATCCTGTGTTTCCTAACCCTATAGGGACTGTAAATCTGGAACTTGCTGTGGTAATTACCAATACGTATGAGCCTAGCATGTTATTTTGGATCCTGTATAGGGTTTCAGGATGTCCAATGGAGCTGTTCAGATTGAATTGCACATTGTGGCAGGATTGCCTGGATCTGTGTTCAGATCTGTAGGTTAATACCATTTTGTCTGGATACATATAATACATATGTCCCAACTGAGATCTGCTTTGTGTGAGAGCCCTGCCAGGACAGATGACTGTTGTTCACAGTAACAGTGGCTGCACCCAGCAGCGCATGTGACAGACTGATCATGTAGTCCCATAGGGAACTGCATGATTGGCCGTGATTTACTAACTGACCCATTTGTCTGATACGGACGACCGAACTCGGTCGCGGCTGGCCGCCCCACACCATCACATATTTCCAGCCGACTAATCCGTGGCACTATTGGTTCGTTACTGGTGTTTACCCAGCCTTAAGGTTCGTACACACATGCGATTGCGGGTGCCAACCCATGACGCATGATGTGCACTAACGGACGATAATCGGGCCATGTATGGGCACTTTATTGGCTAAAATGGCTGTTCTGTCAATACATGCCACAAATATAATCGGAAATGGCTGTTTGCACACGTTATGCGTCGGCACCAGCGATCGCATGTGTGCACAAACCTTTAGACTTTATAGATTATAACTGCCAGGTAGGTGGTATTTGGAAGTGAGTGCAAATATGGTAAAGTTTATGACTCTGACAGGGAGATTCACCCAGAGGCACAAGCTCTCTTGGCAAATCTCCCGTACGGGATTTACCAGAGGCTGTGCGATTTTGGGTGAATCTCACCCGCACATAAGTATTTATCGCCAGCTATTAGTTGGTGTTTAATTCTTACGTGTAAAGAGGTACGCAACCTTTGGTAAATTACTTTGAAACTGCCGTACAAGTGCCTCTTCTGGTACTCGTGCTGCCGCGGCAAAGCGGGCATTAACGTTGCGCCAACCAATCGACCCATAGGATGCTTCCCTAATCCAATAGTCTAATAGCTATGGATGTAAGGGAAGGACAGATGAATCACTTGCATGTTCAAACCCTTGGGTAGAAGCACTAAAGCATGACCGTGGGCTTTTAATGTCTGTAAGTCAGGAAAATGTCTTTATTCCAGGATGTATGAAAACTAAGTTTTCCAGAATTCTGTGCAGTTAGGGAATGCTGGGAGTTGTAGTTTAAACATGTGAAAAGTTCATTAAGAAGACACTAACTGCAAACCAGAGAATGCAGGGATTTGTAGTTTTCAAACATGTGAAAGGTCACAAGCTTAGGCTGTATTAGATCTAGACAGATGCCTTAGCTACAGGATATTAAGAAAAAACTTACTGCAAACAGAGAATGCTGTGAATTGTGGTTTTCAAACACGTAAAAGGTCAAAGTTAAACACGCCTGCTCTATACCATTACGCTGTATTATATATAGACACATGCCTTTACCACAGGCAATAAATTAGATACATTGCATGTCATCACCCATTTCTTTAAGTGAGAAATATATGTTAGATTATTAAGGCAATGCTGTTATAATAACATGATTCTATGAGGTACCTTCTGTTATAAGAAGGCTCTATTTCATTTTATACTCTGTGTGGAGCTTTTAGCTCCTCTATACACACCTCTCCCTAACATGTATATTCAATCAATATCCTGTGCTCCCAAGTCCTAACTAGGGATGGCCGGTTTGTGGATCCGAACCTGGATCTGCCGCGGATTTATCCCATTCGCAAACGGCGGATTTTTCCGGATTTTCCGCCTTCCGAACTTCCGATTTGCGGATTTTCATATTTTCGAAAATTTTCGACGTTACGGGTTTTCGCGGATTTTCGAAAAATTTTCTTATTTCTCTTGTTTTCATAAATACGTATTTTCGAAAATTTTCGAAATTACGCGGATTACTCATATTTTCGAAAATACATATTTTCAAAAAATTTCGAAAATACTAGTTTTCTCGTATTTTCGAAAACCCCGTAATTTCGAAAATTTTCGAAAATACAGAAAATATCAAAATTTCAAGGGTATTTTTCATTTTGCGGATCCTCAAGCGGACCGGATTTTGCGAAGTTCGGACATCTCTAGTCCTAACCCCATAGGTTTGTTAAACTTGTTGTGGTAAATACTAATAAATATGAACCTTGCATGTTAATCAGGATACTGTATAGGATTTAAGGTGGCTATATATATATTCAATTTTACATCCAACCAAGCGCTCATGCAATATTAGTTTGATCTTGCCAGAACCACCTTTCCCATTCTTCTATGCCACAGACAGGCGGTTCTTGCAAGATCGGTCTAATGTCGCGGGAGGACTCGGTCGGGAAAGTAAAATTGGATATATGTATGGGCTTTTGATTGCCCAAAGGTGCTGTTTAGATTGCCTTGGTCAGTTCTCGGACCTGCAGGTTTATTCCGCATAGACCCTCTATAGTCTAGCTGGCAGGTAGTATAGGTAAGAAAGGATATAAGTGTGTGTTTGTTTATTTAATATGATGCGATTATTTGGTGTTTTTTTTAGGACCTTCAGACTAATTTTATTATTGCCCCCCTGGATGTTTCCTGATGGTTCCTGTGAGCACTGCAACTATACATAGCAAAACATACACACATAATTTCCACTGTGCACCAACGGGCACACTTTTGCTAGTAATATATATATATATATATATATATATAGATGTTTTCTTTAGTAGACTAACAGGGTTATTCAATAAAAGTTCTTATCATTTAAAATGGTGCTCATTTTGCCCCAACCAATCAGATGTAAGCTTACAAATGTTAAATAAGATCTGATTAGTTGGGGCAAAATTAGCACCATTTTAAACGATAAGAACTTTTATTGAATCTCCCTGAAAGTCTACAGCCCATGAGGTTTAAAGTTCAAATCCACAAATTTTTATTTTCTTCAATGCTTTATTTAAACTGGAAAAATTTATTTTGTTTTTATATGAAAAGGAAACGAATGTGTGGTGAAACAGAGCTAGTTTTTAACATTGTTCTCTCTTCTGTATCTTAGAGGTAGGAGCTGCTGCAACTTGAAAATAAAAAAATTAAAATAAAAAATTTTCGAAAAATTTCGACCGCAGTCCGGAAAAAATTTGGAAAGAATTAACCGTGTTATGTACCCCCTCCATTATAGTGAACTTCTGGCGCTGTATGACCCTGGTGCCCATTGGAATGCTTCAAATTCTGGGGCAAGGGCAGGATTTTTAAGGGGAGGGGTTTATGAACAACTTTAGCGCTCTATAACCTATACAGAAAATATACTAGGGGTAGTGTTCACCTACCCCCTCCAAGACAGCGTCCTTTCAGCATGGTGCCGCAGTCCTTGAAAACATATACACTAAAAAAACAACGGCTTCAAGCTGGAGGGTTTTCAAACTTCAAAGCAGAGTTGGACTCACATTAACTGAGGGCCATTGACGTGGCGAGCTTACATATTTTGACCAAAGTGTGGTATTAACTCCCCATTGTTGTTTAAATTATTTTTAAAGGTAAACTGTGCGCTGGCAATTTCCATGTGTGTACAAATAATGGCTTGTGATTGTTTTTAGCAGCTTTTCAACTCCAGAATGTGAGTTAGACTGAGCGCTGTAACTAGTGTGCTACCAGCAACTGGTCAACACCACAGTATCGGTTAGACTGAGCGCTGGCGATTTCTTTCTCTGGATTGTAATAGATTGCCTGTTTATAATGAAGAATAGTTATCAAGGCATAATCTAACCATTGTGAATTTT
The DNA here is from genome assembly GCA_019447015.1 of Hymenochirus boettgeri. Lineage (NCBI taxonomy): Eukaryota > Metazoa > Chordata > Amphibia > Anura > Pipidae > Hymenochirus > Hymenochirus boettgeri. The sequence continues at coordinate 159,897,136 of CM033475.1, forward strand.
CTTGATACTGGTGATGCCAGAACATTCCTGTCATGCTTACATGACCTTGTTTAATATACAGGTTTATGTTTAAAGACAATTCTTTCCAAAACAATTAAGACAACCAAGTTTGTATTATCGTACTACATTTTTAAAATTTTTCTTCTTTTTTTCAATTATTACTTGTTTTATCTTTGACCGACTACTTGCGCACTTTGTAAAGCTAATATGTATTTGGTTATTTTTCAAAATATTGTGTTGCAAAAACTGTGACATTTTACATACATCAAACATAAAGAATCATATCGAATCCTCTTGTTAACTTCTCTGGCACCCTCTGATATGGGTTACACTGCCTCACCCAAAATAGTCCATAACAGCAAAATTCCAAGTACAGAGGGGTCCAGGCATAGATATGGTGCAAAATAGGTCAATTTATCCCTCCATTAAGAGTAAAGAGACAGGCAACATTTTGAGCCCACATTAATCCCTTTGTCAGCCCCTTGACAAAGGGCTGAGTGTGGGCCCGAAACGTTGCCTGTCTCTTTACTCTTAATGGAAGAATAGATTCACCTATTTTGCACCATATCAATGCCTGGACCCCTCTATACTTGGAATTTTGCTGTGACATTTTACATGACACACACACCTCTCTTACTATGACATAGTCCAAAACTAGTAGTAGTGTGGAAAAATCTGTACTTGAGTTCAAGTGGAGATACCCATGGTAAAAAGTATTTGCCTTTGAATGTAACTTAAGAGCAAGTGCACCTCTCAAATGAAAAATTGTGTAGGCAAACTCCAAAACTGCAATAGTAAGAAAGCTAAAAGATAAAAGGATGACCTGAAATGTTGCCCATTGCCCCTTCCTCTTGTCTTGGTTTTTCTAGTTGGAAACTGTCTGTGATATCCCAGTCAATCATTGAATGCTATTGCCCTTACTCCTTTGAGCATGCTGAAGCTCGTAACCAGCTCACTAAATTGCTGAAGGGGGCCTGAACAAATGTAGCTGTTAACACACACTACCCATTCATTTTACCTTACCTGTCTCCTCCGTCGTACTCTCCCGGCCCTCTGCTTGCAAGCAGGGGGACGGGACCGGCAGCCGCATCTCTAATTGGCTGAGAGGCAGCCATTTAAGGACAAGGCTGCCGGATGCTTAAAATGCCAGGGGAGAGTGGTAAGGTAAGTAAAGATCTGTGCACTTTCTTTAAAAACTATTATGGTGTTTGGGGCTGGGGGACCTATACCTATATTATAGCCAAGGGATTTTGAGCTAGGGGGAGGGACAGCAAAACGGGAGGGAGAGGGAGGGAGAGGGAGGAGGGGAGGACTCTCCTGCGTATGCCTCAAACCTTGTCAAGGTTGAGGCAGACACAGGAGCAGGATGAGTCAAACAGAGCTCCTACACTGCAGTTTCCTGGACTTTGGAGGGGCATAAAAGTAGAACCATTTAGAGCAGAAATTTAAGGTAAGGCTTGTTTTAAACTACAGAGTGGGGCCAGTAGTGGGTTAAATTTTAGTTTTGGGGGTGGACATGCCCTTTAATAAAATGACATAAGTTTGTGCTGTACATTGATTGGTGTGGTTTGACCTGCTACATTTTTCTTCTTTTCCAATCATAAAAAGGACCAATATGGAACTTTAAGATGTAGTTAAGTTAAAATAAAAATTCTTCTCAAATTATAATATTTCAGTAGAGGAAAGATACACAAAAAGGTACAAAAATACAGTAACAAATTACAGTTACTGTCCACCACTGCTATACACATCTTGGCTGCAACCAGATTTGGAGCTATAACTATAAATACTGTAGGTAATAGAGAAATCATTTTGGAATTCCGATTAGATGTATAAAAAGAAGGAGATGTACATATATAAGATGAAACCTTTAAACTTGTTCTGCATTACAAAAAAAGCTATAAAAACAGTACATTTTCCTTTCTTCACTACAGTGCTTCTTTAAAAACACATTTTATTTTTCTCATTAAAATGCTTTAAATAAATAGCACATTAGTGTTTTTAATCATGTTTCAGAGACAGCAAGATGATAAAATACAATAATATGCAGTTTATTCAAAAGTGCCTCTAACAAGAAAATAAAATTGTAGACATAAAAACAGTAAATGTTTTCTTCCACTAGACAAACTTTTCCTGTTTAACAATTTCAAGTTAAAAAAAATAAATCATAAAAGACGGGATATTTATAAAGCTGCGATGTTGACATTTTGGAACTATTTTCAACACTAGTAAATTATTCCAAGTTATAATGCAATAAAATATTGACTTTTCAATGCTTTAACTGCTGTCAACAAAATCGCCACATATCGCTAAGGCAAGTTAAACTTGGCAAAAACACAGTGACATATAAAAAAGGCAAAACATTGATCTTTGGGGCTTTTTCTAGCCTGGGAATTCTTTACTTCATTGCATTACTAATGTTAGAAATTCCCCCCAAAAGTGTGCAGGAGGTATTTGGCTATTTTACATATGTTTGCTACAATTCCACTGGGGGTGTTGGACTGATTTCCATATGTACATAGCTGTCTGAACGCCATTGTACTGACTTATGGAAGACCCTATTGCTATGTTACCTGATTTGATACTGGGATAAGTTTCTTTTTTCTATTTTGCCACATTTTTACTTAACCTAAGAATTTTCAGTGTTGTTACTACCTCTCCCCAAAACAAAGTAGACAAGCAAAAAAAAAGAAATCACCTTTTTCCAAGCATAAACAACATATTAATTGCTCTTTTATAGTTAAGGCTTCTTTCTCACAACTAAATATGCTGATAGCCCTGCCAACCATAATATATTTCAAATAATGTGATACTTTATCTAGTTACTGGTGTTCATCTGAGGCCTACCTGAATTCTTGGTTGGACAGATTGCCTAGAATGGTGTGGCTTTTATTCACCTCAATGCTGCTGTCCTTTACAGTATGGAGATTATAGCACTGTGCAAACAAGAGTTGTTGCCCATACAGTGAATGTAGGAGCAATATTGCTCAATTAAAATATTGGTCTTTTATAGCGGCCATAGATTACTGATCGTTGTCAGTTTATAATCATCATTCTTCTAAAGAAGAAGTTAAAATTTAAATGCATTGAGTACTGCCTAATTACTGCATCATGTATACAAGAGGTTTTTATATGCTCTGATAGATCACTTATTTTTGTTTTTATTTGTTTACAAATGGGATCTGTTTTAAATTTGTTTTGAGGGTTGTACCGTGACTCCTATTAAAATGGGAGATGGACTAATAACCTAAATTCTAGATGCTGTTAAATTAAACACCAACAGGGAGATTCAATAAAAGTTATTATTGTTAAATATGGTGCTAATTTTGCCCCAACCAATCAGATATTATTTAACATTTGAAAGCTAACATCTGATTGGTTGGGAGGAAATTAGCACCATTTTAAACAATAAGAACTTTTATTGAATAACCCTGCAAATAAATACAATATCTTGGGAATAATTGGGAATATTAAAAAATGGTGGGATGAGAAAAAGGAGGGGTCTGTGCTAATAAATGTTTAGGACCTCTTTAGGCCACTCTCTTCTTATTAGATTATTCTCTTTTGTTGCTCTCTGCTGTTTGATTTGGGCAGAGGTGTAACTACCAGAGAAGCAGTACCTGCGACCATAGGAGGACCTGGGAGCCAGGGGGAGCATCTTTTAAATATCCCTATGAGAGATACAGCCTATGACAGATAACCCCCCCACCCCACCCTGAAAACCATTGTACAGTAAATAATGCGGGGAAGTAAAAAATATTTGCAAAAATCCTTTAAGAATATGCTATCAATTATAGTAAGATTATTGCCACAATAAGAAACAATTATAAAAATCTCATAATTGTAAGCTTTTGATATTACATGTAACCCAGTGTGAGTGAGAATTGAAATTTCAGGACATTTTAGCTCTCCTGTAGTTTTATTGTTATTAAATCCTTTTACATCATTAACACACAAAATTATCTAAATGGAAATAAAAACCTATAATTTGAATTTTAATCTACCAAAGGTCACATGAATTTGATAGGAAAATAACACAAAATCCATGAAAAACTGTGTTTACAATATACATATAATGATTGCAAAAAAACCCCAAAAATTAGAACATTCGGACCTAACATTCTGACTTAAAAAAATGCATATAATTTACAGTGATTTTTTTAAAGAAGTTTAACACAGAAATTTTACTTTTACTTAAACTTTTTTACATGGTATCTTTCAAACTAAAGGTCACATCTTTAATAAAAACACTATCTGATAAATTATACCTGTATAGAATACACTTTTGGAACTTTGGCTCTTAGGACTTGACCAATGACTAGAACCATTTTGTCTAGTTTACAACAAATCTATTTTGGGTTCTCTATGCACTTTAAAAATGACTGGTAGATTGACAGGATAAATGATGTGGCATAAGTGATAATACATGAGATGGTTAAACTTAGTATTAACTACCAATAAAAATTGGGATTATTAATGTAATTTACATGTCCTTAGATTCACTTTTGTCTAGTGATGCGCTGTTGGATTGGAAAACAGCTAAAGTAATGCCAATATTTAAAAATAGTAGTCGTTCACAGCCTGGTAACTATAGACCTGTGAGCCTAAAATCAGTTGTAGGGAAGGAGCTGGAAACTTTGTAAAGGGATCATATTCTTGACTGTCTCCAGAACTGATCTTATTAGCAGTAGTGAGCATTGATTTATGAGAAATAGATTGTGTCAGACAAAGTGAGTAAGAATTTATATTCTGGCATTGCAGTGGGTGTTGTATACTTGGATTTTGCTAAAGCTTTTGATACTGTGCCACATAGGTGACATATATAAATTGAAAACAGTTGGCCTAGAAAAAAACATTTGTACATTGATAGAGAATTGGTTGTTGGATCACAAACAGAGAGTATTGGTCAATGGAGCAACATCTATATGGACTAAAATAGAGTCCCTCAGGGTTCTGTTCTGGGGCCACTTCTTTTTAATCTGTTTATAAATGATTAGAAGGGGGCATTGATGGCAAACGATGTGCAATTGCTGCAAGCAGACCTAGATAGAATATCAAAATGGGCAGCAGAGTGGCAGTGGCAGATGAGATTCAATAAAGTCATGCTAAGTGTTAGTGAACCACTTAGCATGACTTTAACTCCAAATACCTGCCCCTTGCCGCTTGGTAAAGTGCCCCATAGGTGTACTAGGCATAGGAGATATCACAATCTCTGGTGCTAGCTGGCAATATAAACATGTTGGTACAAAGGGTCTTGGTTTAAATTATGTGATTTCTCCATCCAATTATGTGTTTGTTAGGGTCTGTTTGAAGAATTTAATGAACATACACTAGACTTTTGGGGGAATCTTTTATAAAGTAATGATGGTGACATATGGGTATGTCCAGCAAAAATTTTAGTTTCTGATTTACTGAAGAACAGGAGGTAAGTGCACTATCTTTTACCTCCAGTTCTTCAGTAAATCTTACAGGAGAGGAGGAGACACTTACCCGCGGACCTGCTCCAGTCTCTGACGCGTCCTCGCTCCTTCGCACTGTGCGCGCTTCCCATTTAATTATTGTCAAGGTGCAGTATAAGTACCTGTATGTTCCATCCTTCTATATGGAACTAAGTCTAGTGTATGTTCAAAGGTGTACCCTAGTAGCACTACCCCTGGAAGAGTACAAGATATTAATATTTGTATACTAAGATGGTGTGGAGGTTATATGTTTAATTGTTGAAGAATTAAATGACAACTATCTGCTAATTGACACCAATATCTTAAGTGTAAGTATCTTAAGTTCAATTTTGAAAAAAAAAGGCTATTAGTTCTTTTAACATTTATAATGAAAAACAGAGCAGTTTAATTTGCAGCGCACTACCATGTGTCTGCATGCTGCTTCCATACAACAAGTCAGACAAACACAAACACATTTCTTATATGTCTGTTAATATGTGCAATGAACAAAAGTAGTTTTAGAAGACTGAAAAGGAGATATTTTTCTTATGCCAAGGCTGATATAAATATGAGGGTAAGTCCCACTTTCCCAGATCTACCTGCTACATTCTAGAATGGGGGGACTCTGAGAATAGATGTGCCAAACCTTCTTTGCTTTTCAAACAATATGACCCACATTTCTGCAGAGCCACAGTGTTTTTTTTCCTGGATTAATCATTTCAATATCGGTTACCATGATTTTTAACTCTTTTGTTGCACCGACTACATAGGTAAAAAAAAACCCGCACAGCAGCACCCCCAAATTTAATATTGGGTTTGAGCTGGATTTAGGTTGACTTTTTAATGCCAGCTAAAAGTTGGTGTTAAATTCACTTGGTGGGATTTACCCACAGCAAATCTGAAATTAAATTTGGGAACAGAGATTTACTCAGGGTGTTAGCAGCTCTGGGTAAATCTTCCTATTTGGGCACTAGGCAAAATAAATGTTGCATTTTTAGTGGGATCCTGCAGTTACTGTAGATCACTATTGCACCTCTTATTGCATCAGCCCCAAAAGTTGCAAAATGGTGTCTCTGCTGTTAATCTGCAGCAACCAATCAGATGTTATCAAATATTTTGTTACTGTAATAGACCAGTAAAAAGTGTCATCTGATTTTTCTGCAAATGTACAGCATGGAGACATTTTTGCACCTTTTTTTTTTCTCTGCTTTACAGAATGATATTCAGAATCAGTTAATTCAGTTCTACTTGCCTGTTTTTCCTTGAACTAACGAACAGCACTTTCAAGGAAAATATGCATTATATATTGTGAGTATAATTTAAGCAGCAAGAAGAAAACAAAAACATTTTTCACAGCCTAAAAACGCTAAAATATTTATATGCAAAATAACCAACAATAGATGTGAAAGTCATCAGCTCTGTCTAGTAATATTATATATATATGTTCGATTAATTGTCTTTTCACACTTCTTTTCATTTTCACACTTCTTTTCATTTTCACACTTTTTTTCATTTTCACACTTCTTTAAAAGTTCAATAGTTTGATAGTTTGAAAATGAACCTATTAAGTCAATAGGAGTCAGATAGTTCAAAAAGTTTGGATAAAATATGGTTGTAATATCAATAGTAACTAACTCTACATGGCTCTGGGACCTGGGAAATGGTCTGGGGAACACGTACAAATATCTAGAACTTAAAATAAAGTCACTTCCTACACATGCGTGCTATTTTTGAGCTTCTGCATTCAACATTCCCTAATTATCCTATATTCAAACCGAGGATTCGAGGGTTATGAACACTTGGAACGATGGTTAGAGGGTTAACATATTCACCCTCAACGTATCATCGATACGTATATTTTATATTTCATTCACAGTTTCGGTATTTCTCAGTTCTGTATATGAATCTGAATTCAGAACTCAATTATTATCCCCTTTTCATCGACTTTCTGCCTACAATATAGGTTCTATAATTGAAGATTAATAAAGGAGTGTTTGCCATTCCACAGTGAGTTCAGGAATAGGAAATATGTCAAGCATTGAGTGGCAACGATTCCTTGTGGAATACCTCACCAAAAGGGGGTATCACAGCATTCTGGCTATAACCCCATATGTCAAGGAGCGTGGCTGGTCTGACCTAAAAAGACAGCGGCCCAGCAATATACAGGTCATTCGAAGAAGTGTCCAAGGCAAGTATCACAGTTTTATTCATTTTTTGAAACTTGATTTTTATATAAAAGGTGGATAAAATACCAACTGTTAGTAAATGTTAGTTAAAGGGAAAGTCCACACCATTTTTTTACATTATTTAATATTTTTTATATAATAATATTAATATTATATATATATATATATATATATATATATATACTTGCAGATGAGGTATCTGTGTCTGGGACTGAGGAGCCAGAATCCCCTCCTGTTCTTGCCACTTTGCAAGGCCCAGCGACACCCCCAAAGTAATGTGGACACACCTGACCATACTGTGGTCCAGCAAAGCACATATATTGCCCTGCATATAGTTGTGCGGGGCTGGTACTACCTTCTGGCTAAAGTACCTATGGGTAGGGACCTGCCACTGTGGTGTGCCAATAGCCACATACTCCCTGAGAGCTGCACTGTCAAGAGTTTTTCTAAGCCGGCAGTAGGATGCTGAGCTTGGGGGTTAGTGGGGCGAAATTGTAGCCTCCAAAACTGGAGAAGTGAGACCTGTCTTTTAGCTGACAATCCAGCAGCAGTGTCATAAGGCCTCTTAACACTGTCTCTTCTACCTAACTTTCACCAAGAAAGCAGCTGATAGAGCTGGGGGGGGGGGGGGAGTGGAGGAACGGTGGTTACCTGGGCATGTGGAAGGAAATGTGTGGGTGCCTGCACGTTCTAGGGGCAAAGTGGTGCATCACCATATAGAAGAGGTGCCCACGTTTTCATTGCTCTTCCCGCGGCTTGTTGCAGGCACAGACTGTACACTGCAACTGTGTTGTCACTTGGAGCCAATGAGAAGAACTCCCACACAGCTGAGCTACCAATATACAATAAATTATTTTTTGAAGTAATTGTCAAGAAGTAAGAATCATCTAGATTGTAAAAACAATGTGATTCTGTCCAAACAACCTGTATTATAAAAGAACCTGGGTATAAAAGGCAGCTTGACAGGTGCCTTGTGAAATGTTTCACTTTTTCCCTTGCACGATGCATATTCTGAGGGAGAGAAGCCAATGTGGTGTGGGGGTATGTCAAGAGGGACCAAGCCTACATGACTCCTTAATAATGTTGGCAAACTGCAGTGGACCTACTCTAACTCAATGGTTCTGATGTTATAAAGTGTTACTCTTTGCCCACTTTCCCCTATATGATGCAAATAGCAAAAATAAAGATTATAGGGGAAGTTCAGTGCAAATACTTTTAAGGAAAAAAAGCACATTATTATTCTATCCTAGTGACCTTAACCTGCCCATTCAACATTTTGTCTGTGTATAAATAAATGCTTCTGAAATACTGACTTCCTGTTTACAGGACCCCTAATAGAGACCAATATGGTCTTGCCTTTGACCCAGTGCCTGGGTTGATTTGGTTGCTCAGTAGAACTCAGGCCATTTTTAGAACTTCCCAAGGTAGTGTGCATTCTGGGAAGAAGAAGGACCATTAAAGAACCTGAAATGTCAGCTCACTAATGCCAACAGCAGGGAATAGCAAGGGGTATCAATCCAACTGATTTTTCAAAATGGAAAAGAATATGTAGTATAACTAGATATGCATAATATAAACTAAGAATTTTAAAAATAATATTTTACACTGAACTTCCCCTCCCCCCTTTTTTAAAAAAAAACTTTTTACCCTCATTTGTTGAGGCAGCTTTGCCACTCCATGCTGGGCATAATTCCTCTTGTATAATAACGAGCACCCCTTTTTAAAGAGACAGATTCTAAAAGGGGTTTGAAGAAAAGATCTGAATACAAGGAACATGAGGAGAAGTGGATATATGTATGTCATAAATTGTAATAGTGGGACTAGGGAGGGGAACAGATTGTGAGATTGGGAAAAGGACAATATTTGTCTTCTCCATGTTTGGTTTGAGTCAGCGGGAGGACATGAAGGCAGAGATGGCACTAAGGCAGTTGGGGACCTGGGGTGTCAGTGTAGGGAGACCTGGAGCAGAGGTTTAAATGTGGGTGTCCTCTTCATACAGTACAGGCGATACTGAAATCAAAATTATCTAATGACTTGTCTAAGGCTGTAGGTGTAAATATAGAAAAGAAATGGACCAAGTACTGAGCCTTGCGGTTTAGACTTTTGAAGGTTTTTTCTTCTAATTGAAGCACCAAAGAGAACACACTGGCAGCAAACCAGAAAAATTGGGATCCAACCAATATGTACCATCAAATTAAAAGCTGCCAAAAGTAGCTTTCAGAAAGATTGATGATGGATATGAAGCATGGTATGACTGCTATAACTATATTACTTTAGTCAAGTTAGCAAGAAATATATACCGTATATATTTTTAACATAAACTTTTGTCTTTTTTTTTGACTTTACAAACATCACCACTAGCAACAACTGCTAAGTCAAAACAATTCTCTTTCGGACTTCATTAATTTCATAAGCAGTGCAATAAAAATGGTGTTGTCCATGCCCCGCTATGGGTCATCCAGTGTGTTCCATTTTACCAATGCAGGTGGTTTCATGATTCATGGTACAATGAATGGTATGTTTAGTTAGTTTCCATTGTAGTGATATAAATTTGAATCACATTTGACAATGCATAACATAAAAATATAAAAAATGCATATTAGTGTGGTGCAGGGAAGTGTGTTTGTTTTAATGAACCTATTGCATGGATTATTTTTTTTGTCGCTAGTTTTTAAACTGTTCAAATTATTTCTCCTCTTTGAAGTTTCATAGTAATTTTTTTATTCCTTTACAACTAACAACTAAATTAATTTGAGGGAACATTGTTGTGAAACCTTGTGACATCTACATGTATTAACTTTAAGGGTAACTGTGGTCTCCAATTCCAAACTAGTTAGGATTATATAAAAAGCTTTCCATCGTGCCCTCAAAATAAAACCTAAATCACATCTCTAGATAAAGTTTGTGAGAAGTATATAGGACTCTGCCTCCTGTCTCCCCTCCGGGAGAAGTTTGGCATGCGCACTGCAGCCATCTCCCTCCCCCTAGCTTCAAACCCCTTTGCCACATAATAGCTCTCCTTCCCCCAGCCCCAACCGCTGCAAAAGATTTGTTAGAAAGTCCCCCGATAGTTACTTACCTTCCCTCTCTCCCCCGGCGTTCTGTGCAGCAGGCAGCCACGTCCATGATTGGCTGAGAGGCAGCCAATCACGGACGCGGCTGCTGGCTGTTGCAGTTCCATGCAAGCAGAGGACCGGGACTGTGTGGCAGAGTATAGATGGAAGGTAAGTAACTATCGGGGCACTTTCTAACAAATCTTTTATAGCGGTTGGGGCTAGGGGAAGGAGAACAATTATGTGGCAAAAGAGGTGGACATGCCCTTTAAATGAAATACTGCAAGCTTTCGTTTAACCCTAACTTCTTTGGAGACCATTGTTGCCCTTTAAAAATTATGGTGGAATTAGTTTATACAAATTTTAGCTTGACTAGGTAACCTAGCGAACTATCCTCCATTATTTAGTTTCTTTCCTGCAAAACTTATCCAGCTCTTAAGATGTTATACATTTCAACGCGCCCGATTACCATTAAGCCATCATCACCATCATTAGAACTTTCTGTGTCCCTGCCCCCTCCACAGGCTCCTAAAGCAATAGACTTCTGGGCACCAGGCAAGTTAGAGTATGATTGGGCCCAGTGCATTGTGGTGCCCCTTGAATGTAATAGGAAATGTGCATACACCAATATAAACAAAAATCATAATTTTTTTACTTACACGCTGCTAAAATATACTATAGTTCATTATCTTTTTACCCATGGAATCCTTCTTTGGTCTTAATCAGGGGTGTAGCTCTAATGATGCCAGATAAAATTTGGGGACTGAGTAACTGTAAAAAAGAGGGTAGTGTGCATCTTATATACCCCTATCACTTTTTTTTTGGGGGGGGGGGTGAGCAGAGATATATTTTCAATATTTGTCTCAGGTGGCAAAAGTCTGGAAACACCCCTGGTCTTAATTGGCACATCATTTGTATTTTATTGTAAAATCTCTAAATAAAAAATGTATATATGTACAGATACATGTAAAACATAAGAAGCATCTGTTCCTCTGATCATTACAGACAAGGAAAGGGGAGCTGCTCAAAGCCATGACATGTTATTGTAAGTGCAAGGTAAAGATATGCAGAGTTGTCAAATTTGCATACAAAACATGGGTATCATGAGAAAGTTAAATTAGACGCATAAATCAGTTTAGTCAGGAAAGCTCTTGTAGAACTCTCCATGAACCAGCAAATTTTTCACTAGTGACAGTATTGGAAGATTTGATTTCTTAAAAGAGAAAATACTTCCTGACGCAGCTACCTTTAATTGTGAAATCATTGTATCTGTTGTTTGGCTGTGCTATAAATTAGCTGCTGTAGTCTATCCTAATCTAATACACATTCTGCATGCCTTTTGAAAAGAAAATGTTTAAAAGACGGCAATAAATCTGTTTTAAATGACATAACAATATTTCTGTATTAACTATAATTTGCACTTTCTGCAAAACAGAATACATGAACTTGGCTTATAATGGGATGGGATGTGCCGTAACCCAAACTTTTGGGGTGGAACTGCTGGTTTTGGACCTGGAATTTCTATAGTCCAAATTTAGACCCACACCTGTGGGATTTCCGGCATTTTTTGGTTCCACAAACCCACAGAATGTGCAGAACCCAGCATGTTTGTGCAACCCACAGAATATTTTGTTTCCCTGATTTGTCCCTTACAGCTGTTTTTCATTTTGCAGGATGATCTCTATATGAGTGACTAGTTTGGTGCATCTCTCTAAGGAGGGCTGAACTGTAAGAAATTAATTATCATTCACCTGGGAGGTGGAATGCAGAACACTGGAAAAGCCAATATTCTGCAAAAATTCTGATGCTGGTTTTAAAGCATGCATAGCAAGCTTTACCGCACTGGGAAAGTATTTTGGACGGAATATTCGGATTTCAGAAACCAAGGGGTCCCGTGTCAGATCTGGGTCCGTGATAACATGATAGAGGCTTTTTTCATGTTAAAAAAAAGTGGCCTACAAAATGTTCCAGCTTTTTGTGTTAGAGGGTCAGAACAGCCAGACAGGTTGGTGATAGACACTTGAGGGGCCAGTGAGTCTGCTGTATAAGGAGGGCCAGAAATCATTTTTTAAGGACACAGTTAAGCTTAGGCCACTCTACAATGCAGTAGCATTGGCACACATTTTAAGCGTCTTGCTGTCCGCTTGTGTTTCGATGTGCATAAATGTGCGTAATGCTACAAAAAATTGCTGATCACATGCTCCAGGAAAATGGTTTGTAGTGCACTCACATTGCCATGCACTGCTCTGCAATTCTCATGAGATCGTAAGCACCTGAGAAACTGCACTAGTGGTTCTGAGCCTACACTGTACCGGTGGGTAATGTGCATGAAAAGCTTGTGTAACTAAGAATGTCTGCGTAACTAAGAGTGTCTGTGTGACTCAGAATGTCTGTGTGACTGGGAATGTATGCTTGACTAAGCATGTCTGCGTAACAATGTCAGCATGACATTGAGTGTCCTCATCGCAATGTCTGCATTACTAATACAGATGTTCAAAACTTTCGTTCCGTTGTTTGAATTTTCGAAATTTCCGAAAATTTCGAAATTCAAAAGCAAACCCATAGAAGTCTATGAGAGAAAAAAAATTGAAAGTTTCTGTCCATTTTGAGGGACAAACAGTAATAGTAGGTTACTGTAAATGACACAGAGACCTGGGGAATGGTCTGGTGAACCCGTAAATATAACCAAGGCTTATTTTAAAACAATTTTTCCTCACGATCGGGCTGTTTTCGAGCTTCCACGTTCTATTTTCGAGAGTTACCGAAATTGACCGCTACTTTGAGGGTTACCCAAATCGTTTCTTGCTTTTGAGGGTTACCAAAATCGATAATTACTTTCGAGGGGTTACCGAAATCGATCATTACTTTCATTTTGCGGGTTCGGTTTTCGATAATCATCTATTTTCGCTTATTATCGAATTTTCGCTAAAAATCGAAAAATCAGAAAATCCAGGTTCCGTGATATGGGTTACACTGCCTCACCCAAAGTAGTCCATAACAGCAAAATTCAAAGTGCAGAGGGGTCCAGGCATAGATATGGTGCAAAATAGGTGAGTTTATTCCTCCACTAAGAGTAAACAGACAGGCAAAGTTTTGGGCCCACATTCAGCCCTTTATCAAGCCTAAGCCTCTCTTCAAAAGAATATATAAGATTAATGATATGGTAACACTCTGTTTTAGAACTAGTTCACGTTTAACTATGTATATTATTGTGTATTTAACCTTAATGTATTGTTATCACAGTTTTTTATAAGTATTTTTAATGAGCTCTCACTATAACAATAATGAGAAATGTATATCAATCACTTAGAGCTCCTTTTACATAGATATGCACTGTCACTTTTTTGAGAAAGCACTGTCACTTTAAATGGTTTTGTTGCACTAGAAAACTTTAATTACCCCAATTAGTTGTGGGCAGATATGATTTACACTGTTTGAACATGAATGTTTGGATGTGGTCACTTGAATTTAGGCTTGATAAAGGGCTGAGTGTGGGCCTGAAACGTTGCCTGTCTGTTTACTCTTAATGGAGGAATAAACTCACCTATTTTGCACCATATCTATGCCTGGACCCCTCTACACTTGGAATTTTGCTGAGAGTATCTGAGTGAGAGAGTGTGTGTTATTAAAATGTAAAGGGCCCCATGTGCTTTTTTGCCCAGGACCCCATTTTACCTAAAACCAGCCCTTTTGCAAATTGCATCTGATTACATAAAAGTGTGTGGATTGCACCACAATCAGAAGGTAAAGCACTGATCGAATGATGCTCGAATGCAGACTTTTATATCCAAGAGGTTGGTACTGCTGTGTTTGGTAATGATTTAGGTCATGTGGCTAGATCATTTTTAAAAATTCTAAACTTTTTGAATTTCTGGGTACTTTTGATTTCGGCTTCCGCTGGAACTTTGGAACCATCAGATCCAATTCAGAACAGATCTAAACTTTATCTCTACTGATCTTCAGCTCTTATTACTGTCTGTTAAAACATATTAATTATTACTATTCACCCACCAACACCCTTTCCCCATATCTAATTAATTCGTGTGCTCTACTGGCAACAATGGAAGCATACTCCGAATAATGACTCCAAATAATCACTGTCCTTCTGCTTTGCTTAGCTGTTAGCACATCTTCAATATATTTCTCAATTTGCTGGCATTCTTGATGATACTTTAAATGTGAACCAACAGTTACTCCATCACAATTTGCAAAAGGGTTCCATGTGCCTTCAACAATTTGGCTGCAGAATTATAACAGATGGTGAAAATTTTTCCCACTTGGGCAACATTTCTTGAAGTTTTGCTTTGCAGGTTCTTTGTATCACCCCTACTTGCAACCAATTCTTATTTGTGTTTCCTACAGATAACTTGGCCAGGTTTTTCCCCCGGGCAGAATCCGCAGCATCTATTTCTGGCATCTGTCATTGATTGCTTTCTACTTGTTATAAAAAAGAATCCTTCTCGACATATGAAATCCCATTGCTTGTGGAAATTTTGGCCTCAATCATTCAGGTGCAGTGGATCACTTTGTGTGGTAACTGTTGTTTTTACTCACTATATCCCTTTTCTCTGTTTCAACTGCTGACTGTTTTCCAAGTAGGTTCTAATGCCAGGTGATATGTCATCTCTGACTATGTTTGGTTGATATTTCAGATTAGCTGCTATCTAATATTGTAAACAAATTCTTTAAAATAAGCTGTCTTTTATAATATAAATAAAAGCAATATTTAATTGTCTAGAATTTTTTTGATTACGCACATATCTTCAGGGTACAAAATATGAGTTCTTTGTAGTTTAAAAAAGTCTATAATTACTTTCTTTCAGAGCCTAAACGTATAGACTAAATGGCCAAATCCTAAGCCACTAAGCTGAAGTGTAAATTACTTTTTCATTACGTTTGGCATTGGCACATCCAGAGGGAAATTATATTTAATAGCTGATGATGCTTAGCTCATCATCTTCCCTAATTATTATATGTGCTTGTGTTTATGTGTGCCCATGGATACTTGGGGAAAAAATACAACCAGCATTTCAGCATGACACTTAAGCCTTTATTTTCTGCCAATGTTTTCCCAACAGCCAAATAAAGCAAAAATCTAGCATTTTCAAATTACATAAAAGGTAAAAATGTAAAAAAGCCTAGTCAGCACCACAAGTAAAATATGATCTTTGTACAGTAAATATGATTTTGGAATTGAAAATAAGATTTACTGAAGTGAAGAAGTATAGAAAATAGTTAATACATATGATATTATATTATTCCTGCTACTTTGGCTAGAGGTCATTTCTTTTTCTCACAAATCAGCAGTCCTACTGTGCTTTGTGATGTAATGAATCTTTTTGAAAACCCATTTCTGTCAACATTGCAACCTTTAATTTGGTGTCACATGGGATGGGTAGATCACTATTTTCATTTAGAAAAAAAAACTTAAAGATTACAACCATTTCTCATAGGTAATGAGCATTTTGATTTTGTGGCTAAAGTAATCCACATCTATAAGCTTCCAAGTCAAATATCAGCCTAAAACAAGAAAACAAACCACCATAAGTTATTATGTAAAAACGAATGAGTGACAGTTAACTGTACAGTAAATAAATAATGTTATTTAAAAGATAAATGCGCCTAAAAAACACAATTTCCCCTGACCTACAGGTCAGAAGCTGTTGATTAAATCAATGCATCTCTTGTCTATATAAACCCTAATGAAAGTTTTTTTTTAGGATGTACTACTCCGTTTAATCCTCCATTGGGCCCCAGAGTCTAGAACTGTTTCAGACTTGCTAGAACTCTCCTTTCTGAACATATTTGAGTTCTGCTTTTTTCCCCTTTTTTCTAATTAATCAACACAGGTTACCAGCTGCAAAGGGGGAATATGACTGATAGACCTAACTTACCTATTTGATGAAATTTATTGGGAAATAGAAAAAAGCTGTTATAACAATTAAGATTTACATGTGAATGATCAATATACTATTGAGAGATGAAGGTATATATTTAGGTCTAAATCTAGGAAGGTTTAAAGAAATATGAAACAGAAAATTATTTTGGGAAGCTAAAACTAAGTCTAATGTCAAACAACGCACACAAATGACCCAGGATAATTGGAGAGAAGGATTTAGAAGAGAAAAATAAATTTAGAGGTAAAATATCAATTTAGAGAAAAGAAAATCTCACTGAAAAAGAGAGGACAAAGATATTCAAAGAGAAAGAGGATAGGAACCATAGCGGGACAGACAGAGTGAAGGATATAAATCTAAAAGAAGGAAATAAGGAAAGATAAATTGGTAGGGATCTTGTGATTCGCACATCTCAATGAATCACACATTAACCTTCTTATCGCTTTCCTTTGCTCTTACTGCTAGGCTGTTAGGCTTGACAAGTTCAGCCATTAAATGTCCCTTCCTGTTTACTAGAAAGTTAACACTGTAAAATGTAAAAAGGTAAAAAAGTTAAAAGATCACTTGATATTCATGATAGATCCAATTAAGAGACCCTGATAAAAGCTATAAAGAATGTAAAAAAACACACACCCAATGTATTGTGTACCATAGTAGAAAATAACTGAGACTGTTATAACAGCAAATTTGTTTATTCACAAGTGATGTTTAGGTGTCATATGACACCTCCTTCAGACATAATAAAGTAATAGAGTGTAACAGGGGTTTAAATAGTGTGGAGCATTATAGGCTGTTACCACCATCTAATAGTGAGCACATTGGATAGCTCTATCGTTTAATTCCATTAGTATAATGTAGCTCCCCCCTGCCCAGACCCAATCATTGCATTATTTTTTTAAAAAGTCAATCCGTATCATGCCTTCGTTCCCGCGGCATCTCAATTGCCGGCAGCTGCGACTGATTGGCTGCCTCTCAGCCAATCACAGATGTGGCTGCCGGTCCAGCCCTTTTTTTTGCAACTTTCAGGGAGCCACAAGGAGAGCACCGCAGGAGTGAAGGCATGTAAGTATGATTTGGATTTGATTTTTAAAAAAATAATATAGCATTTAGGTCTGGGCAGGGGGGAGCTACATTATATTAAACATTTGATTTTGGGGTGGACATGCCCTTTAAGTAAAAGTGCTAAGTAGAACATTAAAATATTTAAATATACATATAGAAGACATGAGTTACCCAATCCTGTTTCATTACTTTACTCAATACATTACTAGTACCAAAGATGTATTTGTAGTATTGGTTTTAATTAAATAAATAATTAAAACGATAAAATAGCAAAAGACCCTAAAATTGGTATAAACTGGCAAGTAGAAGATTATAGAAAATATTTGGATCCCAGATTAGTATTTAAACCCTTTTGAAGTAGTGCACTGTTACGGTCACCCCCTTTCTTAGGTATGGGGATGTGATCAATCACCACCCCCTTTGTTCATTTGGTGTTAAGCCTCAATGAGATGAGGTGCTATAGGGGTAAGTTTTTTTTCTTTCATTGCAACAGAAACAATGTTAACATACTGTTGTATTAGTAAATTTAAAATGTTGCAGAGCAGCATCTTGTCTGTGCCCAAAGAAAGCAGCAGTTGTAGGAAAATTGGCTTACCTGTGCGGGGTGGTGAGGGAGGGAGAGGGAGTGGCACGCAAATGTGCTATATGTGGATGTAGATTGGCCCATGTAACTCACATGACGTCGACTTCATCACACCGTGACGTCACTCCCTAAGGCAGTCTGCTGCGGTGCACGTAACTCAATCCTGCTGTCCTCCTTGATGCTTCGTGGAGGAAGGGAGCAGCCAGGAAGGATTGGAAATGAATCCATCTCCATCAAACAGCCAGCGACAGGGTGGTGTGTATGTGTGCCAACCATTTGTCAGATTTTTTTCAAATGATTTTACCAGTATCTGTGTGCCAAACATTTCTTAAAGTTTGTGCCAATGATTTTACCAGATTGGGGGCTAACCGTTTATCAGAGTAAATGGCTGGCACCCAAACCGGATAAAATTATTGACACAAACTCTAGTAAATAGTTGGCACATGTAACAGTGAAATTTATTATATGAATGTTCATCAAATATTCCTGGGTCACAAAGAGTTAAAACAATTGGTATAGAAGTTTTAGGGTTGTACCATTTACTCAGTAGGAATAGTGCACCCTTTTCTTTAGTGTTAACTATTTGATTATATTATAGTATAAGTGGGTTTCAAATTAATTCCACTCTATGTAAAATCCTTTGCTATCTCTCAGAACTTTTGTTTTATAATAATAAGTTATAATGGAACCCTCCAACTTACCTCCCTGTGCCTGGATCGATTTAGTCCTTCAGTGCACATTAGTATCTGGAGGAGGTAAGACGTGTTCATATGATTCTCTTTGTATTAATCTCAGTTTTATACTTAAATGATGAATAAAAGTTCTATAAGGAGGTTAGAACCTGAAATATTATTGAGGTTTGTCTTTTACAGCAGCTTTAGAGCATTCTCTGTATTATTAATGACTTTATAGCTATTAATCACAGCACATGTGTTCCAATATGGTTCCTGTGTTAGTAGTGAACCTGTGTATCACCATACTACATTGTTGTTGCTGATTGCATTTTACATTATATGTATGTGTGTGCTGTTGTAAATAGTAAATGATACACTGCATATAGGGATATGTTGTAGTGACTGCCTGTTATAATATTGTGATATAGGTGGGTCGAAACGTGGACCTTGCAAAAAGTTGCAGTGTGTTTCCCTATTGTATTACAGGTATGTTTTATTTATATCTCTGTTAAATTCACTATACGATCACTGTTCTTGTTATGTTAAAATGGGTGCACATTAGTATCTGGAGGAGGTCTCCTGATATGTGCCTTGCCTCAATAAAAAGGAAAATGTGAAATCAAGGTGTCTCTGCCTATTACCTGCAAGTTGGTCCTATGCTGCTTTGATTGTGTGCCAGTTGACTGGGTGCTTGGTTGAAGATCATCTATAGGTGTCGAGGAAAGCCCGAAAAGAAAGGGCCACACACACAGATACTGGTAAAATCATTGGCACAAACTCTGATAAATGGTTGAAACCCAGACTCTAATAAATGTTTGGCAATCAAAGTTTCGCTCAGGTGGCAAAAACCCTGAAGACACCCCTGCTTGTGTATGGGATCTGCTTGGATGAATCTCCTGTATAGAGTCTGTCCCTTCTTATGCACTATTACTGTTACTGTGTCACTTAATTCTGTGTCACATTGCATCATGGGCCAGTACTTTTTTATAGTTTTCTTAAATATTTCACTACCTGTGGAAAATTTGTGTATAACGCGTAAACCCTTAGGTCCTGTATCAGATCTCTGTGTGTGGACCCCTGCTTGTAGTGTGACCTGTTTGATCATGGTGGGATGGTAGCCCCTCTGTAAGACGTTTTGCTCCATCCAACACTCTATTACTTTATTATATCTGAAGGAGGTGCATTGTGACACTGAAACGTCACCTGTGAATAAGCACATTTGCGGTTATAAGTCTGGTGGGATTTTCTACTATGGATTCCTTTAAGAGACATTGGGGCAAGAGAATCTACTGCTACTACAATGTAATGTGTAGGTTTTTATTATGGATAGATTTTTCTAAAAAAAACAAGGAAATCTCAGGAAATGGTGTGGAACAAAAAATTAGGTGCATATTTATAAAGGTTCGATATAGTTTTCGCCACCGTTATCGCCACCTTTTCGACAAATTTGGACTTCTTACAATTTATGAAAGGATGTAAACCAGTGTCAAAAAGCCATTACCACCACCTTTCAACACCAACTGTCTGTTTCGATAACACCTCTTAGTCTCAATGCAATCACACCTTGCATTCAGAAGGTCCCTAACACCTGGCTGTGATATGCTAATTGGGACTTTTCAGGGTACTTATATTGCCAACAGATTTTTGTACAAGTCATTCTGAATTGAGAAAGACAGTCGGATGACTAGCGAAACGTCTTCAAAAACTAAAAGTCCATTTAATCTAAATTAATACAACAAATATACCATGATCTGGATGAATGAGAATCTTCACAAACACTCCCTGGTGGCTTTTCAAAGTTGTATCAAATTGGTTAATACACTCTGAACAACTATCTTTGTTATTTAAAAATATCCTAACACATCTGGTGCTTTTTTCAGCAAAAGATATGATAAATAGTGTGTAGGGACATTCACCCTGAGCCCCAAGGGCAAATCTGTTGCAGCAAATCTAGTAAATAGGCATGCGACGGCTACTTAAGTGCTTCTTCTGGTACTCACGCAGCTGCTGCAAACCGAGGCTTAAAGTTGTGCTAACCAATCGTAAATCGTAAAATTAAGAGCTGGAAAATGTCTCTTTTCTGAGTAATATGTTGGTTCTATTCTACCTCTGCTTGGCAATGGTATGTGGTGAGTTCCTAGGAACTTTAAACCAGCAACAGTTTTCCAGAAAGTGATTGGCTACTGGGTTATTAGACTGTCCTAAGATCTGTTTTCCCAACATAAGTTGCATGGACAAATAATGATGTACTGTAGATCACATGGGTTGTTTGACAAGTTATGTTGTGGTCGGATCTTAATTTGTTTTCGAGTGTGGATGCACAAAAGAGGGTCCCGGAATCATATGTTTTACGTTATTGAATCGCAAAAATGATGTACTGTAGATCACATGGGTTGTTTGACAAGTTATGTTGTGTCGGATCTTAATTTGTTTTCGAGTGTGGATGCACAAAAGAGGGTCCGGAAAGCATATGTTTTATGTTATTGAATCGCATTTGCAAAATTTACCCAGAGCCATAGTGGCTCTGGGTAAATCGCCCTGCATAGGCACTGACAACTCTCTATTAATGTGAGTGTCTGTGTGTGAAGTGAGTTTTAAAACCTGCCTCTGTCACACATGCAATCAAAACAGCTAATCAGAACTGACTATGTCTGCTCACACCTGAACACAATTTAGAGGCAGTTAATCAGCACTAATTAGGTCCGCTCACAGATAATGCAATCGTGATGCAGGTGTTGATGTGCATTAAAGTCTGCATGCAAAGTCAGTAAATTTGCAGATAAATTGGAAATGCTTGGATGGATTCCTTAGCTAGAAGCACACTTCTATGTGTCCCGTAGGTATGTTCCAAATTTATTGTCTCTAGTTCCAAATTTGTTGGAGGAGATACAGTCAAAAAAATAGGAAGAATAAAAGGGAAGAAGATGATCAAGAAGGAATAGAAATAACAGTAATTTGTCTCTTTTAAGCCAAATTAAAGGGCATGTCCACCCCGAAATTTAACTTTTGATATGCGGTAGGGCATGCTCCCCCAGCCCCAACCGCATTAATATAATTGTTAGAAAGTCCCCCGATTCTTACTTACCTGCCCTCTCTCCTCTGCCGCAGTGTTCCGGCCCTCTGCTTGCATGGAATTGCAAGCAGGGGGCGGGACCGGCAGCCGCGTTCGTGATTGGCTGAGAGGCAACCAATCACGGTCGCGGCTGCCAGGAGTTCTAAACAGTGGAGGAGAGAGGGAAGGTAAGTAAAGATTGGGGAACTTTCTAACAATTATATTAATGCGGTCGGGGCTGGGGGAGCATGCCCTACCGCATACCCAAAGGATTTAATGTTAGGGGGAGGGAGAGAAAAACGGGAGGGAGAGGGAGGGGGGGGAGGGCTTCACTGAGCATGCCTCAACCTTGACATGGTTGAGGAAGTCTCAGACACAGCATGAGTCACACACTGCTCCTACAGAGCAGTTTCCTGGACTTTGGAGGGGCACAGCAGGGGAACTATTTTGAGCAGGAATGTAAGGTAAGGATTGTTTTAAACTACTTGATGTGGCCAGTAAGGGGTTAAATTTTAGTTTTGGGGGTGGACATGCCCTTTAATAATGTTTATATCTCTGTTTCCTTTTTAATCTGTGAGTGACCTTTAGAGATGAATGAAAACAACTCCTTGTTTCGCCAGATGTTTTCCCTTTAAAGACTTACATCCATACACCTCCCAAAGGCAGTACCCACCTCCTGTGCTGCTCCTGGTGCATTCAATAATATTAAGAATGGAGGCAGGTAGCAAGGTCCAAAGTATTAAAATACAATAATCTTTTTTAGCTACAAACAGTATATTTAAAAACAGCCATACTGAGTAATGTATAAAAGTATTGATTATTTAATGTTTTTATGGTGTCCTGACACTTATATTTTGTTGCGAAGGTAACCAGTATTATACATTTTTTAATTGCTTTAAAGGATAACTAAACCCATTTTTTATACTCCAGAATCTGAAAACAACCCCCCTAAAAACACTAATAAGCTATAAAATACCTCTTCAACAAATTGTATTAAAATAAGTGTAAGCCTTTAAGAACTGGATGATGTATCTGTGTGTATGTGCAGTGTCAGACCACACCTCCTGACCTCAGTCACATGCTTCCTTGCTTTATCTGGCCTGTAAAAGGATTGGCTAGAGATTCTTAATGGGTGTGACTAACTGTAACAAGTTTCTGCCATAGCTGAGCATGTGCAGAACATAATGGTCGTTGACCAAACTGTGTGATATTAGCATGCGGTGAAGTACAGCACAAACCATATGTTGTTTAGATAAATTTCCCAGTGCCCGTATAAAAATGAGAGGTAAGACACATATTACTTGTTTTTAAATCAAGGCGTTTCTGCCTTCTGGCTCAGTGTTGTTCTGAGGCTTTAGTTGCCCTCTAAAAAGATTACAGGTTTGCTGCCCTCACCATACATTTTTTATTCTGATTTCGAGCCTCTCTGCCTTCAATAAGCCATGCTGTGAAGGGGGCGTAACAATTCTGTCTGCCTCTGTCACTCAAAGCTAGCATGCAAGAAAACACTCCTCCACCCACCCTTGATCAGCTTGATTATGTAGGTTGTACCCTAGCAACAGGAGATTTTAAGTTTGTTTGACTGGCAGAGAAGGAGGAGGGGAGAGGTTGTAACAGACATTATCACCAGCCAGAGAAGTTTTAAGTTAACCATGGCCCTGGGCCCCACTAGGAGGCGGGCTTTTAGCACTCATGCTGTATATCTTATGATATTGTTATCCTTTTAAATGCTAAGTGCAGAACTACACTCTAACTGAAAATTTACATATAAACTGGCCCTTCCCCCAAATTCAATGTTTAGAATGCTCATTCCTGTAACACTCAGTAGGTAGGTAATGTACAAGCTTTTTACATTACTGCATATGTGCAAAGGACAGTTATCGCTATGACTAACTGTTGTTAACCAGAATAAACCAAGATGAAGAGAGGTGGAGTGGAATATTAGACCTGCCTACCACATAAAAACATTTACACAATCTTACTATTGTGTCTTAGGCGTTGGGGGTGTTTATTGTTTGTGTACTTTAATTTAAGTGTTTGCTTGACATGCCTTTTAAAGCAAAAATTGTTATACAAACAGGTAGGTACAAATAGGTACAAAAAGAATTGAACAAAACTCTTGCACCACTTGTGCTCTAACTAATACACATGGGGGGAGATACAATATATGGCTTTTCCGTCTAAAACCCACGCTAACCCGAAAAAAATTCGGGTTAACGTGGGTTTTAGACGGAATTTAGAGCACAGCGCCATTTCCGAATGTTTTTGGAAACAGCGCTGTACTAACAATCCAAAACCCCTGCCGTTAAGGTTTGTGCTACCTCGTAACGCGAAACTTAACAGTAAAGGTTTGGGAGTGTTAAGGTCACGCTCCTTACCTTAGCCCGATCCCGCGATGCAATAACTTATTGTATTGCGGGATCGGTCTAAGGTAAGTAACGTGGCGTGGGATATTGGATCTCCCCGATGGTATTTCCCTTTCTACTACCGGACCCCTACTGGAATTCCCATTCAAACACACACACAAAAAACATCAGCTCTAAACTGCTTCCCTTGGATCCCTTGGTCTCAAGTGTCTCAGAGTGTCATAAAAACTTTATATCTATATTAGTTTGAAAACACTAGTGCCTGCATGCAATAATAATAAGATTGGGAGTGGGTGAACATGTATTAAAAAATTGAATAAAGTATCTTGTGTTGGTGAACATTTGGTGGAAAGTCTGATTTTAATATACACATAGGGAGATTCAATAAAAGTTCTTATGGTTTAAAATGGTGCTAATTTTGCCACAACCAATCAGATGTTAGCTTTCAAATGTTAAATAAGATCTGATTGGTTGGGGCAAAATTAGCACCATTTTAAACCATAAGAACTTTTATTGAATAACCCTGTTACTTTTTTCTTTTATTCAAATTCCAGGCCAATTATTATTTGTGACATCTTCTGCTTCTTATATTTCAATTAATTGTGTCTCTGAATCATGCTTTTTCATTGCAGAACTTTTGCTTGTTAATTTTAACTAGAGTGGTCAGTGAAATGCCAAAGGTGAAGTATACAGATAGGCTATCCATCTCTTTTTAGTCAAGGACACTCTAGCTGCTGCATAGACAGTCTAGCAGCTAGGTCACCATGTTCTCATCTATTGATGGTTTTAAGGTGCTATTTTTAAGAAAAGTGTCAAAGTATTTTATTTGATTTTGCAGCTAAAGTTAATTACAACATAATCTTTCAGTAAAAAAAAGTGTTGTGACCTTGGGCATGTTAGACAATGCAAAATACATTCACTAAAATAAAAAATAATATGCATTGGTTTATTATGCGTGTATGTGTGCTTCATGAAAATAAAATGTTTACAGCAGCATAAAGTTCGGGTTGAACTTTGAGTTTGCACGAACTTGAACTATATGAACTATCCAAACTATATGAGTGGAAAAAAAAAACCAACAAAGAATACCCAAAATCCTGAACAATGGACTCCTGCTTGGTAGATTACCTTGAATGTAAAGCAAAATCCCACCCCCCAAAAAGCTGCTTTAACCAACTGCTCATTGGTGGTAATGTTGCAATAATTGCAAGTCACTTTAAAACTCTAAAATTCCATTAAGTTAAAGGAGAATTATACTCATGCAGTAACTGACTGCTTTCTAGCAGTAACTGACAATTTTCCAGCCCCTCCCCTTCCCTCAATAACATATGTTCTCTGGTATCATTGATGGGAGAATTGTCAGTGACAGTGAATGTGGGAGGAGCCAGTCTGTTATTGCATGAGTATAATTCTCCTTTTTAAAGGAAAAAATCATTTGCTTTCTATTAATTTGGGAACAGTTGATACATGCATTTTTTACGTTCTTGCATATACATTGGCAAATTTGTTTTTTTTAATTGCCAATTAGTGGAAACTATAATTCATCCCAACTATCACTGTACCATGTTTTTGTTGATCTGCCCCCAATTTCATTAGATATCCAATCTGAAACAGCTTATGTTTTAACATTTCTGTAAGCAGTTTTGCTGTAGCTGGAATGGTTTGACAGTTGGTGTGCTGTATACTGTATGCAGTATTGACAGTTGGTATGGGGGAAAATAGTCAGTTCAGTGGTCAGAGCCTGAGCAAAAAAAAGTACTTTATTGAAGGCATGCAGCAAAACACACACCTCAGAGTAGGTGCTACTTACACATATTTATTATGTTTATGTTAGATTACGATGACGCAAAGTCGTTTTTTCAGTATACATACACTATAACATTTAGTACTGAAGGACAAAAGTAAAATAATGTCAGGACTACCAACCACATGCTCCATCCCGTAAGTTTAGAATAAATGTGCTAAAATATGCACTTCCAACATTCCAGGTGGCAACGGTTCTATGTGCACAAAAGGTAACTATTACAGATTGTGTTTTGTTTTATTCTATAAGATAAGTCTGCAAAAAAAGACATGGATCATACTTCTTGGAAATTTCCAT
Organism: Hymenochirus boettgeri; assembly: GCA_019447015.1. Taxonomy (NCBI): domain Eukaryota; kingdom Metazoa; phylum Chordata; class Amphibia; order Anura; family Pipidae; genus Hymenochirus; species Hymenochirus boettgeri. The sequence goes on from CM033475.1 coordinate 159,923,548, forward strand.
GTCATTCCTAGGCTTTTATAGCTCACAATACCATTAAAATATGCCCTGGCAATATCAGTTCAGAGCATATTCTCAAGTCTTCATTGCAGGAGAAATGATTTCAACATAATGCAGCATGATAATTGTACAATATCCTCTGTGGAGGCGTATTTAATGAATCATTCCTCTTTCATTTACCTGAATTTAACCGCAAGATTGAGTGTAATGACCTTGTCATTTGCAAAGCAGGTATTTTGTCAATAAAACTATTGTATTACTGCTGGCATTTATCTTAAGTAAATACATAATTGTCATGGTTAAGGTAGCCATAATGTTACACGTGTATATTTCTATATCAAAGAGAAGTAAAAATATTTACAATTTGAAAAAAAATCAAGATAGGAATATATATTTTTTTAAATTCTCTAATGATGTTGCAATTTACAACCTCACCTTTAAAATGATCTGCAGGAAAAGGGGTTACTTTTATTCTATATAGCTTAGCAATGTCAAGCACCCCTTAAAGCTAAATACAATTACCCTGTTCTTGCAAATCTTTCAGTAAGTACAGAAATCATCTTAAAAGCAAAATAAAGGGCGCGCGATCGGGACAGAACAGCTGTTCTGTGCAGGAGCGGCTGCGAGTGGAGCGGCAGGTAAGGTAATTTCCAGGTCCCCCGATCGTCCTATTATTCACAGGGAGGTGAGAATAAGCGTTATCACCTCCCTGTGAATAATAGAAACGAATGGGACATAGTTAATTTTCGGGGTTTAGTGTTCCTTTAAGTTACGTTTATTCCTTCTTTGATGCCCCACACAATACCCAAATTGTAACAACATACTGTAGTGATAGATGGCACATATCAATCACAAAACCTTGGGGGAGATATGTATGCTGCAATATAAGAGTCTAGTGGTAATCCATAACATCCAGGAATTAAGAGTACAAAAGTGCAAAAGTGACTGAAACAAACAGTCTATATGAGCACAGGTCACCCCAGACATCCTGGTGCGCAATATCATATATTCATTATGCAAAATACAGCATTTTCTTTAGTCGGCACAGAGGCAGTTGCCTCCTATGTGTGCTTAAAGGGACACTATATTGAAAATTTTACTTTGCCTCATCTTAATCTATAATTGAATACATGTAAGTAGCACTTACTGATTTGCATGTGTTGCTGCATGCCTTCAATTCAGCACACATTTTGTTTAGGAGCAGTATCCCCCTTCCCTTTTTTAACCACTCCCACATCCATCCGACCTGACTTTTTCCCCACAAACCAACAGTCAAGCCTGCACACAGCATTCAGCACTTCAACTGTCAAAACTTACCATTCCAGCTACAGTAAAACTACTCACAGAAGAATAGTTTTTGAGAGCAAGGAACTTGATTGACCGCTGAAATATAAGAAGTTTTAGATTTAAAGAAATAGGGGGCAGATCAACAAAAAAAATTATACTGTGCTGGTTGGGAATATTTATAGTTTCAAGTTACGGTCAATTTAAAATATAGATGCCCTTTAATGACCTCTGTACAAGCTTAAGGTATCAGTTGTCAGGGCTATGACATATTTCTGCATGAAATGGAGGAGGCAGCTTCCTCTTTCAGAACAGGGGCAGTAATTTGCATCATTTACAGGGTAGAATACAGCAGTCAGGGTGATGACTAATAGGTAATTGAACTGTAGCCCTATAATTAACATGAATACATTTCACAGGAATCTTTGTTGACCAGTTTTCAACGGCAGTTTTCTAAAAATGGTTTGTCTGCTTGTCATATTGTTTGAAGAATCCAATTGCTATGCACCAGTTGTGGCAAAATAGTTTTTCCCCCTTCATGATATTTTGTATTGTTCAAATTGCAAAATCTTACAAGAAAAGATTTTACATATTTTGTCAATAGCCTGCACATTCATCTTACAAGCCACCAAACAAATATGGGCATGTACTTGTTCATATCTTTTTTTTGTTTAAAGGGTGAGGCATGTACTCTAGGTCCTTACTAAACTATTCTCTGTTGCGAAAAGGATAATTGCACTGTAAAATCAAGTTATGTTGATTTGGAAGCTGCAGCTTTAAAAATACTGTTGCCATATTTTTTTTTTACCTATGCCCCTCCAGAGCCTACCTTTGTGCCTTGGAAGTTGCTGACATCTTGTTACTGGTTTGCTGAATGTTAAGCTCCGCCCCTCTGAGATTTCCTCTGCTTTCTCCTGCTTGAGCCTCAAACAGTAATGCCTGTGAGTTCCGTGCACTCTCCTGCTTGAGCCTCAAACAGTAATGCCTGTAAGTTCTGTGCACTCTCCTGCTTAAGCCTCAAACACTAATGCCCCTCAACCCACAAAATAAAAAACAACAGTTCGGTGCAGTTTAACCCAACCTGGGCAGGGTTTTTAAAGGGCATGTCCACCCTCCTAAGAAATTTTTTTTGTCACAGTGTTTAGCCCCACAAACCCCGTTTTCATTTTACATTTACTTTTCAAAAATGCTCCCAGGCTCAGATATTCTGCTTATAAAACCCCTGATCCGTCATTGGTGTGGACACTCCTCCTCTAAGGTTATTGTGAGCTGGTTGGTTACAAGCATGCACAGTAGCTGTAACCAACTAAAGACAGTCGTTCTGTAACTGTCTTCAGCCACTGGCGGTAATATCACTATCACGGATGAAGAGAAGGGCCGCAGTTTTATAATTAGAATATCCGAGCCTGGGATCCTCCTTAAAAGGTTTAAGATAAATGAAAAGGGGGTTTGTGGGACTGAACTACGTTAGGTAAAAAATTTCTTAGGAGGGTAGACATGTCTGCAGGGGACCTGGTAGGGCCCTCTTTGGCTCCGAGCCCCAATAGCAATCACCATGGAAACAGAATAAAACATTTGTGTATATGGGAGGCTTAAATATGCAAATAGTTTCAAATAATTAAGGGTTATAGGATTACAATCTATGAGCAAGGGTTTTCATCCAAACAATGCTTTTTAAAATGTTTTTGTCCACAAAACATTATTTACAGATACTGAGCAGGAATACTAACTGCTTTATTTCTCAAGGAACAACAACAATCAAAAGTTGTGATAGTAAATTGTAACACAATAATTACCACAATGAAACACACAAAAGGGGCATAAGTCAATGTTATGTGGCTAATTTCACTTTGAGTTTAGAGATTATTAAAAAGAGCACATACTTAAATTTAAAACAACACTAGAATCATGTAATCTATGAAAACGTATAGCAGTATAAAGGGTGGTGTTTCCAGCTATCACTGTGAGCTGTGACATCACCAGCACTGAAACTCCGATCCCCATACCTTAGGTATGAGCATGCCCAGTTGTCTCCTACTGCTGTAACTGTCTTTAAATAGCTTCAGAAAAAAAATTTTTTTTTTGGTGGGGTGGGGCTTCTTACAATGTTGGCATTACAATCTTCAAACATATATCCATTTTCCTTATAATGCAGATACACTGCTGTGTTATGACCTGAGAAACTGCTGTGCTGGGCCATAAATTGGTGTTTTGTCTCCCCCCATAAAAATGAGAGCACTCTTCAATGCACGTATATGATGTTGCTTTTCTCATGTTTTGGTATTGGGTTTTTTGAATTCACCAGTTTCTACCTCAGTTTATTTCTGGCTTTAAAAACGTGGCATCTTTAGCCAAACAGCACTGCTTCACCTGCAGAAAGGGAGCAGTATCTGCAATTGTACCAGCAGTATGCAAAGCAAATCCCTATTAGATGGGAAATCATGAACTTATGTTATTATTTAACCTTTTTTCTCATAAAAATGATCCCACTAATTAGGCTGATTTAATTTAGGGTACAATCATTTTTTAGAATTGCAAATTCACCTTACAAAAGCAAAACTGAGGAGAAGTGGTGAGAGGGAGCAGATTTAACTGTTTCATTTAAAGATAGTTCCTTCAATTAGGGATGTTTAAATTCCGAAATGCTCAATACTAGTTGTGCACAACTTTTAAAAAAATTCTGCTGTCTCTTGGTTTCTTCATGTCCTAGATATACAGTATAGTATACTAATAAGCTATTCCTTCAACATCCCTGCCCTTCAAGTTATTGAAAAACTGTATAATCTTTGTTATTAGGACAGGTAAATGGATTGACAGTGCAATAGGTGCTCTCTGGTACATGCTGTAATAATACATAATTATAGCACTTTTCCCACACTCTCACACTTAATAGGCACTTTGAGACATAGATGCTCATTGATTACTCTTGCAGGGAGGACATTCATTTCAGAGTGCAAAGCGTTCAATTAAAAACATCTGCTTGATGCCATCAGAGCTGGCTGCACAAACCTTCTGGACCAAGTCCAGGACAAAAACAGGGACTGCCATGAAATGGCTCATTTATGTTTTCAAAACAAAATCACTGATGTAGGGGGGAAACAAGGTTGCTAAATCAAATTTCACAAATGAAACATTTATTCTTCTTTTTGTGCTTTTCATGAAAGGTAAATAAATAATTCCTAGTTTATATAGCAGAATAAAAGTATAAACAGAATAGTGAAGACTATCACGTAGATGTAATAAAAGTTCTTATCGTTAAAAATGGTGCTAATTTTGCCCCAACCAGATAATACTTTCAAATGGTAAATAACATCTGATTGGGGCAAAATTAGCACAATTTTTAAAGATAAAACTTTTATTACATCTCCCTGTATGTGTCCACAATATACTAGTAGTGGAAGGGAAGAAGAGAAGTGTGCAAATTCAAATGTGAAAATGTTCAATCAGAAATCAGATTGGCATTTTAGGGACAGGCAAAATGGGAATAATGCATTGTTAAGGAAGGACCAAATAGCGGGAACTGATAAGCTACTGTAGAGATGGTAAATTTGTACAAGCTAACATAAAAGAAACATCAGATATCGTTGTTGAAAAGGGACCATCCAACATTTATTCCTATGAGTAGATTGAACAAAATTTAGAAAAATATGCTTTATTTCTTTTTTTTTTGGATAAACCAGAAAAACCTAATTTCTAATTAAGTATATTTCTATGTAGGCATGTCCCTTAAACATTTGGAAATTAATCTATGCATATCTGAATGCATTTGTGCATATACTACACCCATCCAGTACAGTATATGTGTGTAAATATCGGGATAAGGCAGATGTGTGATATAATGTGTAATCTTTTAGAAAATACTTTATGGCATCACAACATAAAAACTGTAATGAATTAAGATGCAGAGGAAAAATAAAGGTTCAGGGTTATTCAATTCAAAATTCTTATCGTTAAAAATGGTGGTACCCTATATACTCAAGTAAAAACCGTCCAGAATATAAACCAAGGTACTTACTTTTAACTGATAAACTAGGAAAACTGATTGACTCAAGTATAAACTGAGGGTTGACTTTCTCCCATAGGAAGCCCCATAGATAGTTCCACCGATAGTCCTATAGAAAGTCCAATACACAGCCCCATACATAGTTCCACAGACAGTCCCATAGAAAGTCCCATAGAAAGTCCCATAGAAAAGTCCCATACACAGCCCCATAGAAAGTCCAATACACAGCCCCATAGAAAGTACAATACACATTCTAATAGAAAGTCCAATACACAGTCCCATAGAAAGTCCCATACACAGCTCCATAGAAAGTCCCATACACAGTCCCATAGAAAGTCCAATACACAGCCCCATAGAAAGTTCCATACACAGTCCCATAGAAAGTCCAATACATAGTCCCATAGAAAGTCCCATAGAAAGTCCCATACACAGCCCCATAGAAAGCCAATACACAGCCCCATAGAAAGTCCAATACACATTCTAATAGAAAGTCCAATACACAGTCCCATACGAAAGTCCCATACACAGCCCCATAGAAAGTCCCATACACAGCCCCATAGAAAGTCCAATACACATTCTAATAGAAAGTCCAATACACAGTCCCATAGAAAGTCCCATACACAGCCCCATACACAGTCCCATAGAAAGTCCAATAAACAGCCCCATAGAAAGTTCCATACACAGTCCCATAGAAAGTCCAATACACAGTCCCATAGAAAGTCCCATACACAGTCCCATAGAAAGTCCCATACACAGCCCCATAGAAAGTCCCATACACAGTCTAATAGAAAGTCCAATACACAGTCCCATAGAAAGTCCCATACACAGCCCCATAGAAAGTCCCATACACAGTCCCATAGAAAGTCCAATAAACAGCCCCATAGAAAGTTCCATACACAGTCCCATAGAAAGTCAAATACATAGTCCCATAGAAAGTCCCATACACAGTCCCATAGAAAGTCCAATAAACAGCCCCATAGAAAGTTCCATACACAGTCCCATAGAAAGTCCAATACACAGTCCCATAGAAAGTCCCATAGAAAGTCCCATACACAGCCCCATAGAAAGTCCCATACACAGTCCCATAGAAAGTCCAGCCCCATAGAAAAGTCCAATACACAGCCCCATAGAAAGTCCAATACACAGCCCCATAGAAAGTCCAATACACAGCCCCATAGAAAGACCAATACACAGCCCCATAGAAAGTTCAATACACAGCCCCATAGAAAGGCCAATACACAGTCCCATAGAAAGTCCCATTACCATCCCCATAGAAATCCAATACACCTTCCAATAGAAAGTCCAATACACAGTCCCATAGACAGTCCCATACACAGTCCCATAGAAGGTAAAAAAATGTGATTTATACTCGGGTATATCATTTTTTTTATCCCAACCAATCAGATGTTAGCTTTCAAATGTTAAATAATATCTGATTGGTCGGGGTAAAATAGCACCATTTTAACCATTTTAACAATACTATAGTATGCAACTTTTATTGAATTCTCCTTATATTTCCTCATTTATGAGGATCAAATTTGTAACTATTTCTTGATTTTCTTTTTGCAACGCGCAGAACAAACAATCGGTCAAAAGCGAAATATCGGACATTAAAAAAGCTGGCAAACCACAATCCTACATGAACACCCCAGCAACGCATTAAAAGACCATAAAAAATACCCAGCTGCGATGCACAACCATGCCATCCCACCAAGTCAGAATGCCCTCTATCGGCCCTACCCCTCTAAAATCACCAGCAAATCTGCATATATTAAAGTGCAAGGGGTATTAGTTAAAATCAAGGCTATATTATAATTGTTATTTTCAATGGTTCTCTGATAAAAGTAAGTTAGGACCTCCTGGAACCCAGGAGTGATCGATAATGTACCCCTAATGCCTGCGACCTAGGCACAAGTTAATGCAATGGAGAAAAGGCAGGGTTGGTTAATCCATTTCCATTGAATTCCTAAATATTTCTTAGTAGAGATGGGATCCGGTCCAACTCGGACCCGGATCCGACATGGAACCCCTCGGTTCTGAAATCCGAATGATCCATCCGAATCCTGACAGATCGTCCGGATTTCAGGGCCTTCAGAGGCTATCTTGTATAATTATCAAACATTTCGATAATTTTGGAAATAGCCTTGAACGTTCAATAATCCTCGAAAATACGATCGGTAACTCGAAAGTAGTCTCCGATAGTATTTTCGAGGGTTAATAGGACGGACAAAGTTTTGAGTGATCAATATTATCGCCCGCAATCGGATGCGTATCGCCACCATATAGTGGCTACTTGAGTAGAATGTAGTAGAGGAATAATTATTTAGCTCTCATTTAAAGGGCATGTCCACCCCCAAAACTAAAATTTAACCCCTTACTGGCACATCAGTAGTTTAAAACAATCCTTACCTTACATTCCTGCTCAAAATAGTTCCCCTCGGACAGTAAAGGTCCCATACAGTGAGAACAGACAGTAAAGGTCCCATATAATGAGAGTAGAGAGTAAAGGTACGCTATGCATATCTGAATGCATTTGTGCATATACTACACCCATCCAGTACCGTATATGTGTGTAAATATCGGGATAAGGCAGATGTGATATAATGTGTAATCTTTTAGAAAATATTTATGGCATCACAACATAAAAACGTAATGAATTAAGATGCAGAGGAAAAATAAAGGTTCAGGGTTATTCAATTCAAAATTCTTATCGTTAAAAATGGTGGTACCCTATACTCAAGTAAAAACCGTCCAATATAAACCAAGGTACTTACTTTTAACTGATAAACTAGGAAAAACTGATTGACTCAAGTATAACTGAGGGTTGACTTTCTCCATAGGAAGCCCCATAGATAGTTCCACCGATAGTCCTATAGAAAGTCCAATACACAGCCCCATACATAGTTCCAAAGACAGTCCCATAGAAAGTCCCATAGAAAGTCCCATACACAGCCCCATAGAAAGTCCAATACACAGCCCCATAGAAAGTACAATACACATTCTAAATGAAAGTCCAATACACAGTCCCATAGAAAGTCCCATACACAGCTCATAGAAAGCCCCATACACAGTCCCATAGAAAGTCCAATACACAGCCCCATAGAAAGTTCCATACACAGTCCCATAGAAAGTCCAATACATAGTCCCATAGAAAGTCATAGAAAGTCCCATAAACAGCCCCATAGAAAGTCCAATACACAGCCCCATAGAAAGTCCAATACACAGCCCCATAGAAAGTCCAATACACATTCTAATAGAAAGTCCAATACACGTCCCATAGAAAGTCCCATACACAGCCCCATAGAAAGTCCCATACACAGTCCCATAGAAAGTCCAATAAACAGCCCCATAGAAAGTTCCATACACAGTCCCATAGAAAGTCCAATACACAGTCCATAGAAAGTCCCATAGAAAGTCCCATACACAGCCCCATAGAAAGTCCCATACACAGTCCCATAGAAAGTCCAATACACAGCCCCATGAAAGTTCCATACACAGTCCCATAGAAAGTCCAATACACAGTCCCATAGAAAGTCCATAGAAAGTCCCATACACAGCCCCATAGAAAGTCCAATACACAGCCCCATAGAAAGTCCAATACACATTCTAATAGAAAGTCCAATACACAGTCCCATAGAAAGTCCCATACACAGCCCCATGAAAGTCCCATACACAGTCCCATAGAAAGTCCAATAACCGCCCATAGAAAGTTCCATACACAGTCCCATAGAAAGTCAAATACATAGTCCCATAGAAAGTCCCATACACAGTCCCATAGAAAGTCCAATAAACAGCCCCATAGAAAGTTCCATACACAGTCCCATAGAAAGTCCAATATACCAGTCCAGATAGAAAGTCCCATACACAGCCCCATAGAAAGTCCCTTAGAAAGTCCAATACACAGCCCCATAGAAAGTTCCGCTACACAGTCCCATAGAAATATCCCATACACAGCCCCATAGAAAGTCCAATACACAGTCCCATAGAAAGTCCCATACACAGCCCCATAGAAAGTCCAATACACAGCCCCATAGAAAGTCAATACACAGCCCCATAGAAAGTCCAATACACAGTCCCATACACAGCCCCATAGAAAGTCCAATACACAGCCCCATAGAAAGTCCAATACACAGCCCCATAGAAAGTCCAATACACCTTCCAATAGAAAGTCCAATACACAGTCCCATAGACAGTCCCATACACAGTCCCATAGAAGGTAAAAAAATGTGATTTATACTCGGGTATATACATTTTTTTTATCCCAACCAATCAGATGTTAGCTTTCAAATGTTAAATAATATCTGATTGGTCGGGGTAAAATTAGCACCATTTTAACCATTTTAACAATACTATAGTATGCAACTTTTATTGAATTCTCCTTATAATTTCCTCATTTTATGAGGATCAAATTTGTAACTATTTCTTGATTTTCTTTTTGCCTACTTAAAGCAGAACTGATCATTAAATCTATTTTAATTCAAGGTTATTTCAAAAGCGTTGAAATTATCTGGACATTTAAAAAAGCTTGTTGTTCAAACCACAATCTTTTCTTTACATGATACTCATCTCCCAGTTCAACTGCATTATTAAAGACTTCATAATTAAATACCCATGCTGCTGATGTCACTAACTCATTGTTCCTATCCTCACCAAGTCAGAATGTCTTTTCTCTATTCTGTGCCTTTCTATTTTCCCCTCTAATAATCACCAGCAAATACTGCATATATTAAAGTGCAAGGGGTATTAGTTAAAATCTAAGGCTATATTATAATTGTTATTTTCAATGGTTCTCTGATAAAAGTAAGTTAGGACCTCCTGGAACCCAGGAGTGATCGATAATGTACCCCTAATGCCTGCGACCTAGGCACAAGTTAATGCAATGGAGAAAAGGGCAGGGTTGGTTAATCACAATTTCCATTGAATTCCTAAATATTTCTTAGTAGAGATGGGATCCAGGTCCAACTCGGACCCGGATCCGACATGGAACCCCTCGGTTCTGAAATCCGAATGATCCATCCGAATCCTGACAGATCGTCCGGATTTCAGGGCCTTCAGAGGCTATCTTGTATAATTATCAAACATTTCGATAATTTTGGAAATAGCCTTGAACGTTCAATAATCCTCGAAAATACGATCGGTAACTCGAAAGTAGTCTCCGATAGTATTTTCGAGGGTTAATAGGACAGGACAAAGTTTTGAGTGATCAATATTATCGCCCGCAATCGGATGCGTATCGCCACCATTATAGTGGCTACTTGAGTAGAATGTAGTAGAGGAATAATTATTTAGCTCTCATTTAAAGGGCATGTCCACCCCCAAAACTAAAATTTAACCCCTTACTGGCCACATCAAGTAGTTTAAAACAATCCTTACCTTACATTCCTGCTCAAAATAGTTCCCCCGCTGTGCCCCTCCAAAGTCCAGGAAACTGCTGTGTAGGAGCAGTGTGTGACTCATGCTGTGCCTGAGACTTCCTCAACCTCATCAAGGTTGAGGCATGCTCAGTGCAGCCCTCCCTGCCTCTCAGCCAATCACGGACGCAGCTGCCGGTCCCGCCCCCTGCTTTCAATTCCATGCAAGCAGAGGGCCTGAACACTGCAGCAGGGGAGAGAGGGCAGGTAAGTAAGAATCGGGGGACTTTCTAACAATTATATTAATGCGGTTGGGGCTGGGGGAGCATGCCCTACCACATATCAAAAGTTAAATTTTGGGGTGGACATGCCCTTTAATATCTGTCTCATTAAAGCTGTTGTTCAAATGGAGCTATTTAATTTGAAAACAATCATATCATTTTTTTTTGTTTTACATTATTCTTTTGTATTATGCCTGCTTTTTAGTGAAAAGGTGTCCTCAAGCAAACAACCTTTATTTGGAAGTTCTCTGCTTTTATAAATAAGCATACTACCATCTCCCGTACACCGTGCGCTTAATAATAACATATTTATCCACAAAGACAGAACAAGGCCGACATGGACATTTAAAGATCTATGGAGGATAGAAAGTGTTCTTTGCCGACTAATGATCACTCATTCCTGTTCTTTCTAAAATGGTTTCCATAGCAATGAAGCTTTTATTCCTACTAAACACAAGCTTGTAATACAGTACTATAATTATTTCAAGTAATTCCAGTGTAAAAGTACACTGTGATATAGAGCATTATATTTAACCTTCATATTCCCTGCTTTTGTGGAGTCTATGACATATCGTCACAAATCCAGCATTTAATGACAAAATTCAAACACAGTTGTTTTCTGCTCAAGTATGCTCGAATATGCATGTGCCTTGGTTTGAATAATTTCTTCGGAAGGGCTGCCTAGCTGTATTGTTTGTTCTTTTTTTTGCATAAAAATGAAATTTTATAACTTTGGGCACTTTTTTAAAAAATAAATCTTAGCATTTTTATTGCTAAACTCACTTTTTAAACCCAAAATTAAATAATTAAAAAAAAAAAAAAGCTTTAGAACTATTGCAGTTTTGGGGGTGATTTATCTATATACAAATTTTCATTTGAGGGATGAAATTACCATTTAACCTTCTACTTTTTAATTTTTAAACAATATGTATTAGAGGTGATGCACTAAAAGCTGCTATTGCTTTTAAAAACAGTTAAGCTATAGGAAGGCAGGAAACTGACAGGCCTCTTGAGAAAGGTTTGACTGAACTGAAGCCCAGGCTTTAGGACTCACTATTTGTAGTCCCACGTTTGCCCCATTAGCAGAGGTATGTAGACCTCTGCGAAGGTGGCATAGCCATGAATACACCAGAAGAGTGACTTTTATATGGTTACTACCAAATATTCTATTTTCTCCCTGTTTTTAAAAGGCATGTTCACCCCTCCCGAATGCATTTATACCATGTATACTGAAATATAAGTCGATCTGAGTATAAGTCGAGGTACCTATTTTTACCTGAACAATTAGTAAAACCTGATTGACTCGAGTATAAGTCAAATGTAAAAATTATGACCACTACTGCCTTCCGATTCTGTATTGTTTTGAGGCTTTAGTAGCCCTTTAAATGGACAGCAGAATTACTATACAGTAGTCCCATACAGTAATAGCCAAATCCAGTATGGCTATTACTGTATGGGACTACTGTATGGGAATTCTGCTGTCCATTTAAAGGTCAACTAAAGCCTCAAACTTATACAGAATCGGGAGGCTGTAGTGGTCATAATTTTTACATTTGACTTATACTCGAGACTTGGTATCTTTTGGATGGTATCTTTTTAACAATAGATACCATCCTCCTGATTCTGTATTATTTTGAGGCATTAGTTGCCCTTCAAATGGATAGTAATCCCATACAGTAACCCCCAATTCCTTGGCTCACTCACTTTTTTCAGCAATCCAGTAATTCGGCTGCCGCTCGCTCCGCATTCACTGCTCTGCCACCTGACATCACTACTCTGCACCGGTAAGTGAGACAGTTGCAGAGTAGTGATGTCAGCAGGCAGATTAGTATATGCGGAGCGAGCGTCAGCTGTATTGCTTGATTGAAGAGGTGAGTGACCTCAGTATAAGTCGAAGTTAAATTTTCAGGCTATTTTTAAAGCCTAAAAACCTTGACTTATACTCGAGTATATACAGTATGTACTCCGTAAACTGTATTTACCCCTCCCAGCATTTCTGAACTGAGATATTCACCTTGCTCTTCTTCATTCTCTTCACAGTCTTTTGGCTTCTTCCTGGTGCAGCTGTCAATCAGTGATAGGTGATGAGTGACTCTGCTGCTTTAAGAGATTTGTGAGGCTGTGGCTGTGGGTTTTTTTTTGGAGCAACTGAGTAACAGCTCTTAATAGTGGTTCCCTTTCATCCTGAGCAAATAAGTGGCTTAATGCTGTTTCTTAGTGGAAAAGGGGCATGGCTGTAGGGGTTGGTGGGTGCCCTAAGGGCAATATTTAGCTCTAGGTCACAGCAGGAATCCTCACAGGCCTCAGCATCCACTACAGAAGGTTGGTCTGGTGAATGGTCTTTGCAGTCCCAGGGATCTTCACAGGAGCAGGGACCAGCCAATGATCAAGGGAGCAGTCAACTAGAGAGCAGGCTTGTGGTGGGTGGCAGCTCTGGGACTCAAATGAGGAGAGTAGGGTGACCGATGGACACATTGGCATTGGATAGGAATGTAGGTAGAGGCACCCAAGTTCTCCCGCTGCAGGTGGGGTTAGAGGGGAGTTGGGGGAAGGGAAATTGGAATTTGTTGAAACCAGAGCTTTGATTAGGGTATTTACTTCACAGGTTCATCGATCAATGAGGCAGGAAGCACGGGAGGAGTTCTAGTTAGAGAGATAAGCGTCCCAATAGGTGCAGGTACTCTTCATCTGAAAATGAGGAGGCACAGATCAGGGCATAGAAAATCTAGTAGCCAGTCGAGGGCAAGCACCAGGTGCCACAGAGGGTACCACAGGTCCATAAGGTTTGCAAAAGGGTCTTCATCAGCATGGAGTACCTAGAATCATATCTCAATTGGGCTCTTATCACAGAGCACTAGTAGAGTCACATAATAAACAGCCAGGAGCAAAGGCAGGAGACACCTAGAGCAGGCATGGGGTGAGTACACTTGTGCGGGTGCATGGGGTAAGGTGGGGGAATTAAAGGCAAAAGTTTACCCTGTGCAGTTACTAAGAACCCTGATTGGAAAAACTCAAGCCCTAACACAAGGCTCTGCTGGGAGCATTACACTAGAGGTGCTGGTTGAGTTGGCCAGTAGTAGAGTAGAGGCGTTCAAGTTAAACCTTTTTATGCTGGGTTAGCCATTTAGTGGTCTATTTCTTAGAGGAATTGAAGGAGAAGATATGAAAGAATGAATATATTGAGATTTGGTCCCTGGTAAACCCGGACATGGTGACGGTGGACAAGGAAATGATAGTCAGAAAATGGTATAGAGAAGATGCCCAAAGTAACAAAAACGATTGGAAACTGGTTGCAAGATTTTTGTGTCCTAGCAAGGGTGATAGGTCAGAAGTTTGCCCAGAAATGCTTAGACCTGTTTGTATATCTAGATTTGATTTTTTATTTTTTTTTCAAAAAATTCAACATGAATTTTTCTTTTGTGTAGAGGCAGGTCATTCCACAGCTTAAGATTTCAGGAGGAGTAGTATAGCAGTTAAGAAGTTAGTCACAAGCAGGCCCAGGGACCTGTGAATGTAGACATGATGGGAGTGGCTAGACAGATATTTGAGGAATGAGGATGCTGCCCTTATTAGAGATAACTTTCAATTTGGGTTTTACATTCAGTTTTCTACTTTTCCAGTTTTCCTATATAATTTGAGTTTTTTTTTTTAATTGACAGAGATAGCTAGAGAGAATCTGCAGTTGGATGTGGAGTTAGCTTGTATAGCTGGTATTTTTGTTGAACCACCCTTTTCCCTTGGTCACAAATAATGAACCCGGAGGTTGGACAATTATGAGATCAGTAAAGAGGTGTCCTCTGTGTCATACGTTTCTTTCACTTTCCTTTAAGACCCCCTTTGTGGACCTATGAGTCCAATATATTACAGAGGTTGTAAAACTATAACAGGATGCTAGTTTAGTAATACAAACATGTTTAAATATCTAGCTCCATAATTTCAATCAGCAGTACTTTCCAGGGTACTTAATTGCCAACAGATTCTTGTACAAGTCATTCTGAATTGAGAAAGCCAGTCAGATGACAAGTGAAACCTCCACAAGAACTAAACTTTAAGTCCAGTTGATCTAACTAAAATACAACATATATAATCAGCAGTACAAGTGTTACTATAATAAATGCGTCCAGAAGCACTTACATAGTTTCTAACGTTGGCCATATGATTTTGGTCATGTCTGCAAATTAATCTCTATTATCCTGGGCTCCCCTAAAATTCTGCCACTCTAGGGAGATGATTTTGATGCTGATTTTAATAATACTGTCCATCACCATGTGCAGTAGATAATGCAAGTCGTTTTTAAAGTCAGAAGAATTATTTTTATTGTTCAGTGTTTCTATGAATATTTTAAGAGATATATAGATTTATAGCGAGACAGAGATTATAAATGAGTTTTCTCACCATTTTGGGTTAGATACTCCAAGAGCACTCAAACAGCCTTTTTAGCATTCAGAATCAGCATGCTACAGGAAATCATAGGTCTGCATTTGAGCGTCCAGTTTTTTTTACTGTAATCATCTCTTTTATACAGAAGTGTATCTTGCCGTGCATAATACTCTACTTACAGCCACCTGCAGTAAAGCAACAAAAAACATCTATGCACAACACACATTTCTCTTGAAAATCGATATTATAAACTGCATTTATCCTTAACGAAAGTAGTGCTAGAAGGCTCTTAACACTTTTGGTTTCTATAACTATATTCTTTATCAGAAATCGTTTAGCAGGTGCAAGATAATTTGCTTTTCTTTGTACCAGTAGCAGCACAGTTTGTGTAAATACAGAAAATGAAAAAAGATACTGACTAAACAGTTTGTAGGTACATTCTCACATCTTTCTGAATGGTGGGACTAATATGTCTTTCAAGATGGGAGCATCTGCAAATAAAATGACCCATTAACGGCGAAGTCCATCCTAAAATACAGGCCAGAAACTGCTGATTAAAACAATGTCACTTTCTTATCTTTCTTGTCAGTTTGTTGAAGCAGTTTGTTAAATACAATATAAAATAAATTAAATTATGTATTTCTATGCCAAAAATCTTATTAGCTCTAAATCACTCACATTTGTCTCTAAAATTGTCTCATTCTGATTAAAGCACTAATTAAATTCACCTGATATAAATCTATAGAGTTTTTAGTAAGTGCTACACATATTTTTGTGGTGACCATCCCTTTATCTTAAAATACACACTCCAAAATATTTCATATGTGAATTACAATGGTTTGTAGTTTTAAATACCCTTAAGTCTTGTACACACTCAAAATGTGCGTCCCAACCCGCAGCCCCCGAAGCCAACGGCTACACGTGATGAACGGCCATTGCAGCAGAGAATAGTCCATCTGAATGTGTTCGTTCAGGGGTCGTTCGTTGATCCGCCCGGCGGCGTGTGTACAAACCTTTAGACCTTTAAGATGCAGGGTTTTTTTTCAGAAAATATTGTTGCAGTTTGCTGTATGATGGATTACCTCAAATGATGATGATTATAATTATTATAATATAGCCATGCAGTTGATATGTGGTATTTTGCCTTGCCCTCAGTAGGACCCAAAGTAAATGTCTTTGGACGTTTGTTCATCTCAGTGGGTACAGGTAGGTAAATATGGAGACCTTTGTGATGCAACTTTAAAGTAAAATACACCCCTATTTACCCAGAGCCACAGCCACGTGAAGTAGAGTTAAAGTCATGTTAACCGATTCACTGCTGGTGACTTTAACCCAACTGCCGCAAACTATTCATCAGCGGTTGTGCAGCTGACCTTGCGTGAGTATTTAATGACAGCTTATAGCTGGCTTTACATACTCATGTAAGGGTAAATAGCATCTCATACAGTCCCAGGCACTGTTATGTTATTTTCTAGCCCAACAGTTGGATGTCCTTGGTCAGACTATAGTTCTCTTTTTTAAACCAAGATACTATTTCTGCTCATATGGTACAAAATCAAGAGAACAAGGGAAAAACTCAAATGTCTTTAAAAATTGTTATTTCTTTAATAGAATTAAAGAAAATTACGCTATTGACTTAATATATATATATATAATTATGGTTACATAGAAAATTATTTAATTGGAGGTAGAGTTGGGACATAAAGAATGCAATAAATAAACTGAAGTAATATTGTTTCTAGTACTTTCAAAACTTTTTAGTTTTTAAGGGGTCTACATATGCAGCTATACTCATTGGCTGTATTTTAAGGGGAATACATTCATGAAGGGGTTTACCTTAAATCTAAACTTTTCTAATAGGAAATAGGCATCCCTAGTTCCTTTTTAATTAAAATACTTAATTCTATTGACGTTGATAAATACATGCAATCAGCAATTTGCTAAATTGAAAATTGTTAAGAGATTGTCCAATTCACATAGAGACCTCATAGTAATTTACTGGCCCCCACACTTTAACAGCCAGCTCTGCAGTTTAGTTCCCATTAGAGATGACCGAACTTTCGAAAGTTCGGTCCGTTTTCAAACTTTCGAACTATATGGAAAGTTCAAAAACGGACCCATTAAAGTGGTAACTTAATGTAAATGGCTGTGGGACCTGGGAAATGGTCTGGAAAACATGTTTGAATAGCCAGGACTTGATTTTACTCTCACACGCGCTACTTTCGAGCTCTCGCATTTGAACATTCGATAATTAGCCCATAATCGACAAAACAGACATTTTACTCGCAGATTCGATAATTCGGTATTTTACTCGCAAATTGGTATAATAGACATTCTACTCGCAGATTCGATAATCCGGTATTTACTCGCGTTTTGGTATAATAGACATTTTTCTGCATATTCGTTAATTCGATATTTACTCGCGTATTGGTATAATAGATATTTTACTTGCATATTCACGTGCCTCCAACATTTGAACATTCGATAATTATATCGAAAGTCCGAGAAATCCAGGTCCGGGATAGTTCAAGAAGTCCGAGTCTATTCGAACTCGAATAGTTTGGCTCGAACTTGGGTTCAAGTTCTAGTCCATCTCTAGTTCCCATACATTGCTAATTTAATATTCTTTCCAGAAAATTCAAATGAGATTTTTTTGCTTGATATTTTTGTACAATAGCAAGATGCAGCCCTTTTTCATTGCTAATGTGCATTTAATGTGTTTATTTTTCCTCAAGGCAACTTATAAATAGAGATCTCAGCTTAATGGGAAGCAGAAAAGCACATCTTTATAGATACAGTGTGAAACTGTCATGCTAAAGGTTTGTTTGCTACAGTGCTACAATTCATTGTGAGCTATTTCTTTGTAAATGTAGATAATGTGTTTCTTGCTACTAAACCTTGTATTTTCTAGAAGCTCACCAACTGCCCTTAAGCTGAATATTTCTTAAAATAAAGAACAAAAATAAGAATAACTTAAAGGTTTTTATTAATTGGGATCTGTGCCTTGCTAGGGTTATATTAGCAATGAGCTTAAAATACTGGCATTTAAACATAAATTGTTAAATAGTATGTTTACCCACAACTAAATGTTAATCACTGAATGCTCACCCCCTAAAACTGTATTTTTACAACATCAATGATGCTCCTGGAAGAAGATATTTACTCTTAATCCACTTGTTCCATCGCCGCTGTTCCAGGTGCTAGCTGTCAGTAAAAACTGTGACGGTGATGCTACTTACAATATCTTCATGAACTGCCTGCTTTACGACTGAGTGTATGCTCATATAGCCATAAAGGAGATTAGGGATGGCCGGTTCGCGGATCCGAACCCAGATCCGCCACGGGTTTATCCCGTTCGCGAAAGGCGGATTTTTCCGGATTTTCCACCTTCCGAACTTCTGAACCACGGATTTCTCATATTTTCGAAAATTTTCAAAATTACGAGATTTCTCGTATTTTCGGGGATACGTATTTTCAGAAATTTTAGAAAATTACGAGGATGTCTCTTATTTTCGTAAATACGTATTTTCGAAAATTTTCGAAAATACATGAGCGCGTATTTTCGGAAAATTTCCGAAAATACGAGAAATCTCGTAATTTTGAGAATATTTTTCATTTTAACGGGTCCGCTCGCGGATTTTCGAATTTTTTCGAAAATTCACGGATCCTCAAGCGGACCGGATTTTGCAAAGTTTGGACATCTCTAAAGGAGATGAGTGCAGTGAGGGACCTAATCATGAAAATGAGGTTTTGGAAAGTAAGCATTTTGGTTAAAATTGTGTTATTGGGTTGAACACCCTTTAAACCGTTGAACTCAACTGAGAACCCCTATAAGTATATTTATTATATACCCCTCACACGAGTTTAAATTAGGCCATTTGTGAGACACAAGACACGGTTGCTTTACAGTATATATGCTGGTTTTACAATTACAAAATCTAACCATAGTTTATGACAAGTTATGTTGCAAGAAACTTTTTGACAATGTCCACTTTCTTTATGTGGAGAATTATAATAATAGGACCTTAAATCTATGTGGTTTGTAAGAGATGTTGCCCCTTTACTGCCTACTGCCCTGGCGCTGGCTACTTCAACGTAGCTGATGTTACCGGCATCTTGATCCGAAGTCTTCTTTTTTCACAGCCAGTGACACCAACTCCGCTGAAGTCACCAATGCCAGGCGATGTCACTGTGGCCGATGTTGCTGGCCTCTTCTTTCTTCTGCCCGAAACATGTTGTGCTGGACTTGGTAAAATTTATTAAAATAAAGCTGAGACTGTGGCTGACTGTTTCTCCCTATCTAACCTTCCTGCTTACTAATACATATGGATTGTATGTGGATTACTCTACAGATGGAGGATTGAGACACCATATTGGATCCTATTGTTGCTGTATAGAGCACCTACCATTTTAGTTACAGTTAGTCTAAAATCTGCATAGTTAAAGCATTAAGGCTGAGGCAACACTGTACCATGCACGGAATTGCACACACAAATGCTCGTTGGCGTGTGCTCGTAATTGTGATCACCCAGTGATTCGCATGTGATTGCACACAAAATGTGATTAACCTGGAGTACAAGGGGTCAGCTCCCATAATTCACCTTATCAGGGAACACCCAGCTAGGTGTGTGCAGTACACATTTACATGAAACTGCAGTCTTTCTTCCTGGAAGCTTACAGCCAATCATGTTACAGCTCAGAGTTCCCTCTCTCTGACACAGAACTCCGATTTCAGTGCAGTTTTTTTGTAAACACATTACAAATGCTTCTGTCCCTAACAATGATAAATTTGTTTGCTTTTCATACAAAAAAGAAAAGTAATCTCTGCAGTGTATGTATTTGCTAGCATGGATGAAAGAAACAGAACATTTGATAATTTAGCAAAAATTATCTGCTGGGGAATCAAACCAGCAACCTTGTATACTGTGTCTTTCTAAGAAGAAAGCTTTCTACCGCTATGCCACAATGGCTAATAAATAATTATCTAGTACATGTGGAGTCTTTATCTTTTTCTAGACACATAATAAAAACATAAACAAAGGGAGCATGGGGATTCGAACCTGTGTCCCAATAGTCTATTTTTTTTACTAACCCAGCATTTTAGCAGAATGCACCACCAGTGAACTTTCAATAGATAGAAGTACATTTCAGTAAATGTCAGTAAAATCAGTTCACTATTTTGTATTGCTACTGGAAGACTGTCAGCAATTCACGCTAGTTGGTAAATAAAAATCAGCTGCTATATATAAAGTTTGTACATATGTAGAAACTTTATATTTTTCTAGAAACATGGAAACAAGCAAACAAAAAAAACAATAAACTCAGGCAGTAGACTATGTTATATTGTTTCATAATTAAACTCCGGGATTAGAACTTGTGACTTCTTGGTGTGTTTGCTCCTAAAAACACAGCATTTACATGGTGCGCCACCAGCAACTAGACACACTGAATCCTAGGGTCAAGGGACGTGGCTCTTTGAAGCCAACATGGGCTATGAGTTGTACTGGCAACAACATTGAAGCCTCCTTTGTTACAGAATCTATTACTTATATCTACTAAATGCAAATAACTAGAGAAGAATCTTTCAAAGGTGTTCTGGGTAGAAACAGTTTCACAGGATTTAAAGGATTTTAAAAAATTAAGTTTACTTCTCCTTTAACTCTATTAACTACAAATGGGTATTTCCAGTGTGCTTGATAATAACCAAAGAAGACAGGATCTATAATTTTAATACTCCAACCGAGGTCTTACAGAAATGTCAGGAATGGGAAGTCAAAGTCCCTAACTCCATTAAACAACACCTGAAAGAAATACAAAATGGGGGGAAACTCCAAAAAGAATGAAACACTACTTAAACAACATTGGACATGGACTAGAAAAATAAAAAGTCTACATAACAACTCTAATATTTTAAATCCTCTGCTAACATTGAAAACGCTATTGTAAAAGACTGAAGTATGGTATAAATATAATTGGTACACAATGTAGCAATAAAGAAACCAAGCCTAAATAGAGGTGGGGGGGTTCGACACCAACTGTCTGCAAACGTCTTTAAGAACTAAACTTCAAGTCCAGTTAATCTAATTGAATACAACAGATATACCATGACCTGGATGAATGAGAACCTTCACAAGCATCAATATAAGTAGACTGATGTTATGTTTACATGTTAGAAATTATTTAATTTGAACCATTATAAGTAAGGGGGTGTACCCCACTTTATATACAGTACATAACTATAAGTTTCTTTGACTATTTAGATACTATGCCTAATTCACATTATTGGAAATAATGACCTGATATACAGTGAATAATACCAGGTGGCAATAAGCCCTTCAACCAAACTAGTTTTCAAAGGATGACTAGGAAAATTGTATCAAACCTTGAAGGTTCTAATTTAGTTGTTACTGTACTTAATTATATTTTCATATGTTTTTGCTTTTGTTGTTGTTGATATTTATGTTTATGCTTTTATTTTCAACCTATACTAAGGTCCAATTCAAAAAGAAGGTAAACTCTCCCCTAAATATGCTCAAATGATGTCACAATATGAACAATACACACCTGAATATAGATAATAAATACTGGAAACTGATTATAAGGCCCAAACAACACACATCTATAAATAAACAAATAAGTCATGGTAATTAAAATACAATCCTACAATGTTAGAGGATTGAACTCCCCTCAGAGACGCTTCCTTTTATGGAAAGAAATATTATCTAACAAAATCGATATAGCGTGCATCCAGGAAACACATTTAAAGAAATACTCAACCCACCTGTTTAAACACAAATCATTTACCCACATTTATCGCTCAGCTTTAGATAGAAAGAAACGAGTAGTTACTATTGCCATTAATAATTCAATTGCCTTCCAAATTGATTGGATTGCCTTCCAAATCCCAAATTGATTCCAATGGAAGATATAGAATTCTATTCTGTTCTATTAACAACCAAAACATGGTAATTGCTAACATATATGCACCAAAACAAATCAAATTTGTGAAAACAATTATTCTAAAGGTTAAAGAATATTATCAAAAGAACACAATAATTTGCGGGGACTTCAACCAAACAATATATCCAGAAATAGACACCACAAAGAAAAACAAGACACTATTAAAACTTCTAAAAACAGAACACTTGTTTGATCCTTGGAGAACCTCTCATCCAACAGATGTATAATCCAGGTTAGACTATTTTCTGGTAGACAAATGGACACTACAGAGATTGCCATATACACAAATACTTCCGATTGCATGGTCAGACCATGTTCCAATTATACTACACTTAGAAGAAGAATTTAACCTTAACCAACATAAACACTGGAGACTAAATCCAATCCTTCTATGCAATGAAAACCCCAGAAATAAAATTCAAGCAGCAATAAATGAATACTTCACTTTAAATGAAACACCTGAAATTAACGCCTTTACCATTTGGAATGCCCACAAGGCAGTAATTAGAGGCGTATGCATACAACAAGCATCCCAGCTAAATAAAGCTAGGAGACAAAAGAAACTTTGCATACTGTGGAAGATAGGAATTCTAGAAGAAAAGAACAAGCAAAATCCTACACAACAAATAACAAACGAGTTAAAAGAAACTAGAGAAAAACTGCATTCTTTAAATCTATACTATTATGAAAGGATGCTTAGGAGGCTGAAAGCTTCTTTCTATGCCCAAGGAGGAAAAGCCAATAGAAACTCATCCAATAGATTAAGATAAAGAACAGCCAAAACCAAAATTCCATTTATAATAGAAAATAATACCAAGATCATTAGAATATACTAAACTTACAAACTTATATAACCTAAACATATCCAAAGAAATAAAACAACCTAACATAGAAATAATAGAGATGGTTTTAGAATCCATAAATTTACCTACTACAAAGACTGAACAAAAAAATTACTTAGACAATCCAATTTCCCAAGAGGAAATATTCAAAATAATAAAATCCCTAAAACTCAATAAATCACCAGGAAAAGATGGTTTCACCAATGAATATTATAAAACGTTCTCCCCAGTTCTAATCTCTTATCTCCAAAGAATGTTTAACTTGGCAATAGAAAAACAGTCATTCCCACAAGAGATGCTGAAGGCGACAATAGTACCCCTACCGAAACAAGGAAAGGACACTTCATTAATAAGTAATTTCAAACCAATTTCACTACTAAATAGTGACTTGAAAATATATTCTAAGATTTTGGCAGAAAGACTTACAAATATATTACCACAGCTTATTCATTAAGTAAAAAAACAGACAATCCATAGACAATACCAGAAGAATTATTGACTTATTCATCTCTTTTTATAACTCTTGATGCCGAAAAGGCCTTTGACAGGCTAAACTGGAATTACCTGAAACTAATTCTGGAAAAAATTTGGCATACAGAATAATTTCAAAAAAGCAATCATGGCATTGTATACCAAACCATTTGCAAAAGTATACATATCCAATATGATATCTATTCCCTTTAACATATCTAATGGAATTAGGCAAGGGTGTCCCTTATCCCTTCTAATGTTCGCTTTAGCAATAAAACCTATGGCTGAAAAATTACACTCAGACGCAAATATCACAAGAATCAAATAAGATCTACTACACACAAGATTGCATTGTTTGCAGATGATGTAATGCTTATAGTGACCAACTGAATAACTTCATTAACACATATTCAAAAACATATTTCCCAATTTAGCCTAAATATTATTACAAAATAAACAGAAAGAAATCCCAAGTGCTAGGTGTGAATATATCCTGAGCCCTAAAAATATTCATATTGTCTAAATACCGATTTTCATGGGAAACAAAAGAATAGTCTATCTTGGAATCAAGATTTCCACTATCCCTGAAGATCTATTTAAATAAACTTTATGCCACTATTAGAAAGAATAGAATCTCAAACCCAAAAATGGAGATTCCTGATGCTATCACTGATGGATAGAAATTGGCATCTACGATGCTGATCTGCCTCAATGTCTTATCTTATATCTGTTTAGATCTATACAAATACATATACCAGATTCATTTTTTTAAGAGCAAAAAGATATTACCAGATTCATATGGGGTAAACCTAAAGCCCGAATAAATAACAATATAATGGCCAAACCAAGGAAAATGGGAGGCTGAGCAATACCAACCTTAAAAGACTACTAACAGGCAACCTGCTAGACCAAATAAGATACTGGTGGAACAAGGAAAAATAATAATAACTATGGTTTGACATCAAAGAACAGAAATGTTCAAACTTTCTGTAAGAGTACTTCAGGATAGGCTCTATGAGACCCCCTCTGGATGCGGAATCTAAGTACCTGCCGGTCTTCACCAGAGCCTCTAATGGTGAGGATGTTTTGCGGCGGACAGGCACCAGGTCGCGGCTCCAGAAGAGAGAATCACAAAGACCAATCCCACAATGTGGAGATGCGGAGGAGGTAGAAGCTGTGGTAGATATACAGGCCGGAGGTAACTGGAGGTAGGAACTGTAGTAGATAGGCAGACCGGAGGTAGGAGCAGTCGTAGTTATGCAGAAATGGGTGGAACTGGAGGTAGGAGCTGGAGTGGAGATGCGGACCGGAGGTAGGAGCTGTGGTAGATATGCAGACCGGAGGTAACTGGAGGTAGGAGCTGGCGTGGAGATGCGGACCGGAGGGTAGGAGCTGTGGTAGATATGCAGAACGGAGGTAACTGGAGGAAGGAGCTGGAGTGGATATGCGGACCGGAGGTAGGGCAGTGGTAATTATGCTGACCGGAGGTAACAGGAGGTAGGAGCTGAAGTGGAGATGCAGACCGGAGGTAGGAGCAGTGGTAGTTATGCTGACCAGAGGCAACTGGAGGTAGGAGTGAAGGGGAGATGCAGACCGGAGGTAGGAGCAGTGGTAGTTATGCTGACCGGAGGTAACAGGAGGTAGGAGCTGAAGTGGAGATGCAGACCGGAGGTAGGAGCAGTGGTAGTTATGCTGACCGGAGGTAACAGGAGGCAGGAGCAGGGGAAATAATGCAGGCAGACTGGACACAGGAGACAGGAAACAACTGGATCCAACACTAACGCTAACCAGGAGCTAGGAGTTCAGAGCAACAGACTCTGAACTGGCAGCAAGAGGCCAACTGCCAGGAGGAGCCTAAATGAGGCCCCTGTGACCTCATCCCTGCTGGCCGTGCCCCGGAAGAAGATGGCCGCCAGCAGGGTAAAAGCCTGCGCCGCCAACCTCCTCGCGTCACTGAGGACGCGCGGGCGTGCGAGCGGGCAGATCGCGTCATCGGCGCGCTCCCGCTCGCGGCCGCCGGAGGAGGATCCCAGGCCCGAGGAAAGGTAAGTTCCTGACACTTTCAAAAGATTATGGGTGCATTGCTATTGGGAGACCAATCTACAAATTACACAATTGTCATACCCAAAGCATCAATAAATAACTGGATAAATAGCTACAGAAACCAAACCCTGCTAGTTCCATTATACAACTATACACCCATAGAAAGTTTGGAAATACTGATCCCTGACTTCCAAATCCAATGGAAATCCAGCCAACTAATAATGATAGACCAACTATATTAATAAGGGGACACTATCCCTTTCAACACATTACAAAAACAATACCACTTAGATAAAAAAAGATTTCTATAAGCACATGCAAGCAATTTTCTTCCTATCCAAATCCAAAATGAAATGGAAGACATCAACTAAATCAATTTAAAGGTCTCCAAACAGGCCAGTTTTCTACTTTAAAATGAGCCATGAACCACCTCTCTACATGCTCCACAGCCCAGTATAAGAAATTACTGATCAGAAAGTTAATGGGTGGGGGAGGCTGACATTCCTAAGGCTGCTCCTTCACCTCACCGCCGGCCAGCACAGCCTCAGACTTCAGTGGCAGGACAGAAGACAGAAGTCCCTCCCCCTCCCTGCTGTGGTAAGATCCCCGCAGAGAAGGTAAGGGAATCTACACCCCTCCCTCTGCCTGAAAAGGCTGTTTTCACACAGTTTACACTACAATTTAAAACAAGGAATTGGTTACTTACTACAAAAAACCTAGCCCCAACCTACTATTGAAAAGTCTAATATTAATATGCAATGTGAAAAAGTATATGCAATTTCCCAATCCCAATTTGATAAATTTTACAACAGTGGTAATACTGGTACAAAGACCATAGATCCTCAGGTGTGAACTAAATAACTATAAAAAAAATAGATAAAATACTATAAGGAGGAAAACTAAATTAATCCAGAAGGACCTATATTCACTTTAAATGTATTATTATTTAGAATGTTTGTTTATTATACTTTAAGTTCATTTGATTTTATTATTTATATTTTTTTCATATTCTGCTTTACCGTTTAACTACATTCCAGTTTATTTTATGTTATTGTAATGGTGATATTTACACGGTAACTTAATGTCATTACTATATTGATACATGTAATGCATCAAACTAATCAAACCCACTCAAGCACACTTTTGTTGGCTTTGGCCCAGTAGTTGGTAGGTGCAATCCTCCCCTCCCCCCTACCCAGAGTGTTAAGGCAATCCAGAAGATATTAAGGACTCTTCTTAGTGAATTTTTTACAATTTATTAGTGCATAACAACAAATACAAACGTTTCGGGGACTACCTGCCCCCTATAACCCCAGGAAGGGGGCAGGTAGCTCCCCGAAACGTTGTATTCGTTTTTTTTCACTAATCAATTGTTAATTTCTCTAAGAAGTAGAGATGGCCGAAACTCAATAATTTCGTTCCGTTTTTGGATTCCCGGATCTCGGGGAAATCCGAAGTTCCGACAAAGGTAAGAGATTTTCAAATGTACAGAGCTATTTTGGTAATTTTCGAAATAGATTTGAACGTTCGAAATCCTCGAAAATACGATCAGAGACCACTTTCGAGTTTCAGATCGTATTTTTGAAGGTTTTCGAACTATTTTAGAAAATTATCGAAAAGCTCCGTACATTCGAAAATCTTTGAAAATATGTTCTGAAGTCCCTAAATCCGACATAGTATGTATATATAAAATTAACATCTTTTGAATGCATATTATGAAGGATATATGATATAATTGCAAAGCTAAAGGACACTGATCAACCATCCTCAGACCAAAGATGCGGGTAGTGAGTGCTATATATTTATTATTACTGTCATAGAATTGGAAGGAAAAAAAATATTTTTGTAATATATAGTTGCGATAGTCAAATTTAAAAATGACTAAATGATATTTCTAATATAGTCCATATAGGTTAAGTTTACATTTATGATGTTCTTATTCTATGACAGTGCATAGAACAGGGGAGAACTGTCCCAGGCTAAGGCCTTCTGGGCTGATCTCCCAAAAAAATTTGGGCTGACACACAAAAAAACCTTTTAGAAAGTAACATGCTTCAACTGCACAGCATGGGCTTCTAGCTCTAACACAGGCAAGAACAGAAACTCCTCTGCTGCTGAACTTCTTTCCTTTACTGACACTGGAGCTGACTGCACCACAGTCTAAATCATTTATGATTTATGCCAACCCTCCAGATCTTTAGCCAGTTTTTATCAGCCCTCCAGATCAATAGCAAGTGTTATTAGCCCTCCAGTTCATTAGCCAGTGCTATCAGCTCTCCAGTCCATTAGCCAGTGTTAGCAGGCCCTCCAGTTTACTAGTCTGTTAGTTATCTTAACCACATCATACAGCGGAAATGGTAGGGGGTAGGTGAAGTGCTTTCCACTGAAAATGTTTGGAACTACAATTCCCAGCAACTAAAGCATGGATTTGGCATTCTATATGGGACTATATAGTGCGTTCCATTTAAAGGGCAACTAAAGCCTCAAAACAATACAGAATTAGAAGGCCAAGTGTCATAATTTCTACCCCCGACTTATACTTGATCAATCAGGTTTACTTATTTTCAGGTAAAAATGGTACCATCGACTTGGATCGACTATCCAAGTATTACAGTAATATATTATACGTTAATTAATAATTTACCTTACCAGGTAACACATTAAAGGAGCTTAAGGAAAAACAGAAATTAGTTTGATGTCTGAAAATGTACATTGCCATTCAAAATGCATTTAGATTCAACAAAGAGGTCAACAAATGTTATGTAGGTGAATAGATAATAAAAAGCTACTATGTAGAACTGAATGTCTGTTCTGCTATATGTCCTAATCTACTTTAAATTGTAATTTTATGGAACAGTGAATTTGCATTCTCCCTTAATTAAAATTAAAGGACAATTATACTCACCTTTTCCACACTCACACCTTACCCAGGTAGAAAAACTGCCAAGTCCTCACCTCTCTCTGGGTTCTCCTGGGATGCTTACAAGTTTTCCTCACCACTATGCCCTTCAGCTACTGTCAATGAAAGTTCCTAATATAGCCAATGGGAAGACATGTTTCCTTGCAGAGCGGGTCTTTCAATAGGTGCAGAACAAGCAGGAAGAGGACCAGAGCAGTGAAGGAACCTTCAAGTAACAAGAAGAGAGTGAGGGGGGGTTAGAATAATCGTCCTTTAAATAAATAGTTGATAAAAACGGTAGCTTCCACCCATGGAAAACTGAAAAATACCCTTTGACTATGGGCCCCAAAACTTCATTGTAAATAAATTACTGTGGAAGCATAAAAGATGATGTCCTTATTTTCCTACTGCAGGTTTATTTTATGGGATGTCTAACATACCCAATGGGCCATGTGCACAGTCATAAATAACTGCAATACTCTCAGTATTTTCTAACAGTTGTATTTTGTGACCAGGTTTAAAGAGCAGCTTTACTATTTACCAAAGCCACCTCTTTATAATACAGCCCAAATATCCGCATTGATGGAATCAAAAGCATGGGCATCTATTTGTATAGACATTCAGGTTAAACTGTCTGTAGATAGACTTTTTTAAAGGGCATGTTCACCCCAAAATGAAACTTTTAATTTAATGTAGTTTTAGGGGTGGACATGCCCTTTAATTTTCCTTTAAAAATGAACCATAAACATATAATAGGGAAATTAAGTTATTCCAAATGAATATAACAGGATTTTTTTATTTCAATTGCAGTTTTTACAGTTTTAACTTTCTTCCAAAAAGGCAGTACTGTTACATTCACAGAGCTGCTAATTACAAACACAGCATGTAAGATCTGTAAAAAATTGCCAAGCAGCTGAGCAAAGTGCCTGTAGATATTCGAATGGTCAGTGGCTTTGCAAAACATAGAAATGTATTGGTTTTTTTAAAGGTAACAATTATCTCTCGCAGTTTTCTTAAGTTGTCAGTTCAATAAGAATTTCTTATACTAATCTATAATGTTTTTTAAAAGGAAAATTAAGTCCATAACCAATTGTTTCTTATATAGGTTGTTCTTTCTGCAATCCTAGTTAAATGTACAGTAACTACTGTAAATTATAAATTATTATTCCAAAATAGGGTATAAAAAAACATAAACAAGCTTCAACTTCTATCTTTTAATTTTTTTAAAGAGAATTTTGGAAAATCATCAATTAAAATCATCTATTTCTTCAAGCTGCTAACTTTTCAGGAGTTATGCAGCTTTCTTTCCAGAGTGGTCCTGGACACATACATTGTTGCCACATGCTCAGTGAATTCCAAATGTTATACTAATACTATTAAGATTAATGGGCTATCCATACCCCCAACCTAAAATTTAGCCTTAGCCCTAGCCCCCAAAACCTAGACCTAGCTTGGTTTAAAATGCTCTCCGTGGTTCCTAAATATACTTACTAGGACCTGTTCCCTATGCTATCTACTGCAACTGTATGTATGTATGTATGTATGGTTTACTTATAAAAGCCTCTTGGGGAAGCAGCGCTGTATATATACAAATACATAAAGTATTAAAAGGGGGACAAATACACAAATAGATCAGTACATAAATGTTATATAAATAGAAGTGCTAGAGCCTTGCACAAGAGTAAGGAGGTCCCTGCCTCGTAGAGTTTACAATCTAGTTAGGTGGGTAAAATACAGATACAATGGAGATGGTATAAGTGCTGGAGTGGAGCGTATGCACTGCAAATTAAACAATCATATACTGTGCTGGTTACCAGTAGGTAGGATGTAAGGCTAGATTTAAAGTCTGGTGTTATCCCAACAGATAAGTTTGAAAGGTGCACCCCCTGAAGCCTGCTCCACATCAGGTAAGTATCACAATCGGTATAAAGTTGCAGGGAGGCACACTCAGTAATTAATTATACATTTTCATTTTTCAGCACCTATCAAATGAAAATGTATAATTAATTACTGAGTGTGCCTCCCTGCAACTTATACCGATAGATTTAAACCTGCTAATAGAGGTTTCTTGACATAGAGAGAGGAGAATAGAATTCCTGTGGCATTTTATATAGCGAAGGAAAAAGCAGCAGGCTTTCACAACATAGTAAATGTGGTTAGAAAAGGCGAGGGGTGCCAATTATTACCCCTATGCAGTGCGGCCGATTGGATAGGGAAAAGGGGTATTGTCACAGAGATAGAGAGATAGAACGACCAGGTTAGGTGGGAAAATATCAGTTCAGTTTTAGGAAGATTTCATTTGAGGTAGCTTTGAGACATCCAGGAGGAGATGAAAAGTGGGCATTTGGAGACATGTGACTGGATGTCAGAGTAAGCGTAGGGTGGACAGTAGATTTGTGTATCGTCTGTATATAAATGATACTTGAAGCAAAAGGGCTAATTACATTTCCCAGGAAATAATGCAGAGGAGAACAATAAGGGTACAAGAACAGGCTTCTGCGGCACCCACATTAAGAGGAACTGGAGAAGAGTTGTTGTTAGCATCAAATACAGAGTAAGTTAGGTTAGAGAGATGAATAGAAATCAGGATGCCACTCATTCTGAATGCCTAAAGAGTGAAGTATCTGCATTAGGAGGTATGATCGACTGTGTCAAAGCAGAGGTGAGGTCAAGGAGGATAGAATAAAAAAGTTACCATTTTCCTTTGCAACCTGCAGATCTTCACAAATTTACTCAGGGCCATCTTGGTGGAATGCGCAAGATGGAATCCATATGCAAAGTATCCAATAGATTATGAGCATGGAGGTAGTTAGTGATACGGGCAAAGACTAATCATTTTAGCAGTTTGGAGGCTATCGGTAAGAGAGAGACCAGGCAGTAGTTATTTAAACAAGAGGGGTCTAGCAAGGGCTTTTTTAGTATGGGCTTAACATCGACATGCTTAAAGATGGAAGGGAAATTCCAGAGTAAGTGAGGCATTGATATGTGGGTGTGTATAGGGGTAAGCACATGATTACAGTGCTTCAGTAAACAGAGGTCATGGATCAAAAAGACAGGTCGTGACAGCCATTATAGAAGCAGCACTTCTGAATGGGTCACAGAAGCAAATAATCCAGAATACTGAAGGAGGAAGGGCACACTAATCTAGAGTCATCCCGAGGAATAGTGATCTGCAGGAGGATGGACTCCACTTTATAATGCACAAAGTTCTAAGGGGAGTGAGAGGTAAGGAGAGGGTCAGCGGGAGATAGGCACAGAAGGGAGTAGAAAATGGGAAAAGTGGCGTGGGTTAGATTAGTTATTACTCGTATTTTCGAGGTTTATCGAATGTTCGAGGCTATTTTAGAAAATTATCGAAAATGGGCTTGAGCATTCAATATTAATCAAAATTCGTTCTGGTTTCGGATTTGCAGATCTTCAAGATTTTTCCCAGATCTGGGAATCCAAAACAACAACGAACGGTGAGTTTCGGCCATCTCTAGTTAGGATGTAGAAAAGTCTGTGTGTACACCTATATATGTATATATACTGTGAGAGTTTGATATTTAGTGGATGTTTTTACTTGTCATGGGGGTTTGGGTAATATTTCAAACTTATAATTATCTTCATTTCCCCCAAAGCATAAAAAATACCAACAAAAACTGTGTTCAGGAACCCTGCATTTATGTATGAAAGAATTGTACCATTACTAAAGGTATGTAGATTCCAAAAATATATACAGGGAGATTCATAAAAGTTCTTATCGTTAAAAGTGGTGCTAAATTTGCACCAACCAATCAGATATTATTTAACATTTGAAAGCTAACATCTGTTTGGTTGGGGCAAAATTAGCACCATTTTTATTGATAAGAACTTTTATTGAATAACCCTGATAGTTTGTGTGTGTGTGTAATATTTAGTTTTTTTCCCCTCTGTAATTGCCTTTGTCCCCTTTGGGTTAGTTGGCAGCAATATCAGGTTATATGGGAGATGGATACTTATTGGGTGTAGGGGAAAGATTTTACATTTTGAATCGCCTTGGTCCTTCATTTTTCAGAAAGTCTTCTAAAAGCATGGCATTCTACAATTATATCTGGAATTCTCAATATATGTAAAAAGATCACTGTTACCTAGCTAAAGTGTGTAGGTTATAAAATAAATAGTTGGGGAGGAAAAGCGTTCAAAATACAGAGCTGCTTTGATTTTTTTTTTCAATGAAATTGCACTTATGTTTTGATCCCTTTCGACTTGGGCACTTCTTGGGCACTGATGTGTCCACCCATGCATATGGCATAATAGAAAAACGTCCAATACCACAGCCCTTAAATAGAAAAAGTTTCCCCTGACCCCAGCCCCATTTAGAAAAGTCCCATACAACGTCCCATAGAAAGTCCCCAAATAAAATAAACAAATAATAAAATAAAATATTAAACTAAAATAACAGCCCCATAGAAACAGCCCCATAGTAGATATAAACAGCCCGCCCCCATTAGAAAGTTCCATACACAGTCCCATTAGAAAAGTCCTCCCATACACAGGTCCATAGAAAAGAAAGGTCCACCATAGAAAAAATTAGTCCCCATACACAGCCCCAAGAAAGTCCCATACACAGTCCCATCAGAGTAGAAGTCCAATACACAGCCCCATAGAAAGTCCATAAACACAGCCAATAGAAAGTCCCCATACACAGTCCATAGAAAGTCCCATAGAAAGTCCATACACAGCCCATAGAAAGTCCAATACACAGCCCATAGAAGTCCAATACACATTCTAATAGAAGTCCAAACAACAGTCCATAGAAAGTCCCATACCACAGCCATAGAAAGCCCATACACAGTCCCTATAGAAGGGTCCAATAAACAAGCCCATAGAAAGTTTCCATACACAGTCCATAGTAGAAAGTCAAATACAATAGTCAATAGAAAGTCCCATACACAGTCCCATAGAAAAGTCCAAGAAACAGCCCCAGAGAAAGTTCCATAAACAGTCCCATTAGAAAGTCCAATATACAGTCCCAGAGAAAGTCCCATACACAGCCCATAGAAATGTCCCTCTTAGAAAGTCCAAGAAACAGACCCATAGAAAGTTCCGTACACAAGTCCATAGAAATTCCCATACACAGCCCCATAGAAAGTCCAATACACGTCCCATAGAAAGTCCCATAACAGCCCCAAGGAAAGTCCAATTACACACCCCATAGAAAGTCCAATACACAGCCCCATAGAAAGTCATTACAACCAGTCCCATAGAAAGTCCCATACACAGCCCCATAGAAAGGCCAATACACCGGCCCCATAGAAAGACCAATACACTAAGCCCCCATTAGAAAGTCCAATTACACAGTCCCTACACGGCCCCATAGAAAGTCCATACACAGCCACATAGAAAGTCCAATACACCAGCCCTTAGAAAGTCCCAATACACCGTCCAATAGAAAGTCCAATACACAGTCCCATAGGACCAGTCCATACACAGTCCATAGAAGGTAAAAAAAATGTTGATTTATACTCGGGGTGGGGGAATACAGTTTGTTTTGGGAGTTGTGGGTAGTCCCCCAACCAAGCAGTGTAGGCTTTCAAATTCAAATGTACTTTGTTTTAATTTTAAATAAGTATCTGATTGGTCTCGGGGTTTGGTGGTTTAAAATTAAATTTACTAAGTGGGTAGGGGTTCGGGGTAAAAATTTTTAAATGTTTTAAGTAGGGTTTAAATTAGCACCATTTTAAAAACCATTTAACTTTTTTGTTTAACAATACTGATCGTAGCTGGCACTTTTATTTATTGAAATTCTCCTTATTAATTTCCTCATTTTATTGGAGGAGGATCAAAGTGGTGGGGAAAACGAGTGGCGGGAGGTGGGGCGGGGGGGGCGCCCGCGGCGGGGGACGGGAAAGAAGCGGAAGGGAAAGCAAGAAAGGAGGCATGAAGGGGGGAAGGAGGGGAGGGATGGGAAGGAGGGAGGCATACAGTCTATTTTAATTCCAGGTTATGGTTTTTATTTCAAAAAGCGTTGAAATTGATGGAACATTTTTAAAAATTTTTTTAAATAAAAAAAAAGCTTGTTGTTCAACCACAAATCTTTTCTTTCATGATGACTCATTCTCCCCAGTGTTCAACTGCATTATAAAGACCTTATTAATTAAAAACCCCTGCTGCTGAGGTCACTAACTCATTGTTCCTATTCTCACAAAAAGTCAGACTGTGCTTCTTTTCTCCTATTCTGTTCCTTTCTATTTTCCCCTCTAATAATCACAGCAAAATACTGCATATAATTAAAGTGCAAAGGGGGGGGTATATTTATTGGTTAGAAGGGGGGTGTTTTGGGTATTTTTTATTAGTTGTTTGTGTATGTTATTATATTAGTTTTGTATAGTTTTTTTATTAGTTTTGTTAAGTTTATTATTTGTTTGGGGTATTTAGTTTAAATTAGTTTAAAAAAAATCTAATATGGCTGTATGATATTATAATTGTTATATTTTCAATGGTTTCTCTATGGATTATTTATTTTTAAATATAATTTTTATAATTAAAAAGTAAGTTTTTAGGACCGCCCCTCCTGAACCCTCAGGAGTGATCGATAAAAGATAATGTACCCCTAATGCCGTGCGACCTAGGCCCCTACCCCCTACCCCTAGCCAAAGTTTAACCAGTTTTTAATGCAAATGGAGAGAGGGAAAAGGGAGGGTTTGTGCAGGGGTGTCAGTGGTCGGATATGGAGGGGGGGAACAGGCCCCCAGCAGGCAGGCGTTTTGGTAGTTAGGCAGGGTTGAGGGTGGTTGTGTTGTTCACAGGGTTGGTTTGGTTGGGTTTTGTTTGTGTTTATCACATTTTTCCATTGAATTCCTAAATATTTCTTAGTTATGAGATTGGGATCACAGGTCCAACTCGGACCCGGATCCGACATGCGTGGAAACCCCTTCGGTTCTGAAATCAGGGAAATAAATATGAAATTATTGATCCATCCGATATCCTGAAAGATCGTCCGGGATTCGAGCAGGGCCTTCAGAGGCTATCTGTATAATATCAAAACATTTCGAGGATAAATTTTGGAAAAAAAAAATATAAAAAAATAGCCTTGATGTGAAACGTTCAATAATCATCGAAAAATAACGATCGGTTGTAACTCGAAAGTAGTTCTCGATGTATTTCGTGAGGGGTTTTTATTATTTTTGTTGTAGGGTGTTTAAGGGGTTTTATGGTTGAGTTTTTATTAGTAATTGTTTGGTTAAGTTAGGTGTTAATTAGTTATGTGTTTGTTTAATAGGAGCCAGGGACCCCAGCACCCACCAGGAAAGGACAAGTTTTGTTTTGGTTGATCGTCTGTGATATTGTTGACAGGGGGATAAAAAAATGAGCGCCCGGCAAGAGGATGTGATTGGATTATTTCATTTTAATGTTATTTAGTGGAAGGGTGGTGCGTGCGCCACAATGGAGCGCCACCCAGGGGGACGAAGGGTTGGATTAGATTATAGTGGCTACTTGAGTTAGAAAGTGTAGTATAGAGGAATAATGAAAATAATAATAATAATTAACTAGGAAATAGAAATTAAAATACATAAATAATTATTTTTAGCTCTATTTTTTTTATTTTAAAGGGCATGTCCCACCCCCAAACCCAAAACTAAAAATTTAACCCTATTACTGGCCCACGCCCGCCACCACATCAAGTTAGTTTAAAACAATCCTTACCTTACATTCTGCCTTCAAAAAAAATAGTTTTCCCACGCTGTTTCGGCCCACTCCAAAGTCCACAGGGGGGAAAGGAGGGAGAGGGAGGAAACTGCTTCTTTGGTTTTTGTAGGAGCAGACGAAGCGATGGCAGTAGCTGTACCTCTTTGTGTTTGTTTGTTGTAGGATTGTTTTGTGTGTAGGAAGCAGGCAAGTTGTTGTCCTTGTGGTGGTTGTGACTAATGGACTGTTGCCTGAGACTTCCCTCAACCTCCAT
This sequence comes from Hymenochirus boettgeri, assembly GCA_019447015.1. NCBI lineage: Eukaryota > Metazoa > Chordata > Amphibia > Anura > Pipidae > Hymenochirus > Hymenochirus boettgeri. The sequence continues at coordinate 159,959,983 of CM033475.1, forward strand.
CAAGGTTGAGTTGAGGGCATGCTCAGTGCAGCCCTCCATGCCTCTCCAGCAATCACGGACGTCCAGGCTGCCGCGGTCCGCCGCCCCCTCTTTCAATTCCATGCAAGGCAGAGGGCTGCTGAACCTGCAAGCAGGGGAAGAGGGGGGATGGGAGCAGGGGGAGGAGAGGTGAGGGCAAGAGAGTCTGGGGGGAGAGAAGAGATGTGAGGGCAGGTAGAGGTAAGTCGATGGGAGGAGGGCAGGGTGGTAATGTAAAGGTGGAGAGAGGGAGATGAGGGCAGGGTAAAGGGGCAGGGTAAAAAAAAAGAGAGAAAAAGTAAAAAAGTAAAGTAAGACTAGTATAAAAGTCAAAGAAAGTAAGAGGTAGAGTGGGTAAGTAGGGTAAGTTCCGTAAGAAAAGGTAGGTGTTAAAATAGGTAGAAAAGTAGAAATGCGGTGAGAGTTTAAGGGTAAAGGTAGTACAAGTAAGAACGGGGACGGAATTTCTAACAATTATATTAATGCGGTTGGGGGCTGGGGGAGCATGCCCTACCCAATATCAAAAGTTAAATTTGTTTGGCGGTACTGATGCCCTTAATTAATCTGTCTCATTAAAGCTGTTGTTCAAATAGTAGAGCTATTTAATTTGAAAAACAATATATCATTTTTTGTTTTTTTTGTTGTACATTATTCTTTTGTATTATGCTGCTGCTTTTTAATGTGAAAGTTGTCCTCAGCAAAACCTTATTTGGAATTTTCTGCTTTTATATAAAAGCAACTACCATCTCCGTACACCGTGCGCTATCGCTTAATAATAACATATTATCCACAAAGACAGAACAAGGCCACATGGACATTTAAAGATCTATGGGGATAGAAAGTGTTCTTTGCCGTCCGACTAAGATCACTCATCCTGTTCTTTCTAAAATGGTTTCCATAGCAATGAAGCTTTTATTCCTACTAAACACAAGCTTGTAATACAGTACTATAATTATTTCAAGTAATTCCAGTGTAAAAGTACACTGTGATATAGAGCATTATATTTAACCTTCATATTCCCTGCTTTTGTGGAGTCTATGACATATCGTCACAAATCCAGCATTTAATGACAAAATTCAAACACAGTTGTTTTGCTCAGGATGCTCGAATATGCATGTGCCTTGGTTTGAATAATTCTTCGGAAGGCTGTCCTAGCTGTATTGTTTGTTCTTTTTTTGCATAAAAATGAAATTTTATAACTTTGGGCACTTTTTTAAAAAATAAATCTTAGCATTTTTATTGCTAAACTCACTTTTTAAACCCAAAATTAAATAATTAAAAAAAAAAAAAAGCTTTAGAACTATGCAGTTTTGGGGGTGATTTATCTATATACAAATTTTCATTTGAGGGATGAAATTACCATTTAACCTTCTACTTTTAATTTTTAAACAATATGTATAGAGGTGATGCACTAAAAGCTGTATTGCTTTTAAAAAACCAGTTAAGCTATAGGAAGGCAGGAAACTGACAGGCTCTGAGAAAGGTTTGACTGAACTGAAGCCCAGGCTTTAGGACTCACTATTTGTAGTCCCACGTTTGCCCCATTAGCAGAGGTATGTAGACCTCTGCGAAGGTGGCATAGCCATGAAAACACCAGAAGAGTGACTTTATATGGTTACTACCAAATATATTTCTCCCTGTTTTTTAAAAGGCATGTTTCACCCCTCCCGAATGCATTTTATACCATGTATACTGAAAATAAGTCGATCTGAGTATAATCGAGGTAACTATTTTACCTGAACAATTAGTAAAACCTGATTGACTCGAGTATAAGTCAAATGTAAAAATTATGACCACTACTGCCTTCCGATTCTGTATTGTTTTGAGGCTTAGTAGCCCTTTAAATGGACAGCAGAATACTATACAGTAGTCCCATACAGTAATAGCCAAATCCAGTATGGCTATTTATGGGGGACTACTGTATGGGAATTCTGCTGTCCATTTAAAGGTCAACTAAAGCCTCAACTTATACAGAATCGGGAGGCTGTAGTGGTCATAATTTACATTTGACTTATACTCGAGACTTGGTATCTTTGGATGGTATTTTTAACAATAGATACCATCCTCCTGTTCTGTATTATTTTGAGGCATTAGTTGCCCTTCAAATGGATAGTAACCCATACAGTAACCCCCAATTCTTGGCTCACTCACTTTTTTCAGCAATCCAGTAATTCGGCTGCCGCTCGCTCCGCATTCACTGCTCTGCCACCTGACATCACTAATCGTGCACCGGTAAGTGAGACAGTTGCAGGTAGTGATGTCAGCAGGCAGATGTATATGCGGAGCGAGCGTCAGCTGTTAGCTTGATTGAAGAGGTGAGTGACTCAGTATAAGTCGAGTAAATTTTCAGGCTATTTTAAAGCCTAAAAACCTTGACTTATACTGAGGATATACAGTATGTACTCCGTAAACTGTATTTACCCCTCCCCAGCATTTCTGAACTGAGATATTCACCTTGCTCTTCTTCATTCTCTTCACAGTCTTTTGGCTTCTCCTGGTGCAGCTGTCAATCAGTGATAGGTGATGAGTGACTCTGCTGCTTTAAGAGATTTGTGAGGCTGTGGCTGTGGTTTTTTTTGGAGCAACTGAGGAACAGCTCTTAATAGTGGTTCCCTTTCATCCTGAGCAAATAAGTGGCTTAATGCTGTTTCTTAGTGGAAAAGGGGCATGGCTGTAGGGGTTGGTGGGTGCCCTAAGGGCAATATTTAGCTCTAGGTCACAGCAGGAATCCCACAGGCCTCAGCATCCACTACAGAAGGTTGGTCTGGTGAATGGTCTTTGCAGTCCCAGGATCTCACAGGAGCAGGGACCAGCCAATGATCAAGGGAGCAGTCAACTAGAGAGCAGGCTTGTGGTGGGTGGCAGCTCTGGGACTCAAGAGGAGAGGGGTGACCGATGGACACATTGGCATTGGATAGGAATGTAGGTAGAGGCACCCAAGTTCTCCGCTGCAGGTGGGGTTAGAGGGGAGTTGGGGGAAGGGAAATTGGAATTTGTTGAAACCAGAGCTTTGATTAGGGTATTTACTTCACAGGTTCATCGATCATGAGGCAGGAAGCACGGGAGGAGTTCTAGTTAGAGAGATAAGCGTCAATAGGTGCAGGTACTCTTCATCTGAAAATGAGGAGGCACAGATAGGGCATAGAAAATCTAGTAGCCAGTCGAGGGCAAGCACCAGGTGCCACAGAGGGTACCACAGGTCCATAAGGTTTGCAAAAGGGTCTTCATCAGCATGGAGTACCTAGAATCATATCTCAATTGGGCTCTTATCACAGAGCCTAGTAGAGTCACATAATAAACAGCCAGGAGCAAAGGCAGGAGACACCTAGAGCAGGCATGGGTGGGAGTACACTTGTGCGGGTGCATGGGGTAAGGTGGGGGAATTAAAGGCAAAAGTTTACCCTGTGCAGTTACTAAGAACCCTGATTGGAAAAACTCAAGCCCTAACACACAGGCTCTGCTGGGAGCATTACACTAGAGGTGCTGGTTGAGTTGGCCAGTAGTAGAGTAGAGGCGTTCAAGTTAACCTTTTTATGCTGGGTTAGCCATTTAGTGGTCTATTTTCTTAGAGGAATGAAGGAGAAGATATGAAAGAATGAATATATTGAGATTGGTCCCTGGTAAACCCGGACATGGTGACGGTGGACAAGGAAATGATAGTCAGAAAATGGTATAGAGAAGATGCCAAAGTAACAAAAACGATTGGAAACTGGTTGCAAGATTTTTGTGTCCTAGCAAGGGTGATAGGTCAGAAGTTTGCCCAGAAATGCTTAGACCTGTTTGTATATCTAGATTTGATTTTTTTATTTTTTTTTCAAAAAATCAACATGAATTTTTCTTTTGTGTAGAGGCAGGTTCATTCCACAGCTTAAGATTCAGGAGGAGTAGTATAGCAGTAAGAAGTTAGTCACAAGCAGGCCCAGGGACCTGTGAATGTAGACATGATGGGAGTGGCTAGACAGATTTGAGGAATGAGGATGCTGCCCTTATTAGAGATAACTTTCAATTTGGGTTTTACATTCAGTTTTCTACTTTTCCAGTTTCCTATATAATTTGAGTTTTTTTTTTTAATGACAGAGATAGTAGAAGAAATCTGCAGTTGGATGTGGAGTTAGCTTGTATAGTGGTATTTTTGTTGAACCACCCTTTTCCCTTGGTCACAAATATGAACCCGGAGGTTGGACAATTATGGATCAGTAAAGAGGTGTCTCGTGTTCATACGTTTCTTTCACTTTCCTTTAGACCCCCTTTGTGGACCTATGAGTCCAATATATTACAGAGGTTGTAAAACTATAACAGATGCTAGTTAGTATAATACAAACATGTTTAAATATCTAGCTCCATAATTTCAATCAGCAGTACTTTCCAGGGTACTTAATGCCAACAGATTCTTGTACAAGTCATTCTGAATTGAGAAAGCCAGTCAGATGACAGTGAAACCTCCACAAGAACTAAACTTTAAGTCCAGTTGATCTAACTAAAATACAACATATATAATCAGCAGTACAAGGTGTTACTATAATAAATGCGTCCAGAAGCACTTACATAGTTTCTAACGTTGGCCATATGATTTTGGTATGTCTGCAAATTAATCTCTATTATCCTGGGCTCCCCTAAAATTCTGCCACTCTAGGGAGATGATTTTGATGCTGATTTTAATAATACTGTCCAACATGTGCAGTGATAATGCAAGTCGTTTTTTTTAAGTACAGAGAATTATTTTATTGTTCAGTGTTTCTATGAATATTTTAAGAGATATATAGATTTATAGCGAGACAGAGATATAAATGAGTTTTCTCACCATTTTGGGTTAGATACTCAAGAGCACTCAAAAAGCCTTTTTAGCATTCAGAATCAGCATGTACAGGAAATCATAGGTCTGCATTTGAGCGTCCAGTTTTTTTTACTGTAATCATCTCTTTTTATACAGAGTGTATCTTGCCGTGCATAATACTCTACTTACAGCCACCTGCAGTAAAGCAACAAAAAACATCTATGCACAACACACATTTCTTTGAAAATCGATATTATAAACTGCATTTATCCTTAACGAAAGTAGTGCTAGAAGGCTCTTAACACTTTTGGTTCTATAACTATTTCTTTATCAGAAATCGTTTAGCAGGTGCAAGATAATTTGCTTTTCTTTGTACCAGTAGCAGCACAGTTTGTGTAAATACAGAAAATGAAAAAGATAATGACTAAACAGTTTGTAGGTACATTTCTCCATCTTTCTGAATGGTGGTGGGACTAATAGTCTTTCAAGATGGGAGCATCGCAAATAAAATGACCCATTAACGGCGAAGTCCATCCTAAATACAGGCCAGAAACTGCTGATTAAAACAATGTCACTTTCTTATCTTTCTTGTCAGTTTGTGTTAGCAGTTTGTTAAATACATATAAAAATAAATTAAATTATGTATTTCTATGCCAAAAATCTTATTAGCTCTAAATCAATCACATTTGTCTCTAAAATTGTCTCATTCTGATTAAAGCACTAATTAAATTCACCTGATATAAATCTATAGAGTTTTTAGTAAGTGCTACACAATTTTTGTGGTGACCATCCCTTTATCTTAAAATACACACTCCAAAATATTTATGTGATTACAATGGTTTTGTTTTAAATACCCTTAAGTCTTGTACACACTCAAAATGTGCGTCCCAACCCGCAGCCCCGAAGCCAACGGCTACACGTGAGAACGGCCATTGCAGCAGAGAATAGTCCATCTGAATGTGTTGTTCAGGGGTCGTTCGTTGATCGCCCGGCGGCGTGTGTACAAACCTTTAGACCTTTAAGATGCAGGGTTTTTTTTTCAGAAAATATTGTTGCAGTTTGCTGTATGATGGATTACCTCAAATGATGATGATTATAATTATTATAATATAGCCATGCAGTTGATATGTGGTATTTTGCCTTGCCCTCAGTAGACCAAAAGTAAATGTCTTTGGACGTTTGTTCATCTCAGTGGGTAAGGTAGGTAAATATGGAGACCTTGTGATGCAACTTTAAAGTAAAAATACACCCTATTTACCCAGAGCACAGCCACGTGAGTAGGTTAAAGTCATGTTAACCGATTCACTGTGGTGACTTTAACCCAACTGCCGCAAACTATTCATCAGCGGTTGTGCAGCTGACCTTGCGTGAGTATTTAATGACCGCTTATAGCTGGCTTTACATACTCATGTAAGGTAATAGCATCTCATACCGTCCAGGCACTGTTATGTTATTTTCTAGCCAACAGTTGGATGTCCTTGGTCAGACTATAGTTCTCTTTTTTAAACCAAGATACTATTTCTGTCATATGGTACAAAATCAAGAGAACAAGGGAAAAACTCAAATGTCTTTAAAAATGTTATTTCTTTAATAGAATTAAAGAAAATTACGCTATTGACTTAATATATATATATTAATTATGGTTACATGAAAATTATTTTATTGGAGGTAGAGTTGGGACATAAAGAATGCAATAAATAAACTGAAGTAATATTGTTTCTAGTACTTTCAAAACTTTTTAGTTTTTAAGGGGTCTACATATGCAGCTATACTCATTGGCTGTATTTTAAGGGGAATACATTCATGAAGGGGTTTACCTAAATCTAAACTTTTCTAATAGGAAAAAGGCATCCCTAGTTCCTTTTTAATTAAAATACTTAATTCTATTGACGTTGATAAATAAATGCAATCAGCAATTTGCTAAATTGAAATTGTTAAGAGATTGTCCAATTCACATAGAGACCTCATAGTAATTTACTGGCCCCCACACTTTAACAGCCAGCTCTGAGTTTAGTTCCCATAGAGATGACCGAACTTTCGAAAGTTCGGTCCGTTTTCAAACTTTGAACTATATGGAAAGTTCAAAAACGGACCCCTTAAAGTGGTAACTTAATGAAATGGCTGTGGGACCTGGGAAATGGTCTGGAAAACATGTTTGAATGCCAGGACTTGATTTTACTCTCACACGCGCTACTTTCGAGCTCTCGCATTTGAACATTCGATAATTAGCCCATAACGACAAAACAGACATTTTACTCGCAGATTCGATAATTGGTATTTACTCGCAAATGGTATAATAGACATTCTACTCGCAGATTCGATAATCCGGGGTATTACTCGCGTTTTGGTATAATAGACATTTTTCTGCATATTCGTTAATTCGATATTTACTCGGTATTGGTATAATAGATATTTACTTGCAATTCACGTGCCTCCAACATTTGAACATTCGATAATTATATCGAAGTCCGAGAAATCCAGGTCGGGATAGTTCAAGAAGTCCGAGTCTATTCGAACTCGAATAGTTTGGCTCGAACTTGGGTTCAAGTTCTAGTCCATCTCTAGTTCCCATACATTGCTAATTTAATATCTTTCCAGAAAATTCAAATGAGATTTTTTTGCTTGATTTTTGTACAATAGCAAGATGCAGCCCTTTTTCATTGCTAATGTGCATTTAATGTGTTTATTTCCTCAAGGCAACTTATAATAGAGATCTCAGCTTAATGGGAAGCAGAAAAGCACATCTTTATGATACAGTGTGAAACTGTCATGCTAAAGGTTTGTTTGCTACAGTGCTACAATTCATTGTGAGCTATTTCTTGTAAATGTAGATAATGTGTTTCTTGCTACTAAACCTTTGATTTTTCTAGAAGCTCACCAACTGCCCTTAAGCTGAATATTTCTTAAAATAAAGAACAAAAAAAAAAAATAATACTTAAGGTTTTTATTAATTGGGATCGTGCTGCTAGGGTTATATTAGAATGAGCTTAAAATACTGGCATTTAAACATAAATTGTTAAATAGTATGTTTACCCACAACTAAATGTTAATCACTGAATGCTCACACCCCTAAAACTGTATTTTTACAACATCAATGATGCTCCTGGAAGAAGATATTTACTCTTAATCCACTGTCCATCGCCGCTGTTCAGGTGCTAGCTGTCAGTAAAAACTGTGACGGTGATGCTACTTACAAATATCTTCATGACTGCCTGCTTTACGACTGAGTGTATGCTCATATAGCCATAAAGGAGATTAGGGATGGCCGGTTGCGGATCCGAACCCAGATCCGCCACGGGTTTCCGTTCGCGAAAGGCGGATTTTCCGGATTTTCCACCTTCCGAACTTCTGAACCACGGATTTCTCATATTTTCGAAAATTTTCAAAATACGAGATTTCTCGTATTTTCGGGGATACGTATTTTCAGAATTTTAGAAAATTACGAGGATGTCTCTTATTTTCGTAAATACGTATTTTCGAAAATTTTCGAAAATAATGAGCGCGTATTTTCGGAAAATTTCCGAAAATACGAGAAATCTCGTAATTTTGAGAATATTTTTCATTTTAACGGGTCCGCTCGCGGATTTTCGAATTTTTTCGAAAATTCACGGATCCTCAAGCGGACCGGATTTTGCAAAGTTGGACATTCTAAAGGAGATGAGTGCAGTGGGACCTAATCATGAAAATGAGGGTTTTGGAAAGTAAGCATTTTGGTTAAAATGTGTTATTGGGTTGAACACCCATTAAAACCGTTGAACTCAACTGAGAACCCCTATAAGTATATTTATTATATCCCCTCACACGAGTTTAAATTAGGCCATTTGTGAGACACAAGACACGGTTGCTTTACAGTATATATGCTGGTTTTACAATACAAAATCTAACCATAGTTTATGACAAGTATGTTTCAAGAAACTTTTTGACAATGTCCACTTTCTTTATGTGGAGAATTATAATAATAGGACCTTAAATCTATGTGGTTTGTAAGAGATGTTGCCCCTTTACTGCCTACTGCCCTGGCGCTGGCTACTTCAACGTAGCTGATGTTACCGGCATCTTGATCCGAAGTCTTCTTTTTCACAGCCAGTGACACCAACTCCGCTGAAGTCACCAATGCCAGGCGATGTCACGTGGCCGATGTTGCTGGCCTCTTCTTTCTTCTGCCCGAAACATGTGTGCTGGACTTGGTAAAATTTATAAAATAAAGCTGAGACTGTGGCTGACTGTTTCTCCCTATCTAACCTTCCTGCTTACTAATACATATGGATTGTATGTGGATTACTCTACAGATGGAGGAGAGACACCATATTGGATCCTATTGTTGCTGTATAGAGCACCTACCATTTTAGTACAGTTAGTCTAAAATCTGCATAGTTAAAGCATTAAGGCTGAGGCAACACTGTACCATGCCGGAATTGCACACACAAATGCTCGTTGGCGTGTGCTCGTAATGTGATCACCCAGTGATTCGCATGTGATTGCACACAAAATGTGATTAACTGGAGTACAAGGGGTCAGTCCCATAATTCACCTTATCAGGGAAACACCAGCTAGGTGTGCAGTACACATTTACATGAAACTGCGTCTTTCTTCTGGAAGCTTACAGCCAATCATGTTACAGCTCAGAGTTCCCTCTCTCTGACACAGAACTCCGATTTCAGTGCAGTTTTTTTGAAACACATTACAAATGCTTCTGTCCCTAACAATGATAATTTGTTTGCTTTTCATACAAAAAAAGAAAGTAATCTCTGCAGTGTATGTATTTGCTAGCATGGATGAAAGAAACAGAACATTTGATAATTTAGCAAAAATTATCTGCGGGGAATCAAACCAGCAACCTTGTTACTGTGTCTTTCTAAGAAGAAAGCTTTCTACCGCTATGCCACAATGGCTAATAAATAATTATCTAACATGTGGAGTCTTTATCTTTTTCTAGACACATAATAAAAACATAAACAAAGGGAGCATGGGATTCGAACCTGTGTCCCAATAGTCTATTTTTTTTACAACCCAGCATTTTAGCAGAATGACCACCAGTGAACTTTCAATAGATAGAAGTACATTCAGTTAATGTCAGTAAAATCAGTTCACTATTTTGTATTGCTACTGAGAACTGTCAGCAATTCACGCTAGTGTAAATAAAATCAGCTGCTATTATAAAGTTTGTACATATGTAGAAACTTTATATTTTTCAGAAACATGGAAACAAAAACAAAAAAAAACAATAAATAAATCAGGCAGTAGACTAGTTATATGTTTCATAATTAAACTCCGGGATTAGAACTTGTGACTTTTGGGTGTTTGCTCCTAAAAACACAGCATTTACATGGTGCGCCACCAGCAACTAGACACACTAATCCTAGGGTCAAGGGACGTGGCTCTTTGAAGCCAACTGGGCTATGAGTTGTACTGGCAACAACATTGAAGCCTCTTTGTTACGAAACTATTACTATATCTACTAAATGCAAATAACTAGAGAAGAATCTTTCAAAGTGTTTCTGGGTAGAAACAGTTTCACAGGATTTAAAGGATTTTAAAAAATAAGTTTACTTCTCCTTAACTCTAAACTACAAATGGGTATTTCCAGTGTGCTTGATAATAACCAAAGAAGACAGGATCTATAATTTTAATACTCCAACCGAGGTCTTACGAAATGCAGGAATGGGAAGTCAAAGTCCCTAATCCATTAAAAACACCTGAAAGAAATACAAAATGGGGGAAACTCCAAAAGAATGAAACACTACTTAAACAACATTGGACATGGACTGAAAAAATAAAAGTCTACATAACAACTCTAATATTTTAAATCCTCTGCTAACATTGAAAACGCTATTGTAAAAGACGAAGTATGGTATAAATATAATTGGGTACACAATGTAGCAATAAAGAAACCAAGCTAAATAGAGGTTGGGGGGTTCGACACCAACTGTCTGCAAACGTCTTTAAGAACTAAACTTCAAGTCCAGTTAATCTAATTGAATACAACAGATATACCATGACCTGGATGAATGAGAACCTTCACAAGCATCAATATAAGTAGACTGATGTTATGTTTACATGTTAGAAATTATTTATTTGAACCATTATAAGTAAGGGGGTGACCACTTATATACAGTACATAACTATAAGTTTCTTTGACTATTTAGATACTATGCCTAATTCACATTATTGGAAATAATGACCTGATATACAGTGAATAATACCAGGTGGCAATAAGCCCTTCAACCAAACTAGTTTTCAAAGGATGACTAGGAAAATGTATCAAACCTTGAAGGTTCTAATTTAGTTGTTATGTACTTAATTATATTTTCATATGTTTTTCTTTTTTTGTTGTGTTTGATATTTATGTTTATGCTTTTATTTTCAACCTATACTAAGGTCCAATTCAAAAAGAAGGTAAACTCTCCCCTAAATATGCTCAAATGATGTCACAATAGAACAATACACACCTGAATAAGATAATAATACTGGAAACTGAATTAAGGCCCAAACAACACACATCTATAAATAAACAAATAAGTCATGGTAATTAAAATACCATCCTACAATGTTAGAGGATTGAACTCCCCTCAGAGACGCTTCCTTTTATGGAAAGAAAAATTATCTAACAAAATCGATATAGCGTGCATCCAGGAAACACATTTAAGAAATACTCAACCCACCTGTTTAACACAAATCATTTACCCACATTATCATTCGCTCAGCTTTAGATAGAAAGAAACGAGTAGTTACTATTGCCATTAATAATTCAATTGCCTTCCAAATTGATTGGATTGCCTTCCAAATCCCAAATTGATCCAATGGAAGATATAGAATTCTATTCTGTTCTATTAACAACCAAAACATGGTAATTGCAACATATATGCACCAAAACAAATCAAATTTGTGAAAACAATTATTCTAAAGGTTAAAGAATATTATCAAAAGAACACAATAATTTGCGGGGACTTCAACCAAACAATATATCCAGAAATAGACACCACAAAGAAAAACAAGACACTATTAAAACTTCTAAAAACAGAACACTTGTTTGATCCTTGGAGAACTCCACCAACAGATGTATAATCCAGGTTAGACTATTTTGGTAGACAAATGGACACTACAGAGATTGCATATACCAATACTTCCGATGCATGGTCAGACCATGTTCCAATTATAATACACTTAGAAGAAGAATTTAACCTTACCAACATAAACACTGGAGACTAAATCCAACTTCTATGCAATGAAAACCCCAGAAATAAAATTCAAGCAGCAATAAATGAATACTTCACTTAAATGAAACACCTGAAATTAACGCCTTTACCATTTGGAATGCCCACAAGGCAGTAATTAGAGGCGTATGCATACAACAAGCATCCCAGCTAAATAAAGCTAGGAGACAAAAGAAACTTTGCATACTGTGGAAGATAGGAATTCTAGAAAAAAACAAGCAAAATCCTACACAACAAATAACAAACGAGTTAAAAGAAACTAAGAGAAAAACTGCATTCTTTAAATCTATACTATTATGAAAGGATGCTTAGGAGGCTGAAAGCTTCTTTCTATGCCCAAGGAGGAAAAGCCAAAGAAACTCATCCAATAGATTAAGATAAGAACAGCCAAACAAAAATTCCATTTATAATAGAAAATAATACCAAGATCATAGAATATACTAAACTTACAAACTTATATAACCTAAACATATCCAAAGAAATAAAACAACCTAACATAGAAATAATAGAGATGGTTTTAGAATCCATAAATTTACCTACTACAAAGACTGAACAAAAAAATTATAGACAATCCAATTTCCCAAGAGGAAATATTCAAAATAATAAAATCCCTAAAACTCAATAAATCACCAGGAAAAGATGGTTTCACCAATGAATATAAAACGTTCCCCAGTTCTAATCTCTTATCTCCAAAGAATGTTTAACTTGGCAATAGAAAAACAGTCATTCCACAAGAGATGCTGAAGGCGACAATGTACCCCTACCGAAACAAGGAAAGGACACTTCATTAATAAGTAATTTCAAACCAATTTCACTACTAAATAGTGACTTGAAAATATATTCTAAGATTTTGGGCAGAAAGACTTACAAATATATTACCACAGCTTATCATTAAGTAAAAAAACAGACACCATAGACAATACCAGAAGAATTATTGACTTATCATCTCTTTTTATAACTCTGATGCCGAAAAGGCCTTTGACAGGCTAAACTGGAATTACCTGAAACTAATTCTGGAAAAAATTGGCATACAGAATAATTTCAAAAAAGCAATCATGGCATTGTAACCAAACCATTTGCAAAAGTATACATATCCAATATGATATCTATTCCTTTAACATTCTAATGGAATTAGGCAAGGGTGTCCCTTATCCCTTCTAATGTTCGCTTTAGCAATAAAACCTATGGCTGAAAAATTACACTCAGACGCAAATATCACAAGAATCAAATAAGATCTACTACACACAAGATTGCATTGTTTGCAGATGATGTAATGCTTATAGTGACCAACTGAATAACTTCATTAACACATATTCAAAAACATATTCCAATTTAGCCTAAATATATTACAAAATAAACAGAAAGAAATCCCAAGTGCTAGGTGTGAATATATCCTGAGCCCTAAAAATATTCATATTGTCTAAATACCGATTTTCATGGGAAACAAAAGAATAGTCTATCTTGGAATCAAGATTTCCACTATCCCTGAAGATCTATTTAAATAAACTTTATGCCACTATTAGAAAGAATAGAATCTCAAACCCAAAAAATGGAGATTCCTGATGCTATCACTGATGGATAGAAATTGGCATCTACGATGCTGATCTGCCTCAATGTCTTATCTTATATCTGTTTAGATCTATACAAATACATATACCAGATTCATTTTTTTAAGAGCAAAAAGATATTACCAGATTCATATGGGGTAAACCTAAAGCCCGAATAAATAACAATATAATGGCCAAACCAAGGAAAATGGGAGGCTGAGCAATACCAACCTTAAAAGACTACTAACAGGCAACCTGCTAGACCAAATAAGATACTGGTGGAACAAGGAAAAATAATAATAAACTATGGTTTGACATCAAAGAACAGAAATGTTCAAACTTTCTGTTAAGAGTACTTCAGGATAGGCTCTATGAGACCCCCTCTGGATGCGGAATCTAAGTACCTGCCGGTCTTCACCAGAGCCTCTAATGGTGAGGATGTTTTGCGGCGGACAGGCACCAGGTCGCGGCTCCAGAAGAGAGAATCACAAAGACCAATCCCACAATGTGGAGATGCGGAGGAGGTAGAAGCTGTGGTAGATATACAGGCCGGAGGTAACTGGAGGTAGGAACTGTAGTAGATAGGCAGACCGGAGGTAGGAGCAGTCGTAGTTATGCAGAAATGGGTGGAACTGGAGGTAGGAGCTGGAGTGGAGATGCGGACCGGAGGTAGGAGCTGTGGTAGATATGCAGACCGGAGGTAACTGGAGGTAGGAGCTGGCGTGGAGATGCGGACCGGAGGGTAGGAGCTGTGGTAGATATGCAGAACGGAGGTAACTGGAGGAAGGAGCTGGAGTGGATATGCGGACCGGAGGTAGGGCAGTGGTAATTATGCTGACCGGAGGTAACAGGAGGTAGGAGCTGAAGTGGAGATGCAGACCGGAGGTAGGAGCAGTGGTAGTTATGCTGACCAGAGGCAACTGGAGGTAGGAGTGAAGGGGAGATGCAGACCGGAGGTAGGAGCAGTGGTAGTTATGCTGACCGGAGGTAACAGGAGGTAGGAGCTGAAGTGGAGATGCAGACCGGAGGTAGGAGCAGTGGTAGTTATGCTGACCGGAGGTAACAGGAGGCAGGAGCAGGGAAATAATGCAGGCAGACTGGACACAGGAGACAGGAAACAACTGGATCCAACACTAACGCTAACCAGGAGCTAGGAGTTCAGAGCAACAGACTCTGAACTGGCAGCAAGAGGCCAACTGCCAGGAGGAGCCTAAATAGGCCCCTGTGACCTCATCCCTGCTGGCCGTGCCCCGGAAGAAGATGGCCGCCAGCAGGGTAAAAGCCTGCGCCGCCAACCTCCTCGCGTCACTGAGGACGCGCGGGCGTGCGAGCGGGCAGATCGCGTCATCGGCGCGCTCCCGCTCGCGGCCGCCGGAGGAGGATCCCAGGCCCGAGGAAAGGTAAGTTCCTGACACTTTCAAAAGATTATGGTGCATTGTATTGGGAGACCAATCTACAAATTACACAATTGTCATACCCAAAATCAATAAATAACTGGATAAATAGCTACAGAAACCAAACCCTGCTAGTTCCATTATACAACTATACACCCATAGAAAGTTTGGAAATACTGATCCCTGACTTCCAAATCCAATGGAAATCCAGCCAACTAATAATGATAGACCAACTATATTAATAAGGGGACACTATCCCTTTCAACACATTAAAAAACAATACCACTTAGATAAAAAAAGATTTCTATAGCACATGCAGCAATTTTCTTCCTATCCAAATCCAAAATGAAATGGAAGACATCAACTAAATCAATTTAAAGGTCTCCAAACAAGGCCAGTTTTCTACCTTTAAAATGAGCCATGAACCACCTCTCTACATGCTCCACAGCCAAGATAAAAGAAATTACTGATCAGAAAGTTAAGGGTGGGAGGCTGACATTCCTAAGGCTGCTCCTTCACCTCACCGCCGGCCAGCACAGCCTCAGACTTCAGTGGCAGGACAGGAGACAGGAAGTCCCTCCCCCTCCCTGCTGTGTGAAGATCCCCGCAGAGAAGGTAAGGGAATCTACACCCCTCCCTCTGCCTGAAAAGGCTGTTTTCACACAGTTTACACTACAATTTAAAACAAGGAATTGGATTACTACAAAAAAACCTAGCCTCAACCTACTATTGAAAAGTCTAAATATTAATATGCAATGTGAAAAAGTATATGCAATTTCCCAATCCCAATTTGATAAATTTTACAAACAGTGGTAATACTGGTACAAAGACCATAGATCCTCAGGTGTGAACTAAATAACTAAATAAAAAAATAGATAAAATACTATAAGGAGGAAAACTAAAATTAATCCAGAAGGACCTATATTCACTTTAAATGTATTATTATTTAGAATGTTTGTTTATTATACTTTAAGTTCATTTGATTTTATTAATTTAATATAAATTTTAACATCATATTCTGCTTTACTACGTTTAACTACATTCCAGTTTATTTTATGTTATTGTAATGGTGATATTTACACGGTAACTTAATGTCATTACTATATTGATACATGTAATGCATCAAAAACTAATCAAAGCCACTCAAGCACACTTTTGTTGGCTTTGGCCCAGTAGTTGGTAGGTGCAATCCTCCCCTCCCCCCTACCCAGAGGGTTTAAGGCAATCCAGAAAGTATATAAGGACTACTTCTTAGTGAATTTTTACAATTTATTAGTGCATAAACAACAAATACAACGTTTCGGGGAGCTACCTGCCCCCTTTATACCCCAGGAAGGGGGCAGGTAGCTCCCCGAAACGTTGTATTCGTTGTTTTTGCACTAATCAATTGTTAAAATTCTCTAAGAAGTAGAGATGGCCGAACTCAATAATTTCGTTCCGTTTTTGGATTCCCGGATCTCGGGGAAATCCGAAGTTCCGACAAAGGTAAGAGATTTTCAATGTACAGAGCTATTTTGGATAATTTTCGAAATAGATTTGAACGTTCGAAAATCCTCGAAAATACGATCAGAGACCACTTTCGAGTTTCAGATCGTATTTTTGAAGGTTTTCGAACTATTTTAGAAAATTATCGAAAATAGCTCCGTACATTCGAAAATCTTTGAAAATATGTTCTGAAGTCCCTAAATCCGGACATAGTATGTATATATAAAATTAACATCTTTTGAATGCATATTTATGAGGATATATGACATAATTGCAAAGCTAAGGACACTGATCAACCATCCTCAGACACAAGATGCGGGTAGTGGAGTGCTATATATTTATTATTACTGTCATAGAATGGAAGGAAAAAAAAATATTTTGTAATATATAGTTGCGGATTAGTCAAATTTAAAAATGACTAAATGATATTTCTAATATAGTCCATATAGGTTAAGTTTACATTTATGATGTTCTTATTCTATGACAGTGCATAGAACAGGGGAGAACTGTCCCAGGCTAATGCCTTCTGGGCTGATCTCCCAAAAAAAATTTGGGCTGACACACAAAAAAAAACCTTTTAGAAAGTAACATGCTTCAACTGCACAGCATGGGCTTCTAGCTCTAACACAGGCAAGGAACAGAAGACTCCTCTGCTGCTGAACTTCTTTCCTTTACTGACACTGGGAGCTGACATGCACCACAGTCTAAATCATTTATGATTTATGCCAACCCTCCAGATCTTTAGCCAGTGTTATCAGCCCTCCAGATCAATAGCAAGTGTTATTAGCCCTCCAGTTCATTAGCCAGTGCTATCAGCTCTCCAGTCCATTAGCCAGTGTTAAGTCAGCCCTCCAGTTTACTAGTCTGTTAGTTATCTTAACCACATCATACAGTCGGAAATGGTAGGGGGTAGGTGAAGTGCTTTCCACTGAAAATGTTTGGAAACTACAATTCCCAGCAACTAAAGCATGGATTTGGCTATTACTATATGGGACTATATAGTGCTGTCCATTTAAAGGGCAACTAAAGCCTCAAAACAATACAGAATTAGAAGGCCAAAGTGGTCATAATTTCTACCCTCGACTTATACTTGAGTCAATCAGGTTTACTTATTTTCAGGTAAAAATGGGTACCTCGACTTGGATCGACTATCCAAGTATATACAGTAATTATATTATACGGTAATTAAATAATTTACCTTACCAGGTAACACATTAAAGGAGCTTAAGGAAAAACAGAAATTAGTTTGATGTCTGAAAATGTACATTGCCATTCAAAATGCATTTAGATTCAACAAAGAGGTCAACAAATGTTTATGTAGGTGAATAGATATAAATAAAAAGCTACAGTATGTAGAACTGAATGTCTGTTCTGCTAAATATGTCCTAATCTACTTTAAATTGTAATTTTATGGAACAGTGAATTTGCATTCTCCCTTAATTAAAATTAAAGGACAATTATACTCACCTTTTCCACACTCCACACCTTAATACCCAGGGTAAGGACCTAAACTGCCAAGTCCTCACCTCTCTCTGGGTTCTCCTGGGATGCTTACATGAAGTTTTCCTCACCACTATGCCCTTCAGCTACTGTCAATGAAAGTTCCTAATATAGCCAATGGGAAGACATGTTTCCTTGCAGAGCGGGTCTTTCAAATAGGTGCAGAGACAAGCAGGAAGAGGACCAGAGCAGTGAAGGAACCTTCAAGTAACAAGAAGAAGAGTGAGGGGGGGTTAGAATAATCGTCCTTTAAATAAATAGTTGATAAAAACGGTAGCTTCCACCCATGGAAAACTGAAAAATACCCTTTGACTATGGGCCCCAAAACTTCATTGTAAATAAATTACTGTGGAAGCATAAAAGATTGATGTCCTTATTTTCCTACTGCAGGTTTATTTTATGGGATAGTCTGAACATACCACAATGGGCCATTGTGCACAGTCATAAAATACTGCAATACTCTCAGTATTTTCTAACAGTTGTATTTTGTGACCAGGTTTAAAGAGCAGCTTTACTATTTACCAAAGCCACCTCTTTATAAATACAGCCCAAATATCCAGCATTGATGGAAATCAAAAGCATGGGCATCTATTTTGTATAGAACATTCAGGTTAAACTGTCTGTAGATAGACTTTTTTAAAGGGCATGTTCACCCCAAAATGAAACTTTTAATTTAATGTAGTTTTAGGGGTGGACATGCCCTTTAATTTTCCTTTAAAAATGAACCATAAACATATAAATAGGGAAATTAAGTTATTCCAAATGAATATAACAGGATTTTTTATTTCAATTGCAGTTTTTACAGTTTTAACTTTCTTCCAAAAAGGCAGTACTGTTACATTCACAGAGCAATGCTAATTACAAACACAGCATGTAAGATCTGTAGAGAAATTGCCAAGCAGCTGAGCAAAGTGCCTGTAGATATTCGAATGGTCAGTGGCTTTGCAAAACATAGAAAGTGTATTGGTTTTTTTAAAGGTAACAATTATCTCTCGCCAGTTTTCTTAAGTTGTCAGTTCAATAAGAATTTCTTATACTAATCTATAATGTTTTTTAAAAGGAAAATTAAGTCCATAACCAATTGTTTCTTATATAGGTTGTTCTTTCTGCAATCCTAGTTAAATGTACAGTAACTACTGTAAATTATAAATTATTTATTCCAAAATAGGGTATTAAAAAAACATAAACAAGCTTCAACTTCTATCTTTTAATTTTTTTAAAGAGAATTTTGGAAAATCATCAATTAAAATCATCTATTTCTTCAAGCTGCTAACTTTTCAGGAGTTATGCAGCTTTCTTTCCAGAGTGTGTCCTGGACACATACATTGTTGCACATGCTCAGTGAATTCCAAAATGTTATACTAATACTATTAAGATTAATGGGCATATCCATACCCCCAACCTAAAATTTAGCCTTAGCCCTAGCCCCCAAAACCTAGACCTAGCTTGGTTTAAAATGCTCTCCGTGGTTCCTAAATATACTTACTAGGACCTGTTCCCTATGCTATCTACTGCAACTGTATGTATGTATGTATGTATAGTTTACTTATAAAAGCCTCTTGGGGAAGCAGCGCTGTATAATAACAAAATACAATAAAGTATTAAAAGGGGGACAAATACACAAATAGATCAGTACATAAATGTTATATAAATAGAAGTGCTAGAGCCTTGCCACAAGAGGTAAGGAGGTCCCTGCCTCGTAGAGTTTACAATCTAGTTAGGTGGGTAAAATACAGATACAATGGAATGGGTATAAGTGCTGGAGTGAGACGTATGCACTGCAAATTAAACAATCATATACTGTGCTGGTTACCAGATAGGTAGGATGTAAGGCTAGATTTAAAGTCTGTGGTATCCCAACAGATAAGTTTGAAAGGTGCACCCCCTGAAGCCTGCTCCACATCAGGTAAGTATCACAATCGGTATAAAGTTGCAGGGAGGCACACTCAGTAATTAATTAATACATTTTCATTTTTCAGCACCTATCAAATGAAAATGTATTAATTAATTACTGAGTGTGCCTCCCTGCAACTTTATACCGATAGATTTAAACCTGCTAATAGAGGTTTCTTGACATAGAGAGAGGAGAATAGAATTCCTGTGGCATTTTTATATAGCGAAGGAAAAAGCAGCAGGCTTTCACAACATAGTAAATGTGGTTAGAAAAGGCGAGGGAGGTGTCAATTATTACCCCTATGCAGCGTGCCGATTGGATAGGGAAAAGGGGGTATTGTCAACAGAGATAGAGAGATAGAACAGGACCAGGTTTAGGTGGGAAAATGATCAGTTCAGTTTTAGGAAGATTTCATTTGAGGTAGCTTTGAGACATCCAGGAGGAGATGAAAAGTGGGCAGTTGGAGACATGTGACTGGATGTCAGGAGTAAGCGTAGGGGTGGACAAGTAGATTTGTGTATCGTCTGTATATAAATGATACTTGAAGCCAAAAGGGCTAATTACATTTCCCAAGGAAATAATGCAGAGGGAGAACAATAAGGGTACAAGAACAGGCTTCTGCGGCACCCCCACATTAAGAGGAACTGGAGAAGAGTTGTTGTTAGCATCAAATACAGAGTAAGTTAGGTTAGAGAGATAGAATAGAAATCAGGATGCCACTTCATTCTGAATGCCTAAAGAGTGAAGTATCTGCATTAGGAGGTAATGATCGACTGTGTCAAAAGCAGAGGTGAGGTCAAGGAGGATAAGAATAAAAAAGTTACCATTTTCCTTTGCAACCTGCAGATCATTCACAAATTTACTCAGGGCCATCTTGGTGGAATGCGCAAGATGGAATCCAGATTGCAAAGTATCCAATAGATTATGAGCATGGAGGTAGTTAGTGATACGGGCAAAGACTAATCATTTTAGCAGGTTGGAGGCTATCGGTAAGAGAGAGACCAGGCAGTAGTTATTTAAACAAGAGGGGTCTAGCAAGGGCTTTTTTAGTATGGGCTTAACATCGACATGCTTAAAGATGGAAGGGAAAATTCCAGATGTAAGTGAGGCATTGAATATGTGGGTGTGTATAGGGGTAAGCACATGATTACAGTGCTTCAGTAATACAGAGGTCATTGGATCAAAAGAACAGGTCGTGAGCAGCCATTATAGAAGCAGCACTTCTGAATGGGTCACAGAAGCAAATGATCCAAGAATAGCTGAAGGAGGAGAGGGCAACCTAATCTGAGAGTCATCCCGAGGAATAGTGATCTGCAGGAGGATGGACTCCACTTTATAATGCACAAAGTTCTAAGGGGAGTGAGGAGTAAGGAGAGGGTCAGCGGGAGATAGGCACAGAAGGGAGTAGAAAATGGAGAACAAGTGGCGTGGGTTAGATTAGTTATTACTCGTATTTTCGAGGGTTATCGAATGTTCGAGGCTATTTTAGAAAATTATCGAAAATGGGCTTGAGCATTCAATATTAATCAAAAATTCGTTCTGGTTTCGGATTTGCAGATCTTCAAGATTTTTCCCAGATCTGGGAATCCAAAAACAACGAAACTGGTGAGTTTCGGCCATCTCTAGTTAGGATGTAGAAAAGTCTGTGTGTACACCTATATATGTATATATACTGTGAGAGTTTGATATTTAGTGGATGTTTTTACTTGTCATGGGGGTTTGGGTAATATTTCAAACTTATAATTATCTTCATTTTCCCCCAAAAGCATAAAAAATACCAACAAAAACTGTGTTCAGGAACCCTGCATTTATGTATGAAAGAATTGTACCATTACTAAAGGTATGTAGATTCCAAAAATATATACAGGGAGATTCAATAAAAGTTCTTATCGTTAAAAGTGGTGCTAAATTTGCACCAACCAATCAGATATTATTTAACATTTGAAAGCTAACATCTGTTTGGTTGGGGCAAAATTAGCACCATTTTTATTGATAAGAACTTTTATTGAATAACCCTGATAGTTTGTGTGTGTGTGTAATATTTAGTTTTTTTCCCCTCTGTAATTGCCTTTGTCCCCTTTGGGGTTAGTTGGCAGCAATATCAGGTTATATGGGAGATGGATACTTATTGGGTGTAGGGGAAAGATTTTACATTTTGAATCGCCTTTGGTCCTTCATTTTTTCAGAAAGTCTTCTAAAAGCATGGCATTCTACAATTATATCTGGAATTCTCAATATATGTAAAAAGATCACTGTTACCTAGCTAAAAGTGTGTAGGTTATAAAAATAAATAGTTGGGGAGGAAAAGCTGTTCAAAATACAGAGCTGCTTTGATTTTTTTTTTCAATGAAATTGCACTTATGTTTTGATCCCTTTCGACTTGGGCACTTCTTGGGCACTGATGTGTCCACCCATGCATATGGCATACTGTTTTATTCAGGAGATATTAGATTGTTTTATATTTGTTGAAAAAGGAAAATATGAGTTAAGTTACAATTTGACAAATATCTCTGTCCAGATATCTGTATTTTGATCAAAACTTACAATGCAGTTTCTAAAACGCTCTCAGTTAAGGGCACATGTTAGTCAATTTGTCTGAAGTGCTTATAAAATTTAATCTGGTATAAAAATCTAGAAAATTATGTTTAGTTGCAGGGGCTCTACTGGAGGGATAAGTAGGGTACCTGCATATGCCTGGTATTTTTGTACTATGGAGAATAAGAATATTTGGAGACAGCAAGATTTTTGTGGGTAAACCTATCTTTTCTACAAATAAAAATTTCTTTGGAAGAAAGTATTACAAAGTTTGTCCTATGAGCAAATTATATTAAATCTAGCATATTATATTGTTATTTCACATTGCATTTACATTGCAAGTAAATGTATTCCATTTTATTTTTCAATTTTAGGGCAGTTATCTTAATGGTGACAGATTATTTTCCAAGCTTGGTATTAAAACAATTTTCTGGTATACAGCATTTACAAAAAAGAAACAATTTGTTGGTCCTTTGTGACAGCAAAAATCTAATGGCTTCAGGATACCAAACTGTCTTTTTATAGATAATTATGTGTACATTTATTGTGTGTTTTTTTATATCTATCATCCATCACATACAAAGACAATAATAACAGTGGTGGTTACTGAAATGCAAAAGATTATGGCAATCAAGGTGAATTTGGGATAAAATATAAACATTAGTACAGATAGAAATTCATTGCCTATATAACCCTTAAACAGCCTGGATGTTTGCACAAATACTGTAGCTATTTTAAGTTCACTGGCACATAGCATTACAAACTATAATTATGTCTTACACTGTATTTAGAAAAACTGCAATAAACTGTAAAATGTTGTGTAATTCACAGCTCATTACACGGCCTATTAATACAGATATCGCTTAAATAGTAAATGTAATATTAATATCTTTCTCTGTATGTGGCAAGTTGTGTACAGTGAGATATGTCACCACCACACTACATAGTGGGCTACAAGTTCAAGTTGCATTTATGGAATGGCCAGGGGGTTCTCCAATTGCTAGGGACAATTGCAGTTGCAAGTGACATAGTATATCTTTAATCACAACCAACCAGTCTCATAGGCAATTTAAGTGAGACCAGAAAGGCCAGTGTTGCAGTAACTTGTTCATAGTAATTACAACCTATGGGTTCTGCCTGGGATTCACTCCATTGCAATCAGCATTTCAGTAGAGGTAAGTCGACCATCAAAAAGTTTGTCATTACTGTTAACGCTTCCAGTGTATAGGTTCTGTCTCAACCCACCAGCAAGTGATTACAATAGACACTCTCAGCCCCACCTCAATGTTCTCCATAAACATATGCATCCTTATTTAGTTACCTTTTTCAGTCCTACTCTATATTGTTTCTGTCCCAGATAAAAGCTAAAAAAAAAGGATTTCAACTCAATTTATTATTTAACTCTATAGGTTCCCATGCATGGCACTGATAAATCCATATGGATTCTACAATTTTTAAGTCCTGTACAGCATCCAATAGATAATAAATGGGTTTTATCAATCACTCACTATAAAGTATGTATGTTTTATATTAGATTAATGTATATGGAAATAATGTTGGGGGTTATTATGTGTCTGCGAGTCCTTTTCAATGTGTAATTAATTATATATGTTAATTATCTGCATCATGTACACCCCATCTAATATCGGCTGCTTTTTACATTCGATATATATTTATTATGTTTTTAATTTCTTTTAACATTCACTTGTATATGTACATTTTGGGGTGTTTTCATTTTCCATATGGGTATAAAGGGAGGTGTGTCACCATGATTTAACATCCTGATGACGGCCCGTTTAGGGTTGAAACGCATCAAGCTTTTACTCTATTAAAATAAAAGTTATATTTTATGATAAAGACCAGTGAGGATTTTGAACAATTCGCGATCACTCAAATTAAATACTACCGTCTCTTGCGTGGTGGTCGCCCTTTTTTTGTTTATACCACCGCTTCGGGGAACCCTTCTCCTCCTCTTCAGTGAGAGTGGGTGGAAACTCCCCGAAAAGGGTGAGTCGGACCAACAACCATTGGGTCATTCCTCTCATTGTGATTGGCCTCACCATCTGAGTGTCCTGACTCACCAGACAAGTCAATGATCAGGCCAAATGGTTGTCTTCTACATTTTTTGCGGTATAAAGGGTTTGTCTGACCCATTAGCCATGATTATACACGTTTATCTTTGGAATCACCCTATACTTTATGTAGTTTATTACGTTTGAACTGAATCAATTCATTTCTATAGTTGTCAGTTTGTTCCTTTAGTTTCTTATACAAATCATTACCAGTGTCCTGTTTCAATACCTCTCCATGTGTGGTCTCAAAACTTTTCATTTCCTCTCTAGTTTTAGTTAACTCCTTACCAAGAAACTCAATGACCAGTAAAACTAAATCAAATGAACATTTGTTCAAAATGTTGCACCAATGAATGCAGAATTCTCTGTCTAGCCTGCCCAGTGTTGGAACATTCCTAACCCTGAAGCCTCGGGGGATTTTCCATCCCCTGTGATAATCAGACAGATAATCAGATAAACTGCATGCAGGTGCAAATCAACGTCTTTTTTCTTATAATGCAATAATTTAAAATACTTTTCCTTAGGTGATCCTCCATCTTCATCCATACAGTCCAATGATTCAGAGCATAAAATCCACTCAGCGTCCTGTTGGGAGTAGGAAAAACCATCCCCTATTTCCTTATCTGTGGGAGTGATAGCCTTCATAATGACAACTTGCAAGGCCAGGTGTACAATAGTCAATCTTTAACAGGTGTGCACATTCATAATTAACAATAGAAACATACGACCTGAAAGCAATCCACTTCAATATGTATCGGCTTCCCCTGGATGTCCGATAGTGACCTCCCATGTTTCATTACTTAAACCCCTGGCACAGTATGTTGATTCTTTTTTGCAACCTGTGGTTACTACTATGAGGTCTTATCTGCGGGATACCGGACATCTACGTGAAATTGTAGACGGTCTTAAGGTCCCAATGGCAGATAAGGTATTGGTGACATGTGATGTTAAGAGCCTTTATACGGTCATTCCCCAGACAGACAGGGTGCAGGCCTGCAGAAGAGCGCTATCTGAGTCACTCCATACCAATCCACCAATTGAATGTTTAATGGAATTTCTGAATTTGATTTTGAGTGAGAATTACTTTAGATTTGAAAAGTTATTCTTTATGCAAGTTCAGGGTCCAATGTGGCCCCATCGTTTGCCAACCTGTATATGAAATATTTTGAAGAAGAGTATATACTACCTCGGTTGGGCTCCAGGACATTGGTTTACAGGAGGTTTATAGACAACCTATTTATTATCTGGGATGGTAAGGAGAGTGACACCCTCCATCTACTTAGTGAGATCAATGCCTTGGATAAACCAATTAAACTGACTGTTACATGCAATGACCAGTACATTGATTTCTTAGATTTAAGGATTTTTAAGAATGGGGAGGAGTTGGGGACCACCCTTTTTAGGAAGGGGACTGATAAAAACAGTTCTACTTGCTTCCAGTTTTCACCCTCTTCCTTACTTAAAGCTATCCCGTATACACAGTACTTAAGGGTGATCCATAATAACACTGACACAGAAATCATGGAGGAACAATTGAAAGAAATGACACAGAGCTTTATACAAAGGGGGTACAGCATCTTAAGGATCAGTTAATGAAAGCCCTGTTGAATATCAGGGAAACGACTCCATGGATGGCCCATGGAGAATTTATAACATTCCCTATTGACTTTGTAAGTTTCAACTGTTAACTGAATGATGTAGTCAGCAAGAATTGGGAATTAGTGAAATCTGATGATACATTACCCTTTAAGGATACAAATGTTCGATGTGCATACAAAAGGGGACGTAATTTGAGAAATCTGTTGGTTAAAATGGACATAAGGCAAGGGGTGCAGTCCGAAAGCATATATTTTGGTACCCCGAAATTGAGATGTTTCCGGTGCCCGAATTGCACCACTTGTAATTTGATGATAACAGGCAAGGACTTTCCGTATCCTCATACGGGCAAACGTGTTCAGATAAGGCACAGATTTACCTGCACCAATATGTTTGTGATCTATTTATTGGCCTGTCCCTGTGGTTTATATTTTATCGGCAAAACGATTACAACACTCAGGGAAAGGATGGTGAATTATAGAAGTGCAATAAGGAATGCCCTGATTAATAAATCATTGAAAGACAATAATAAATTTGGGGATTTGTCCGTAGCACGCCACTACAAAAAAGAGGGCCATCAGCTGTCTTCCCTCAGATGTATGTTTTTTGATCACGTACCAGTTGGGGACCCTCCAGCCATAAGGGAAAAGAAACTAGAGTCCAAATGGATTATTAAATTGCAGATTCTGGCCCCAAGGGGTCTTAACGAGATGGTGACTATGAACTGTTTTTTATAATTGAGGGTGGTCCCCAGTGTTTTATTGTGGAGATCTGTGCAATAATGTGCATTCATTCATATGTTGATCTAATATGTATTTTAATTTTTTGGAATAATATGAGATACTGTCTTTTGAAGCAGTGATTGAATTGTGGATACCATATGTTTCCTTATCATGGTACTTGTGGTGCTGATTTGTTTTTATATTGTTTTTAAATAGTTTTTATTGATTTTTGTATATATATATCGGTGTCCTGTGCCCTATTCGCACAGTTGGTGCTTCAGCTGTTTATAATCTGACAGCTGTCAGTTTGTGGTCCGCAGTGGGCAATGATACAGGAAGAGGTCTGTGAGCTGGTTGGTTGGATGACCCCACATGACTTGGGTGTGTGCATGACACACCTCAGAACTTTTTACCTCATCAGCTGAGACCACACGGACGCGCTGCTTTGGGGCTGGGTATTAATTCCCAGCTTGCACGCTTAGTTGGATGGAGGCTGAACGAGACTGATGGGAATTGGGATAGCAGGTACTCGCACTTTGGTGTAGACACTTGGTGTAATTAGTTAGTGGGCGTGATTTGGGTATATAGGGATCGTAGCTATTTGATTATTTAGTCCTGATGACAGCCCAGACCAGGCTGAAAAGTGTAGACCTTATGGGATAATAAAGATTGGAGATGTTTATATATTAAACAGCTATAATGGGTAGGATCCTGCACACCTAAACTCGTAACAAAGTCAATAATCTCTCAGTGCTGGGTGCTCCAAGCCCTGTAGCCAACAGAAGATACAAATATCAATAAAATATGCTGGACACACCAGTCTTAGTGATGTAAATCATCCTTTAATAGTGATGTTTCGGAGCCTGTGCGGTTCCTTCTTCAGACCAAACAAAACTGAAAAATACAAGTGCATAGTGCTATATATAGAGTTTCACACAGTATAAGATGGCCCCCTAGAGGTCAAAGTTAAAATTGCATGGTATAAAGTGCCAGGTATAAAGTGCATAATAAGTGTCAAGTGCTCCATATGATATAAATATGGTGTGACATATGGTGTAAAATATATCCATAATAAAATCTAAAATATAAAATGCATAGCTGTAAATACCATGTGTCTATTAATATATACTATAATATAGATGATTGAAGTAAAATTCTAAAACAATGTATGATATTAAGCGATGGTAATGGTTTGACAAGATATCCAAGTGTCATATATATGAATATCGGAAGATAAATAAATAGTCAAAGTACATATAAATATAATTACATCTAACCTCCATACCACAACAGATGTCATAAAAAATACTATATAAAGAAAGATATCTAATAAAAAGATGTCGAAAAAGAGAGAGGGACTGGTACAGCATATAAATCAACCTGATAGAATTATCGTTTTGGTAAAAAACATGTGAGTCCTAAGTTCATGTTAAGGCCTTTGGGTTGTACTGCATCTAATTTGTATATCCACATGGCTTCTCTGCGTAGCAGACTGTTGTTTCTGTCACCACCCCTACTGGCCATGGGTACATGATCAATAACCATGGCTTTAAGGTCGGACACTTGATGTTTCATAGTACAGAAATGTGCGGCTACTGGAGGTATTTCTCCTTTTGGGATATTCTCATTATTAAATTTGTTAAGAGCTATCCTGATATCGCTCTTGTGTTGTTGAAGTCTACGCTTAAAAGGGCCTATAGTTTTCCCTACATAAATAAGGGAACATGGGCATTTAAGCATATATACACAGTATTCCGTATTGCAATTGTAATATCCTTGTATATCAATTTTTTTACCGGAATATGGATGGTGAAAGTTATTGCCAGTTATCATGGAATTACAGATGTTAAGTTGTAACATTTGAAGCAACCTGTTTTGTGTGAGAACATAAATGATTTTTGTTTATATTTAAAGGATGGATCAGCTTGTATGAGGGAGTTGTATAAAGATTTGCCTTTCTTATATACCATTAATGGTTTAAGTCTGGTGTTTCGATCCAGAGTGTTATCAGCTTCTATGATGGGCCAATATTTATTCATATTGTGCTTGATGTGGTCAGAACTGGTATTGTAACTTTGGACAAAGGGTACCCCCTTGTCTCTAGTTACTTTAGGGGACATATTATCCTCTTCTATTCTTGCCCTTTCCAGATTATGGGATTGATGTCCCCTTACCTTGAATTTGTTCATCATCCGATCAAGCTGTAATGCCCTATCCTCATCATTGGAGCAAATCCTATTTACCCTCATGAATTGAGATTTCGGTAATCCCAGTAAAGTATGTTTGGGATGGAAGCTTTTTCCATGAAGTAACGAGTTGCGATCTGTGGATTTAGAGTAAATAGATGTACAAATCCCTAGTGCAGTGACATTCACTTGTACGTCCAGATATTGTGCCTGTGTTAGAGAAAAAAAAGCATTATAAACAATTTTATCATCCAAAGAATTACAGTACTGGATACATTTTTGTGCCTGTGATAAATTACCCTGCCAAATAATGAACAAATCATCTATGTATCGCCATAGTCTCACACAGTATTTTTTAAACAGTTCATTATTACAGATACATTTTTCTTCTAGAAATATACAAGTTCGCGTATGAAGGAGCTGCGGGACTGCCCATAGCAGTCCCTACCTGCTGTATGAAGTAATTATTATATAGGATGAATCGCATAC
Source organism: Hymenochirus boettgeri (assembly GCA_019447015.1). Classification (NCBI taxonomy): domain Eukaryota; kingdom Metazoa; phylum Chordata; class Amphibia; order Anura; family Pipidae; genus Hymenochirus; species Hymenochirus boettgeri. The sequence goes on from CM033475.1 coordinate 159,989,409, forward strand.
AGTCTATGAGAAAAATACTAGGAAGATCTCTGTCCTGTCTGGATGTTAAAAAATGTTCAATGGCATTCAATCCTTTGGGATGGTCAATGTTGGTATAAAGTGAGGAAATGTCTGCTGTAATGATAGTCCAGTTTTTGTCCCACTCTCCAACTGTCTGTAGTTTTAACAAGAAATCTGATGTGTCTTTGATGTATGAAGGTAGATTATGTACTAAAGGCTTTTGATGAAAGTCTACAAATTGAGATAGAGGACTGGTAACCGAACCTATAGCCGATACGATCGGTCTGAAGGGCGGATTATGTGTATTTTTATGAATTTTGGGTAAACCATACATTACAGGTTTACGTGGGTGTTCTTCTAGAATATATTCATAAGTATTTTCATCAATCCAGTTGGCAGCCAGTACTGTTTGTAACAAGGTTTTGAGTTGTGATATAATCCCCCATGTTGTATCTTGGTCTATACACATATATGCTCCTGATGATGATTAGTGTTCTCTCATACCATTGCTGTAAAAGGTTTAATCCATTATAACTATGGACCCACCTTTATCGGCGGGTTTTATGATAATCGAGGGGTCTAGTTGTAAAGATTTCAAAGCCTGTTTCTCAGCTTTAGTGAGGTTGGACTGTATTTTTTGCCGGTATGTTGATTACAGTTCATCCTCATCAATTGTATAAATTGATCTATACCTCGAAAAGACCCTTTTATATATTAAAGACCCGATGAGTGCTATCAGGTCGTATGTTTCAATTATATATATATATACTTCCCAACTTCTGCTTTAACGCATATCACATCAGCTACCCCTTTAAGGTGTATCACACCACCTTCCCCTTTAAGGCATATCACACCAACTTCCCCTTTAACGCGTATCACACCAAATTTCCCTTTAACTCATATTGCATCAACTACCCCTTTAACATGTACCATACCAACTTTCCCTTTAACATGTATCACACCAACCTACCCTTTAAGCCATATCACACCAACTCTCCCTTTTAGCGCGTATCGCATCAACTTCCCCTTTAGCGCGTATGGCATCAACTCCCTCTTTAGCACATATCGCATCAACTTCCCCTTTAGAGTGCATCACATCAACTTCCCCTTTTAATACGTATTGCATCAACTTCACCTTTAGTGTGAATCACACCAACTCCCTCTTTAGCATGTATCGCATCAACATCCCCTTTAGCGCATATCGCATCAACTTCCCCTTTAGCGCGTATCACGTCAACTTCCTCTTAAGCACATATCGCATCAACTTCCCCTTTAGAGTGAATCTCATCAACTTCCCCTTTTGATACGTATTGCAGCAACTGTCCCTTTAGCGCGAATCACATTAACTCCCACTTTAGCTCATATCGCATCAACATCCCCTTTAGCGCATATCTCATCAACTCCCCCTTTAACAATGGGTTAAGTCATGTCACATTAATTTATTTTTTACTGCAATCGATGATTATTGACACACAATATCCCCCAGAAAAAACTATTTGTTTGCAAAAATGACACCTGGAAAAAAAAAGTGAATGAAAAGACTGTATGTGGCCTTTAATGCTGGGGTTTCGGTAGTTTGTGGGAAAAGAGACACAAGGTGTGAAGTAAAATTAACCCCTTAATGTGTGCACGGAACTCACAGGCATTACCATTTAAGGCTCAAGCAGAAGAAAGCAGAGGAGGGGTGGAGCTTAACATTCAGCAAACCAGAAACAAGATGTCAGCAACTTTCAAGGCATAAACGTAGGCTCTGGAGGGGCATAGTTAAAAAACATGGCAACAGTATTTTTAAAGATGCAGCTTCCAAATGAACATAACTTGATTTTACAGTGCACTTATCCTTTAAATAAAACTGCACATTTCCTTAGCTGCCTTCTCTAAACTCTAAAAAATCTCCATTGGTAACTGCCTGCCCAACCCCCAGTATAAGAGACTTATCTTGGTTTGGTCAGTTTACCTCCCAATCTTGACTCCGAGCAACCACACGTGTGAGGAGGTGACCGAGTGTGTGGTCACATGACATTGCTACATCACATGCTGCTCCTCATAATTGACAGCTCTATCCTCCTATCATAGCAACAAAATGAAGCAAAGCATTGTACTGTCCTGAACAATCTGTGATATTTAGGTATGCAATTAACTTGATTCACCACCAGAAGGCAGCACATAGGTTAATTAACTTTAAAAATGTCGGAAAAAGTGGGTACAGAGGCATTTTTAAAAGTTGTAAAAATTGTAAAGTAGCCTATGCTTTTCCCCAGGATCTTATACATAAGTGTACCAAGTCTCATGAAAATTGTCCGAGCTGTTGGAACATACATGCATACATACATACATACATACATACATACATTGACTTTTATATATATAGATGTATATAATTATGAGAATTTATTTATAGAATACCTTGAAATTTTAGTTAACTTTAAACAGTTTATTTTCCAGCGCCTCCTTTAGTTATTTCAAGCAATTTATAGCTCAGATTTATGGAAAAACATTATTGATCATTAGAGGGTATCTTCAATCATAAATACAGTAAGACTTTTTGAGCATAATTGAAGAACGGGAGACGTGTTTATACCTCCTGTTCTTCAATTAAACAGGAGCAGGTATTAGCTCTGTGTTTCCTGTCTGCTCCTGATTGTTTGATTGAAGAATGGGAGGTAAGAGAGCTCCTTTGCCTCCCCTTTTCCAATTAAACTTAATTTGGAAAAAATTTGCTTTAAAAACCGAGCAAATGTTAATACCTGTTATAAACTTTATAAAGATTTTAAAAAGCTGCTGACTAGCAATTAAGGCAATATTAATATGCCACAGAGAATGACAAAATCAGCAGGTTAAAATTATGTAAGAAGCTTCTTCACATTTCTCCTAGCTACAGAATATCTCTTAAATGACAGCGTAATTTTTATTCTAATATGAATATGAAAGTTCCATGACCAAAATTATTATATTCATTTTAGAATGAGTCACAGCTACTTCAAGAAATCTTGCCTTGATTTTGTGCATTAAAGATTCTATGATGCCAAATTGTTATCTACTGTAATATCATACATGATTGAATGTACCCCTTATATTATATAATAAAATTATAAAAAATTAATGTAATAAATATTGAATGCGGTTTTTATTTATTTATTTGTTTAATTTGCCACAGATATCCATAGATATCTGTGGTAGAAAAAGATGTCAAGAAACTGAATAGGAAGACAGCTGGTGATTGCGGCAAATGTATGATAAAATGTTTTCTTGTCATTGTTTTCAGCATATTAGCATTCTATTCATACTTTTACTGACACACCTTATAGCTTTTAATCTGTGTAACAGAGAACAAAACCCAAAATACAAAGGAAGCTCCACAAATTATATAATTGTCACTTAGTAAAACCATTTGTCTCTCTCATCTGAATTCAGGTTCTTAGTGTAGAAATGATTTATAGAATATTTCAGGTTACTGGTTCTCTGTGATGTCGCTGCTGCATTCTTGTGTTGCCTCTTCCTGGCGGTCATGGGTGCAAAACTCCTTCTGCAAATGCTAACTAAGTTATCTCCAGAGTCACCACCTGCCCTGCCAATCATCAGAGACAGCAGTGAATATGATTAGCTGATTAACTGCTCAAGCAGCCTGTTAACCCTTTACATTTGTGACCATATCTGCAAGAGTATGTGTCCTTTTGTGTTTTTATTTCTGCACTATACCATTTACAGAAGTGTTTGTATTCATGCAAAATATATTTAGATGTGTGATGGAAGCTGCATTCATTACAGTGTAGCCATACATCATGTATTTAAGAAACACTTAAAAAAAACACCAGCAGCTCTGAACTACATTGTTTGTAATCATACAGCATAAACAAAAATTATTCTTACCCTCCAACATTTCCTTTGTACATTTTCCCTTTAAGGTATGTAATATTGCTGCGGTTGACTGGCAGAGACCTTTGCACTGCAACACTGCAACTAAGAATTTGGGCACAAGAGTGGAAAAAGAAGCGCAGATTAGTGGAATCTTCCAGGCTGAGAAGATTGCTGAAGCAAGTGCTTTCTTACTCAAAAAACCATATAGATAATCAGGTAGAGGGATAATTTGGGAGATAAGGTTAAATTGATAAGTAAAACACACCATTAACATGACCCTTGTGCTCATGCCCCAGGCCATTTGCAAAGTGCATATCACGGTATATTAAATAAACCTACATGTGAAGTCAACTTACTGCGTCTCAAGGTTGGTCTGGGTACGGCTGCCCCAGACCCGCCGCTTGGATTTAGTTACAGAAAAACCAGATAGCAGCACACTTCTCCAGATACAAACAGACGCTAAATGGTCATGGCTGGTAACAACAAACAAGCTTTATTACAATATCATCTCTACACACTAGCAAAAGGCAGACATTGCCTGTTCATTGCGTTAAGTTCTTTATCGCAGCGAAAAGAGAAAATGGCAGTCTAGGTTACCGTAAACAGTCGATCGTATTACAGTATATCGAAATGGCATTTGCGGCAGTAAGTGTTTTTCACCAACGGTTATCGCCACTTTATATCCATTTCTGTGGACAACTCCCCCATTTACCCTATTCAGTCGGTACATTGCTTAGGGGTTATTACTGATTCTGCTCTCTCCTTTTCTAATCACATTAACTATGTTGCTAAAACCTGTGGCTTTTTTCTTCGTAACATTGAGAAGATCTGCAGATTCTCTTCCAACTACTGCTATGCTCATCCATCCTATGGATTATTGTAACCTTCTGCTTTCTGGTCTTTCTGCTTCTCATCTTTCTTTTCTTCAGTCCATACTTAACTCTGCCGCACTTATTGTCTCACTCTCTAACAATCGGGATATTAAATCTACTCTCTGCCGCACATCTATCTGGCTCCCCATTAAACAAGGCATTATATACAAAATCCTTCTCTTAACATTTAAATCCCTTCATTCTTCTGCTCCTTGTTATGTTTCTTCTCTTGTGTCCCCATATGTCCCTGCCCTTACCCTCCGCTCATCACAGAACCATCTCTTATATAGACCCCCCACTCACACTGCTTTCTCTTGCCTTAAACCTTTTTCTCTTTTGGCTCCCTTCCTCTGGAATTCTATTCCCCTCTCTCTACATCAAGAAACCTCAATAAACAAGTTTATATCTAATCTGTCAAGCTATCTCTCTGAGCACTGCACAACATAGTTGTTATTAATTTAGCACTTCCGCCCTTTCCTATGTATCTGTATGTTACCCACCTAAGTATATTGTAAGCTCTAAGGGGCAGGGACCTCTTTCCTCATGTTACATGTTTTAAGCCCTTGTATATTTAGTGATGCTCATACTTTATATATGTATGTATTTATTTACTGTCCCCCTTGTACGACTTTTTGTATTATATAATTATATAATGTACAGCGCTATATAAATAAACATATACATACATACATAAATATGGCCCATAATAATAATAATAACGACAGCTATAAATAAATAAATAAAAGGGTGGCAGTTAGTACATGATACATACGTTATACATATTATATACCTGTAAGAGTTAATCATCTTAAGCCCCTTTACCACTTTAGTATAAATATATATATATACCATGTTAGAATATGGATTATACATATTAATCATGTGTCTTAATTGTGTGCACTTTGGGGTTGTTCTATGTTGGGTGGAGCTTGTTTCACTGTGGGAGGCTACAAATTGCCTTGATTGTTATAGTATTATTACATCCTGATGACGGCCCGTTTGTTGGGCGGAAACACGTAGATGTAAAGTAATACCAATAAAGAAAGTGTTTTAAACTACTAAGACAAGTCCCGAGAGTGCTGTCTTCCTCTTCATCCGTGTATATTTGGACTTATTGTAACATAGTAACATAGTAACATAGTAACATAGTAACATAGTAATTAAGGTTGAATAAAGACATTCGTCCATCAAGTCCAACCTATCTTTTTTTTTTATTTTTTTTTTAACCCTACCTAACAGTTGATCCAGAGGAAGGCAAAAAACCCCAGCTAAAAAAGGGGGGAAAAAATTCCTTCCTGACTCCAATCGGCAATCGGAAAGTATCCCTGGATCAACCAGATCTATATGCATTAATACCAGTAATTCTCAATATTTTTTAGTTTTAGAAACTTATCCAGGCCTTTTTTAAAGTTATTCAATGAACTTGCCATTACCACCTCCGCTGGAAGACAGTTCCACAGTTTCACCGTTCTCACTGTAAAGAAACCTTTCCTAACTTGAAGATGAAACTTCTTTTCTTCCAACCTTAAAGGATGTCCACGAGTCCTCTGATATGACCTATTAGTGAACAATGCACCAGAGAGTTCACTGTATGGGCCATTAATATATTTGTATAAGGTTATCATGTCCCCACGCAACCGCCGCTTCTCCAATGTAAACAGCCCTAACTTGTCTAATCTGCCTGCATATTCAAGCCCTTCCATTCCCCTTATTAATTTAGTTGCCCTTCTCTGAACTGCCTCAATTTCCAAGATGTCCCTTTTGTATATGGGATTCCAAAACTGCACCGCATATTCCAAATGTGGCCTTACCAGTGCCTTGTAAAGAGGGAGAATAATATTTTTCTCTCTTGATTCCATTCCCCTCTTTATACAAGACAATATCTTGCTAGCTCTAGCTGTTGCTACCTGGCATTGTTTGCTACAGCTAAGTCTGTTATCTACCAGAACCCCCAAATCTTTTTCCATTTCAGATGCACTTAACACAGAGTTATTTATGGTGTAGGTGGCACAGGGATTATTAAATCCCAAATGTGCACCTGGGCAGATAAATTTGTAATATGTGACGCAGCTGTGGACATCACGGATGGGTGAGGTTTTGGAAGGTTTAAGTAACAATCGGGAGAGTCTCTGGAAAAGATAATATAGCGGTTGGGGCTGGGGGAACTAGCCCTACTATATATAAAAAAATTGAAAAAGGGGTGGACATGCCCTTTAAACAAAACAAGTTTCTAAATGCGGAACATGACCCTTACAAGGATAAGCGTGTATATGGATGGTTGGTGGGAGAGATGGGATCTAGACAGCATAGACGCCCCCCATACAGATATATGAGGAAACCCAGGGACACCATAGATACATCGGGTGATTCTGGAAACACAGACAGTGACAATCCTCCAAATGATGGTTCGATCAGAGATGGAGTAAGATCTTCTTTTTCCAGGGTTACCATCCGGTCCGGGGGGCTACCAGAAAAGAGAGTATACCAGACGGGGGGGCACAAGAGGCAGGGGTCGACCCCCACAGGACCACAAGAGACTATAGTCTACAACTTGAGCAAGCATTGTCTAACTGCAGCTGAGTCCGAATTACTCCAAAAGGGGTTTGTCTTTTGTCCCCACAGTAAACTTTGATGGTTTTGACTTTGAGCTTGATTTATTCAGGTTTCAACGGTCATTAAAGGTCAAATACTTTTTTAAGGACCAAACTAATTGCAATGTTGACAAAGCTGATGTTTGTTCTTTAGATTTTTTTAGACCCAGAAGCACCTTTGACCTCCCCAACACACCTGCCTCGATCAGGATCTTCCAGAAGATGGTAAAGCCTTATCCTGTGGGATGGACAGAAAATATGATAATATCTCCATGGCTGAATGACAAGCTATAGTTACCCTAAGATCTGATAGTAATCTTATTATCAGAGCGTCTGACAAGAGTGGGTCGATCATGCTTATGGACCGTGAGTATTATGAACATGTCTTAATGGCGTGAGAGGCTACAAATTGCCTAGATTTTTATAGTATTATTACATCCTGAATAACGGGCAATTTTTGGGGGTGGAAATGGGTAGATGTAAAGTAATACCAATAAAGAAAGTGTTTTAAACTACTAAGTCCCGAGAGTGCTGGCTTCATCTGTGTGCGTATATATATATATATATATATATATATATATATATATATATATATACAGTAATAATGGGTGCACTCAAGGGTCCTTTTCACGGTTTATTAGTGCATCAAAAAAGTGCAAACAATTGTGCAATCAGCAACGTTTCGGTCTGGTTCTGAGACCTTTATCGAGCTAAAATAACCATCACACTCTTTGAACTATATAATTTAAGACGCTCCCTAATTAACTGACATCATAATGGGTGGACCTTCATCTGTGTGCAAACAATTCTATTAATGATGTGCAAATCAAATATTAAATATCTAAAAACAAATTTTTGACCATATTCATAAAAAGTGTTTAAAAAAAAGTGCACATGCTAAAGTGCAAATATAAAGTGCTTAACATTTTAAAGAATATAAAACAATATAAAAGAAGAGGGCCTAGCTGAATCTAGAGCTGACATGCTATAATTAATATGCTACCATCCAAAAATATAAAGTTACCAATCCTCTACAATAAAAACTTTTATATCAGGAAAACTAACAGATTTTTAAGTTAATATCTATCTTTTAGAAAACATTTCAGTGAATATTGTTCATTAAGGCCATTAGGATGAATAGTTCCAAATCTTTTTATCCAATAGATTTCTTTTTGTAGAAGTAATTTTGATTCTATCTCCACCTCTAGGTGGCATAGGTACGTGGTCTATCGTCATGAATTTAAAAGTACTGAAATTGTGTCCTTCTTGTAAAAAATGTTTCGCTACTGGTTTATTTGTTTTTTTTATCCCTAAAGGCAGTTTTTATGGCCGATCGATGGCCGTCAATCCTTAGTCTCACAGTTAATTCTGTTTTGCCTATATAGTAAAGGACACATGGTGTAACGCTGCCCTACCTCAGTTGGAACAGAGTACAGGGAAGACTCCCGTTTAGTCGGATGAAGGAGGAAGCAATGGAGACTGTGACAATGAAACTGGATACTGGAACAATGGAGACTGTGACAATGAAGCTGGATATTGGAACAATGGAGACTGTGACAATGGAGCTGGATGCTGGAACAATGGAGACCGTAACAATGGAGCTGGATGCTGGAACAATGGAGACTGTGACAATGGAGCTGGATGCTGGAACAATGGAGACCGTAACAATGGAGCTGGATGCTGGAACAATGGAGACCGTAACAATGGAGCTGGATGCTGGAACAATGGAGACTGTGACAATGGAGCTGGATGCTGGAACAATGGAACCATAACAATGGAGCTGGATGCTGGAACAATGGAGACTGTGACAATGGAGCTGGATGCTGGAACAATGGAGACTGTAACAGCAATACCAACTGCAAGAACTCTAGACGCCAAAACAATTGACAAGTGGGCATCTAGGGAAGGGAGGATAAACTATTTCAAACTTCGCGCTGTCCAGCGCACCTGCGTGGTGACATCATGACGGCGCTCGCGCAAGACGCGCAGGCGTCAGCGTCACTGGGACCATAGCACCGCCTAGCGGATTGTCCCGGAGCGGACGCACAGGTAAGTACCTTACAAATGGGCATTGTATCATGTAAATGACAATGATAGACATTATGACATGAGTGGCACCCTAATTTACGGTTAGGTAGCCAAGTAGTGGTACCCGTGTAACAATCCCTTGCATCAGCTTTCACAAGTCAATAACGTAGGTTTTTACCCCTTACGAATCCCACTGTAGGTTCTTCAGGTAACACTTTTTTCAAATTGGAGTCAGACAATTACATTTTCCAATTCTTTTTGATGTTCTGATGTACCGTGTGTCCTAGGTTATTAAAATTAATGCTGCACAAAAAGTGTGTGGTTCCTTTAGCAGTCATCATTTGTATATTGTCCTGTTTGGAGTTTTTTTTTCTTTTGCTTTAATTAAGGCTTGGTCAAGTATTTTGTTGGGATAACCTCTTACTTGAAATTTTTGTCTCATTTCTGAGATTCTTATTTTTTGATTTTGTTGCCTGCAAAATTGCGAAATGGGTAAAGAATTTTAAATTACAGGATGGTGACTAGAATAATGTAATAGTGTGTTTCTATCTGTCTCCTTGGTATGTAAGGTGTATCCCAATTTAATGCTTTGTGCCTTAATCAGAAGATCCAGATAGTCCATTTTTTCTTTACTTTTTTTGTAGGTGAACCGTATAGGAGGTTCAGTGAACTGTATAGGAGATTCGATGCTGTTCAAACCTTTCACAAACTCATCCAATGTCTCCTCTGTACCATGTCATATTAGGAACAAAACATCAATAATTCTAAGATACAATAACAATTTGTCACCAAACCTGGACAAAATATGCTTATTTTCATAATCACACATATACAAATTGGCATAGGATGGCGCATGGAATTATATATTATAAGGCTCATGTAATATATTATATATATATATTATATATATAAATCTAGAATTTCCAGTGTTGCCGATCGGCACTCCCTTCTCTGTGAACTGCCCGGGGCCGTCCAATTAATATATAAATATCGTTGCACTTGAGGACGCACTCGCAGGACTTGCTACAAACAATTTCTTTATTCGGTTAACATGTTTCTGTCTGTTCCGTCTGATGAGCTATGCAGCGCAGAAACATGTGGGTAACCGAATAAAGAAATTGTTTGTAGCAAGTCCTGCGAGTGCGTCCTCAAGTGCAACGATATTTATATATAAATATATATGTATATTTCCATGTAATTCCAGTGGGAATCAGTAGATATTGGGCAACATAAATAAAACCAAAATCCATAAAAAAACATTAGTCGGAAATAAAGTTTCTTTTTGCTATTTTACATCTTGTTTTTTTCATGAAATGTATAAAGCAATTTTATAGATGTGGGCATTTTAACAAAATATATGAGCAGTGTTTACAATCTTTGTACATTTGGATTTTTGCTTTTTTTCTGAACTCATTTGAAATTGTATTTCCCTTACTGCTGATCTTAAAATTGTTTTTGTCTTGCAGGTGAAGTTGCAGTGAAACTATATTAATTGAAAGAAAATAAAGTAGCAGTTTTGTTAATAAATGGACACTGTTATGGGTTAGGCTTAGCAGAGCAGGAAAATGTAGTTTTAGTGCTTTGATTTAGTTTTTTTTAGGAGTTGCTGGTAGGCATTTAATGATTCCTGGTACTAAACATCATCCACGCAGAGGAAAACAAACAAACTGGTCAAATTTTTTGCTTTATTCCTGTTCATACAGTGCAGATTGTAAAAATGTTTTCTTCCTTTCTCTAAAATCCAGCAGGAAGTAAAAAGGGCAGATAAAAACAAACATTGTACGGTTTGTTAAATTTGGCTCAAATTGAATAGTTTACACCTTTTAAGCTCATCTCATATAAAAGTTGTTAAAAAGCAAAACTGATGCTGTTAACCTTAAAGTACCTGAAGAGTTTTTTAATAAAAGTTTTATTTCATCTGGCACAAGCAGCACATCAACTGTAAACTTTCTAACACTGGATTTACACTGCAGTAAAATCAAATTAAACTTTTTTTCTTCTAATGAAATCTAGTGTGTTTCTAGGCATTAGGTTTCCTATTGCAAACCATAAATCCCCATAAGTGACAATTGGAAAGATTATTACAAACTATTAAAACAATTTTTTTGTTTAGTTTGTGCACAGTTATTGTTCACAGATAATGCAACATGTGGATAATTCATTATTGACTAATCGATATATTTTGCTTGAACAAGTATAGGAGTTAAATATTTTAGGAAACAAAAGGATTGGTTGTATACCCAGGCACAGGGCTTGCATCGGGGGAGGGGGGAGGCAATACTCCTGTATGGGGCCCGGACTTGCCAGGGGCCCTTAGAGTGAGGGGAATTTTCCCCCATAATACTGCATTCAGCCACTAGGCACACAACACAGGAGCTTAGTTTTTAGATGGAGAAAAGGATGTGCTTCCTGGATTGTGTCTGCTGCATGGCCCCATGACTCAGTAAGTGGCTTTACTTTCTATGGGGTTCCACCCCATGCCTGAACTTGGAGCTCTTTTGTACTGTGATCCTCCATAGCAGAGCAGGAGTAGGGAATAACTGTAAGTTATACTGAATCCATTTCTGCTTGTGAGAGTCTGTGTGTGAGTGTGTGTGTAGGGGGTGGTTGCTGAGTACAGTTACTGGGTAACGAACTGGAGGGCTGACTAATAGTGTGTAATAAACTTACACACACATGCTCTTAAACATACTGACAGTGACTGCTAAATTTTCCCTTGGGGGATGCTGGTGCCAATACCTTTAAAGCAATGATGGCTATTAAAAAACTGTTAGCATTCTCCTGGCAAGACATTCTGGGAGTTGCACTTTCCAAAACATCTGGAGTTCCAAGGTTTGGTTGCAGCAGACCCCTAAGAGTTAAGACCCCTAAAAGTTAAGCAATCACTGTTAGTGTGTCTAAGCATGTGTGTGTGTTAAGTTTATTACCCACTATTAGTCAGCCCTCCAGTTAGTTATCCAATGTTACTCAGCCCTCTACTTTTTTTACACAATCAAGTAAGCCCTCCAATTCATTAGCTCATGTATTCAGCCCTCCAGTTTATTAGCCAGTGTTAGTCAGCCCTACAGTTTATTAGCCAGTGTTGTCAGCCCTTCAGTTCATTAGACAGTGTTGTCAGCCCTTCAGTTTATTAGACAGTGTTGGTCAGCCCTCCAGTTCATTAGACAGTGTTGTCAGCCCTCCAGTTCATTGCCCAGTGTAGTCAGCCCTCCATTTCATTAGCCAGTGTTGTCAGCCCTTCAGTTCATTAGACAGTGTTGTCAGCCCTCCAGGTCATTAGCCAGCGTAGTCAGCCCTTCAATTCATTAGCCAGTATAGTCAGTCCTCCAGTTTATTAGCCAGTGTTGTCAGCCCTCCGGTTTATTGCCCAGTGTAGTCAGCCCCCCAGGTTATTAGCCAGTATAGTCAGCCCTCCAGTTCATTAGCCAGTGTAGTCAGCCCTCTAGTCCATTAGCCAGTATTAGTCAGCCCCCAAGATCATAAGAGTGTTGTCAGCCCTCCAGTTCATTAGCCAGTGTAGTCAGCTCTCCAGCTCATTAGCCAGTGTTAGTCATCCCTCCAGTTCATTAGAGTGTTAGTCAGCCTTCCCTGTTCATTAGCCAGTGTTAGTCAACCCTCCAGTTCAATAGCCAGTGGTAGTCCATCCTTTAGTTCATTAGCCAGTGTTGTCAGCCCTCCACTTCATTAGTCAGTGTTAGTAACCCCTTGCAGTTCAATAGCCAGTGTTGTCAGCCCTCCATTCATAGCCAGTGTTGTCAGCCCTCCAGTACATTACCCAGCGTAACCAGCCCTTCCATTCTTAGCCAGTATAGGCAAGCCCTCCATCCACAGCCCGTGTTAGTCAGCCCTCCAGTTCATTAGACAGTGTTAGTTAGCCCCCATTCATTAGCCAGTGTTAGCCCTTCAGTTCAATAGCCAGTGTTAGTCTGTCGTCCAGTTCATTAGCCAGTGTTGTCAGCCATCCACTTAATTAGCCAGCATTGTCAGCCCTCCAGTTCATTAGCCAGTTTTGTCATCCCTCCAGGTCATTACCCATTATAGTCAGCCCTCCAGTTCATTAGCCAGTGTTGTCAGCCCTCCACTTCATTAGTCAGTGTTAGTAACCCCTTGCAGTTCAATAGCCAGTGTTGTCAGCCCTCCAATTCATTAGCCAGTGTTGTCAGCCCTCCAGTACATTACCCAGCGTAACCAGCCCTCCATTTCTTTAGCCAGTATAGGCAGCCCTCCAGTCCATAAGCCCGTGTTAGTCAGCCCTCCAGTTCATTAGACAGTGTTAGTTAGCCCTCATTCATTTGCCAGTGTTAGCCCTCCAGTTCAATAGCCAGTATTAGTCTGTCCTCCAGTTCATTAGCCAGTGTTGTCAGCCCTCCACTTCATTAGCCAGTGTTAGGAACCCTTTGCAGTTAATTAGCCAGTGTTGTCTGCCCTCCTGTTCATTAGCCAGTTTTGTCAGCCCTCCAGTTCATTACCCAGTATAGTCAGCCCTCCAGTTCATTACCCAGTGTTAGTCAGCCCTCCAGTTCATTAGACAGTGTTAGTTACCCCCATTCATTAGCCAGTATTATCCCTCCAGTTCATTAGCTACTGTTAGTCCTTCCTCCAGTTTATTAGCCAGTGTTGTCAGCCCTCCACTTCATTATCCAGTGTAAGTAACCCCTTGTAGTTCTTTAGCCAGTGTTGTCAGCCCTCCAGTTCATTAGCCAATGTTGTCAGCCCTCCAGTTCATGACCCAGTGTAGTCAGCCTTCCAGTTCTTTAGCCATTATAGGCAGCCCTCCAGTTCATTAGACGGAGTTAGTCAGCCCTCAAGTTAATTAGACAGTGTTGTCAGCCCTCCACTTTATTAGTCTATTACTGTAATCTTAAAAGATAGTTAAAGGAATGGTGGTTGCCAGCCCTCTAGTTAATTATCCATTGTTTGCCCCCATCCAGTTCTTTAGCCAGGATAATCAGCCCTCCAGTTCAATTTTTAGCTTGGTCAGTCCTCCAGTTCATTAGACACTGTTGTCAGCCCTCCTGTTCATTAGACAGTGTTGTCAGCCCTCCACTTTATTAGTCTGTTACTGTAATCTTAAAGGATAGGTAAAGGAACGGTGGTAAAGGAGCTATGTCTTATCTCCCATTTTTCAATTAATGCAGTGGAGACTCATGCGGGAATGGCAGTCAGTAATTGTCCCTGATGTCATTGTCATGGCCGAGACTGACTGCCTTACCCGGAAGTGCCAGAGAGCTGCAGTGGTGGATAAAGGAGCTTGTAAGTAGATTATCTCTTACTGGGAGCTAAATTATTATCTTTTAACAAAACGGAAACTAGGTTATCAGGGCTTCTGCCTAATATATTGATTTTTTTTTTTACAAGGGGTGAACATGCCCTTTAATGATGCTGGATTTTCTTTTTGTGGATCTCTTTTCACTTTTGTTTTTCTATGTATTTTCTTAGACTTCTCTCTTTCAATATATATTTTTGGACACCAGGGGGTATCACCCATATTCTGGTATGTTATATCAGTGTTCTCAGTGCTGGCAAAATTTCACACTTTTGTTGCATTAAGTGCAAGAAGGCATATGTCCATGATTTTGCCCTAAACCCATTAATCACTTCCCATTTACAACTGTGCTGCTATACCTTAGACATTACACAGCAAAGAAGAGTGCTAAAAACCTGCCTCCTAGAGGGCCCAGGGCCCTGGTTAACATAATTTGTAATTGGCTGGTGGGAATGTCTGAATGTCTGTTACAACCTCTCTCCTCCTCCTTTGCCAGTCAAACAAACTTGAAATATCCTGATGCTAGGATACAGCCTACATAATCAAGCGGATCAAGGGTGGGTGGAGGAGTGTTTTTTCACAAGGTAGCTTTGAGTGACAGTTAGAGGTAGACAGAATTGTTATGCCCCCTAAAGCAAGTAAATAAAATGCATTCAGGCAATAAAATTATCCTTTAAGAAGTATTGTACAGTAGGAAAATAGACAATATTATGTTCCGTATATACTCGAGTATAAGCCGAGGTTTACAGGCTTCAAAAATATCCTCAAAAACCAATCAGCTTATACGTGAGTCAATCACTTCAATCCGGCTGCCACTCACTCCGCAACCCGCATCCAATGCTCTGCCTGACATCACTATTCAGCACCAATTTCACTTCCTGGCGCCAAGAAATGACGTCGGGCAGAGCAGTGGAGTGAGAGAGGCAGCTGGATTAAAGTAAGTGATTGACCCATACTAGAGAAGAGAATAACTTGCTGGATGGAGGTAGGGAAGGAGAAAAAAACTTTAGGAACCACTGCTGAGAGGGAAGTCCTCTCCTCCACTGAACTGGGGGAGGGGGGGGCAGAATCAGGAGGATGGTATCTATTGTTGTTAAAAAGATTGCCTTCTGATTCTGCTTCAGTTGCCCTTGAAATGAACAGCAGAATTCCCATACAGTAGTCCCATACAGTAATAGCCATACTGGATTTGGCTATTACTGTATGGGACTACTGTATGGGAATTCTGCTGTCACTTAAAGGTCAACTTAAGCCTCAAAACAATACTAAATCAGAAGGCAGTAGTGGTTATAATTTCTACCCTTGGCTTATACTCGAGTCAATCAGTTTTTACTTCTTTTTCAGGTAAAAATAGGTACATTGGCTTATACTCGGGTCAGCTAATATTTGAGTATTCAGGGTACCATCTTTTTATTTTCAGTATAATTTTTTTTAACAACACAACAGAATTTTTTTAAGTTTTTGGAAATTTTACTGTATTTTTCGGTAAAACATATTAATAAAAAGTAAAATTTGCAAAAATTCATATATTGTTGAGTATAAGAATAACAAATATATGAAGTATTTGAATTTACTCGATAGGAAACCATGCAAACAAAAACAGCACTTTCTAAATGATTATATATGTATAGTACTTCTGACAGTTAACTTTAATAACTGCCAAATATTATATATAAATACAACTACCATTACTGATTAAAGGCAATGATCTGGATAACATTACCTCAATAATAAGTGAGCAAAAAGTACTTGACCATCTAGTTGAAGCTAGGAATTATTGGGAATTCACATAATGTAATTTTACATTTTGTCCTGATCGGCCATCTCATTTTATTGTAATATTGCGATCAGCTATTTAATTATACTGTAATGTCCTGACTGGAAATGGAACTTTGCTGTACTTTTTTCATTGGATGTAGAAAAAGAATGATACAATAGTAAAAATAGCATATATTGCTACATGTCCAAATAATAAATCAGAACAGGTTAATCTCAAGAGATTATAGTGTATTGTGTTCTGTTCTCTTACAGCTGTAACATTTGGGCATAGTAGCAGACAGCACAAATTATTTAATTTTTTTCGTTATCACTAGACACGGTTGTTCCTTAAATCGGTAAGGTTTTATCATTTTGTTTTTCTTTTTTTTCACAAATAATATATCAGAGAAAAGTGAAAGGGTGAAATTCACAGAAATACTGTAGCAAAAATATCTACCGTAACCAGTACTAATTTTAACAGCTTCCAATTTTTCCAAACTAAACACCCCTAAATATATCACAGATGTGGCAGATCTGTGTTAAAGAGAGAGATCACAACATTAGATCCCAGAATTAACAAAAATTCTCCATAAAACCCCACAACATATGTTACACCCATACCCATAGATGCATTTGATATATTTAATGTTCAATAGTCAAATCAATAAGATATTGCTTTGCCTCCCATCCTTCTCCACCCTGGCCCATTCATATGGCAATTAAATGTCAACTGCAAAATGATTTGGCAAGTTGGCTGTCCTCAGAGGAAAGTTTTGAAGTACAGTATATGGCCAGCTTTAAGATGGATATCAAAATGGCATAAATACAAAAGGGCAAAGAGACATCCAGTGAAATGTTTTTGTAAAAATACATTGTTATATTGAATTTTCACTTTTTTTGTTTTAGCTTATTGCCACACAAAGCAAATGCTACTCTAAATTTTCAATTTCAATTTACTGCTAATTCTGAAATGGAGTCATTGCATTTTTTTTGTATCCTAGATAGTTTTTTTTCTATTGAATGAAAAAAAAAACTATTTTTAAAAAAATTTTAAAAAATAAAAAATTTAAAAGTTTATTTTACACAAAACCTAAAGCTTTAAATTTTTAAAACATACCTTTTTCCATTACTAAAAAAAATTTATTTTCCTATTCTTATTTCTAAGTTTTTTCAAAAAAATTTAAAAACATGCCTGAAAAAAGGCCATTGGGTGTGTCTTTAATCATTTAAATGCAGAAAAGGATGTGGCTATTTTTCACGACTTTCATGACATTGTGCCTGAGAGGTGCACAAAACATTAGCAAGGTGACTCAGTGGTAAGCACTGATGCCTTGCAGTGCTGAAGTCCTAAGTTCGATTCCACCCTTGGACACATCTGCAAGGAGTTTGTATGTTCTCCCCGTGCTTGCGTGGGTTTCCTCCGGGCACTCAGGTTTCCCCCACAATCATAAATACATTCTGATAGGTTGTATGTGTTAAATAAATATGCTTATATTGTAAGGGCCTGATATAAATGTACACATGTAATTGTAAAGCTCTACAGAAAATGTTGGCGCTATATAAAATATATTAATAATAATAATCAATGCATTTTGTTTCCAGTTATTGATTCCTTCTGCAATGTAGTCAAAACAGTCCCGTTGGATATATTCTGACTTTTTCGGTTTGAGATAAAGCTTCAGAGTTTATTCTACTTTTGGTATTTTGGATAAAGCAAATGAAAATCCTCTACCTTACTACCCATACTCATGACTACTATTTCAATCAATCTTCACAAAAGTATATAACCACTTATATATATAAAAATATAATCCTATTGCTAGTAGAAATGGCCAAACTTTGGAAAGTTCTGTCCGTTTTTGAACTTTAGAACTATATGGAAAGTTCGAAAGTTCAAAAACGGACCCATTAAAGTCAATGGGAGTCAAATAGTTTGAAAAGTTTGAATGAAATACAAATAAAATATCAATGGTAATTTTATGTAAATGGCTGTGGGACCTGGGAAATGGTCTGGGGAACATTTTTCGAATATCCAGGACTTTTGAAAAATTGATTTTACTCTCACATGCCCTACTTTCGAGCTCTCACATTTGAATATTCGATAATTATCCCATGAACGACTCACAGATTCAATAATTCCTTATTTACTCGCTTATTGGTATAATAGACATTTTAATCGCGGATTCGATATTTACTCGTGAATAGGTATAATAGACATTTTACTCACAGATTCGATACTCACGTAAAGGTATAATAGACCTTTTACTCGCGGACTTGATATTTGCTCGCGAATAGGTATAATGGACATTTTATTTGCGGATTTGATACTTGCGTATACGTATAATAGACATTTTACTCGTGGATTCGATATTTACTCGCGTATAGGTATATAGACATTTTACTTGCTGATTCGATACTCGCGTATAGGTATAATAGACATTTTACTTCCAGATTCGATACTAGCGTATAGGTATAATAGACATTCTACTCGCGGATTCGATGTTTACTTGCGAATAGGTATAATGGACATTTTATTTGCGGATTCAATACTCGCGTATAGGTATAATAGACATTTTACCCGCGGATTTGATATTTCCTCGCAAATAGGTATAATAGACATTTTACTTGCAGATGCGATACTTGCTTATAGGTATAATAGACATTTTACTCGCATATTCGTACGCCTCAAATGTTTGAACATTCGATAATTTTAACGAAAGTCAGGAAAATATCGAAAGTCCGAGAAATCCGGGTCCGGGATAGTTTGAGAAGTCCGAGTCCGTTCGAACTCGAATAGTTCGTCTCAAACTCGGGTTCGAGTCCTAGTCCATCTCTAATTGCTAGTTCACAAAGAGCTGATTAAATAAATAATACATAATTAAAAAGAAATATATAGTAAATATGATATGGTTACTGAGATATCTGCAGGGAAATGTACGCTGTTTACAATGCTGGTGAATCAAACTTCAATAATCACTAATTGCGCATGAGGAAAGAATAAATGCATCTTTAAATGCTACTTCTATCACTATCAGTAAATCACATTGCAAACCTCAATCTTTGCCAACTTCCCTACCAGTTATATTTACTGAGCTTTGGAATGTATTTCACTGATAGGAAAACACTAGGAAATCGTCTGGCCCAGTGGGCAATTTTAGGGTCACTCGTAAAAACATTTCTGTAGATATCTAAGCAACCATATCCTTTAGAAATGTGTGAGACAACTCTGTTTCATTAACTCTTTTGGTTAAAGTTGTTTTAGTATGAACATTTCCTTTAATGAACCACAAAAATTTTCAGCATAGTAAGACCACCTGACATTCAAAATATGCAATATTATTTTGATGCTTTTAATTAACATTTGTCTCAATTTATGCAGTTTAATACTTTATTATTGTTTGTTTACATTGGTGACTTTTTATGTTTAAAATGCAATGCTGGATCACAACAAAGAAATATTTAGTATATTTCCATATAACCTCTTATTTGATTATCAGAGTCCTATACTATAACTCAACAAGAAATCTCAAAGATGGAGCGGTGACATACCCCCTGTCTTTATATTGACACTGTTGACATTTGTTTTAAATAAATAAAACTTCTCTAACAAAATCTGTAATTTACCTTTGTTTTATACTTTTATTATCATTTAATTAAGAAAACCGCTGTTTATTTATTGGGCCACTCTGATAAACAATAGCTGTTTATACACAAGTATAAACTGATAAATTTTACTGTAAAATCATCCTGAAAGTCTCCCCTCGTTTTATACTTGGGTCTGGGGTGATCTGGAAGCTTGAAGGTGCAGATGGACAAAATCACATAGCCCTGGGGAAACAAAAGCTGTACCCTGTAACACACAGAATCCTCTTGATTTCAGTGGGTTAGGCAATTGTTGCCCTGCTTACTCAGATCAGCCCAGACTGCAAGAGAAAAGGAAAAAACAATAGAAGTAACAGGATTCAACAAACAAGTTGCACAGGAAGGTATGAAGGGCACATCTGTGTATGGGGCTGTGCATGGGACTTTCTATGGGGCTGTGTATGGGACTTTCTATGGGGCTGTGTATGGGACTTTCTATGGGGCTGTGTATTGGACTTTTTATGCGGCTGTGTATGGGACTTTCTATGGGGCTGTGTATTGGAGTTTCTATGCAGCTGTGTATGGGGCTGTGTATGGGACTTTCTATAAGGCTGTGTATTGGACTTTCTATAGGGCTGTCTATGGGAGAAAGTTATCCCTCAGTTTATACTTGAATCAAGCAGTTTTCCTGGTTTGTTAGTTAAAATAAGTACCTTGGTTTATATTCCGGTCTGTTTATACTAGGGTATTTATGGTAGACCTGCTAAACTTCTTTGAGAATTTGTTTGATCCCATATAAAAATGGGTGTTTCATCATGCAGTAGGCTTTGCATTGGGGATATATATGGATATTCACCCAAAGCTGCACTTGCAAATCTCTTTAAGAGATTTAATGACACTTTCTGCTGGGACTAAATACTTATATGAGCACAGGTGAGCAGGCTCTGGTAAATAGGCTTGCAGCGGCTGAGTGAGTGTCTCTTCTGACACTCGGGCTGTCACCACAAACTATGGGTTAAAGTCTTTCAGGGTTATTTAATAAAAGTTCTTACCATTAAAAATGGTGCTAATTTTGCCCCAACCAATCAGATTTTAGCTTTTAAATGTTAAAAAATATCCAATTGGTTGGGGCAAAATTAGCACCATTTTTAATGATAAGCAGGGAGATTCAATAAAAGTTCTTATCATTTAAAATGGTGCTAATTTTGCCCCAACCAATCAAATCTTATTTAACATTTGTAAGCTTACATCTGATTGGTTGGGCAAAATTAGCACCATTTTAAATGATGAGAACTTTTATTGAATAACCTTAAAGAATTTTTATTATCTCCCTGTTTATCTCCTTAAAAGTGTGCTGTGGCTCAGCAGCGCACCTCTGTTAATCCCCATGATTACCTCCAACAATCCTGCCATGAATGGGTAATGTTTTAGACACAGAGTGGTAAATCAGTAACTTTCGTTTAGGTAAGCAGAAGATTTTTTACATTTCTGAATACAAACATTGAAAAAGTAATAACAGATAAATGGGGCTATGTACTGAAATCCATTATCGGCTACTTGTGTCTTAAAGCCGGATTAACCAATGTACCACGGGTTAACACAGCTTTTTATTATTATTATTATTAATAATAATATTAATAATAATAATTGGCTTTAAGACAAAAATAAAGGTGTTTGCGTCGGTGCACAAAAACTGGGTCCCGAAACCGCTGCAACCAATGTACAAAACCAACACCGGCTCTTTAAGACAGAATCTGTAATGCCAATAGAGAGCAGATAGATTAGGGAATGGGTAAACAGTTAACCCCATTTACAATGCAGAGAGCAGCTATCAGCTCGGTTCATTGCCTAAAGGGGGTAATACAGAGCGATGATGAGAGCTCTCAGTACATATCCCTAAAACTTTATGTAATATATATTATATTTCTCCTTTAACAAACATTACCGGTAGATTAATTTTTGCAATGTTGTTCAGGTAATACTTTATGTATGTTCTTTACTTCTGTTTGCCATTTTATTTGTAAACTACAAGTTTAAGTTATAGAATAAAATTATCTATAGATTATGTTATGTTCTTTACCTTAATGTTTGCCTTTGAAATATATTTTGTAAATAATATATTTCTCTACAAAGGGAATTTTCTTTTTTGCACAAACAGATAAGCCTAGAAACCAATGTTGCAAGCAGAGATACTGTATATTTTTATTCCTCTATGTATTGATTGGAAATACTTTTGGTTTTGCCATACAGATTTAGAGATTCTTTTGAATACATTATTTTAAAAAAATGTTCAGCACAGCCTGTGAGAACATCCCTTATTGTTCACATAAAATGGGATATAGAGCCACTTTATGAAAATATATTACATTTTTTTTTCTAGAAACAGGTTCATTCAGCTGAAGAAAACTCATTGACTGTTATTATAAGAGACTCTTTGTTCGAAGTTATTTCATTTGGAAAGTACTTTTAATAGTCACAGTAAATCTCCTGTGTTGCAATTTGTTACCAGATACTGTAGGTGGAATGGTTCATTTCTTCTACTGGATGAAATTTAATACCACTGAATCTCAATTGTGGCAGTATCACGCACATTTAAATATGCCTTGTGTTGAAATTGAGAGCTGCAGTGGTACAGTATATTCCAGTGTTAAAGCTAACCCATTTGCAAAGGGTTAACATCACTTTAACACTGGAATAGTGGCAGCTGGTTTCAAAAAACTTGTCTCAAGCAATTCAATGTCAATTTGCGCCTCATTACTAGAGATGGCCGAACTCGGTCCATTTTCAAACCTTCAGAACGTTCGAAAGTTCGAAAACAGACCCATTAAAGTCAATGGGAGTTACATAGTTCGAAAAGTTCAAATTAAATATAATTAAAATATCAATGGTAACTTAATGTAAATGGCTGTGGGACCTGGGAAATGGTCTGGGGAACATGTTTGAATATCCAGGACTTAAGAAAAATCGATTTTACTCTCACACGCGCTACTTTCAAGCTCTCATGTTTGAACATTCGATAATTATCCCATAAACAATATTTACTCATGTATTGGTATAATATACATTTTACTCGCATATTCGTTTATTCGATATTTACTCGTATTGGTATAATAGACATTTTACCCACATATTCGCGCCTCAAATGTTCGAACATTCGATAATTATCGAAAGTCTGAAAATTGTTGAAAGTCCGAGAAATCCGGGTCCAGGATAGTTTGAGAAGTCCAAGTCCGTTCTAACTTGACTAGTTTGGCTCGAACTCGGTTTCCAGTTCTAGTTCTAGTCCATCTCTACTCATTACAATGTGTTGGGCCTTTATGACTATGGGGAATATTTATAAAGGATTCTCTATTTAGCCAAGTAATTACCGCAGCACATCGCAGCCAAAATAGCGCCATTTGGGGCTTCATTTCGCTTATTTATAAAAAAGCAAAAAAAACACACTTCGCGTCTGAAAAAGGCGAACGGATGCGATACAGAGCGAAAAGTGAAAACTTTACGCATCTAAGAAGACTGCATTGCGAAAACCATTCGAAACCAGAAAAGCCCACTAGAAAACGATGTAAACTTCAAAATGGCCACCTCACATTTACCCATGTCACCCATGTCTTATTTAGCCAATCTTTTTAGAATTTCTCAATTGGAATACAATTCTCTTTTCCACTGCACATTCGCCTTTCTAATGCGCGATCGCTTTTCCAAGGCATATTCCATCCTAATGCGCGATCGCCCTTCTAATGCTCGTTCGCTTTTCCAAGGCATATTCCATTCTAATGCGCGATCGCCTTTCTAATGCGCGTTCGCTTTTCCAAGGCATATTACATTCTAATGCGCGGTCGCCCTTCTAATGTGCATTTGCTTTTCCAAGGCATATTACATTATAATGCGCGATCGCCTTTCTAATACGCGTTCGCTTTTCCAAGGCATATTACATTCTAATGCGCGATCGCCCTTCTAATGCGTGATCGCTTTTCCAAGGCATATTCCCCATTAGAATGTGCAAACGCTTTTCGAAAGCATATCCCCCATTATAATGTACTCTCGCTTTTCCAAGGCATATTCCCCATTATAATGTACGATTGCCTTTCTAATGTGTGATGGCTTTTCCGGTGGGTCCCAGCAACCTCAGCAGGGCACAGGGACAATGACCCAATTCCTTTCTGTCCTGTCTTTTTTGGGCAATGCCTCATTCCAGCCTGTGACCTTACATCTTCTTGTCAGGAGTCAGCCTTCTTTTTCCAGGATCCTTCCAAAATGCAATTTTACACTGGTCTATGGCATACATCACCTTTCTGTCTAGTGAGTCAGCGTGGAAAAACATCCAAAGTGATTTTTATCTTAACGTTTTTTTCAGAAATTCCTAGGAGCCATTGATTGTACGCATATTGCGCTTGCACCGCCTAAACAGAGAATGGAAGTGGATCTTAACAGAAAACACTTCCATTCTCTTAATGTTCAGGTGGTGTGCAATTCACATCTGCGCATTATGAGTATAATCGGTGCGTATCATGGAAGTTGACACGACTCCCATAAGAGTAATTTGCACAGGTCAGCTCTCTACCACAAGTTTACCAATGGCCACATGCCACAGGGTTTTGTTGGCTTTTTGGCAACAACCGAGCGTTTGATACTAGCGAGCGTTTGGTCAGGACAAATGAGTGTCTGTTGCATCAACAGTGGCTGTTGTTTTTCGGGACCCATCGTGCAGCCCCACAGGGAACCGCAAAATCATTCCTGATTGGCTAGTCTGAAAAATGGGGGAATGAACTTGTTTGGCCTGCACACATGTTAAGCTATTTTTGGGCCACATAATGATGAACAATCATTTGTTTTAAACAAAATTCAAATATGTACCCAGCCTTACATTGACTAATCTGTTAGAAATAATATGGCATGTTATGTGGATAAGTGTCCCTGCCTATGCAAGGATGGAACATTGTTTTCCAGAATTCAATGTGTGTTTGAAATAGAATATATCCTATCTTAACTTTAGGGAGACTAATTAAGCCAATCTGGACATATAATAGGCAGACATTACATCAAACATCTTATGTATGGAATATTTTCCTAGTGTATGGTCACCTTAATATCATAAAAAGATAGAATTGGAATATTTAGGGAAGAAGAAACAGACAAGACAACTTTACATTTTGATTTAAAATATCAACTATATATTTCTGGTAAAATATGTTAAAACTTTTTTTTTAAACAAAGCATAAAATAAATTAAAGTTTGTGCCTTAAAAGAGCTATTTGGCGCTCCAGCCGGAGCAGCCTTTTCTTAATTTTTTCGCAAATCCGCCTGCATGATGGCACGCCAATCCTGCTCCAGGGGTGGTGGGGTGTGTCTTCTGGAGACTGGTGGGGATGCTGGTCTGGAGACTGGGGAGAGGGTGGGTGGTGGAGGGCTCTCCTGAACAGATGGTCCAGCCTCCTCCTCCTCTGGTCGTTCCATATCACCTTGAAATTAGAACAAAGTTCAAGAAGTTGGCAACTATAATGCCATGTTAAGGGGTCTAGGCCACACTAGCTTGCACTAGATTGGCCCTGTGATTTGGGCTAAAATGGAAATGGCGGGAACACGCAAATTCATGCTATTTACGATGCTTAAAGGGCTAGGCCACACTTACGCGTTTTTAAGCGTTTGTGCACGCATTTTGCATTCGCGAATGCGTATGTGATTTGGTTATAATGGAAAATGCGGGAATGCAAAAATCCCCGCGGTTTCCCCATGCGCATGCGATTGCGCATCCGTTTCCATTTTGGTAACACATTTTTCTTTGGAGGCTCTCCATGATAAGCCGCTTTTTTTTTTTTTTCTCTGTGGTCCCCACAGGCAGGCAATCATAATTTTTTTTGGTGAGCTGCCTCACCATTAATTTAAGGTAACTCCTCGTCATCCTGAACAGCGCAGAAACGCCCCGCCCCCTTGCTTTGGCGCCCAAACGGACTCGCTCTTAAACGCGAAAATACATGCTCGCATTCACTATTCGCTTTCGCTATTTGCTTTCTCAAATAAAAGGCCAATTATGGAGAGTCTGCATAGGAACATTTCCAGGAAATCTCACCTGGACATTTGGTTAAAGGACCTCCAAATCAATTGGAGCAAATGAAAGAAGAGGATGCCTGGATTTGTGTCCGACAAAAGGACCAAGACGTCTGGGAGTAGTTTGTCAATACACATTAATCTTGGGCCCAAAAATTTATGACGTATTCCTGCGTTGAATTAGTAATTTTTCCCATAAAAAATGGTAACCTAATATAATGTGATAGATTAGATGAACTTATTATTTTAGAATGATGTATCTAATTCTAAACCTATATAATGCTCCAAATGTCTAAAGACAGATTCCATTGTGCACATCTTGCACACATCATGTGCATGAAAAAAAGTCCATTCCAAACCAGATTTGTCGGTTCCTAAACTCATCTAAGATTAGATTATACTTTTCTAAACAAATGGACAAATTTAGCATTTCAAGATGATGTTGGCTCAACTGCTCCAGGGAGTATTTGGAAGTTGTTTGATGAGGAGGGTGAGGAGTAGCAGCACGAGGAGAAGCCGCAGGAGGAGGAGTAGGTGCTGCAGCAGGAGGAGGAGGCACAGCAGCAATGAACTCCAATTACTTGGGCTAAATATGGCGGAGTATTTGGAAGTTGTTATGGTAGACATGGGCCACATTCCAAAAAGGCTCAAGAGACTGGAGAGGAGGAAAGCCTTTTCATGTGTGCCAAGTAGTGTCGTGGTATTTGGTTTTCGGTTTTCGGTTTTTATATTTTCCTGGGCTATTTTTTTTTTGGGGGGGGGGGGGATCTGATAAATGAACAATTTCTAAGGCAAATGTCTGAATCCTAATATCTACACGGCACATATTCCAGTTTCATGGCTGCAGAAAACAGCAAGGACCACCTAGTTGTCCACCTTCCTAAGGCCCAAATACAAATGCATGAGCATGTGTTTTGCAGGGGGGGAAAGCGCAAAAATGCCAAATCACAATGCATGAGCATGTATTGCGCGAAAAGAAAAGTGTGAACATGCCAGATACGTATGCACATGTACTGCGCGCGAAAAGAAAAGTGTGAACATGCCAGATACGCATGCGCGTGTATAGCACGCAAAAAGAAAATCGCGAACATGCCAGATATGCATGCGCATGTATTGCACGCGAAAAGAAAATCGCCAACATGCCAAATATGCATGCCGTGTATTGCCCGCGAAAAGAAAAGCACGAACATGCCAAATACGCATGCGCATGTATTGCGCGTGAAAAGAAAATCGCCAAATACATGCCAAATACGCATGCACATGTATTGCGCGTGAAAAATGCAAAATCGCCCTTGGAAACCGAACCAATGAGCGACTACACGCCCTATTTTTAAAAACCCTATAAAAACACCACACTCTTCACATATACCCATTAGGCCATGGGTTCTTTTTGAAGATGGAAAAAGAGCAACGAGGCGGAGGAAAGCGAACCCAAAAAAACCAAACATACTGAAGGTGATTACATTTGGAAGTCTTGTTTTTTTGAACCAAAAAAAGTTGTGCAAATCTCATTCTTACATTTGTCAAGAGATGATCTTTATGTGTTGGAGTTATTTTTGGCAACCTTGTTACATACTATTAGTGAGATGGAACATAAAAATAAGTGTGTTTTAAATGATGCTCCTTTTGCCAGAATGTAATTTGTTTGAACCTATGGTAAATATCATCTTTGGGACAAATGTGCAACGTTTGGAACCATAACTGTTTTCTTTACATCTCCCTCTTTTTATGTAGGTAATGGCACTATGATTTGTGAAAACACACAGGGAGTTAATTCCTCTTACTTAGTTTGTTGTTTGGATGACCTTAACCCTTGTGTGGAGTTTGTAGGATTGTACCTAACTAAATGTAAATACACACTATGCAACAGTGACTCTGAAAATGTTAACATAATATTTACAATGCATGTTCCCTATTTTTGTGGGCCTTCTTTGGAGTGTCATGAACTTGCATTAGGTGTGTATCTGCACAAATAATGTTGACTTAAGTACATGCTGACCAAACAAAAATATATAACATAGTTGTGCACAAACACAACAATCCTCCTTACTCATTAAATGCAAATATTAGGAGGTATGCCACTTTTGTGTAGGTTACAACATGGTTTAGTAGCACACATAGTTAATGTCAAAAGAACTCAGACATTTTTCCTTTCCATCCTCCATGATGTTTAGATGAAAGGAAAAATGAGCTTGTGCAGGGAGATAGGAAAATTCTACTGTGAAATAGTGAAACATGAGAGAACCTCTCAAGGACTTCACACAAATTCAAAGAATCATATTTTTAAATGTTTATTTAACATATCAAACACAATTGCACACAGGCCTCCCAACAAGCTACACAAACCCGATGGAAAACAAGTGAACTTTTTTAGTTTATAAATAAAAATATGTAAAATAACATAAATACATTTATTTTTCTTACAGATACAGATGTTCAAGCTCCCACCCATTATGCCAAGCTGAGCAAGTCCAAGCGTGCTGCACGCTTACAACAAATCTTTCAGCAAATGTTGGAAGAAGAAATTTCGTATTTGGATGTAAGCTCAGAGGTCAGGAAATGGAGCAGGCTCAGACATCCCAAACAGCACCTGAGCATTCCTCCCATTCGGACCTTTCCATCCAACCTCCCACCTCCTCACCTAAAGTGCAAAAATCCAAAAAGAAGCCTACTTTGGAAGAGAGGGAAACCCAAAAACTTGGTAAGATACATGCAGGTTGGCTCTTAAAACAGTATTTTTTGGAGTTATAACATTCTAACTGCTTTGACATTTGTCATATATTAGGCGGAGCAATCCGAAATGTGCGCTTCACTTATGATGAAAATCTGGCACTGGTGGAAGGTGTGGTGGCAAAATGGGATACATTATTTGGCTCACAGTCAGTAAAATTGTCATCCAGCCGAAAAAATATCATTTGGACTGAAGTGACCAACAGATTGAATGCTGTGAGCCAGTACAGACGTGATGCATCACTAGTGAAAAAAAGACTCAGCGATATTAAGGGGTAAAGGTTTATTTTGTTACTATACAAACAACAAAAGAGAAACTATTAGAATATCTTACTCTTTTTAGATAATTACTAATCTATCTTAGTCCAAATTTTGGAACTATATAGTCAAGCAACATACAATTGTGATGTAAATATATCAATCCCTTTGTCCCAAATCTTGTCTTTATACTTAGGTCCATCAAGAAAAAATTGTCAAAAAACAAAAATTTGGGCAAAAGAACTGGTGGAGGCCCCTATGAGGAGATAGATCTAACCGACTATGAGCACCAACTCTATGGAGCTATGGGAGGCGAGGTTGTGGTTGGTTTGGAAAGACAATTTGCTGACACTGACCAAAAAGGTAAATATGAAATGTTACATCTGTTATTATCTAACAATTATATTTAGACATTATTAATGATGAAGCCAAAAACTACGAGCAAATAACTAAATTGGAGACAGACAGACACGGGCAGACAGACACGGGTGGACGGACAGACACGGGCGGACAGACAGACAGGGACAAAGACAGACACACTTTTAAAAGAAAACTTACATTTGTGAATGATCAACATTATTGTGGATTATTATTTGCTTTTTGTACATGTTTACATTTTTTTTACAGATTTGCCTCAGATGCCAGCCACACCTGAGGGTCCTGCAGATATTGACATGCCTGACACACCTGAGGGTCCTGCAGAAACTGACATGCCTGACACACCTGAGGGTCCTGGAGATACTGACATGGCAGCAGTGGCTTCAGAACCAGATGCTAACGGTACATATCATTTTTACTTAAAACCAATGTTCAATCCAACTTGTTCCAAGCTAATATGGCTAATTGTTATATTTACTTTTTAAATGTAGAGGATACCCCCATACTGCTCCAACAGGTTTTTGCCTGGTTGGGAATCAACCACTCCTCAGAATCCCCCTATCAGTGTGACTCCGTTGACACATCCTCCCAGCCCTCCAACCACAGAAGCAGCACAAAGGAGGCAATTACTAGAAGGTGTCTCAGGAAACCAAACTTTGCTGAGGAGAGTAAGCCATCAACGGAGAAAGCAAAGTCTACGGAAATATAAAATGTTGTCCAACATATATGAAAAAGTTGCTGAATTTACCAAGCAACAAAAAACATATCAGCAAGAAATGTTGGCCTTAAAAAGGGAGGAAATAGAGATTTACAAGGTGATAAAGTCCATAAGGCTAGAGAAACTCCGACTTCTACAGGCCAATCAAGCAATGGGGGACAAGCCTACTCCGACAGAGATGACATCTGTCGAGGTGGGAGAATGTTCGACAGCAACTCCATGCCCTGTGGGTAAAAAAAAAAGGATCATGCCCAAATGGAAGCAAAACCTGCTAGTAGAAGCAGACAATTAGCTTCCAGTCAATAATTTTTTTTTTTTGTTTGTTTTATAACATGAATAAATGTACTTTTGATTTACCCAAATTTTTCTTGCCATTTATCTTCTGTTTATGTCGATGTCCAGATTGATGTGTGGGACATCAGCGGTAGTGGGGTGTCTGTTGTGGATGGAGCAGGTTCAGGTCATCTGTGTTTTCCTCCTCCTCAGCTCTTTGTTTCTCATACTATGGGATGTAGGAAATACAATATTTTCAGTATAATGTCATGTTAGCTGATGTAAGGTATATTTCATTAATAGATAGTGGATGTCATTAGCATCCATGCGCTGTGCTAAAAATAGAGGTACCTCACCAAGAAAAAATATGATACCCTCCCTGTTGGCACAACCAACAGGAAGGGGGAAAAAGGGGGGATCATGGAGAGTCTCCAACGAAATATGGGGTGGATCTGAGCCTCAAGGAGCTCCAAAGAAATTGGAGCGATTTGAAGAGGAGAAGGCCCCAGTATGTCTAAGACATAAGGAGGAGGATGGATGAAGGTACTTTTAAAACTTCATATTAGTAGAGATGTCCGAACTTCGCAAAATCCAGTCCGCTCGAGGATCCGCGAATTTTCGGAAAAATCCGAAAACTCGAAAATCCGCGAGCGGACCTGTTAAAATTAAAAATACCCTTGAAACAACGAGATTTTTCGTATTTTCGGGAATTTTCGAAATTACGAGTTTTCATGTATTTTCGAAAATATGTATTTTCGAAAATACAAGTAATCCTCGTAATTTCGAATATTTTCGAAAATACGTATGTAAGGAATTAAGAGAAATCTTTGTATTTTCGAAAAATTTTGAAAATACATGTTTTCCCGTATTTTCGAAAAATTTCGAAAATTTGTGAAAACTCGTAATTTCGAAAAATTTCGAAAATACGAAAAATCCACGAATCGGAAGTTTGTAAGGCGGAAAATCCAGAAAATCCGCTGTTCGCGAACGGGATAAATCCGCGGCGGATCCGGTTCGGATCCGCGAACCGGCCATCCCTACATATTAGTGTGAGAAAACAATGAATAAATATTCCTACATGTAGTGTTCTAAGTTTTACACTACAATCTGATTACTTCATATAATGTGTCAGTAAGCACATAGAATCCTAGAAAGGTTTAAACACAGATTGCATTGTGCACATTTAGCACATATCATGTACCATAAACACATTACACAAAGCAGGGGCGTAACTGCAGGGGGAGCAACAAGTCTAGCCTTCTTTCCTAAAACCACCGTGGGGAAAACATGGATAGGGGCCACATCATATTTTTGCTGGGAGGACCAGGGATTCCTATTTACGCCACTGAAAGGCTATTCTAACAAAGATTTCCCATAACATGACATTACACTTTTAACCATTTTTTCATTTACCATCATTTCCAGATGAAGCGGAAACCACAGCTCCACAGGAGGAGGAGGAGGAGGAGCAAGCAGCTGCATCTCCCACGCCACCAATGCTCTCCCCAGAGAGAACCCCTCCACCACAGAGGAGCCTTCCACCACCACCACCACCATGAGGGACCTCATTCAAAACATGAGTGAGGTTCCGAATGCATAATTGGATGGCATGAGCCAAAGAATGTTACAGCTGGAGAGGAGGATGGCTTTTTTCCTCCGTAAAAAGTTTTAATTTCCTTGTTTTTTTTATTATTATTATTATTATTCTTTTATTATATTGTCATTTTTTGAATGTGTGACACAAAGTTTGAAAGGCCAAAAATATGACCGTTTAGCATTTAAACAAAAAAAGTTTTTCATAAAAAATTTCAGGCAAATGTAAATGTTGTCTTTCGTTATTATTCCAAAACCAGGGTGCAGTTAGTCATCACAGGATGTTGCCACGAAGAAAGGCGCATCAACACCGCCACAAACACCAATTGGTACTGCAAAACAAAGAATTAGTGGTAAAATGCTTTGTATCTAACCACTGGTAAAATTGTTGTCACAAAGGCTGGTGAAATGCTTGGCACGCAGACACTGATAAATTTTTGGGGAAACTGGCACTGCACAGCCAGGCACTGGTTAAATGCTTGGCACACAGATAATGTTACAAATGCTTTTCTACACAGACCACTGGTAAAACAGTTGGAACACAGACTGGTATTTTTAGAACCTTACCACAAAATGGGGGCCCCTTCTTGGACAAGGGCCCTGGTGCAGTCGCATCCCCTGGTAGCTACGCCCCTGTACAATAAGAAACACACAATCATTAACAATATTCCAAGTTAATCTATATACATTCTTGAAGGTTTCCTTTTTGGAAAGGCAACATTTGTTTGATATTTAACCCAAACACAAAAACGATTAATGCTTGCTTAAACTGGCGCATGTGGAAGGAGAGCAAACGTGACTACATGGAACAGTGACTTGCTATAGTGCGTCAAACCCTCTGTGTGTAATAGAGGGGAGCAACCTAACGGAGCTGTGTGAGTGTGAGGGAGCTATACAACCAGTATGGTGATTTGGGGGGGTAACAATACATTCCTGTTGATTAATAATTCTACTGGTCCTTAAAAAATTGCATCAGTAAGTAATGAAACATTTGTTACACAAAATCAGACATACCCAAAAGTAGTAGCAGTCAAACATTGTCAGTTAGGGGCAGGTCAGCCTTCTTTAGGATCCTGATAAAGGGATAAGATTATCAGTATAACATACCGTATGACATTAAACATGTTTTTTTGGACATGTATAACATTGTAAAATACCTTAACATTGATCGTCTCAACTTACCCTGAAAAAAAGATGCTATTAATTCTGCCTTTGTCCATCTTCAGAGGAATCCTCAGCATCTACAGATGGCCCCTCATCCTCGGCTGCCAGCATATCATCATTGTGCAGCTGTACCCCATGTTTTATTGCTAAATTATGGAGCACAGCGCACACAATGGTGATATCTGACACCTTCCCGGGAGAATAAAGGAGTTTCTCGCCGGTAGATGAGAGACACCGGAAACGTGATTTCAAGACTCCGAAGAGTCTTTCAATCACGTTTCTTGTCTGACAGTGTGCTAAATTATAGCGCCTCTCTGCAGGTGTCCTTGGATTCCTCAGGGGGGTCATGAGCCAGGAATTAATCCCATACCCTGCGTCTCCTGTTTGGAAACCCAAACAAATCTGTGTAAGTCATTTGTATACACATTCCCTTGAAATTGTAGGAAAAGAACCACTTACCCACAAGCCAGCCCTCTGGCATCCGTCTGCTGGTAAACTTGCAGTAGAGAGCTGACTGGTGCAAAATATGGGAGTCGTGGCAACTTCCATGAAACGCACTGTTTATACTCATAATGCGCAGGTGGGAATCACACACCACCTGAACATTCAGAGAATGGAAGTGTTTTCTATTAAGATACACTTCCATTCTGTGTTTAGGTTGTGCGAGCACAATATGCGTACAATCAATGGCTCATAGGCAGTTAGGAAAACCCCCTCGCAGAAAAAAATCTGATTTGATGTTTTGCCACTCTGATTCACTGGATGGGAAGTGGATATATTCTAGGGACAAGGGCAAAATTGCACCCAGAACCTTGGGCAGGATCCTGGAAATAGAAGGCTGACTCATGCCAAGGAGTTGTGACGTCACAGGCTGGAATGTGGCATTGTTTAAAAAATAAAGGACAGACAAAAATTTTGTCATCCCAGTCAATGCCACATTCCGCCTTGTTGATGGCTCCAACAAACCGCCCAGCTTGCCGTACTACTCCTGTATGGCTGGGCGATTTAGTCGAAAGTCACGCACAACCTCCTCATCAGACAGCTCGTCCAGAAGATCAAATCTCCTTTGAAAAAAACGAGGCTGTCTGATCCTATCTGACACATTTTCCCTCCTCCGCTCTCCACGCTGCCTGTGTCCATCCTCATCCAGTAACTGCTGACGCAATTATATTGCCACAGGCCACAATCAGGATCTCCTCCTCACTCATTTTCTCTACCCACAATGATCAGCTCCATCTGCTTGTTTAAATATTGTTTGTTATCAGTCAAACTTTATTGTTCCTTTTTTTAGAATTCTGTCACATTTGTCTCAAAAGAAGTGAAAACCACATCCTATCGTTGTTAGCGGCTAGCCAGCTGTTCAACGTTATTGGCACTATATTTCAATGTAGCAAAAATTGGGAGAATTAAGAGAAAGGAAACCAAGAAAGTTAACAACATGCCTATTAACAAGGAAAACGTCCATTCGAAAGGCAATCGCACATGTGCATTAGGAAGGTGAACGCACATTAGGAAGGCGAACGCGCATTCAAAAGGCGATCGAGCATTAGCAAGACTACTGTGCATTAGGAAGGCGAACAGGCATTCAAAAGGTGAGCCGCATTAGCAAGACGACTGTGCATTAGGAAGGCGAACACGCATTCAAAAGGTGAGCGCGCATTAGCAAAACGAACGTGCATTAGGAAGGCGAACACGCATTGAAAAAGCGATCGCGCATTAGCAAGACGAGCGGGCAGAATGAGTTGTTTAAAGGGTGAGGGCACATTAGCGCGTTTTTATTGCGTTTGCACCTGCATTTTACGTTGCCGATTGCGCCTGCAATTTTTTCCTAAAGGGAAATCAGGGGAATGCAAACATTCCTGCGATTTCTGATGCGCATGCGATTGCACGTCCGTTTGCGGTTTGGTAACACATGCATTTTTGTTGTGTTAACACATGCGTTTTCATAATGCAAGACGGCAAAAAGCATGCGCAAAACACACCTGCAAACACAACACACACCAGAATGGCCCACACGATTGCGTGCATTAGCACCCGCGATTGTGTGCGGGATTTCTGTGCGTTTTGCGCTAGCGCATGCAGTTTTTTCGTCTAGCGTTATGGAAACGCATGTGTTCACGCCCCAAAAAATTAAAACGCAAACAGACATGCAATCGCATGCACATCGGATATCGCGGGAATGTTTGCACTCCTGCAAGTTCCATTTGGTATAAATTGGTATAAAATTGGGGGCGCAATCGGCAACGCAAAACGCAGGCACAAACGCAATAAAAACACGCTAGTGTGGCCTCACCCTAAATGGAAAAATTAGCCTACATTGCAAACACTTACACGAAACAAGAAATAAGGGGGTGAGGTTGCTTTCACTAAAAATACAAAATAGCAGACCTCATTTAAAGTCTAAGCTAAACATATTCCTAAAAAGACAAAAATGAAAAATCAATATCTCTCATAGATGTGTTCAAAAAACATGTTAGACAATTTGTATGAACGGCTTTTAATTTTTTTGTGCATTAAAAATCATGAACACATCCAAAATCCCAACAGACAGGCTAAAAACATGCCTTTTCGCTAAAAACATGCCTTTTCGGCACCTTCAAGGTCGTGCTAATATTCCGCTCCATTTAAAGCGAAAACACACTTTTCCCTTTTTATAAATCGCGTTATGCCTTTTCGCTCCCTTTTCGCTAAAATTACCATTGCGATGTATGGCGAAGTAAGGCGAAAAAGGTTTTTGTGATAGGTCGCAGAAACGTTTTCACCACTTGTTACCACTACTTTTATAAATCGCGTTAACTGACTTTTTGGCGAAAAACCATGCGAAAAGCGAATGTGAAAAGTTTTCGCGACTTTTCGCTCTTTTATAAATATGCCCCTATGTGTTGGGTTCTCTCCCATATGGTTGGCATATGGACTGACCTAAAATATAAAAAGAAGAAAGGTAATAGAGGAAAAAATCCCCTATACCCCAAAAGACCCTCACAAAAAACGGCGCTACCACATGCAGATAGCCAGTAAAAACACGGTTTATTGTATACACATTAAAAATTCCCACACCCCTTAATAACCAGTATATACCTAAAAACACTAAGAACCCACCGGGCGTCCCCGGTATACAAAAACAGGAATAAAGGCTTCCGTAGTGAGTCTGGAGTCCAAAGTTACAAGTACATTCGGGACTTACTGTGAGAAGCAATGTCCGACTACTCCGACTTCCAATCTTCACGGACGGACCACATTCTTCACCCGACCCTATAAGAGAAAGCAATTACTCCCCAGGACCCGATGGTCTCCGAATCTGTATAGCGGCTGGATCCACCGACCGTCAAGCTCCGACTCTGTACTCATAAAGTTCCAACAGTCTCCAATGAGGGACCAGAGCATGCAGCAAACTACGGAAGCCTCCTTTACCTACACGTGTTTCGCCGTAATGCCTATACCTCCATGGCTTCATCAGTGTCACATGGTAAAGGTGTCCGGGCTGCCTAAAATATCCCCGTCTTAAAGGTATAAACTATTCAATACTAGGAAACACACACCTAAATAGTATATATACAATTTACCAATCAATAATGAGTGTGATACACAGAACGGCATTCCCAAATATATCTAAATAAGAAAAGGTGTGATCCCCAACGTCTAACATAAATATACAAAGTCACCTATAAAGAGGATATCTAGAAAACACAATGTATCCTCTTACAAGGGATTGTCTAAAAAGACATATCCCTAACTGACCGGGCTCATAGTAACATCGTATTTACAATCCAAACAGTACATATATCACACAAGTGGTAGATCAAGGGTACAATTATCCTATGCACACGTTCTCCATAACACTGGTATAAGGTCAGGTAAGTGCATTATAACTCATAAAGTATCTCAGGAACAGGATACCACAATTAGTCGAAGCACCGTGCATCATACAGGTTATAAAACCGGACTCTAATTGCCCTATACTTATGTTCTCCATAAAACTAGTATAGGACCAGGTGAGTATATCAAAACATACACTATAAATCGGGAACAACATTGTACAATATATCAGTACGCCATACCTCATACAAGTTTTAAATCAGAGATAAAGTTATACTATATATACGTACACCATAAAGATAGTGTAGGATCCAATGATGACATATTAAAGCATATCATATATTAGGATCAGGGATCAAGTTACCCTATATAAACGTTCTCTATAAGAATAGTATAGGATCCAATAATCACATCATAAAGCATATTATATATTGGGAACAGAATTACACCATCAGCATAACCTTCAAGTATCAAAACATCGGTACACTTAGGAATTACAGATAACAGTTGAACTGTATGTCCTCATTCAGGCCGAATGGGACCATAGTTTTAAGTTTATAAATCCAACGTAGTTCCTGTTGGAGGATGACTTTTTCCAAGTCACCTCCCCGTATTCCTAATGATACTATTTCTAACCCCATAGCTATTTTAGGCAGCCCGGACACCTGAATCATGTGACCCTGATGAAACCATGGCGGTATAGGCATTACGGTGAAACATGTGTAGGTAAAGGAGGCTTCTGTAGTTTGCTGCATGCTCTGGTCCCTCATTGGAGACTGTTGGAACTTTATGAGTATAGAGTCGGTGCTTGACGGTCAGAGGATCCGGCTGCTATAGAGATTCGGAGACCATTGGGTCGTGGGGAGTAATTGCTTTCTCTTATAGGGTCAGGTGAAGAGTGTGGTCCGTCTGTGAAGATTGGAACTCGGAGTAGTCTGACATGGCTTCTCACAGTAAGTCCCGAATGTACTTGTAACTTTGGACTCCTATTCTTAGGGGGTATCTCTAGACTCACTACGGAAGCCTTTATTCCTGTTTTTGTATACCGGGATGCCCGGTGGGTTCTTAGTGTTTTTAGGTATATACTGGTTATAAAGGGGTGTGGGATTTTTTAATGTGTATACAAAAAAACGTGTTTTTACTGGCTATCTGCATGTGGTAGTGCCGTTTTGTGGGGTATAGGGGATTTTTTCCTCTATTCCCTTTCTTCTTTTTATATTTTATATTATATATGTACCCTCCTGAGCACCACTTTAATAGAGTGATCCATAGCAGGCCCCTAAGTTGTGCATCTTCCTTCCCATATTTTTGCACATATGGACTGACCTGCATGCTTTCTGGTGAACTGGTAAACTGCCAGACATATGGCCTGGACTGCAATATTACTATTGTTAAGATATTTGGTTTTATCCTTGATTTTCATTATACTATAGACTAATGGAGCATGCTCATGCATTTATTATAGTTTGTGATTGTGCTGGTTATAAAAGCTCTCTGCCTGTCTGCAGAAATGGGAAAATGCTGAGCATGAAAAAATTGCAGAGATCCTGTCTATGTAGGAAACGGAAGTGTCCGCGAAACGCATCAGGCCACACACACCCTTTCTCCTGTTTTATCTATGTCTGTGTGTCCATTGTATGGTGCTTTTTTAGAGTTATCAATAAATGCTAAGTTTTATCCTTTTTTATTGTAGTGTCATTGTGGGACCTTTCCTACCACCGAAGTTTGCATGGTATGTTCTTATTTTTCTGGAATGGTCGGACCGGATCTCATTGGTAGAAGGCGAACGCCGAGGCAGCTCCAACTATCTCCTCCATGGTGTAGCTCCCCACAGTATGTAGACCAATTTATTACATGTACTTGTCTTTGTAGCAAACCTATATCCATCCATAGTTTTATCTTATAGACAGGAGTACTTAATAGATACTTACGTGTTACTTTAACAACAGATACTTTAATTATAATCTAAAAACAAACAGACTACCCTTTTTTTATTTAGTGATGTCATATATACATTAATATTTTTATGAATTTTTAACAAGACCAGTACCAGTCACTGTGGGCAACTTTTACAGTATGTACCAGTCACTGTTGACAACATGTATGTACCAGTCACTGTGGGCAACTTTAACAGTATGTACCAGTCACTGTTGACAACTTGTATGCACCAGTAACTGTAGGCAACTTGATATTCCAGTCACTGTGGGCAACTTGTGTGTACCAGTCTGATGAACTGGATGGCTTATTACTGCAGATTTGTATTTGGGATTGTATTTGTATTACAGAACTGTACTGAGCATTTTATTCCTGTTACACATCAAGGGCCTCATTTACCTAGAGCCCCAATGGCTCTGGGTAAATGTTCACTCTGGACATCTGGACTTAGTACCAGAAATCCCAGCGCGACTAACAGCAGATATTAGAGCAAATGCCATTTTTGGTGTCTGAGTTCGTATCTTTTATAATACCCACACATCTGACGGAATAAAGGGATTAAACTCACGCTTATTTATTTAATAGTGGAGAGCACAACTTTACTGATCTTGTTATCTTGTTATAGTTACACAACACCAAACATTATTTGCCCCTCTGTAATATATGGTACATTATATGATACAATACCTAAGATATTTACATACATAGTTATTTGTGTGTCCTGTTTTCCTTTCACATACACACACTATCTGGCCCTGCCCCCCACCAAAAAGATTTCCATTTGTCTATGGAGAGGGGAGGGGATAAGTCCAGATATTGTTTCTGATACACAGCCCCTTCCTGCCTGCAAATGGGCCAAGACTGCAACATGAACAGCACATGATTGAATGTTATATTGAAACCTCAGTGACATTACAGGTCCTTTCAGTTTTAAGCCATCTAAACACATGCAGACCTTTTAGCAGTGACAGAGGTGTGGCTAAACCTTTCATTTGGAATATTCAGCTATGTAAGTGCATTAATAACTTTATATATTTTGTCATGTATATAAGTGAGTTCTATCCATTATATCCATACATGTATGGTCATTTAGATGATAATAATAAGAAATGCCACAGATACACATACACCATTTCTATTTGTATACCCCCCACCTCAATGGTAGCTCCTTAAAACTCAATGCATTCAAACGTTCTGCAACCTCTATTACATACTGTGAGATCTGCCATGTTTGGAAGCCAGAGTCTTTACAGGTGATATGATTGTAGAACTGTTCTGATTTCGATTCTCTCCACTAAAGTGATAAGTTTCTCTACCCAGCATTAGAGATGGGATCCAGGTCTGAGTCTGACATGGAGCCCCTTGCTTCAAAAATCCAAATGTTCCGTCCGAAACCGGATGGATCATTTGGATTTCTGGACTTCGGATCGCGCCTTTGATTTATATCGAACATTCAAGCTATTTTTGAAAATTCTCTAAAATAGCCTCAATAGTTCGATAGTCTACGAAAATATGGTTGGAAACTCGGAAAATAGTTTTCGGTCGTATTTTTCGAGGATTATCAAATGTTCAAGGCTATTTTAGATAATTGTCTAAAATAGCTTGAACGTTTAATAAAAATCAAAAACGCACTCCAAAGTCCCGAATTTAAAGTTCTGTTTTAGGATTTTCGGGATTTTACTGAGATCCAAGAACCTGAAAACGGAACGAAATCCGTCAGTTTCGGCCATCTCTACCCAGCATGTTGGTTTATACTTCCCTCCTCCCCCTCCCTGCAATGTGTAACTGTTTTCAGTGCTCCTGAAAAGTGCTTTCATGGGACTATGAAAGGTTAATAGGACTGGCACAATGTACGGGGAGACACAGAAGCACATACTGTATATGACTATATAAGCAGTAATATTAATTAATTAATTAATTAATTAATTAAGACTGTTCACACATTCACAAAACCCCCATGCACACTATTCCAAATTTCATACCCTATAAATATAAATCTCTGGTAATGTTGTTATATACATATACATAGGAAACAATACATTTCCTTCAAATTTTTTTCTTTTTTGTTTTATTTAAATATTTCTATAATTAGCTAGAAGGCACTTGCTTTTATTTTCTGTACTGGCTCAAAAGCTGAGATATCAGAGATATTGCATATTTAGCCATAATGCGCCTTTATTAGAGATGGACAAACTTCCTAAAGTTCAGTTCGATATCGAACTTTTGATCTTCAGCAAGAGTTTGAAAGTTTAAAAACTGACCCATTAAAGTCAATAAGGACAAATATAAATAATAGCAATGGTAACTTACTGAACATGGCTCTGGGACCTGGGAAATGGTCTGGGGAACACGTTCAAATAAAATAAAGGTAATCTCGTTTACATCAGGTATTGTATAACGAGATCGGGCTAAGGTAAGTAGCGCGTTTACTAGTATTGAATCTCCCCCTGAGTTGATAATATGCATACCTAATGGTTCTAAATATTCTAATCCATTTTTAAAAATTCAGTTGAATTTATACCCCTTGCTATTCCTTGCTGTTGATATTAGTGAGCTGACATTTTAGGTTTTATAATGATCCTTCTTCCCAGAATGCACAGTTACATGGAATTTTACACAGACAAAATGCTGAATGGGCAAGTTAGAATGGAAAAATACTGCTCTTCTTTCTTAAAAGTTTATGTATTTGCACTGAAAAATCGAGCAAAAGGGTAATGTTACACAGCAGCAGAACCATTGAGTTAGAGTAGGCTCACTGCAGTTTGTCACCATTGTTGAGGAGCCAGGCAGGCTTGACCCTCTGGACATACCCCTCACCACATTGTCTTTTTTCCCTCAGCGTATGCATTGTGCAAGGAAAAGTAGGCAAAAGGGTAACACTTTACAACAGAGAATTATTGAGTTAGAGTAGGCTCACTGCAGTTTGCCACCATTGTTGAAGAGCCAGGCAGGCTTGGACTCTGAATAAACCCCTCACCACATTGGCTTTTCTCCCTCAGAGTATGCTTTGTGCAAGAGAAAGAGGGCAAAAGGGTTATACTTCACAACAGGACTATTGAGTTAGAGCAGGCTCACTGTAGTGGGACAAAATTGTTTTTCCGCTATTGTTTAGGAGCCAGGCAATCAATGACCCTCTTAACATACCCAACAACACATTGTGCAAGTGGGCGGAAGGGTAACACATCACAATCACAAGGCACTTGTCAATCTGTCTATTATACCCTGCTAAAAAAAAGGTGTTATTGGGGAATTTGAGACATTTGGATGTATCTTTTCCCTAAATTCTCATAGGTTTGGAAATTTCAAAGTTAGAAAAGTTCGAGTTCATTCGAACTTGGGTTTGAGTTCTAGTCCATCTCTTTACTTTTATAAATTCCAGCCTATTGCTCTTTGGTCAGGAACCACAACATATATGTCTAATCATGATACTTAGAAAAATACTGTATATTAAATTTCCTTACACAAAGCATCTCTGGGTTTTTAGACTATAAATCATAAAAATTGTAAGAAACATTTAGGATTTTAAAGGCAGTGAGGACCCAGGCAGAACATTTCCCCCACAAGGTTGACCAATTATTTGTTAATTACTAACCAGAACTTATTATTATTTTAAGATTTACATGCTTGTTTGAATTTGCATTTTTAAAAACAGATTAGTAAATCTGGGTTGTGAAAGTCTCCTTGAAATTGATCATTACCAAAATTAACACTCAGTGAATAATCAGGTTTATATTCTTTGCCAAGACTAAATAACTTGTCACTGATTGACAGGTGTTTCAACATAATACTATACAGTAGTCATTCATTCAATGCCATCTCGCTAATGAGCCACATTGAGACAAAATAGTAGAGCGGCACTTTGTCTCTGTGGCTCAAGAGCGGCATTTCAAAGTTTAAAAAAAAAACTACCTTACTGGCGCCGGGTGGAGTGGGAGGAAGCACCGCATGAAAGGCGGAGCTTGTGTAAGCAGAGGAAAGGCATAGCCAATCAGAGTGCAGCCTGTGAAGGACCCTTCAAGACCGGCCTCTGTGGTGCCTGCGCATGCCATGTTCTCATAGTTGCCCCTGTAGGTCTGTACCATTACATTTTCAAAGTACCACCATCCATACACCAACCAACATAGACACACACATAGAAACATACATAGAAACACACATGGACACACAAACACACACATGTATTAAAGGGAAAGTTAACCTATGAATGACTTTTTCCCCTACCTTCATGTATCTCAGTAATACTGGTAACAAGCAGGGCCATCTCGCTAATGTACCCATGTGAATCTACTTCTGCGTATGGCCCATGTACTCACGTGACGCCGACGTCATCACATACTGACATCTGACGTCATTCTCTAGGGCCGTCCACTGCAGTGCGCTCTACAAACCTGGTGCTGTCTGATGCGACACGGAGGAAGGCAGCCTCTAGGACCTGTAAGTGTATCGATCTTCCAGCGACAGAAAGTGGTGTGTATATGTGCTAACCATTTATCAAAGTTTTTGCCGATGATTTTAACTGTATCTGTGTGACAACTATTTATTATAGTTTGTGCCAATGATTTTACCAGATTGGGTACCAACCAGTCTGGGTGCCAACTCTTTATCAGAGTTTGTGCCAAGGTTTTCACCAGTATCTGTGTGCAAACCATTTATGAATTTTTGCCACTGATTTTACCAGTATCTATGTGCCAACCATTTATTAGTGTCTGG
This sequence comes from Hymenochirus boettgeri, assembly GCA_019447015.1. NCBI lineage: Eukaryota > Metazoa > Chordata > Amphibia > Anura > Pipidae > Hymenochirus > Hymenochirus boettgeri. The sequence continues at coordinate 160,032,984 of CM033475.1, forward strand.
GTGCCATCCCTTTATCAGAGTTTGTGCCAATGATTTTACCAGTATCTGTGTGCCATCCATTTATTAGTGTCTGGGTGCCATCCCTTTATCAGAGTTTGTGCTGCAGATTTTACTAATATCTGTGTGGCAACCATTTATTAGAGTTTGTGCCAACTATTTTAACAGATTTGGTGCCAACCATTGTATGTGTGAGAGAGGGTATATGTACAGTATGTATGAGAGAAAGGGTGTGTGAGAGAGAATGTGAGAGATAGAATATGTATGGGACCTTTACTGTCTGTTTTCACCATATGGACCTTTACTGTCTGCAATCATTGTATGGGACCTTTACTGTCTGTTCTCACTGTATGGGACCTATACTGTCTGCAATCATTGTATGGGACCTTTACTGTTTGTTCTCACTGTATGGGACCTTTACTGTCTGTTCTCACTGTATGGGGCCCTTACTGTCTGTTCTCACTGTATGGGGCCTTTACCGTCTGTTCTCACTGTATGGGACCATTACTGTCTGTTCTCACTGTATGGGACCTTTACTGTCTGTTCTCACTGTATGGGACCTTTACTGTCTGTTCTCATTGTATGGGACCTTTACTGTCTGTTCTCACTGTATGGGACCATTACTGTCTGTTCTCACTGTATGGGACCTTTACTGTCTGTTCTCACTGTATGGGACCTTTACTGTCTGTTCTCACTGTATGGGACAATTACTGTCTGTTCTCACTGTATGGGACCAGTACTGTCTGTTCTCACTGTATGAGACCTTTACCATCTGTTCTTACTGTATGGGACCTTTAATGTCTGTTCTCACTGTATGGGACCTTTACTGTCTGTTCTCACTGTACATGTGTTAGATATTGTTAAAAGGCATTTCATATGGTTAGATTAGCTTTAGATAGTTTGTTGGGCTAGGTTAGACTAGTTAGGTAAGTTAGGGCCCTATTAAAAGGAACCTTGACATGGTGGCAGGTTATTTTGGGCAACATTTTTATTATTCTGTTATTATGGTGTTGATTATTGTCTATTTAAAGAAAATATACAAATAAATGGTGCCAAGTTCAAAATGACAAAATGGCTAGCCGCACTCCCACCAACAAAGACACGCCCACACACAAGCCACACCCACTTTGCTCCACCTGAGCCAATCAGGGTTTGGCTCAGGTGGCAAAATCCCTAGAGACACCCCTGCATTCATTAGACAAAGTAATATGGTTTGTCCTTTTAAATAGATTGTATTCTCACTAATACCATGGGAAAAGCAAGTTCAGTGAAATGTTTTGAACAGGAGTTTTGCTTTTACATTTTAATCACCAAAAAAGAACCCCCCCCCCCCAAAAAAAAAACCATTTTAATCATCTATGTAGAGTTGCATAATCATACCAGGGGCCTAGTGGAATGATGAACAGTCAAAAGTGCTAGAATGTTACTACAGTGAAAAGTACCACAGCAGTAGGTACATGCATATCACAGTAAGGTCATGCATGTGCAATTATTTCACGTATATGTGATCCAGAATCCTTCCTGCTTCCTCTAGCCAGTGCAAGCCAGGAACTCTTTGCCCAACCTGACAGGAGTTCATTCTGCTGTTGCATAGCTTTAAAAATAAGATAAGAGATATATCTGAATAATATATTTTTTCATTTAAAAGGTATCTCCACCCTAAAAAAAACCTTTTAATATACAGTAGGGCTCCCTAGCCCTCCCCCAACAGCCAAGTGGTTAAAAAAAGCATCAGAAATTTACTTACAGTCCTTCGATCCCCAGCGCTCTATTCTGCTTGTCTGAACTTGAAAGCAGGGGGCATGTCTATGAGAAGCAGCCAATTACTGATGTGTCTGCCCGCAATGCAGTGCGCCAGGGAAACAAAGGATTGTAAGTACATTTCTGATGCTTTTTTTAACAAACGGATTTGGCGGTTGGGGAGTGGGATAGGGTGCCCTACACTACAGAAAAAACTTTCATAGTTAGGACATCAGGCAGCAAAGATAGATCCGGGGGGGGGGGGGGCTCCCCTGTGCATGCCAGAAACCTCTCAGAGGACAAGAAAGCAGCAGGGACCAGATGACTCACTGACAGCTCCTACTCTTCATTTTTTGGAACTTCGTACAGGAGAACCATTTGGAGCAAAGATGAAAGGTAAGGTTTTTTTAACACTACTCAGTGGGGCCAGTAGTGGGTTAAATTTTAATTTTGGGGGTGGACATGCTCTTTAATATACCTACACCTGTATATGTTTTATATACACAGGGATTAAAATTTTGTCGTCCCCCCCCCATCCTCTGCAAGCAGCTGAAGAGACATGCACAACATTGTGTTTCAGTTGATAGTGGCTTCTACTCCCTTTAGTTGTTTTTTTTTTTTTTTTTGTTAAAAATCCTTCCCTTTTTTAAGGTAACAATCCTGGGTGCTAGATTTGTGACTTATCTTACCCAAAAATTAAAATATTAGTTCAGTTTTTTTAGATTAGTGTTTCCAGTCAAAAAATAAGTATAGCTAGAAATGTAGACCACCCTCTAAACCCCACTTTCCTATTATTAAAGGGGAACTGTGGTCTCCAAACAAGTTGATTTTAAATGAAAGGCCAGGTTCCTACCTTTAAAACGAGCCATCAACCACCCCTCTACGTGCTGCACAGCCCAAAATATGAAGAAATCACTGATCAGAAAGTTAGGGGGTGGGAGGTTCTGAATCTGTGGTCAGAAATACTTCTTCCTCCTCTAATCTGTGGTTGGCATATGCTCAGTGCATGACTGAAGGGTAGGAGGGGGTGGGGAGAACAGCACAGCCCACAGCACCACTCGTGGGCCCTGTGGCCCCTACCACTCATGGACTCTGTGGCCCCTCCCCCACTTGCACCTCAGACCAATACCCTCCTACCCCCTACAGAAGACTGTGTAAATGCAGCCTTTTTAGCAGAGAAAGAATCAGACAAAGTTTAAAACTGCTGATTTTTTCTCTGCTAAAAAGGCTGCTTTTACAGTTTTCTGTAAGGGGGGGATTTGTCTGAGGTGCCAGTGGGGGAGGGGGTCATTGGGGCCTGTGATTGTGAGGGGCCACAGGAGGCTACAAGGGAAAGGCACAAGGGGGCTGCAAGGGAAGGAGCCAGTATGGGTCTGCAAGGGGAGGGGCCACCGGACCCATGAGTGGAAGAGGCCATGGGGCCTGCGAGTGGGAGGGGCCATGGAGCCCATGAGTGGGAGGGGCCACAGAAGGCTGCAAGGGAAAGGGCCACGTGGCCCACAAGTGGGAGGGACCACATGACCCGTGAGTGGTCGGGGCCACAGGGGGCTGCAAGGGAAAGGACCAAGTGGGCTGCGAGGGAAGGGGCCAGAGTGGGTCTGCAAGGGAAGGGGCCATGTGGGCCCATGAGGAAGAGGAGACACAGGGAAGAGGGACTGTCACATGGTTTCAGAGCAGGATGCAGGAAGTGCAGGGGATCTGGTGATGCTGCTCCCATATCACACATATAAGTGTAAATATCTTCAAAGCTATGTAAAATAAATAATGAAAGTAAATTGCAAAAATCCTGAGGAAAGCAATTCCTGTCAATTTACCCAAGGTCTTTTTTGGACCCTTTAATACTTGTCAAAGATGCCCCTTAACCTGACCCAGTCCCTCACTGCTCTGTCTCTGCATTGTGGCTAACAGCCGCTCCACTTCCTGGTTGTGGCGGTCAGTTAAGGCACTACATGACATCATGCCCAATAGCCTTACAGCCGCGACCAGGAAGAAGAGCATCAGTTAGGGCAGTTTTTGCTTAAACAGGAGTAGGGGGCAGCGCCTAGGCGGCGGGGCACCAGGTCAGGTAAGTGCCTTCAGGGGAATATTTGGCATAATAATGCGAAAGTGGTGTTTGGGAGGGAGGTCGTCTACATTACTAGCTAAACTTGTTTTTTTTGACAGGATATGCCCTTTAATAAGGATTAAAGTACTGCATTTAGACAATTTCTAGGGAAATACTATAGGACTACTAAAGACCAGGGCAAGTAAAAAGTGTCGGTAATATCCTCCTACTTATATTATAACCTGTCTTTCACTTAAGAGGCAAACTTAAAATGAAAAATTATATATGTCAATTATATAGTTAAATCATCCCCAAATCCCAAAGAAATGTAAGACTAAAATTCTGCCCAATGTAACCCCTTTTTCTGTTTCCTGGTTCTTTCAGCAGCTGTCAGTTATGGATTTCCCAATTTACATCACACCCAATGACTGCATGCTATTCTCCTAGCTGCCTCCTCACAGTATGTGTCTGCTTGTAAAACAGCTTGGCAAAAAGGTGTAAACCTTTAGGAAGTCAGATTAAAGGCACAGAAGAAAATATTGCTGCATCGAGTAGTTTTACACTTATTTTGCAAATAATGGCATATATTTAATCTCCCTGTACAGCTCCCTGATTGAATTTCTGCAAGGAAACTCTGGATAAATCTCCCTGAAAATGTGCTAAACAGTCAATTACAATATCCACCAAACACTGCCTTCTAGTTAGTGTGTGTGAGAAAGGGCTAAAAACATCCTCTGAATGTGCAAACCATAACCAGATGAAAAATCTCCCAAACCAAGGAACAATCAACTTAAAAAACAAGTATTTGGCATCTGTTTCTATTATTCACAGGGAGATGAGAAAGCTTATTCCCACCTCCCTGTGAATAATAGTTTGCTCGGGGGACCTGGAACTTACAGTAGCTTACCGCGCTCCTCTTGCAAGCAGCTCCTTCTCTGACAGCCACTCTGTCCCGACCACGCGCCCTATCTTATGCGCATGGGGACAGAACAGCTGTTCTGTGCAGGAGCGGCTTGCGAGAAGAGCGCGGTAAGGTAAGTTTCAGGTCCCCTGAGCAAACTATTATTCACAGGGAGGTGGGAATAAGCTTTCTCACCTCCCTGTGAATAATAGAAATGGATGGCACAAACTTGTTTTTTTAAGTTTAGTGTTCCTTTAATTAGTGCAGCAGGTCATGCCCTCGCAACTGTGCACCTCAATAAATGTTATCGTTATCAGCACATAAATCAATGGCAATCTATCTACAAATGGGAAAAAAAATAGAAAAAGGAATAGAGATTCAGTTGCAAATAAACCTGTAGAACTTAATGATGATATAAATACATTCTGCCTGTGGAACAATGATGACCATGCTTTAAATTAAAATGTAATTCTCATTCATCCAGGTCACGGTATATCTGTTGTATTCAGTTAGATTAACTGGACTTAAAGTTTAGTTCTTCAAGTCGTTTCGCTAGTCATCCGACTGTCTTTCTCAATTCAGAATCTCTTGGCAATGATTGTGAAGGTTCTCATTCATCCAGGTCATGGTATATCTGTTGTATTCAATTAGATCAACTGGACTTGAAATGTAGTTCTTGAAGACGTTTCGCTAGTCATCCGACTAGCTTTCTCAATCAGAATGACTTGTACAAGAATCTGTGGCAATTATGTACCCTGGAAAATCCCAATTAGCATATCACAGCCAGGGTGTTAAGGGTGTGATTAGATAGTGGCTAAGAGGTGTTATAGGAACGCCGAGAGTAAGGTTAAAACAGCATTGTACATGGCGACAGTTGGTGTCGAAACAAGCCTAAATAGAGGTGGGGGGTTCGACACCAACTGTCTGCCATGTACAATGCTGTTTAACACCTTACTCTGGGCGTTCCTATAACACCTCTTAGCCACTATCTAATCACACCCTTAACACCGGCTGTGATATGCTAATTGGGATTTCCAGGGTACATAATTGCCACGATTCTGTTACAAGTCATTCTGAATTGAGAAAGCTAGTCGGATGACTAGCGAAACGTCTTCAAGAACTACATTTCAAGTCCAGTTGATCTAATTGAATACAACAGATATCTTGGCAATGATGTACCCTGAAAAGTCCCAATTAGCATATCACAGCCAGGTGTTAGGGACCTATGAATGCAAGTGTGATTGATTGTGGTTAAGAGGTGTTATAGGAACTGCCACGTCTTCAAGAACTAAACTTTAGTCCAGTTGACTAACTGAATACAACAGATATTTTAATGAAAATCTTATGTCATCCGAACACCCCAGTGAAGAACCTTTACAATACACTGCTACAAGCTCCTTTTTACAATATAGCTATTAAAACATGGTCAATTTGTCAGTTTATGAGTTTGTATTTTAATGATAATATATTTAGTTGGAAACTGAATATTTTTTTATAGTAACAAAGGTTTGATGAAGATTGTCTTTGTAACTCATCAAATAATAGAAGAAGTAACATTGATCCTAATGAGCAGGACAGCATCAGAGAAAAACTTCAAAGGGAATTCAATGAACTGATGATTAAAGTTTCCTTTATTGATTTCATTAAGGTGGTCACAGCATCACAACACATATCCTCCTTAAATGACTTTGGGCATCTGTGTGCTGTAAACCAAATGCTTCAATGTTATCTGTTTTTTATTATATCAAATACAATACAGTAGATCCATAAAATTGCAATTGTGGTTCATTTGACAGAAAAAAACAACAGGTTAGATAAAGGACAGGAAAGGTCAGGAACATGTTAAAAGAGAATAATGCTGTACAGAATTACCAATATTTTCTTTTGGTTAAGGGACTGAGTCTTTTACAGAAATTGAATTGTCCAAAACCGAGAGATTGACTGGCAAACTTTTGGCTACAACTTCCCTCAATTATCTATTTATATTATATGCAATTGATTACATTAATATATTTTTTTTACATATAGACAAAGGCTGAGTGAAAATATTTTTAGATTGATGGTAGTGCACAAAAGTGCAAGTAGAATTTTCTAGGGATGTGCGGGAGCTTTGTCATAAACCTTGTTTGGGGTGGAATTTCGTGTTCTACTATTGAAATTCCAAAGTACCAATGGAATTCCTCACGGAACCAACAAATTTTGATTGTTTCGTACCATATTCTTCATCAGCCAGAGTGAATATTACCTTTTTTATACCTTTCAATTATTACAGTCCCACTTTTAAAGGGAATGTCCACCCCCAAAACAAGTTTAGCTTTAAAACAAGCCAACCCCATAAAAATCGGTTCAGCACAATTTTGAGATGCATACCTTTTTACCACCTTCCTTTGCGACCAGGACCATCTCAGTGTAAATCAAACTCCTGGATACCTCATATCCATGCCTTTTCCATTCCTGCGCAGCCCTCCTCACCTCCTCAATGCATTCAACTGCATTTCTGTGACATATTTCCCCCCACCACCACCACCATCTGGATCCATCCTCCCCCCCTCTTCCACATAGTGTTAAATTCTTTGTGTATGATAGATCCCCCTGCTCAGACCTAACGCTATGATATTCTTTAAAAAAAAAAATCAGATTTTTACTTATAGCCCTTGTTCCCACGCGCTCTCCGTGACATCAGTCTCATCTAGAGCCGGATTAATACGCCACTGGAGCGAAGGAACTTTAAGTACCATTCTGTTTATTTTTTAAGAAAAAACATGGCGGGTGGGGGTGGGCAGGGGGCTTCACATATTAAATTGTGATTTTTATGGTGGACATACCCTTAAGGACTAGTATTCTCTATAGTGAATGCAGAGGGAAAAAGGTTTAGCATCCTTATAATCATCCCCATTATTTAATGGTCCCACATTCTCAGTCCTCATCTTAATTTATTTTCTATTTTACAGCAGCTATTTGCACTCCTTATTACAGCTTTTATACCTGTAAGCTTGTTCGGTTCCCTTCGATTTCAAAATTTAAAAGCCTTTTCTTTTTTTCTATTTCCTTTTTACTGGGCATTAAGCTAGGCAGGAGAGGACCTATTTTTTACACTTGTTCCCTAAAGGTATAAATTTAGTAATGTTAGTAATTTAAGTCCACATCTGCTCAATATTTTACCTAGGAACAAATCCTCCTTGTATATGAGCAAGATAGCAACATAAAATTAGCTTCCTAAAGTTAAAAGTTTTTGTTAACCCAGTGCACTTTTGTTTTTTTACTTACATTATTAAATGACACTATACATGATCCCTAAGCTTCCCATTACCTCCATCTCCAAAACGAGCTCAGGGTTATTATATATCACCAGATCCAATAATTTATCTGTCTAGTAGAAACTTTATCATCTGTGAAAGAAAATGCTCATAAAGACGATTTAAGAACTTGATACCTTTGAGGCGCTGGCAGTACCATTATTCCAATCTATGTTAGGGTAATGAAATCCCCCATAACCAGACCATGCCCATACTAGCAACCTTTGCCAACTGCAATGGAGATTAATTTTCACATCCTCCATGGCATTAGGCAGCTTATAACATACACCAGCAATCAATTTACCCACCTTTTTGTTCCTGTACACAGCTCCATCCAATATTTCTGCCTTATTGTCTATACCCCCATCTATCTCATCTTTTATATTTGGCTTCAATTCTTGTTTAAGATACATACATACTCCCCCCTTTCTTATTAACTCTGTCATGTCTAAATAAGGAGTCCTTCAATATTTACTGTCCAGTCATGTCATGCCTCCTCATCTTCTATGCTCCCCCTTCCCCATTTTCAATCTCCATTATCTATTAGCCCCCTGATCCTCAATCCCTCTATCACCCCTGTGTAGTCCAATGTGCCCTGCCCCCATACCAAAGTTTAAAATTTCCTCCAACCCTCTAGTCATCTTCTCCCCCAAACAGCTGTACTACCATCATTGAGGTGCAGTCCATCTTTACTAAAGAGTCTGTAGCCAAGAGAAAACTCAGCCTAGTTCTCTAAAAAACCCAAATCATATCCTACTCCACCTCTTAGCCACACATTTATACTCCTAAGCTCCTGTTGCCTACCTAGTGTAGCAGGTAGCTGCAGTAGTATTTCTGAAAACATATTCTTAAAGGGGAGTTCAGTGCAAACACATATGCTTTTCAGACAAAAGAACAGTATTTTTCATCCCAGTGTATAATAAATGCAACCGAAATACTGACTTCCTGTTTGCAGGACCCCTAGTAGAGACCGTTATGGTCTTGCCCTTGACTCAGCGCCTGGGTTGATTCAGTTGCTCAGTAGAGATCTGAGCATCTTTGACCCATCCAACAGCCAATCAGTAGAATTACTGTTAGGAACATTCCAAGGATGGGTGCATCCTGGGAAGAAGAAGGACAGTTAAAACCTGAAATGTCAGCCACTAATGTCAACAGCAGGGAACAGCAAAGGGTATGAAATCAACCAATTCTTCTAAATGGGAGAGAATATGTAGAATAAGTATGCATTACACAAACTAACAATTTAACAATATTGATAATTTCCACTGACTGTCCCTTAAGGTACTTATAAAATAAGAGAAAAAAGAACCTGCAGCACTCAATCAAATAAGTGTGAAATTGTATCACTCTTTATTGTAACGTGTAAAACGTATATTTGGGAATAATTATGTGCAAAATGGTGCATTTAAAATCATTAAATATAATATTTACAAACAGCAGCCTCAACATAAGCAGCATATAGTATAAGTGCAGAGCTCTAAGACAGTAGTCTAAACATTAGGTATTCATTAAGATAAAGTGACATAGAGCACAAGTACAAACTAGATATGTCTAATACTTATCTGTCCCTATGTGTGGCTCAACATTTAGAGGTAGAGACAACCATGGAGGTCCAGGTATCCCAAACAGCTGTATGCATTGAGGCGACTGGGAGAACCAAACAGGCGGGTCCCTGGCGCGTTTTGCTCGGTGCCCTGAGCTTTCCTCAAGGTGTAGGATAGGCACGTCAGTAACTTTTATAGGCCTAAAATCTACGGCCACAGGTCCCATCTTGGCGCATTCCGCGCCAATAGGCGTGGTGACGTCATATTGTGTGCCAATGCAACCTCTCTCGGGCCGTATTGACGTCACTTAGCGTGCATACGTAAGTACGTCTCAGCGTAAGAACTAGCAACCGGCTACACGTTACACGTTACAAATAAAGGAGTGTATACAATTTTACACTTTTGATTGAGTGCTGCAGGTTCTTTTTTCTTCCTATTTATTGAGTTTATCTTGTACCTGTTCAGCACCTCCCATTGTATCTTTTGATAAGGTAGGGGGGACCAGTGCCATACCACACATATTGTCTCACCTTAAGGTACTTACTTTTAACTTAATTATTAAATTATTTTTAAGGACTCACTTCCACCTCTAACTTTGTTATGGCACCAACGTTAACCAAGACCACCGGGTCATACCGAGCCCCACCCAATTATCTGTCTACACAATCCACCACATATCGAACCTAGCACCAGGCAGGCAAACACAATGTTCAGCATGTAGGGTCTTGACAGCAGATACCCTATCTACTTTCTAATAATGGAGTCCCCTACCACTACCACCTGCCTATCCTTCCCAGCCCCAGTTCTCCCTCCCTTGTATTAGAGATGGCCATCCCCGGGTGCTCAAGATAATGGCCTGCCATACATGTTACTTCTGAGCCATCGTCTCCCACATCTTCACCTAACATGGCAAATTTGTTGGGATCAACTAGCTGGGAAGAAAGTGACCCTACCCTTCGGTTCCCTATTCCCCTGGTGACCACTACAAATCTCCATTACACCTTATCAGCCCCAAGTAGAATTAGAAGCAGAGGCTGAGGAAATTAATGTTGGTAAGTACGTTTCTGGGTACTTTGTAAAGTTTTAAACACAGCAGGAATGGGAGGAGGTACCCCAGACTACAGGATAAAATATATTTTGGGGGTGGAGATACCCTTTAAGAAAACGGGACATAATATTTCTACCCTGATAGCAATATATTAGAATAGCTAGACACAGATACTAGGAAAAAATCAACAAATTAGTAATTTATTAGTCACTGCTATTTATACATTAGGCTTCTGATTTTATTGTTTTCACTAACTGACCACCTAAAGTTTGCAAAGCTTTGTTATACCTGGATGGCCCCAGACCCCCCTATCATTCTTCTTGCATAGAAGATAGTTACACATATAAACAAAACCAGATGTCTAATGCAGTCTTCTGACTCGGGAATATCCATGATACAGAGTTTGGGGTCTAATGGAATGGGACAGGATAATATGTTTGAGATGCTTCTTATGATTTTGTTCCAAAATTGTTTATGGCTTTCTCCCATATAAGATGACAAAAGTCTGCAGGTTCATGTTGGCATTTAGGACAGTTTGAAGTGTTGTTAGAGGACATGCATACTTTTCTAATAGGTGTCATATACCGGTATGCTTGGTGCAAAACATAAAATTGTATGATTTTATTTGGTTCTGATGGTGATACCTTAAAGTATATGTATACTGAACAAATTACTTTGCGTCATCTTAATCTATAAATAAATATGTGTAAGTAGCACTTATGCTGAGCTGTGTGTGTTTCTGCATGCCTTCAATAAAGTACTTTTTTTGCTCAGGCTCTGACCACGGACCTAACTATTTCCCCCCATACCAACTGTCAATACTGCATATAGTATACAGCATACCAACTGTCAAACCATTCCAGCTACAGCAAAACTGCTTATAGAAATGCTGAAATGTACGATGCTTCAGATTGGATATCTAAAGAAATAGGGGGCAGATCAACAAAAAAAATTATACAGTTATGGTTGGGATGAATTATAGTTTCCTCTAATAGGCAATTTAAAGAAACAAATTTGCCAGTTTACATACCCTTTAAGATGCCAGTTCATCCCAGTCATCGTCCCCCAGGGAAAGTATGTGCCATGTCCATTTGCTCATTAAAGTGTTGGTGCCCTCTTCTAGTTTTGCATGTAGTAAGCAAGTATATAGATTGGACTGGGTGTTGCAGATTGGAATTTGGATATTAAACAGAAACAAATTTTTGGAGGTATCTAAATAGTATGATATGTGCAAACATTTTAATGGCCATTTGCTCTAGGGTTCCAGCTATAGGAAGGGAGGCTAGATTTATATAGTGAGGATTATTTGCATTGTTTTAGGAATGATTGCATTTTTTTCCAGGATTTATGTTGTTGTATGTGCAAGCAGGTACCATTATTTGGCAGGGTATTTGTGTTGGAGTCTAGGAAAATTAGTGGATGAGTCAGAAGGTAGTGGTGGAGTAGGCTTTCATAAAGACTTAGTAGGGAAGTATGCTAGTCCATGGTAAGTCCTTTGATATTAGGGTCGGAATCTTAGTTGTATGCTAATATTTCAAATACTATAATGAACAGGTACAGGGATAGGGCTGAATTCGAATTTTGATAGACAGCTCCACGAAAAAGGATATTCTACATAAATGAAAGCCTTTTGTGCGTCCAGGGAGAGTATGACTTGTGTGCCCGAGTTGTCACGGTCTGCTTGGGTATGAACTTGTGTCTTTCTGATGTTTATAGAATTAGACTTGACAGGCATGAAGCCTGTCTGGTCGAGATGTATGATGGTTTGGATTATCTATCAAAGTCTGTTTGCCAGGATTTTGGCTATTGCTTATGAAGGTTCTCATTCATCCAGGTCATGGTATATCTGTTGTATTCAATTAGATCAACTGGACTTGAAGTTTAGTTCTTGAAGACGTTTCGCTAGTCATCCGACTGGCTTTCTCAATTCAGAATGACTTGTACAAGAGTCTGTGGTAATTATGTACCCTGGAAAATCCCAATTAGCATATCACAGCCAGGTATTAAGGGCGTGATTGCATAGTGGCTAAGAGGTGTTATAGGAACGCCCAGAGTAAGGTGTCAAAAAAGCATAGTACATGGCAGACAGTTGGTGTCAAAAACCCCCCCACCTCTATTTAGGCTTGGTTTCTTTATTTTCACATAAATGGCCTCCTTAACACCTCTCTTGAACCAGACAGGTTCCATTGCCAATATGTTAACATTACAATCTTCAAAGGTATGTCCTTTATCCTTAAGATGCAGGTACATGGCTGAGTCCTGACCCGAGGAATTAGCTTTTCTGTGCTGGGCCATACGTTGATGCAGTTGCTGTTTGGTCTCCCCCACATACAAATCGGAGCATTCTTCACTGCACTGCATATATGATGTCGCTTTTCTTGTGTTTCGGTAAAGGGTGTGGGGGGGGGGGTTCGACACCAACTGTCTGCCATGTACAATGCTGTTTTGACACCTTACTCTGGGCGTTCCTATAACACCTCTTAGCCACTATTCAATCACGCCCTTAACACCTGGCTGTTATATGCTAATTGGGATTTTCCAGGGTACATAATTGCCACAGATTCTTGTACAAGTCATTCTGAATTGAGAAAGCCAGTCGGATGACTAGCGAAACGTCTTTAAGAACTAAACTTCAAGTCCAGTTGATCTAATTGAATACAACAGATATACCATGACCTGGATGAATGAGAACCTTCACAAGCAGATATCTGTTAATATTTCTCCAGCAGGGCTTTTCATGGAGAAGATACAAAATGTCATCTATTTCAAGGGCAGAGTATGCAAATTTGGCTTCTCTGTCTGTTTTGACTCTGTATTGTGTATTTCAGGTTTATATGGAGTAATAGAGAGACTCCTCTGGAGTAGGAGGAATATGTGCTGTGTGTTATCCAGCCCAACCATGGCCTGAGTAAGTAGTGTGTATTTGTATGTAATAGGTGTGTTTCATGTAGACACATAATGTCTGGATTGTAACTGGGAGAGGTTTGCTAGACGTTTTCTGGGACTATCGAGTCCCCCAATGTTCCAGGAGATGACTTTAAGGGTCTGACTCATGGAGGATACTGGTGAAACGTGTGATTGTGCCAAGGTGGGAGAGGAGTGACCCAGGGGCAGAGCAAGAAGGCTGGGAAGAGTGCGATATATCTGTTGGTGGTTGGGGAAGTCCATAAGTCTTAATATGCCTCATGGGGTAGGGAATACAGTTATTGACTGAAACATATTCATGAATACAATGCAGAATATTTATTTATTGTAGCTTAGGTAGTGAGGTAACGTAAGGTAACCGTTAAACCAAGTCCTGAAAAATCAGTACTATTTATGGGGATGCACGTAGCGCAGTTTCTGCGTTTGGGATGAATGGGGCCAATGTCCGACTTCTCCCGAAGTGTCCAAAATATTGTTACAAGTATAATAATTTTGTGAAGATACTGTACATTTTATAACAGTTAAACTTTTGTAATAGTTAAACCCTGGACTCTCTATGGAGCAACCTATGTCAATATATTTGCCCATTAGAAACAGGTAGTTGTGGAAGAGGGGGTGAGGGATATAGGATAGAAGAGTGAGGGACAGGAGAAGGAGAAGAGGGGGGCGGGGGTATGAGGAGTATGACAATTTTTTAAATAGATTTAGAAGGTCAACCTTCAATGCCTATATTGTATGTCTTGGGCCATCGATCTCCCAGGGCTGTGTCTCCCCAATGTATAGTGTGGAGTTATAGTATCTAGGTCAGGGTTGACCTCACCATGACCTCCAAAATACATGTGTCTTTATAATGGTTTCACCCCTATCTCACAGACATATCCAGCATTTAAAATAATAAGGGGTGTGTTAGCCAACATCTGGGAGTCACAGCAACTCTCAAATTTATCAAATTACAGTGAGTCCCAGGGACCAGACTTTTTGTAGGTTTTAATACATATATATATATATATATATATATATATATATATATATATATATAAAATACAGATCAGGGATGGATTTACTCCTCAGTAGCCTTCTTTTTGGGGAAGAAGATAGACTGTTTAGGAGGTGAAGGGGTGGTGGGAACTTAAAAGCCGCCCCTCCAACCTCAAGCGCCCCTAGGCACGTGGCTACTGTGCCTTATGGTAAATCCGGGCCTGATACAGATGTTTGTATACATTACAATATGAATGATAATATGGGGTTAAAACCTTTCATTTGCATTCAAAATTATACTTCCTATATATATAGATGTTATAAGGTATATAATGCAGATTGACTGGGAGTTAACCTTTCAATAACATATTTGGTGTAGGTCATTATTTCAAAGCTATTTCAGTTTATGAGTCTTATTTAAAGCTGGAAAGGCCTGCCTATTTACTAGTCATGGGTTTTGGGTGTTTTCAGTCATCTTCCCCCCCCCCCAAAGCAGTGGGTGGATGGAGTACTCATGGGCCAAGTGAGCATAGTCCTTGCAATGTGTCTCAATGTGTCTCAAAATATCCACTTAGTCTTAAAGATGTGTTCTCTTGATCATGGGGTTACCCTTCCCCATCCCACAACGCTGAGGGGTAGAGAAGTGAGGCCACAGGGGAGCACTCCTCAATGTTTCATGAATATGCACTTATTTAGTGTGTCAAAGAATTGTACTCTTCCATCTGCTTGAACTCACATCCTGGCCTGCGAACGTAATTAAATAAGATCGGGCCTAGTGCTTTTTGATATCCAGGAATGTGGCACGTCTCCTCTGCAGTTCAACAGAGTAATCTGGAAAAAGTTTAATTTTCGTACTGCAGATTTTCCGCTATGCGCTGTATTGTAGCTTTTAGCTTTAGCGTCCTGTTCGGCCTATATATTGTTTTCGTCAGGGACATTGTATTACGTAAATTATATTTGTGGAATTGCAGATTATAACATTTTAAAGTTTTCTTTCATACTTTGGCTCTTTAATTCCCTTATTTTTTAGATAGATTAGATTGTTTGGTTGGGTCATAAATATGTATATTTTGCCTCAGTTGTTTAAACGGATTTGGAGGATTTTATCCAACCAGTGTTTTTTGTGACAGTTTTATAAAAAGTAGGAATTGCAATGATTGTGAAGGTTCTCATTCATCCAGGTCATGGTATATCTGTTGTATTCAATTAGATCAACTGGACTTGAAGTTTAGTTCTTGAAGACGTTTCGCTAGTCATCCGACTGGCTTTCTCAATTCAGAATGACTTGTACAAGAATCTGTGGCAATTATGTACCCTGAAATTCCAAATTAGCATATTACAGCCAGGTGTTAGGTACCGCAAGGCGTGATTGCATTGTGGCTAAGAGGAGTTATAGGAACTAGTATAGTATTTGAGGTTGAATAAAGACATACATACATCCAGTCCAAAATTCCTTCCTGACAAGTAGCAATCGGAAATTTCCCTGGGTCAACTCTACTTTATGTATCAATACCAGTAACTTGCAACATTCCTTGTTTGCAGAAACTCATCCAGCTTTTTTTTTAAACTGACCAATGAACCTGCCATAACAACGTCTACTGGAAGACCGTTCCATAGCTTTACCGCTCTCACAGTGAAAAACCCTTTCCGAACTTGAAGCCCAAACCTTTTTTCTTCAAGTCTTAAGGGATGTCCTCATGTCCTCTGACATGTTCTATTGGTGAACAATGCCCCAGATAGTTTATTGTATGGCCCGTTAATGTATTTATACACAGTAATCATATCCCCACGCAAGCACCTTTTCTCCAGCGTACATAATTGTAACTTTTCCAGTCTCTCTTCATATTCAAGCTCCCCCAATCCCCTTATTAATTTAGTTGCCTTCTCTGAACCCTTTCCATTTCAAAGATGTCCTTTTTGTACACAGGATTCCAAAATTGCACTGCATATTCCAAATGAGGCCTTACCAATGCTTTGTAAAGAGGGAGAATTACATTTTCCTCCCTTGAATCCATACCTCTCTTTAAACAAGACAATATTATGCTGGCTCTGGCTGTTGCCGCCTGGCACTGCTTGCTACCTTTAAGTTTATCCACCAAAACTCCAAGATCCCTTTCCAACAGGGATTCACTTAAAAATCCTTGTGCTACTTATACTATAAATGGCTCTGTGTTAAGTCCAAAATGCATCACCTTACATTTATCAACATTGAATCTCATCTGCCACTTAGCAGCCCAATGTGACAATCTATCTAGATCCCCCTGCAACGATTGCACATCCTCTGAAGTTTTTAATGGTCGACAAAGTTTTGTGTCGTCAGCAAACACAGAAACCTTGCTGACAATACCCACTCCCAAATCATCAATAAATAGATTAAATAGAAGCGACCCCAACACAGAACCCTGTGGCACCCCACTTAGCACTTTAGTCCATAATTATGAAGCCCCATTTACAACTACTCTCTGCATCCTATTCATTAACCAATTTTCTATCCATGTACAAATGTGACTCCCCAGACCCACAGACCTCAGCTATACATTTGTCGCCTATGGGGGACTGTATCAAAAGCCTTTGCAAAATCCAAGTAAACTACATCTACTGCTATGCCAGAGTCTAAATTTCTACTTACTTCCCACGGTAAGGTGTCAAAGCAGCATTGTACAACACATGAGGCTTTAACAAGGGATCCCACCAGCCGCTACAAGAAAAAGGTTATAGACTTATTACAACAGCTTCAAAAGGATAAAGCCATTGATCAAGCAATGTATCATAGCCTCTACCCTGGTGAGGCACATCCATGCATATATGGACTCCCAAAGTTACGCAATGAAGGGGCACCACAAAGACCTATAGTCAGCAGCATCAACTCTGTAACATACAAGGTGGCAGAACTACATTTCAAGTCCAGTTGATCTAATTGAATACAACAGATATCTTGGCAATGATGTACCCTGAAAAGTCCCAATTAGCATATCACAGCCAGGTGTTAGGGACCTTATGAATGCAAGGTGTGATTGCATTGTGGTTAAGAGGTGTTATAGGAACTGCCACGTCTTCAAGAACTAAACTTTAAGTCCAGTTGATCTAACTGAATACAACAGATATTTAAATGAAAATCTTATGTCATCCGAACACCCCAGTGAAGAACCTTTACAATACATCTGCTACAAGCTCCTTTTTACAATATAGCTATTAAAACATGGTCAATTTGTCAGTTTATTGAGTTTGTATTTTAATGATAATATATTTATGTTGGAAACTGATATATTTATTTTATAGTAACAAAGGTTTGATGAAGATTGTCTTTGTAACTCATCAAATAATAGAAGTAACATTGATCCTAATGAGCAGGACAGCATCAGAGAAAACTTCAAAGGGAATTCAATGAACCTGATGATTAAAGTTTCTCTTTATTGATTTTCATTAAGGTGGTCACAGCATCACAACACATATCCTCCTTAAATGACTTTGGGCATCTGTGTGCTGTAAACCAAATGCTTCAATGTTATCTGTTTTCATTATTATCAAATACAATACAGTAGATCCATATAAATTGCAATTGTGCTTCATTTGACAGAAAAAAACAACAGGTTAGATAAAAGGACAGGAAAGGTCAGGAACATGTTAAAAGAGAATAATGCTGTACAGAATTACCAATATTTTCTTTTTGGTTAACGGGACTGAGTCTTTTACAGAAATTGAATTGTCCAAAACCGAGAGATTGACTGGCAAACTTTTGGCTACAACTTCCCATATCATTTAATCTATATTATATTATATGCAATTGATTACATTATATATATTTTTTTTACATATAGACAAAGGCTGAGTGAAAATATTTTTAGATTGATGGTAGTTGCACAAAAGTGCAAGTAGAATTTTCTAGGGATGTGCGGGAGCTTTGTCATAAACCTTGTTTTGGGGTGGAATTTCGTGTTCTACTATTGAAATTCCAAAGTACCAATGGAATTTCCTCACGGAACCAACAAAATTTTGATTGTTTCCGTACCATATTCTTCATCAGCCAGAGTGAATATTACCTTTTTTATACCTTTCATATTATTACAGTCCCTACTTTAAAGGGAATGTCCACCCCCAAAACAAGTTTAGCTTTAAAACAAGCCAAACCCCATTAAAATCGGTTCAGCCAATTTTGAGATGCATACCTTTTTACCACCTTCCTTTTGCAGACCAGGACCATCTCAGTGTAAATCCAAACTCCTGGCATCACCTCATATCCATGCCTTTTCCATTCCTGCGCAGCCCTCATCCTCCCTCAATGCATTCAACTGCATTTCTGTGACATATTTCCCCCCACCACCACCACCATCTGGATCCATCCTCCCCCCCTCTTCCACATAGTGTTAAATTCTTTTGTAGTATGATAGATCCCCCCTGCTCAGACCTAAACGCTATGATATTTCTTTAAAAAAAAAATCAGATTTTTACTTATAGCCCTTTGTTCCCACCGCGCTCTCCGTGACATCAGTCTCATCTATGAGCCGGATTAATACGCCACTGGAGCGAAGGAACTTTAAGTACCATTCTGTTTATTTTTTTTTAAGAAAAAACATGGCGGGTGGGGGTGGGCAGGGGGCTTTCACATATTAAATTGTGATTTTTATGGTGGACATACCCTTAAAGGACTAGTATTCTCTATAGTGAATGCAGAGGGAAAAAATGGTTTAGCATCCTTTATAATCATCCCCATTATTTAATGGTCCCACATTCTCAGTCCTCATCTTAATTTCATTTTCTATTTTACAGCAGCTATTTGCACTCCTTATTACAGCTTTTATACTCCCTGTAAGCTTGTTCGGTTCCCTTCGATTTCAAAATTTTAAAAGCCTTTTTCTTTTTTTTCTATTTCCCTTTTTACCTGGGCATTAAGCTAGGCAGGAGAGGACCTAATTTTTTACACTTGTTCCCTAAAGGTATAAATTTAGTAATGTTAGTAATTTAAGTCCACATCTGCTCAATATCTTTACCTAGGAACAAATCCTCCCTTGTATATGAGCAAGATAGCAACATAAAATTAGCTTTCCTAAAGTTAAAAGTTTTTGTTAACCCAGTGCACTTTTGTTTTTTTACTTACATTATTAAATGACACTATATCATGATCCCTAAGCTTCCCATTACCTCCATCTCCAAAACGAGCTCAGGGTTATTATATATCACCAGATCCAATAATTTATCTTGTCTAGTAGAAACTTTTATCATCTGTGAAAGAAAATGCTCATAAAGACGATTTAAGAACTTGATACCTTTTGAGGCGCTGGCAGTACCATTATTCCAATCTATGTTAGGGTAATTGAAATCCCCCATAACCAGACCATGCCCCATACTAGCAACCTTTGCCAACTGCATATGGAGATTAATTTTCACATCCTCACTGGCATTAGGCAGCTTATAACATACACCAGCAATCAATTTACCCACCTTTTTGCTTCCTGTACACAGCTCCATCCATATTATTTCTGCCTTATTGTCTATACCCCCATCTATCTCATCTTTTATATTTGGCTTCAATTCTTGTTTAAGATACATACATACTCCCCTCCTTTCTTATTAACTCTGTCATGTCTAAATAAGGAGTATCCTTCAATATTTACTGTCCAGTCATGTCATGCCTCCTCATCTTCTATGCTCCCCCTTCCCCATTTTCAATCTCCATTATCTTATTAGCCCCCTGATCCCTAATCCCTCTATCTACCCCTGTGTAGTCCAATGTGCCCTGCCCCCCATACCAAGTTTAAAATTTCCTCCAACCCTCTAGTCATCTTCTCCCCCCAAACAGCTGTACTACCATCATTGAGGTGCAGTCCATCTTTACTAAAGAGTCTGTAGCCAAGAGAAAACTCAGCCTAGTTCTCTAAAAAACCCAAATCCCATATCCTTACTCCACCTCTTAGCCACACATTTATACTCCTAAGCTCCTGTTGCCTACCTAGTGTAGCAGGTAGCTGCAGTAGTATTTCTGAAAACACTATTCTTAAAGGGGAAGTTCAGTGCAAACACATATGCTTTTCAGACAAAAGAACAGTATTTTTTCATCCCAGTGTATAAATAAATGCAACCGAAATACTGACTTCCTGTTTGCAGGACCCCTAGTAGAGACCGTTATGGTCTTGCCCTTGACTCAGCGCCTGGGTTGATTCAGTTGCTCAGTAGAGATCTGAGCATCTTTGACCCATCCAACAGCCAATCAGTAGAAATTACTGTTAGGAACATTCCAAGGATGTGGTGCATCCTGGGAAGAAGAAGGACAGTTAAAACCTGAAATGTCAGCTCACTAATGTCAACAGCAGGGAACAGCAAAGGGTATGAAATCAACCAATTCTTCTAAATGGGAGAGAATATGTAGAATAAGTATGCATTACACAAACTAACAATTTAACAAATATTGATAATTTCCACTGAACTGTCCCTTTAAGGTACTTATAAAATAAGAAGAAAAAAGAACCTGCAGCACTCAATCAAATAAGTGTGAAATTGTATACACTCCTTTATTTGTAACGTGTAAATACACGTATATTTGGGAATAATTATGTGCAAAATGGTGCATTTAAAATCATTAAAATATAATATTTACAAACAGCAGCCTCAACATACTAGCAGCAATATTAGTATAAGTGCAGAGCTCTAAGACAGTAGTCTAAACATTTAGGTATTCTATTAAGATAAAAGTGACAATAGAGCTACAAGTACAAACTAGATATGTCTAATACTTATCTGTCCCTATGTGTGGCTCAACATTTAGAGGTAGAGACAACCCATGGAGGTCCAGGTATCCAAACAGCTGTATGCATTGAGGCTGACTGGGAGAACCAAACACGGCGGGTCCCCCCTGGCGCGTTTTGCTCGGTGCCCTGAGCTTTCTCAAAGGTGTAGGATAGGCACGTCAGTAACTTTTATAGGCCTAAAATCTACGGCCTACAGGTCCCATCTTGGCGCATTCGCGCCAATAGGCGTGGTGACGTCATATTGTGTGCCAATGCAACCTCTCTCGGGCCGTATTGACGTCACTTAGCGTGCATACGTAAGTACGTCTCAGCGTAAGAACCTAGCAACCTCGGCTACACGTTACACGTTACAAATAAAGGAGTGTATACAATTTTACACTTATTTGATTGAGTGCTGCAGGTTCTTTTTTCTTCCTATTTTATGAGTTTATCTTGTACCTGTTCAGCACCTCCCCATTGTATCTTTTGATAAGGTAGGGGGGACCAGTGCCATACCACACATATTGTCTCACCTTTAAGGTACTTACTTTTAACTTAATTATTAAATTATTTTTAAGGACCTCACTTCCACCTCTAACTTTGTTATTGGCACCAACGTTAACCAAGACCACCGGGTCATACCGAGCCCCACCCAATTATCTGTCTACACAATCCACCACATATCGAACCTTAGCACCAGGCAGGCAACACAATGTTCAGCATGTAGGGTCTTGACAGCAGATTACCCTATCTACCTTTCTAATAATGGAGTCCCCTACCACTACCACCTGCCTATCCTTCCCAGCCCCCAGTTCTCCCTCCCTTGTATTAGAGATGGCCATCCCCGGGTGCTCAAGATAATGGCCTGCTCCATACATGTTACTTCTGAGCCATCGTCCTCCACATCTTCACCTAACATGGCAAATTTGTTGGGATCAACTAGCTGGGAAGAAGTGACCCTACCCTTCGGTTCCCTACTTCCCCTGGTGACCACTACAAATCTTCCATTACCACCTTATCAGCCCCAAGTAGAATTAGAAGCAGAGGCTGAGGAAATTAATGTTGGTAAGTACGTTTCTGGGTACTTTGTAAAGTTTTAAACACAGCAGGAATGGGAGGAGGTACCCCAGACTACAGGATAAAATATATTTTGGGGGTGGAGATACCCTTTAAGAAACACGGGACATAAATATTTCTTACCCTGATAGCAATATATTAGAATAGCTAGACACAGATACTAGGAAAAAATCAACAAAATTAGTAATTTATTAGTCACTGCATTATTTATTACATTAGGCTTCTGATTTTATTGTTTTCACTAACTGACCACCTAAAAGTTTGCAAAGCTTTGTTATTAGTTTTAACAGTTGCTTAGCAATATCATGAGTGTCACATGGCTCAGTGAGGTCTCACAATCATGGAACTGTTTATAATAGAGTAACAATATTCTATACCTTTTTGTTATTTTGTATTGTAACAAGCTGTATCTGTACCATTAGGACTGCTGACTGTCTCAATCTTTTATTTTGTAATTATTGTTATTATTTAGACACAATCTCTATCTAGACTGCAGGCGAACTTACAATGGCACATTCTCCACATGGGCATCCAAGAAAACTACAGTTCCAAATGCTATATAACTTTCTTAGTAATCCAGTAAGGATTACTTCCCCCAATCTGTAACTGTCCGATGTGTATGCATGCATATATCCAAACATTCATACTGTGTTATATAAGCTTGATAAAGGCCATAGAGTAAAGACCGAAATGTCACTTCTACACTTTTTATTTTTTACCCAATATAGGTCTGAAAAGCAGTTCCTGAAGTGCACCTGTTATCCCTCTATAACATACTTATAACATACACACACTCTGACTGTAGTATAGATGGTGCGAATCTCCAAGGGACCCAAAAATCCCTTACCAATATAACATCCAACAAAGGAGCCGCACTCAAGGATATACTAATTTACCAATTCAATCAAATTTTATTCCATGCTATCAAAGCATATGCTATGTATATATGTATATATTCCATAGATCAGTCCCGGGGGCAATACATATTAGTATGTTAGGAAGTACTTCTGGCCTTTTCAGGAGGTATCATTGTTTGCTCTGCTTATTTTCCATTTAACCATAGTCAACAAAGTTATAGCAGACAGAGGGGGAGAGATTTCTTTGATCCTGCCTCTCAAAGGCTAGCAGGGTAGACGTAATTATTTTCACTGCCTTGTTCTAGACAGGAACATAAAATACAGTAAGTATGTAAAATTTCCTTTTGTTTTTCTTTTGTTAATGCTGAGCCATACTGGGCAGGAAGATTTTTCTCTTTGCCTCTAGACCACTGCAGAGTTCAAAAAAATAACCTGTAGCTCCTTAAAGGGCATGTCCACCCTTATTAACAACTTTTGTCATATAATAGAATACAGTCCCCCAGCCCCAACCGCTATAAAAATAATTTAAGAAAGTGACCAGATGTTTACTTACCTTCCCTCTCTCCTCCGACGCCCGGCCTTCTGCTTGCAAGACACTGCAAGCAGGGGGCGGGACCGGCAGCCGCGTCCGTGATTGGCTGAGAGGCAGCCAATCACAGACGCTGCTGCTGGCTTCTCAGAATGCTGGGGGAGAAAGGGAAGGTAAGTACAGTTCTGGGGACTTTCTTAAAATTATTTTTTTGCGGTTGGGGTTGGGGGAACATATTCTATTATATGGGACAGGGGTTTTATGGTAGGGGGAGGGATAGCAAAACAGGAGGGAGAGGGAGGAAGAGGGAGGGGGAGGGAGGGGGAGAAGGGCTGCAGTACGCATGCCAAACTTCTCCTGGAGGCTAGATAGGAGGCAGAGTCCTATATGGACTCTGCTATCCTCCTGGTGGGCAGTTTTTGGGACTTTGGGGGGGACTACAGGAGAACCTTATGGAGCTGGGATGTGAGGTAAGGATTTTACTACACTACATGGTGGGGCCATTAGTGGGGGGGATTATAGTTTTGGGGGTGGACATGCCCTTTAAACTAGAGGATTCTGATTGGAGACGTCTACTGCATAATATGGTAATCACTGTATCACAGCCAATTTATTGTTCCCTTAGTGCCAAGGCTGCATAAAAATGCAATTAACTTTGAAATTCTACCCCAAAAAAAGTTTTTTAAGATCAATTTTTGCTCATTCGCTGTGCGTTATTTTCTTGTCAATACGCATTAATATATTTTTAGTCATTAAATCACAATAGCATCCTACATTTTTGACATATAGTCGTTTCTTTTTCATTCACATTTCATACGAGGCAGAATAGGAGTTTTCATCCTTCACAAATGTAGAAATCTATTAATAGAAGAGGTGGATAGTTTTGGCAGATATTTCTCAGATTGTTCCTGCTTTTATCTAAATTCTGCTGCATTCATTTAAAAGCATTAGAAGCTTGTGGCATATTCCACTTTACTTCCTGCTTATAATGATATATTATAAAGCTTTTTTGCCTTTCAAATTTTCTTGGCTCCCTGCAGAGTGACAGCACACACAAGCCATCTGTTAAAAACCTGTAAAAAGCTAATCTTATATATAAGTACCGTACCATAAAATCCCATCAGAACTTTCAGGATAGCGATATAGAAATAACAGGAAAAAAACTGGTGTAACTTAAATATTGTTTTGCATTTGTGTTTTAGGACAAATTAAGGTATGTTTTTAAATAAGAATCAGGATGATTTCCTAGCTAAAATTGCTCCTCCATCAATAGCAATCCGATTACCAATAAGAAATGTTCTGCAAAAAGCTGTTGTGCTACTAATCTTTTGTTTTATTATTTCTTTTTGTTTGGTGGTGTTTCTTACTGATATTTTTTTTTTCCCCAAATGAAAAATTGTCAAAAGAGCCAATCAGCTAAACCTAAAGCATTATGTAGCATAATCAAAATGTAATATATAAGTGGCCTGGATTAAAATGGGAGCAACAGTGGAATATATCCTTATAAAAATCACTCAACTACGTAGTTGAGTGATTTTTATAAGAATATATACCACTGCTTCTCCCCATACATTTGCCGTCCTCCTTCCACTTTAACCAACACTTTCCTTGTCCAACCCTGCAATAAAAAAACATTGCTATAGCACACAGACATTTACTGTTCGTTAAATCCTTATCTTAGTCCTTGATGTAAAGTCCGTTTCACCCGGTAACCTGAATCCTGTCAGCCGTGACAAGACAAATTCCTGCAGCCCTGCGAGTGAGAGTGGCCATTTCAGCGTACTGACAACTTCCTCTGCACGCTCTCCTTAAGTTCACTCGCAGGGCTGCAGGAGTTTGTCTTACGGCTGACAGGATTTAGGTTACCGGGTCAGAGGGATTTTACATCAAGGACTAAGATAAGGATTTTACGAACATGAATCTTTTTTATTGCAGTGTTGGACAAGGAAAGTGTTGTTTAAAGGGGAAGGAGGAAAAAATGTAAGGGGAGCAGGGAATTCCAGAAGAAAGGCTGCCAGAAGGATGTCCACTAAGAAGTTAATATCTGGTATGTATTCATTAATCTATTTCATTACAGGGCTGACAGGGGTTACTGTGTATTTAGTTTAATTATTTAGTGAAGGGAGAAAGGATAGTTAGGGATTTAGTAAAGGGACTAGCGAGTAAATTCATTTTTTAAAACTTATATATTATAAGAAATAATATGCCCCATTACATTGTAATATAAGGTTTATAAAGTTACCTTGGAGTTCCCTGTCCTGTTTAAAAGCATTCGACCTTCGGTCTCGTGCTTTTATATGGTCAGGGAACTCCTCGGTGACTTTATATCCTTATATTACACTGTAAGGGGCGTATTATCCCTTATATTATGCACCCAATCAACAACTGCTAAAAACCTGCAATATATTCATACATCTTAAATCCCATTTTAAATCTGCTTTAAAAAAACAAATTTAGATGATCTTGACCTAAAATGTATTTAGCTATAGTTTTTCAAGGGGATTTAAGGGTGGCCGCAGTGCTTATTTTTGGGGTTTAAGTCGTGATAAACAATCCAATATCAGTTATCATGTGTTTAACGCCCAGTTTCTGTTAGTTGAATGAGTATTGGAAGAGACCCTCGCACAGCCGCCAAAAACCTATTTACCAGAGGCTGTGCGGCTCCTTTAGTGTTATGTATTTAATGCCAGCTGATAGCTGAAATTAAATTTGTATGTGAGGGTGAGATTCACCTAGAGCTGTGCGGCCTATGGTATATCTCTTTCAGGAGACTTGCCCAGAGTGCGTTCGGCTCTGTGTGAATCTCATTGTTAGTCTCTGACTGGCTAATAAAAATAAAGTATTTGGAATTTTTCTTAGCTGTCCATAAATTAAGCAAGATTGTACTCAGCATAACACATTTCATTCTAAATACTCATTTAATATAATATCATCCATTGTGAATGAATCAGTCTGAATCTCAGCAAAGTTCATTAGCTATCACTTGTGTCAAAATGTGTAATGAAATGCGATGACATTTCTTTGTAACTTATACATTCATTAGTTTGTCTATTAATGAGATGCAGTTTTAATCAGACACATTTCATTTTTATCACTTTGGTTGTGACATCAACATATTAGTTAGAAGCAAATCCCTTTTATTCAGTTGCTGCCTTTGATTTAATCAGGGATGTTCTTGTGTGAATAAATGGAAATATAAAAAAGAAGCAGTTTTTATATACACACAAACAAATGAAAGTTACACCTCCTGCTGTGCCCAAAGAGACAAAATAATTATAACACAGAAAATTACCAGGATTTGGCCTGTCATTTGGAATAATCCTCTTGATTAATTAGCATGTTTCTGGTGATGTAACCTTACGCATTAAGCATGCCATTACTGTATGTATACAATATATGGACAAATTGTTCTAAATAAATATTTATGGTACTGTATTTGCATGTAAATGTATCATTTTACCCAGACATTACAATATTTATTGCTGAATGTTTTTATATTACAGAAGAATGATCACAAATAACAACACTATGCTGCATGTGATTTATAGAGATGGCCGAACTTCATAAAGTTTGTTCCTTTTTCGAGTTTTCAAATTTTAGTAAAAGTTCAAAAGTTTGAATTCGGACCCATTAGTCAATGGGGGAGTGATAGTTCAAAAAGTCTGGGAGATTTACAGCTAAACTAACAGTGGTAACTTACTGTAAACGACTGTGGCACCTGGGAAATGGTCTGAGGAACATGTCACTGTCACCAAAACTTGTTAAAACACTTCTTAAACACGAGCGGGTAATTGACGGGTTTTGCGCAAGTTACATTCGAGGGTTATGGCCAATTCAAGGGTTACCGAATTATACTTTCGAGGGTTACCGAAAATAGAACCATAAATTTGAGGGTTACCGAAATCGAACAATACTTTCGGGGGTTACTGAAAACTAATGATACTTTTGAGGGTTAGCGAATGATACATTCTAGGGTTAGCTAACGGTCCGTAAATTTGCTAATTATCGCATTTACAATAATTATCGAAAATACAGATGTGAGTCCAGAAAAACTAACTAGTTCGAACCCGATCTAGTTTGAATAGTTTGTGTTTGTCCGAACTCATAAAGTTTGGCTTGAACTTGGGTTCGAGTTCAGGTTTTGTGTCCATCACTAGTAATTTATGAAGTACTCCATATGCGCATTGATTATAGTCATAAAATACCAATATTGAATAATAATTAAATTGTGTGTGGTTGCAGAAAACAATTTGGAGGACAGATACACATTCTCCTATTTTATTTTCTGTATGGGAGGAAAATATTCAACAAATATTATTGGTATTATCACTAAATTGTTCAATAATATTACCTGTTGCTTTAAGGCCTCCATGGGACCCTGTCTTAGGCAAAAATAGGCAAAATATTAGGTGGGTTTTAAATATAATTTTCTGACACTTCTTTTCCCATTAACCCACATTTCCTTATACCAAATAATGTTGTGCCTTAATTAACAATTAACAATTGTACATTTGTACAAACTGTATGTACATCTACTGTATGTACATACAGTTTGTACAATTTACAAAGAATGCTGTTTTTTTGTCCTAATTGTACTTTTGCTGGTTACGGTGAGAAGGTAAAAACACAGTGTAGTTTACAGAGATACAGTCATAATATGGTTTTAAACTCTATATGAATACAAAGTAAGGTGTAATATAAGTTCATTTGTATTTGCCTGTCTAGACTAGAGCAACATAGTCACTGGCCTGGCAGATGGCTATTTAAATTAGTACTTTATGTAAAACTGAACAGGCTCTGGGTTAATATATGTTTTTGATATAATTACGTAAGAAGATGACTGTTGGTAATATTGGCGTTTCAACAATGCCTTAATTTAGATGGTATTTTGCAGCTACTGTCTATGTGCCTCTCCTGCGGAGAGGTGTGGTGTGAGGGGCTGAGAAATGAAATGATTCTTATAGCAAAGTGAGCTCCTTTGTGTTTTTTGAAAGACAGATGGTTATGCTTATCAACAGTGTGTTTTAATTAATATGACCAGTTGGCTGATTAAATGAGGGCAGACCCCTTTAAAATACATAAATTACTTTGGAGGTCTTGCAAAGTATTTGTGCAGTAAAATTCTAATTCTTAAGATTAGAGATGATTACCGGTTACAAATAGAAACCTTGGTTCAGAACTGCTAGAACTACAAATCTGCGGAACTGGTGACATTTTTGGAATTCTGAAAGTCAGAACTTATTTAAAAATTATATGTAAAACATTTATATTTAAAATGTGATTTTCACGGAATGGGCACATTGTGCTATAAAGGTTCTAAGAAATAAAAATTATACTGAAGGCACACCATCCTCAACAGTGGAGTAAATTGTTCTTCATAGCTTAAAGGAGAACTAAACCCAATTTTTTATACTCCAGAATCTGAAAACAACCCCCCTAAAACCACCAATAAACTATAAAATGCCACTTTAGTAAACTCTGTTAAAGTAAATCAAAGCCTGTTAAGAACTGAATGAAGTATCTGTGTGTATGTGCAGTGTCAGACCACACCTCCTGACCTCAGTCACATGCTTCCTTGCTTTATCTGTCCTGTAAAAGGATTGGCTAGAGATTAATAATGGGTGTGACCAACTGTAACAAGTTTGTGCCATAGCAAAGGACTGAGCATGTGCAGAACATAATGGTCGTTGACCTAACTTTATTATATCAGAATGCTGAGAAGTAAAGCACAAACCATATGTTATTTAGGTAAATTTCCCAGCGCCTGTATCCAAATGAGAGGTAAGACACAGATTACTGGTTTTATATCAAGGTGTTCTGCCTTCTGGTTCAGTTTTGTTCTGTGGCTTTAGTTGCCCTTTAATGTAGGAGTGGCTAATAGACCAAATCATATGCAATACTTCCACCATTCCACCAATCCATTCTGGTTCTACCAAATTATTCCTCCAATATCACACAATTAGAAAGTGCAC
Organism: Hymenochirus boettgeri; assembly: GCA_019447015.1. NCBI lineage: Eukaryota > Metazoa > Chordata > Amphibia > Anura > Pipidae > Hymenochirus > Hymenochirus boettgeri. Next base: position 160,062,614 of record CM033475.1, read on the forward strand.
TCAAATTTTTTTTTTATATTTTTCATTCCATATGTGCAATCAGAAAAATTTGGTTCCAATTTTCTTACCATAACTGCAAAATTAAGGGGAAAAGAGAATGGTTTTGGAGAGTGTTATTCCCTTTTATAATCTTTCCATTTCCTAGAAAGTTAGGTAAGCACAATCCTATTTTCATTGGTGGTCACTTGCACCAGTGGTAAGCTATCAAACTTCTTTTCATGGCTTGGCTGAAAGCTCAGCACTCAATCTCTGAGACAATAGTGGGACTCTAATGTCTCCCTCAACATATGCATTATGCAAGGGACATTATGCAATTGGGCGAGGGTAACACTTCACAAGATTCCTGTCAAGCTGCTTTTTTACCCAGTGGGTGGGCAAAAATAGCTGTCATTTGTGAATTTGAGACTTGTGGCGGGATCCTTTCCACAAATTCGATTAATTCAGATAATTAAAAAAATATCAAACTTTCGATAGATCAGAAAATGTTCAGCAAGTTTGAAAAACCCGAAAAGTATGAGTTCTTTCAAACTCAAATTCTAGTCAATCTAGTTCGAGTTCAAGTTCTAGTCAATCTCTAAAGAGGATTATTTTTTAACGGTGTGCTATCAATAGTATTTGGATATTATTGGTTTGGAATTGCCCCATTGATTAATATATATGAACATTCTTGTGTTAGCAAAATTACCGTTCAGTGGGGATATTATTTTTCCGGATTTTCCGCCTTCCGAACTTCTGATTCGCAGATTTTTAGTATTTCCGAAAATTTTCGAAATTACGAGTTTTCACATATTTTCGAAAATTTCGAAAATTCAAGGATTTCTCTTAATTCCATACATACGTATTTTCGAAAATATTCGAAATTACGAGGATTACTTGTATTTTCGAAAATACATATTTTCGAAAATACATGAAAACTCGTAATTTCGAAAATTTTCGAAAATACGAAAAATCTCGTTATTTCAAGGGTATTTTTAATTTTAACGGGTCCGCTCGCGGATTTTCGAATTTTTTCGAAAATTCGCGGATCCTCGAGCGGACCGGATTTTGCGAAGTTCGGACATCTCTACTCTGAAATAACACTAGAGAGCAATCTCTATTTTCACAGTGATACCACACTTAACACAATGAATAAGGCGAAAACTATCGTACACATCGCTGCATCAATACTTTTCTGCAAAGGCGAAAATGAGCGGTTTTATAAATAAGGCGAAAATAACGCTATTTGTCATTGCGATGTAATAGCAAAAATAGCAGTCCTTATATCTCTCAGGCAAGAGTCATCAGGGTCTCCGGGGTGCAGAATTCTGCGGGCTGGGTTGAGTGCAATTGTGGTAGAAGTTAAGATAAGGTAGAGTTAAATATTTCTTGAGGAGAATGAAAGCTGCAAACACTCACTGACAAAGAGAGTAGGGATCACCAAAGCAACCATAGCAGTTGCAAGAGGGCCCAGAATTATAGATTCAGCTGAGGATTTTTTTTTCAGTATATAGTGACCCTAGGAAACAGTATCATGGTGGCTGTGCTTATTAATAATAACCATTTTATAATAGTTTTCATGTATAAATAGATAACAGCAGGCTATAATGTGCCACTAAAATGGCAAAAAGAAACATTAACTAGATCTGCACTAATAGCCCATCAAATTGCTTATATTATATTACTGTTTTATTGCTGCACTAAATTGAAATGACCTATTATTGAAATGAGCTTTTAATAAACCAATAGCATTCAAGTATTCATAGAAAATGGTAATATAATGCAAGCATCTGAATCGCATGTACTAAAATCTATTTGTGTGGTTTTTGGTTACTTTGTTTATAAACCATATGTTGTTTGCAAGCCATATTGACTGGCAATGCATTTATATTAGCTTAGCAAAAACAAGCAGCATAAAACTGATGGGATATAGCCTAAAGCATTGAAGATCTTGTGATAGATTATAAGTAAAGAAGATTCAATCTTTCTTTTTCCAGTGAGAAGGTATTGACGTGCAAGGGCTTAGGCTCAAAATAAAGCAAGTTCTGATTAATAATTCTGTGAATGTATTTACCTTTGTAATGGTAAAGTAACACAAATCTGTAACGGTTTCCATTATTTCTGTAGTTTCAGCAAGCAAGCCCCTCACTTGAGCATTCTGACGCATCCTACTGCTTGGAAAGATCATCATCAGCTGCATAATAAGTGCCACCCCCAAATTTCTTTATCATTTTTAAAGCTAGCCACAAGTCTAAAAAGTGTTGTTCCTCTACTTAAAGTGCCCATATATTGATTGGAAGCCTGTAACTAGCTTCATAAAAGATCATTTTTGGGGAGTGGTGCTTATGACACAGTTTATTACAAATGCCTGCCACAGACTCAAAGTCAGTTCAGAGTTGGAAGAAAGATTTTACAAGCCTATAACTTAAGATTGACAACTGCTAGAGACATCATCCTAGGTTTGTTTTAAAGGTGTGAGAAATGACATCTAGACCACAGTTCCATTTTAAAGGCTCCTGCTAGATGTTTAGGGTATTGGATGTGTCCCTTTTTATTATAGCAATATTGTTTAGGAAAAAAGCATGGTGTACTGCATAGTGGCAAACAAATTAGATGCAGGTGTGGCAGCACTCCAACAGACTCTCCTCCACGGTGCGTACTGTTAAGGCAGATAACCCCCCAGGTACGGGTATGGTACAATTTCAATATAAAGCAGCAAGTCACAGCGCTACTCACGGAGGCCTCTGATGAAGTGGGACACGCCCACGAAATGCGTCAGGCAGGTGGAGTAGCATTTTGTCTCCTTGCTGTTTAAGATGTGAATAAAATACTGACTATAATTCAACATTACCTCCGTGAGTAGCGCTGTGACTTGCTGCTTTATATTGATACTGCGTAGTGGCACACAGCAGGGAAACTGCAGGGGTTTCTGGCCCGGGCCCCAGACACACTCCCTCCCCAGCGCTTTCAGGTACTAAAGGTTCCATGAGCTGCTATTTTTAAACAGCTGATCATGGTTTTGAAGTAAAGGTACATGCGACCAGCTGTTTGAAAGTGGTCCCAGCATTATTTTAAAACAGTTGTACCTTTATTATATATACGTGCAATCAGCTGTTTAAAAAATGCTGCTTGCGGAACTTGCCTTCAAATGGCGGGCCCTCATGACTTGAAGAGAGGTCATTGTAAATCTTTAGAGTGAAGTAGCATTTAGGTATTTGTTTCATTTGAGCTGTTAACATAAGCTGCACTTTAGTCTTAAAATAAGTAGTCTGATTAATTATATCCCTTGGTATCTCATTTTACAGTTGGTAGTTTCCTTGGTGGTAGGCTGTGTATATTGCAAGAAACTCATGGGAGTATTTAGTAGCATAAGACTGAATACATCAGCAAGGTAGATGCAGATCTTCCCCTGTACCCGTCCATGAGATTATTATGAGAGTCAAATTGATTTCTTGGTAGAGTCAATTCCTTTAATTTTCTTTCAGTGTTATCCATTTTATAACCCAGGCCATCTACAGCTTTTTGTATTAAGGATAATTTTTCTCCTACTTGGAATTTGATAGTGTTGTTTAGGTCTGTTAAAATATTCTCTAAAGGGAATGTCCACCCCCAAAACTATAATTCCCCCCACCACTGGCCCCACTCTGTTGTAAATAAAAATCCTTACCTCACATCCCAGCTCCATATGGTCCATATGGATCTACCTGCAGCCACGTCCATGATTGGCTGCCTCTCAGCCAATCACAGAAGCGGCTGATGGTCCCGCCCCTCTGCTTGCGTGAAAATGCAAGCCGGGCAGTGCGGCGGAAGAAAGAGGGAAGGTAAGTAATGTTTGGGGAACTTTCTTACATTAAAAATATAGCGGTTGGGGCTGGGGAACTAAGCCCTACACTATATTAAAAATTGATATGAAGGGTGGACTTTCATGTCAAGATTTTTTTAATCCTGACATGAAAGCTTGTCTCCCCAGGACACCTATACATTGTAAGATACTTCTCTAGTAAGTTGCATAAATGTAAGAAGTATTTACTACAACTAAGAAGGCTTCCATGTTGTTGCCAGTAAAACTCTGAGTCCATGTACTGTAGTCTTTAAAGAGCCTTGCGATTAAGTGCACAGCCCATGGGATCACAGGTTGAAATCCCTAGGCTTACTTATGAAACAGTAGAAAATTAGTTAACTGGCTGATTTTTCTGCCTATTTTGTTTCCATTATGTTACTAGGAAAAGATAAACAGTCAGGCAAGAAACAGGCAGGAAAGGAGCAGGGAGGTGTTCATTTTTGCAGGACAATGTAGGGGAACGTTAGGGAAATTGTATTGGGAATGCTGCACTATTTCTAAAAAGATTTGGAAATGGGACTGTGCTCTAAAATAAGTCTAAAACCCATATTAGCTGGATTTTACATGAGTTGCATGGGTTTTAGACTTATAATGGCAAAATTAAATCCCTTTGCGTCTTTATACAACCTCCAATAAAACGTTACTATGTTGCGATGGTGGTATAATACTCTGCTTTTAGCAAGAAATAATTAGTTTTAATTTTTTTGCAAGATATGCTAAGGAATATATAATTGTTTGGGACAGGAACATTTTTTTACATTTTTTTACATTTTTTTTAGCCCTGTTCTGTGTCAAAGAAAGGGACATGATTGGCTGTCAAATTATAGGAAGCAATGTTGTAACTTCCTGTGAAGTATACAGCTAAGGTTTATTATGGGAGCTGACCCCGGATACTCACAGGTTAATTTCATAAATCTTCTAGCAGCCACAACGAAAGGTGAGCTGAGACACAGTTAGTCATATATTTGTCAATGTGTTCTGTCTATTGGGACAATATTCTCCAGAGACTTAAGTTCCCTTTCAAGAATGTCCTTTAGTGGGGGAATTGTTTACAGGAAAAGTTGCACTATGTACTGGTCTTGTGGTTGATCTCTGCAGTAATTGTGATCTTTAATCTTTTCTTTGAATGTTGTTGAAGTAAGACCTCAACCAGGATTTGGTTTGCCCATATGATTGAAGTTTTCAGCTACAGTATTGGACCCTTGTTTTATTTACTATGTTTTAGACAATATACAGTTCTCATGATCCATGATCTTGCCCAAACTAATTAGACACATTAGGCCATACAGTATTTATAAAGGCGTGGTATTGCTTTGTAGCGAAAAGTAGTTTTATTTTGTAAAAAAAAAAAAAAAAAACACTTATCAAATAAAAAAATAATTATGGAGTAATAGATACATTTAAAAAGTATCCAAGAAAAAAACTTTTTGTTCAGTGGTATTAGTCCTATTCATATCCAAGTGATACTTAATAGCTGTGATGCCCTGTATGTGCATTAATGTGCAACATGCCAAGATTTTAACATCTGTCAATATAAAACCTCACTCAGGAAATACACTTTTCAGAGCTGACTTATGTAATGCTCCCCATACATTTAAAAGGTATGGCAAATGGATAATTCCTTCGTTTAAAGAGTTTTTACTGATTAAGATTTTCTTCAACAGGCCATTATTTTAAGTAATAAATTAACTGATCGAGATTATAAAGCAGAGAATATGGGTAAAGAGTGATTAAAGGAGTGCCTAAAGTCAAGATAGAAATAACCTTTTTATCGAAAAAACAGTTCTCTATCCATATCGCTGTTTTTATAATAAATAAAATCTATCCTCTTCACTAATAATTATAGTAATAATTTGTTTGTCATAAATAAAATAATTAAAAATAATCTACCTATCATATATGAAGATCATGATATATACCAAATTTTAATGAATGAATAAAAAGTTGCTAATAGAGCTCCCATTTTAGGTATCAAACTTTCACAAGGCCTATTTTCCAGCACTCACCATCAATTATCTACGTGGTTAACATATATAGGTAATTATAAACTTGGAGCAAAAAAATGCAAACCTTGTACATATATGGAAGTTAAAAAATAATATTTTTTCAGCACTATGACAGGAAAAATGTATAACATTTCTTAATAAATTAATTGTAATGTCTAAATGGTGATGTACCTTATTACATGTACAAGATGTACTATTCAATATATAGGGTGCACCACCCATCCATTAAAAATGTAGGATAAGAGAACATATATTAGATATAATTAATATACCAGCCCTGTTGCTGGTAATAATTATACACAAAAAATATTTAAAAGTTCAGGGAATGAAAAGACTTAAAATGGAAGAAGAGGTAATTTCAACAAAATGCCTTGAATAAAAGAGGAAGCATTTTGGATATGTGCAGACGCAATTCCCACAAGGGCTAAATGACATATTTTGACATATTCTGCTTTACATATTCTAATATATATTTATGATATATATATATATATATATATATATATATATATATATATATATATATATATATATATAAAAAGAGAGGTCAGGCCAGAAGTGTAGATGTTCCTTGATGACATATATAGACTTTTGATTTTACTTATTTTGTCTTTACCATTCCTTGTGGTGCGGCCATATTTGAAGTTCAGTGTCAGCTGTCACACCCTGACCACCCATTTCCCTTGGTGAGTTCAACCATACTTATTGACCCCGCTTTTCCCAGTTTTACCTGATAAAGCATCCTATTGGAGGTTGTTTCATTTGGAAGCAATAGGTTTGAGGATTACGCAATCCGAACCACCAATGCACTTTAGTAAGTGTGCCATCAGGTATTATAATAATATTTTAAGAAAACCTTTCTCACCACGAGGGGTTCCGTGTTGGATCCAAGTCCGTGTTGGACCCGGATCCCATCTCTAACTTTAACTTATTAATTTCAAATAATAGACAGTGGGCCTGTGTTTAAAGCTGTAATTTAATAATAAATATATCACAAACTGCATGCAAGTTTAAAAGTTTGACTAATGTTTTTCATTTTCCTTTCTATTTATTCCTGTCCCCCTTCCTTTTCCCATCTCCCTTACCCCCAATGCTTCTTTTAAGTGCAAAACTTAATGCCATTTAAATCAGGGTGTTTAAGCCCTGCAAAAGTTTACAGCTTACCACACTTGTTCCTGTGATATATACAATTGGTTTATACATCACGGCTACAAGTGCAAGTAAGTTGTGATTAAGAATCTAATTGCATTTCCCTATTAGAGTCATATTTCCCTAATAAGCTGGTGTTCTGCCTGCATAAGAACCGAACTTTTAAAATTTCAAGTGAGAAATGCTATTAAATCCTGGTTAAGCCTAAAAACTCTGCCTAATGTCCTGTCCTGAGAAATGTTTATTTTTTTTCTTTAGTTTTTTAAAGTTAATTTTTCAAGATTAGGTGGTCCCTAACACTAACATAGCACTGTTAAAGGAGCAGCACAGTTATGAGGCAGGCTTTTGAAATCAGGACCCTCCTGTATAACAAGCTATCCACACTGCTGATTTGTTGAACTATCCAAGTCTCTTGCAGGGTGATTTACCAAGATTCGCTATCGCATTTGCGCACGTGGGTAAATCTTAAAAGGGATTACCCCACATCGTGATTTTTAAAGTCGGCTATTAGCCTGGTGTTAAAATCATACTCTAGAATAGCGCAAAAGTGACATCGAATTGTGAGCGACGGGTGTGCGAGTGTCTTTAATGTAACCCGTGCATCTGGCACTAACTCCATATAATTGCCAAGCACCTCTGGGTAAATCGCCCCAATAGAGTTTATAGTTTTCTAATTTCATGTAAGAGGCATGGCATATTAGAGCACCAACAGGACATACATGTCAAAATATGCCTGCTTATTTAAAGAAACAACAATCTTTAAAGTGCATCTATACTGGAAAAAAGGGTTATTTTAAATTGACCATAACTGGAAACTAGAATTCTTCCCAACCACCGCTGTATCGTTTTTTTGGTTTATCTGCCCCCTGTTTCTTTAGATATCCAATCTAAAACATCATACATGTCAGCTGTCATCAAGTTCCTTGCTCTCAAAAACTATTCTTCTGTGAGTAGCTTTACTGTAGCTGGAATGGTGACAGAGTTTTGACAGTTGGAATGCTGTATGCTGTGTGCAGGCTTGACAGTTGGTTTGTGGGGAAAAAGTCAGGTTGGATGGAAGTGGGAGTGGTTAAAAGAGGGAGGGGGGATATTGCTCCTAAACAAAACGTGTGCTGGATTGAATTCAATTATAGATTAAGATGAAGCAAAGTAATTTTTTCAGTATAGTGTCCCTTTAAACACTTAACACATTTTACTTCTTAACATCCCATTAGCAATTCACATATCCAGAGCCACTGTATTATAACATAGGAGCATGTATATAGGTACAAATTTTGCCAGAATGTTCCAAGTTTTTGAAGTTTTTATATAGTAGAATAATTTGCTTGCCACTATATTTTTTGAGGTGTTACTAGGATATTTAATGATGCATAGGAATGTGCATTGATTATCTTTTCTTTGTTTTTATTAATTTTTTACCTGGCCTGTAGCATTTCCATGGTACTTTTATTGTAACTGTTTATTAGTAAAATAGGTCAAGCTTCCGTGTGGTAGTAGTACTCCCAGCAATCTAATTAAAAGTACTATGCCTTTGTGGAGGAAGGCCACTTCCCTCACTCCAAAAGGCCAGTGGGTGAGGCCCTGGGGGAGAAGTTAAAGTCTGCTACACTAATCTAATTCAGAAGTTTGAGAAATGTGAAAATTTGGATCTCGAAAAAACAGTTAAAATAAAAAGTAAAGACTGCTGTCCCTGTTGTGACCGAGGGAACGAGGTCGGGTAAGTACATTTAAAGGCTGATTTTTGGGTTGGGGGAGGGCTACTTACCTTATACCCATTTTGTGATTTGGGGGTGGAGATACCCTTTAAATGCTTAAATAGAACAATAGAGGTATGTGTACATACATATTATTTTAAATAGAGCCTTTATTCCCCCTAAATACACTTTTGTGTTTTATCATTATATTGTGTAAATCTGTGTTAAACATCTCTTTTTTGTAAGTCTTTGCAAGTTTATTGAATTTATTGGCTCCTTTGGACCAAAAGGCAAAAAAAAAATCAACATCATCTTTTTTCCTCTGAATAGTATTGTTCTTACTGTATCATTGTATTTGTTGAAGTTGCTGCCAGGCAGATGTTTAAAATCCTATCACATTTTGTGCTCTACCACATTTAATATGAATTATGTGTATCTGTTGTAAATGTTACTGACAATTAGTGATGGACAGCAATATTAAAAAGTGTTTAAATTTATATGCAGTAGATAGGCAGATATACATACTGTGTGTGTGTGTGTGTGTATATATATATATATATATATATATATATATATATACCCATGAATCCACGGTAAAGTTTACAATGGTGGCACATGAGGCGACTATCGAGTTCCTAGATATTAGAATCAAAAAAACTGATTGTCGTTTCAAAACCTGCCTATATTCTAAGCCCACGGATAGAAATACATTACTACATGCCCGTAGTTACCATCCCCTACACCAAAAAAGGGGTGTTAAGTTCTCTTAATTTCTGAGGGTTTTAAATAATAATTCCAATGAAGATACAGCCAATGAACAATTACAGCTCATGGCTGAAAAATTTAGGGAACGTGGATACCACCCTAAAGAAATTGAAACCCAAAAGAATAGGGCTAAACTACATATAACTATAGGGGCTAAAGCCAGGAGTGAAAAAACTAGGAACAAGAAATTATGTAGTATCCCTTACTCACTACTTATATCCCACTCCCCTTATTTGAGTGGGATCAAACAGAGTGTTAAAAAACACTGGGAATTGCTGAGTAGGGATAGTTCCCTTACCTTTAGAGAATCAAGTCCGATATTCGCGCACAGACGGGGCAGGAACTTACGAAGCCTGTTAGTTAAAACAGATATGGTACCCTGAATAACTAAACCGGTGGAAACGTGGCTTACCCATAAAAAGGAGGAATGTTTTAAGCGCACTGGCTGCCAAGCCTGCAACTATATGATTCCGGGTGGAGATTGTCCTCACCCTCATACTGGCCATAGATTTAGAATCAAATTCAAATTATCCTGTCTTAGTTCTGATGCCATATACATAATCACGTGCCCCTGTAGCAAGTATTACATGGGAAAAACCACGACAACACTCAGGGAGAGGATGGCAAATCACCGGTCCTCTATCCGGGCAGCATTGGCAGCAGGTGGTAATGGGAAGCTAATGATCCAGAAAAGGAGGTCAGATTTGGTGAACAATCAGTTGCACGTCACTTTAGGGAAAGGGGTCATTCGCTTGCAACATTTAGATGGATGGCGATCGACCAAGCGGTTGGTATAAAAGGGAAAGGGGAAAGAGGTTATTACAGAGGGAAGTCCTCTGGATAAAGAAACTGGGTACCTTATTGCCGAAAGGGCTGAATGAACAGTATGGTTTATTATGCTTTCTATAACATCTAAAGGAGCTGTTAGGTGAACAGAATTGTTACTTTTCCTTCCCTTCTTCTAAATAAGAGGACTGTTGTGCTACATTATTAATAGATGAGTTAGGTTGATACTTTATATTGTGCTTTTAGGATATGGGTTTATATATCTTCAGATGAAAACATAGTAACCATTTCTGATTGTATAAGTCCTTGTACTGTCTTATTATGCTGTTTTATTATATTATCACAATATTTTATTATAACAGTTTTAGCATAATACCTGATTACAAATTAAAAAAAAAATTCTAATATTAATCTGGCACTTTATGATATTTATCACTATATTTATAACACTGTGGTGTTTATAACTCAGACCACAATATATAAGTGGGGTTGTATTGTATTTTATAGTAATATATTTTATAGTAACATATAAGTATTTTAACGTGGATGTATAGCTGTCAATATTTTATTATTTTATCACAGTAGGTGTGGTAGGGGTTAATGATTGTAGGGAGGAGCACAGGGGGAGGAGGCTGTTCACCAAAGGTTTTAAAAGTTCACTTACCTGTATTGTTGTAACATCCTGAGGACGGCTACTTATATATGCTATATATATGCATTACCTTTGACCTTTTCACTGTGGAAAGTTTAAATTATTTTGTTCTTTATTTTGTTTTGTTTTTTATAAATACAAGTTGCAGATTTTTGTATTGAACAAAATAAAAGAAGCGCATGAAGTACCAAAATTAGTTGATTATTCAGAAATAAATACAAAGCAAATGGCAGTCGGTTTGTTCAATCATTTCTGCCTAGGTACCAGGTGAATTGCATACCATAGCTGTCTAGTTAAATGTAACAGCTTGACACGTAGATTTATTTGATCTTCTGAAATTGGCTGACTTCCTAAGCAATAAAGAGACACAACTGCAAGAATATTCTACCTGCTGTGACAAAAGTAAAGTAAATGCTTCATTTTTATTTCGCTTTTTGTGAATCCAACAATATGACAGGTGGATGCTTAAGGAAAAGCCCAAAAAAAAATTTGAAGCAGGAACAGGTGAATTGTCGAGAGGAATCCATATTAAGGCATTCTTCAGAAATCTATGCCATACCTTTATTTTTTACACCGCATGAGGCATGTTTGTAGAATTATAATACAAGAATGGGGAGGTATTTGTACAGCTATTACATCTGCCACATTATATATTAAATTTCATAATAATAATAATAAATGACTTTTATTCAGACAGAGCTATGAACTGATTTATTGATTACCTCTAGAGTAGATTTAACCATGATTTTCCTCTCAACCCAACAAATCATTCAAAATTTTTTTGCTCCTAGAACTGTTAGAACTAAATTTTAATATGATGTTGTAATTGTACTAGATTTGTTTTATTTTAAAGCAGATAGTAAAGTAACTATTATACTACATTTCACATTTATATCAAGAGTAATACCATAGGAAATAGTATGTTCTATATACAGGTTTTTGTTTAAAGTGTATGTCCATCCTTTGAAAATTCATACTTAGCTTGCTCATCCCCCCAAAGCCACCAGCATGATGTTCCTGAAGACAACTTTTTAGCATGATATTTGCTGCCCATTTCTGTAAGGGTTCCAAACTCCTAATAAAGCTTTACCTTTATGGATTTCAATAGAGGCTTGGACACTGCCCTGAAGGGACTCTTTAGTGCAGGTGATACCCTTCATTGTTTGCATGTATGATGAAGCCTTATACCTGTTTTATTTATATGATATTAACCAAAAGATCGGAGCACTCCTGGGAATCCTCAGTTTAAACAGTATTTATTAAATAACACGTGTGTCGACGCGTTTCAACCCATCAACGGGTCGTTCTCAAGACATGAATATTGTAAACACAGCAAAGTTTTAAATAGCCCAATAACAGTGCCCGCCCCTCCCCTTCGATCTCCGTCCCCCTCCTGTTTTTCTGACAAAGTCCGATAGAGTTCCCGGATAGGTCCACTTAGCAGGTATGTCCATCCTATCAGTGATCTCACTGACACTCCCACCCATAGTAGGCTGTCCATGTGGGAGGTGCATGTACTCACTCCGCTTTGCCGAAACCTAGAGGAGAACCGGATCCCTTTAGTGTCCCATCATCACCTTCCTTAAAGTGCAAGTGCTCCGTGCATAATTAGGTAAGTCCCAAGAATTTTTTGGACTGCAAGATAAATATAGATTAGTGGAATAAATATTAAAATAGTATAACAATAAAATAGTATAACAATAAGATCAGTGAGAATCAGTCTGTGCTAAAATTCCTACCCGGACAATAAAAGACATATACAATTAGTAAACATAAACATGATTGATACTTTGGTCCATTCTACTCTTCAACTACATATGGCTACTGGTGTTCTACACATTTCTATGCAAACTCATTGGGGGTATCCGAGGGGACAAGCATGGTAAGTGTCATACCCGGCCCATTCAGGGCCCCTTTTAGATGAAACACGCCAGTGAGCATATTTCATTTAGACCCTTTGGGGATACAGTGTTCAATCTTCGGATCCACCATGCCTCACACTGTAGGAGGGCTCTGTTCCTATCACGTCCCTCTGCTTTGGTGACCTGTTTTATTTATAGGTATATGATTAGTTTAATGTTGGAGTCTTTCATTAACATAAGTAATGTTCTGTGTAGGGTGCATGCACTAGAATAGGAATATTTACAACTGAAATTGAATATTAAAACTTTTTTTTGTTTAGTTCTTGAAGATGTTTTGCTAGTCATCTGGATTTTTCAGTGCAGGATAATAGGGAGAAAAGATGCCCATTCTAGACCCATACAATATAGCACTGAAGTATGTGTAAACTTGCATTCACTATAAACAAAGAGGATTAAGTATACATTACACATTAAAAAGTCCCAATTACTTCAGTGCACAAATGATTTTATAAGCTATGGCCTTTATCGACTATGGAAAAACAAGCAACTTTTCGTTCCTGCAATATGGGCTTTTAAACAACATTAAAATCTGCAGGTTTATTTCATAAATCAACTAGACAGAGCACAGGGAAAGGTGAACCACAGCATATTTTTCTAATTCAATTTTGTATTCAGTTTTCCTTTAATTTTGTATTCACTTTGATTCCCTCAGACTATTGATCTTTGAAACCCTATCAGTTGTCTGTCTGACTAGAATTACAGCATTACCACTGATATGTTTGGCACAACCAATCACAAGGCAAATAAAGACCATGTAATCCCAAATTTTGCTCATGTGTGAAAATGTCTGCTGATATTTCAATCTGTTTGACCAAAACATTAGCCACGGTGGTTCAAAATATTGACCAGTGTGCCAGGGATCTCTGAAGCTCTGTATTGCAGTTTATCTTCAAGCTATGCACTACCTTGACCGTATTCAAACAGCAGCTAATGTGAAGCAGAAGCTAGCAGAGCTTTGTGATGCACTGAGAGCTGCTATTAGCATATAACATTACTAGCACACTTGCACCGGGAGTCGATAGTGGTTCTTTGTGCATCACCTTCCTTGTGTGATACAGGAAAATGAACTTGTCTGTACCTTTCCCAACAGGTCTTGCAAATACAACAAATTAAACTGACCAGTAATACCACAAAGTTAGTTAAAGAATATCTAAACTTAAGAAATTGTTTTTTTAAATCGCCCATTAATGGAAAATATAATTCTATCCAATCACCACTATATGGTTTTTTAATTGATCTGCCCCCTATTCCTATAGATAGTGAATCTGAAGCACCTTACATATCAGCTGTCAATCAAGGACCTTATCATAAACTCTTCTGCTGTGTGCAGTTAGTGGTGAAAGTTTGTGTCTGTGAAACTCAAATGTGCTGGTTCACAGTGATTATTGAGCATGCTTGCCATCAGATTTGTGTCTGAGGTTTGTGGGGTGTAGATAGTGAGAGTGCTAGATTGCACTGCATTTGCTTATTGGAACTGGCTTAACTGCTATTTATTTGCTGTCTGACACTCTGATGTTCTTTTCTGTTATTTCCTTTTGTATTTTATTTTGTTCTACTCTGTTCTGTCCTCCCACATTCTGTTCTCTTCTCTTCTACTCTCTTTTCCTTTGTTTTCTACTTTTCTGTTTTGAACCCTTCGGTTCTTTTATCCTACCTTCTGTTTTCTTCTCATTAGTTCCTTTCAGTTATCTTTTGTTCTGTTATCTTCTCTTCCCACTTCTCTTACATTTTTGTCTCTTCTATTTGCTTCTGTTCTATTATTCTGTCTATATTCTGTTTCTTCTTTTATTTTCTGCTCTTTTCTTCTATGTCCTCAACTCTTCTGTTCTTATCCTACTTTCTGCTATCTTCTCGTCTGTTCTCTTGTCCTAATTTCTATTATCTTCATGTCTTTTCTCTTATCTTTCCTTCTGGTTTCTTCTCTTTTGTTCCTTTCAGTTATATTTTGTTCTGTTATCTTCTCTTCACACTTCTCTTACATTCATGTCTCTTCTATTCTAATCTGTTCTTTTCTAGTCTTTATTTAGTTTTTTGTCTTTTTATCCTTTTTTATACAGCATGATATTAACAAATGTTATTGTTTATTTATTATTGGAAATGTTCACTGAATGCTATAATAATATTATGGATTGTACTGAATTATCACTTATGACTACTAGAGGTCACTAATATTTCCTCTTTCCCAATGCTATTTATACTTGCACCATGCACTTTATTTAGAATGTTTTGTCTGATGAAGGTGTGACACGTCATGTGTGTTTTGTAATAAAAACTTGTTCTACTAAGACTGGATGTGCGCTGTGAACTCATAACTATAATATTTACACAAGCCAGTGGCTATGGCACCATAGCAGCACCCAGCAAGTACGTATATTTGCCTGTAAGTAAGGTGTGCCGGGGTTGAACTACATACTCATTGTGTATTCTTTTTTCTTCTTTTATTTTCTGTTCTTTTCTCTTAAATCATCTCTTCTGTTCTTATCCTACTTTCTGTTATCCTCTCATCCGTTTTTCTATTCTGTTCCTTTCTGTTATTTTTGTTCTCTTTTCTTATGTTCTTTTCTCTTCTGTTTCTTTCTGATCCTTTATGTTCTGCTCTTTGTTACCTGCTGTAAAATTATAAAATTTAAAGCAGAAAGAGCAGCATTATATGTTGTGATTGGCTACCACATATAATACTATGATTTATAAAATCATTTTTACTTTAGCAGGTAAGGAAACTGTAGTTGGAATGTATTAATGGCTGTAAATGTGTTTACTGTCAAAACACTTGATAGCTTGTTCTCTTTTCTGGTTGTTTTTCTGTTTTATTATTTAATGCTCTCTTCTCTTTTGTTCTATTCTCATCTCTTCTATTTTTTTCTTCTCTGTTCTCTTCTTCTTGTTTCTCTTTTATTCACATCTGTTCTGTTCTCTCTTGAAAAAAACAAACTGGTAACTGACTTCAGCAATGTCTGTGTGAAAACTGTGAACAAAAATAATACTATATGTTACTGTATGTTGGAGACCCACATAAACCAGGGATGGTGTTTACAACATAATGATATTAGAAAATACAAATATTTATTGTAAAGAAATGCTGTGTATATACTTTAGTATAAACCAATCTGAGTATAAGCCAAGGTAACTATTTTTACCCGAAAAACAAGTAAAACTGATTGACTCAAGTATAAGCCGTGGGTTGACATTCTCCCATAGATAGTTCCACAGATATTCCCATAGAAAGTCCAATGCACAGCCCCATAGAAAGTTCAATACACAGCTCCAAAACAAGCCCATTACACAGCCCCCCATGGTTGGGATCCATAGAAAGTCCAATATACAGCCCAATTGAAAGTCCAATACACAGACCACTAGAAAGTCCCATAAACAGCCCTATAGAAAGTCCCATAAACAGCCCTATAGAAAGTCCCATACTCAGCCCTATAGAAAGTCCCATACACAGCCCCATAGACAGTGGCATAGCTAGAAATCGCAGGGCCCATAGCAAGATTTTAGAGGGGGCCCCTCAACCCAAACACACAAAAACCTGGGCAGGTTTTTTAAACGTCATGCCCACCCTCCTAAAAAAAAAATATGTCACATAGTTAGGCCCAACAAACCCCATTTTCATTTTACGTTTACTTCGCAAAGATGCTTCCAGGCTTGTATATTCTTCTTATAAAACCCCTGATCCCTTGCTGGCATGGACACCCCTCCTCTGATGCTGTTGTGAGCTGGTTGGTTACAAGTTCAAATTTTTGCTCCGGGCGCCATAGCAATCGAATTGGTTGCTATGATGGTCCCTACGCCCCTGCCCATAGAAAGTCCCATACATAGCCCCATATAATGTCAAATACATAGCTTCATACACAGCCACATAGAAAGACCCGTACATAGCCCTATACACAGCCCATAGAAAGTCCCATACACAACCTCATAAACAGATGTGCCCTACATACGTTTCTGTACAGCCTGTTTGTTGAATCCTGTTACTTCTATCATGTTTTTTCACCTTTCCCTTTGCAGTCTGGGCTGATCTAAGAGAGCAGGACAACAATTGCCTAACCCACTGAAATCAAGAGGATTCTGTGTATTACCCAGGTCTATGCAATTTTGTCCATCTGCTCCTTCAAGCATCCACATCAGCTGAGACCTAAGTAGAAGTCCAGGGGAGATTTTCAGGATGATTTGAAAGGAAACATTACTTGGCTTATATGGCCAATGACATAACCAGATTGATCATTCGGATTTCTGGACTTCGGAACAATTTTTTGATATTTATCGAACGTTTGAGATCTTTTTGAGAATTTTCAAAAATAGCTTGAATGTTCGATAATACTCCAAAACACAAATCGTATTTTTGAGGATTATCGAAAAGTTCAAGGGTATTTTCGAGAATTATCAAAAATAGCTTCGGATATTTGATAAAAATTGAAAACTCACTCCGAAGTCCCGATTTTAAGTTCTGTTTTCGGATTTTCGCGATTTTCCGAAAACCCAAAAATGGAACAAAACCCAACAGTTTCGCCCATCTCTAGTGGTGAGTGTGCCGTTGTAACTTTTTCTTAGCATGTTGCAATAAGTGCATTAATAATAAAAACATATTTTTTTTACTCCTCCTGAAGTTTTGAATGAATTGATTTGATAGTTGAAAATGTACAAAAGTCAGTAGAGTAAATATTTATAACTGACCATTAACAATATTTGATGTTTGGAAGCTGTTAATTGTGTCAGTTTTTCTTTGGTTTCTATTGTTGTAAATTTCATTAAATTTAATTATCCAAGGAACCTGTAGCACACCATAGAGGTACTGTGAATTATTTCCAAGATTAACATTGACAGGTGTTGTCACAACAAGTTATTGTTTTAATTCAGCTATTGTAAAAACATTGATATCATGTTTTCTACAGCTAATTTAGCATTCAAATATGAAAAAAATCTGCTGTGGTTTGATACAAAAATATTCTGTTGATTTTCACTTTTCTATCTGATATTTATGATCCATAAGATATACCTTTTCATCAAATCTTATAGGAGAGCTAAAGTGTGAATGTAAATGGAATTCCTATCTAGCTGACAACTGTAACTCTCAACTATAAAATCAGCAAAACTGAAAAGAAACCATGTGCATTTAATATGTTCTAGAACTTCTCTGAATCTGTCACCCTCCTGTCTGCTAAGTCTTTTTTATAGACATGTTAGAAATGTGTTTTCACGTTTTCGAATTTTGAAAATTTTCGGAAAGTTGAAGCTTCGAAAGTTCGAAAAATTCGAAAGTTTAAATTTTCGAAAATCGTCTACTTTCGAAAATCGTCTACTTTCGATTTTCTCTAAAAACCGAAAATTCAAAAAATCTGTGAGTTACAAAAGTTTCGTCTGGACTTTGAAATCTTCAGATTCGATTTGAAACTGGGTTCTATTCGAACCCACATTACATCTCTACTCTTAACAAGAATATGTCTCGTACAATCTTTAAGGGCTGGTCCATTTTAACCAGGTCAATCACCTTGTGATGACATTGATGGTTGTTTTTTGACATAATCACACAATCCAGAAGATCTTACATGTTAAGAAATCACAAGCGCTCAAAGGTTTTTATTAGAATGTACGATTGGTCAGAAAAAAAAACCAAAAAAAAATGTGCTAGTTTAATTTTGACTGAGAGAGAACTAGTTGGTATAGCAAACTGTCAGTCAAAGTTAAAGAGTTAAATGTAGACCATGTGTACTATGCCAGAGGTGATAATACATTTTAAGGTTTCCTAAAAGAAAGGTTTCTAAACACTTTAAGCTCCTTGAACACTGACTGGGTATTTGCTTATTTAGATGTCATTTAATAGTAAAGCATTCTTGGACTTTTTTTTAATACGTTGCCTCTATTTGCATGTGCTATTAATCTGCGGCAACCCATCAGATATCACCTTTTCACTGGTCTACTTCAATTAAGGCTCATACACATGTGAAATTTTCCACCTGATGAATAAGTGGGTGACAAACAGACGTTTTGGCCAATACTTGGATGGTGTTTTTCATTTCTCCGCTTGATCAAATCACAGATGACAGGTGGCTGTTTGTCGGCCATTTATTCATTGGGGGTTAGGTGCCAAATTGCATGCATGAACGAGCCTTTAGGTTATCAAAACAGATAAAACATGTTAAACATGGATGGATCAATAAACCTTAGCACTGGCCACACTGAATCTAGATGGGATTTTTGTAACAGGTCCCCTTTCAATCTGTCAGAGGTCTTAAGGCAGGAAGGAGGTTATGAGGGAGGAGAAGGGAACTGAGGGGAGGAATGGGGCAGACTAATCATCAGGGGCCACTAAAAAAAAGAGTCTGTCATTATTCTGTTATTTTCTGACTTTCAGTGCCTATTGGGGGCAAGGAAGGCTTTTCTAAAGATTTAGCTTAAATATCCTTTTAGACTTGAGTAGTCCAATTAAATTTAGTGCAAACTGCGACCTTAGTTTGTGTTAATTGAACTCTGATTCAGTATAATGAGGATTAGGTGTAAAAAAAAAAAAAAGACCCAGGGCGCTATGTGTTTCTTATTCCTTTTTCAATGTGCCTTCAGGGAAGGGGGAAACATGCTAGGGAAGGTGAGAGTTATTATGGAGCATTAGGTTTAAAGGATTACCCAGTACCGGTATATAGCTAGGTTGGTCAAGCTCCTTTAATATTTAGGTTTGTTGTTAAGAAACACACAAAACACGGTTTTCTTTATATAAGAGAATATTAAGTATTTAGTTATAAATGATGTAATTGGTTCACAGTATATTACAGCATATGGTTAGGGGATAGAACATTTACACTTTATAGAAAAAGGGAATGTATGTTCTATGTGAGAAGTAATGTATGAAAAATCATTATCCCCCAAACTCTATCATACCACACATGGTATTGGGAACACTCTCACATAGTAACAATTTTCTTATTAATTGCAACACAATGTCTTAAATAATGAATTACAAAAAAAAAGAGAAGGAATTTTACATTTTCAGATTTTCAGCATGTAACATCTTACATTTTTTTTAGAATCACAAGTTGATATGATATATGTATGTATGTAGTTTATAAAGCATTTTTTGGGGATGCAGTTCTGTACAATAACAAAATACAAAAAAAGTCATACAAGGGGGGAAAATAGTTCAATATATATATATATATATATATATATATATATATATTCCAAAAAAGAGCACTCAAAGGGACTTCCAATTGATCCAAACGTTTTATTGTGCCTTAACGCGTTTCCACCCACAGGGCCGTCATCAGCCTCACAAGGCTCCATATTTAGTCCATTGTCAGCATATGTGGATTCGTTCCTACAACCTATTGTCCGCAATATGAGATCATATCTCTGTGATAGTGGACATTCTATCCACATATACTGGATCATTATCTAACACCGTACTGCTCACATGTGATGTGAGCAGTCTTTATACTGTTATCCCACAAACACAGGGAATTGAGATTTGCAAACAAGCTCACATTAATTCCAAACATGAAGGTCCACCCATCGAATGGCTCATGGAAGTCTTGATCTTTATTTTAGGGGAGAATTATTTTCGTTTTGGTGATAACTATTTCCAACAGATCTCCGGTACCGCAATGGGGACCAATGTAGGTCCCTCCTTTGCAAACATCTACATGGAGGACTTTTGAGTCTCACTACATTTATCCCCACTATGGAAACCACCTGGCCATCTATCGACGCTATATCGATGACTGTTTTATCCTTTGGAGGGGATCCCTAGAAGAGTGCAAGGACTTTGTGGCACAATTGGATGCCTTAGACTCTCCTATTAAATTCACTGCTATATTTAATGCCAAACAAATTGACTTCTTAGATCTGAGAATTGATATCTCTAAAAATAAGTTTGAGACTAGTCTTTTTAAAAATGCTACTGATAAAAATACCATCCTGGCAGCCGGGAGTTGCCATCCCCTTGCTACTAAAAAGGGCGTTATTTTCTCCCAATTCTTACGAGTTGTAAAGAACAACTCTAACATTGAGATGGCTGAACTCCAGCTGCATGAGATGGCAGACAGGTTCCTCTCTAGAGGTTACAGTCCTAAAATGGTGAAAGAACAATTAGACAAGATACATGATATGATATCTAATAAAAGTTCTAAGGAGAATGATAAAGCCAAACCAGGAGAGGTAGTGGTCAACAATAGTGAGAATAAGCGGATACCGATCTCACTTCAATATTCCCCCCATAGTAGAGTGGTGAGTGAGACTATTAAAACCAATTGGGACATCCTTACCAGTGATCGGGGACTACCATTTGGTACAGTTGTACCGATGTTTGCCTATCGGCGAGGCAAGAATCTATGCAATTTACTAGTTAAAACTGACCTAGGTAGTAGATCCAAGGCCCCCCTATCATGGTTACCAGTAGATAAGAAAGGATGTTATAAGTGTGGGGATTGTCAGGCATGTCGATCTATGATTACGGGATCTAATTTCCCGCATCCCCACAATGGTCGACAATTCAACATACAATACAGGTTATCATGTATGAGCACCTTTGTTGTTTACATCATCATATGTCCATGTGGCTTCTACTATATAGGTAAAACCTCCACCACGCTGAGAGAAAGAATGGCCAATCATAGGCAGTCCCTCAGACAGGCCCTGGGAGGCAGTGGACCTAACACTAAATTTGGCGAAATGTCAGTTGCCAAACACTTTAAAGAAGCTGGGCACCAGATATCATGCTTCAAATGGATGGCCATAGATCGTAATAGAGCCCTCCTTAGAAGAGAAGCCAGATGGATCAGACTTCTAGATACACTGGCCCCCAGAGGACTGAATGAGCAATTGGTACAATCATGCTATCTATGATTTTTATATTGTTAATAGTGTACCCTTAGAGACAGTTCACGGCCTTGGCCGTAGTAGTGAGCACTTTTTACATACTATTTGGTTTGTACAGGTTATATATTACATCTATTTTCATCTATCTTTATTATATTTGGAGCTACGGACATATAATAGTGTAGTACTTCTACCTTAACTACCCTAGAGGGTGGTCCTTATTACCTAACATCTCCCTTCTAGGAATAGGTTGAGCCATCATAGCCTATTAATAAATGATACAATGTTAACATTTCTGGAATTTCCGGAACCATTCGCTGATTGATATATTATTGTACCGGTTACTATTGGAGCGTTAGGTGCACCCTATGATGTCTTTTATTTTTATCACTGTTACAGTAATCTTAGGTAACTGCTATTGGGCTACAGAGCTTTGTATTCTTTACCAAGAGGCATATATGTGCGCTGGCGGCTCATTTGGATCAAGAATGTAGTAGCATATTTAGTTGTTACGATGATGTGCTAGTTATATTTCTATGTGCATTTTCCTCGGACTCATACTCCTTGTTTTTTAACGGTATATGTTTGTATTTATAGTGCTGTATCACTACTATGTATTATGGGTGAGGAGGCACTGGAGGTGGGTGGGGATGTGGGAGGGTTTGTGGGAGGTTTTTTTCTTATTATAGCACTTACCTTTTCAACATGGCGTATCCTGACGACGGCCATTCTAATGTTGCAATAAACAAGCTGAAGCAGTCCATGGAGTGCCCCTTTTTCTTTTGTTCATATATATATATATATATAAAGCAGGATGCCAGCGCACTCTAGGGGACTTTTCAAATGATATTTTATTAACACGAGGTAAACAATCAACGCGTTTCAGCCATATTGAAACAGGCCGTCATCAGGATTACAGACTCAATAAACAGGTGAGTATAAATACAACTTAGGTGAGTCAAACCCGCCCCCTTCCCGCCCCCTCCCCCGCCCCTTGAATTTAACCCCTAGTGCACTCCGTCAACTGTGCCTATAAGGAAATATCAGTGATACTCTTTGTTGCCTCTATATCCCAAGTGGGCGGGATGTGTAGGCTGCTCGTGAGGAACTCAAGGTGTTCCCCATCACCTCTAAAGAAATACACACCATGAATGACAAAAGGTAGTGTACGAAACAATGAAGACAAGTGACAGCTGCTTGAGTAATAAATACAGACTAGGAGACCTAGTGAAAGTGCTGAGACATAAAAAACGGCCATATTCCAAAGTGCATACACTAATGCTATCATGACCAAAATCTAATTGGAGCGCTACTCATAGCGCCTATAACGCATAGTGCTATGTAGCGAAGGATCAAAAAGTGCTAGTGCCCAAATGCCGGAAAGGGTAGTGATATTGGGAGGTAAAGACCAACATTAAAACATTACATATATAATCTAAAACGTCTAAAACATTTAAAACATCTTTGGTAAAGAAATATGTATATTGCATATACTATGTTCTCCTGGCACATTCACTAGGTCTCCTAGTCTGTATTTATTACTCAAGCAGCTGTCACTTGTCTTTCATTGTTTCGTAACGTACCTTTTGTCATTCATGGTGTGTATTTCTTTAGAGGTGATGGGGAAACACCTTGAGTTCCTCAGCGAGCAGCCTACACATCCCGCCCACTTGGGATATAGAGGCAACAAAGAGTATCACTGATATTTTCTTATAGGCACAAGTTGACGGAGTGCACTAGGGGTTAAATTCAGAGGGCGGGGGAGGGGGGCGGGAAGGGGGCGGGTTTGACTCACCTAAGTTGTATTTATACTCACCTGTTTATTGAGTCTGTAATCCTGATGACGGCCTGTTTCAATATGGCTGAAACGCGTTGATTGTTTACCTCGTGTTAATAAAATATCATTTGAAAAGTCCCCTAGAGTGCGCTGGCATCCTGCTTTGTATCTACCCTATCCTCCAGCGGCACCGGGGCAATCGGAACTACGGCAAGGGAGTGCTTAGGACCCAGACGACATATATATATATATATATATATATATATATATATATATATATATATAATCCAAAAAAGAGCACTCAAAGGGACTTCCAATTGATCCAAAAGTTTTATTGTGCCTTAACGCATTTCCACCCACAGGGCCGTCATCAGAAGGTCTCCTTCTGATATATATATATATATATATATATATATACATATTGAGTGCTGGGGATTCTTATATTGTATCTATAAAGCCTAGCCCCATTTGCACCAATCAATTTAGAATAAAGGTGAGCAGCATGATATATTTATATAACATTGTGGGCTATCGGCTAAGCCCCCCAGGATGCTGGCTCCCTATTGATATTCTCCACCCCTTTAAGGCAGTCCAGCTGAAAGAAGGTTTATAACCTGTTGTAGACTCATGGTTTCCTGGAAGAGACCATACTAAATAAAGAGATAAGCAGGTATGGTCTGTCGCTCCCCAGGGAGAGTACCTTTTTGTATTAGGTTAGGACCGACGCTAGGATACTGCCGTGAAGTGGCGTGTCAGCTTTAAGCATGTTTGTACAAACAATGTAACCAAAGGTATCCATTTTTAATCTGAATGTGACTTTTTTGTAACTTGTATATGTTTAATTCCTATATTTATATGCTGTTGAGTGCTGGGGATTCTTATATTGTATCTATAAAGCCTAGCCCCATTTGCACCAATCAATTTAGAATAAAGGTGAGCAGCATGATATATTTATATAACATTGTGGGCTATCGGCTACGCCCCCCAGGATGCTGGCTCCCTATTGATATTCTCCGCCCCTTTAAGGCAGTCCAGCTGAAAGAAGGTTTATAACCTGTTGTAGATAATGGTTTCCTGGAAGAGACCATACTAAATAAGAGATAAGCAGGTATGGTCTGTCGCTCCCCAGGGAGAGTACCTTTTGTGATTAGGTTAGGACCGACGCTAGGATACTGCCGTGAAGTGGCGTGTCGGCTTTAAGCATGTTGTACAAACAATGTAACCAAAGGTATCCATTTTTAATCTGAATGGGACTTTTGGTAACTTGTAGATGTTTAATCCTATATTAGTGCGTTGAGGTGGGGATTCTTATATGTTATAATAAAAAAAGAGAAGATATAGAAGAAAGATAGAATAAGAAATAGAAAACATAACACACAGAGAGATATATATATAGTATAAATATACATACATACATACAAATACATACATAACATACATACATATATATATATATATAGTATAGGCAAAAGGAGGCACTCACTTCAAGCCGTGGTTAGTGCCCAGGTGCTGGCTGTATGATGAAGATACAGAAAAAACAATGATGGCAGCGCACTCCTGGATCATGTTCAACAGTTTATTAGACAATAACTCCACCCATATAGAGACATCATGAAACATTCACAAACTCTTAAAGAAATATATATCTATCACAAACTCTTAAAGGGATATGTATTAACCCATACTAGTATCAATCTATGCATACAAAGTGCTGTGTGCCCCTATAGTAAATCCAATACAATATCACTAAAAAAATCATGTTAAAAACTTTTGTTAAAAAGTTTTAAAGTGCACTAGTGCTACAAGTGCTGTTTATAGTGAATAAATAAAGTGATTTAAAACTAAGTAATATCAAGTAATATCAATTCCTCATATTTTTTTAGCCAAAAGTAAACCCCTTATCTAAAGTGCATTGACCAAATTACATGTAAAACAATAGGCCTGTATATATTAATATTAAGAACTCATCTATCATTAAGAAAGCATTTCAAAGAATATTGTTCATTGAGACTATTAGGATGTACAGTATCAAGGAACCTAATCCAACGTGTTTCTGTTTGTAGTAAAATTTTTGAGCGGTCTCCACCCCTTCTCAGGGTTGGGACATGGTCAATACCTGAGAACCTAAAGTCACTAAGTTTATGTCCAAATTCAAGGAAGTGTTTTGCCACTGGTTTGTAAGTTTTTCCAACTCAGTATACTGTTATGATAGCGGACCTGTGTCCATCTATCCTCAATCGGAGGGATAAGTCCATCTTGCCAATATACATGAGATTGCAAGGACATATAATCATATACACTACATGTGTAGTAGTACACATAATAGCTTTTCTAATCTTAATTGATTGTCCAGTGTGTGGATGTTCAAATTGTTTAATAGGATTCATGAATTTACAAGATGTACATTTGGAACATTTATACGATCCCGGTTGTTTTTTGGGTAGCCAGGTAGGCATGTAGCTTTCAACAGGGTCGGTTTTTACCAGCAAGTCCCGGAGATTTGTTCCCCGTCTGAATCCAATTTTGGGCTGTGTTGGGAGAACGTTTTGTAAATTAGGGTCTGCTGTAAGTATAATCCAGTTTTTTCTGAGACTTGTTTGTATCCTAGTCCCTACTGTGCTGTATTTAAAACCACAGGTTAGGGAATTGGCCTCTCGAGTGTCCACTTTTGGTGTATTGTTTTGTGTCTTACATTTGGCATTTTCCAGCGCTCGATTGAGTACTTTTTTGGGGTAGCCACGGTTAATAAAATTATCCCACATTTCCTGAAGTTGGATTTTCATGGTATGTGGTTTGAATTGTTCCTTAACACCCTGCAGAATTGAGAAATGGGTAAGGCATTTTTAAGTGTATTGGGGTGATGACTACTATAATGTAGCAACGTGTTTCTGTCTGTGGGCTTACGGTACAGTGAATATGTTAGCTTTCCATGATTATGATATATCCGTAAGTCCAAGAAATCGATTTGGGTTTTACTTATGGTTTGGGTGCATTCAGTTTTTTTATCATGGCCTCCAATTCGATCAAGGTACCTTGCCAAATAAAAAACAAGTCATCAATAAATCTAATCTGGTGTAAATATATTTGATCACCCTAACTTGGCCGGCGCCATGTTACTACAAACAGAAACACGTTGGATTAGGTTCCTTGATACTGTAATCCTAATAGTCTTAATGAACAATATTCTTTGAAATGCTTTCTTAATGGTAGATGAGTTCTTAATATTAATATATACAGGCCTATTGTTTTACATGTAATTTGGTCAATGCACTTTAGATAAGGGGTTTACCTTTGGCTAAAAAATATGAGGAATTGATATTACTTGATATTACTTGGTTTTAAATCACTTTATTTATTCACTATAAACAGCACTTGTAGCACTAGTGCACTTTAAAACTTTTTAACAAAAGTTTTTAACATGTTTTTTTAGTGATATTGTATTGGATTTACTATAGGGGCACACAGCACTTTGTATGCATAGATTGATACTAGTATGGGTTAATACATATCCCTTTAAGAGTTTGTGATAGATATATCTCTTTATGAGTTTGTGAATGTTTCATGATGCCACTATATGGGTGGAGTTATTGTCTATTTGAATGCACTATTGGTAATTGTAATGCTTGGCTTCAGAAAGGTCTTAGAACACAGACCGAAACATACCTGCACCTTGTTGATCAACTGCACTCCAATCAGCATAGATACTTGCCCGGGTGCTGTCCCATAATATACAAAAATTCCAAAACATCGGCGCACTCACAGGTCTTCCATCAGAAAAAATATTTTATTCACAGATCGACATGTTTCGACCACAACTGGTGGTCATCAGGATTAATTACTCCCCCTACTTCCCAAGCTTAAATAGGCCCCACAGGACCCACCCCCACAACACCTAGTAACCAGCATATATAATAAATAACCACCAACACTAAAACCAAATAGAAACCTTAAAACACTTACTAAAACAGCGAAGCCACACAATAAAAACAAACAGATTCCTTACCCGCATTGGAGAGCATCCATGGCTCCTGTTGCCCGCCGGAACCAATATCATATAGGGCATCCCAGTGAGGCAAATCCCCATACATTAAGCCGGGCCGCTACCGCTTCCGCAAACCAACAGTGACGCGAGATCACGTGGTATGCGAACCTATCACATGGCCAAACAAAATGCCGGACGTGATAGGAAAAAGGACACAGGGGCGGAGAAGCGAAGTATGAACAGTACATGGAGCGTGTCAACCAGACCACGCCCCAAGGCAATCCATAACACTAAAACGAAGAGGGAAATCCATGGCAAACTAATGCAGACGCACTAGTCCCAAATAGAAAATACACCACATTTAGACCCCCATACGCAGGTGCCCATAAAGGCAGGCAAACAGGAGAAACAAGTATGCTACCCAACCATAAAAAGTGCTAATATATAATATACACTGTACACTTATGGAAATAAGATACCAATAATCATTATAAACCTTGAATTCTCAAATATCTCAACCCAAAGGGGACATATAATAAAGGATAGTAATATGTCATAATTAAACATCGAAGTCATCTATCTTTGAATCATACCACAAAATCAATACATGTAAATACAAGGGACAAGAGGTAATAGCACAGTTATATCAATCAGAATCATGAGAAGCAGAATAATAAGAACGGAGTTCTAAGCTTGGGAAGTAGGGGGAGTAATTAATCCTGATGACGACCAGTTGTGGTCGAAACATGTCGATCTGTGAATAAAATATTTTTTCTGATGGAAGACCTGTGAGTGCGCCGATTTTTTTATATATATATATATATATATATATATATATATATATATATATATATATATATATATATATATATATATTATAAAATATAAAAATCCCAGGAGTGCACTGTACATATATTATAACCAAAGGAATATATTATATTCACTTTACGGAGGCACCCAGGTGGAATTATGTGATAGGGAGTGCAAAGGATTCCCAAGACTTATATATATAGAAATAATTATAACTTTATAAGTGCTAGAACCTTGCCACATGAGGAAAGGAGGTCCCTGTCCTGTAGAACTTACAATCTAGTTAGAAAAGATACAGATACAAAGGAAAAGGTAGAAGTGCAGTAGTGAGATGCAAGTGCAACTAAAACAATCATACTGTGCTGGTTACCAGATAGGTAGGATGTAAGAATAGCTTTAAACCTGCTAATTGAGGTTTCTTGAGGTAGAGAGTGGGGAATAAAATTCCAAAGGATGGGAGCCTCAGGAGAGAGAGGTTTAGAACAATTCGAAAAATTTTCGAAATTTTCAGAAAGTTTGAAAGTTCGAGTTTTGAATTTTAAAAATCGTCTTTTGATTTTTGAAAATAGAAAATCGAAAGTAGATGATGTTCGAAAATCAAAAATCGAAAGTAGATGATTTTCGAACATCGTCTACTTTCTATTTTCAAAAATCCATTCGAAACTGGGTTCTATTCGAACCCACATTACATCTCTACTTTTTTACTGAGAAAAAGCTAGAAACCTACATCATAGAGACAATTGTGCTCAGTATAGTCCTAAAGTAACGTTACACAGTTTGCGTGATTTTAAAGGAGAACTAAATACACCAGGTCTATGCTGACCTGGTTAATCACCTGTCTGCTAACTCTCTCTTTAACCACCTTCAGTCAGGCTTCCACCCTAACCACTTCACGGAAACTGCCCTCACTAAAGTGACCAATGATTTGCTTAGTGCTAAATCTAAAGGTCACTACTCTTTGCTCATTCTTCTTGATCTGTCCTCTGCTTTTGATACTGTTGATCACCCTCTACTTCTTCAGATCCTGGCTTCCTTAGGTATCCAGGACACTGCATTTTCTTGGTTATCCTCCTATCTCTCTGGTAGGACCTTTAGTGTTTTTCACTCTGAAACTAGCTCCACTCCTCGCCCCCTCCCTGTGGGGGTCCTGCAAGGCTCGGTACTTGGTCCTCTTCTTTTATCCATCTACACCCATGGCCTTGGACAACTCATTAGTTCATTTGGGTTCCAGTATCACCTGTATGCAGACGATACCCATATTTACATCTCAGCCCGGATCTCCCTACACTGATATCCCAGGTCCCCGACTGCCTTAGTGCCATCTCTGCCTTCATGCCCCCATTGAGGCTAATAGGCACAGATCATGTTACAGCAGATCCTGCCTCCCAGACACAGAACAGACAGTTCACATTTGTTTTGAAAACAGTCTTTTGCCACAAACACTCCTTTGATTGACAATACAAAACTCCAAAGTAATGTTTACTGTTTAATTCCTATCAAGCATTGCAGAAGGGGGAAACAATTATAAGTAAGTCTGGGGATTTTAATATGTAACCTCATGGGCTGTGTGTTTCTAAACGTAGGGAAAAAGCCTATTAAGCCACCAATGCTTACAAAAAGAAAACAGGTATATTCAGAAACTTTATATTTTGCTAGGAATAAAATGGATGCAAAAACAAACCAACAAAAAGTTGACTATTTGGAATTGTTCCTGGCAGGCTGTTTGCAATTTGTAACACAAAAGAACAAAAATATCTTCCGCGCTAACATATATATAAAAAAAGAGTAAAATACACATTCTCCTCGGAATACATAGTCAGAGGGCTCTAAAAACCAACAAAATACAAAAATAACAAAATCTCCGACACTATAAACCAAATTTATAACCAAAATATAATAAATAAATAGATATAAATCCACACATCATTAAGCATTCTAAATGAATAAAAACATAAAATTCAAAATATAAAGTATAAAAAGGTAACCAACTTCCACCCCAGGCATAAAATAATGAAACACAATAAGAAATAAGAAACTACCCTCGGGACTAATAAACCTGCCGGCAGGGTATATATTAAATAGATGAACAAGCGAGTACATAAGTGGTTCATGTTCAGGCCAATAAAAGTGCAATGATTCAGAGTGCATGGATAACCATCCAGTCACAGGTATCGTGGAAGGAATTCCTGTATATATCATGGTTCCTGTGGAAGAGAAACAAAAACTACTTATTACTGTACAATAAGTGCTTTATGCGTTACAAAGACAGTCAATGGCAGTACTTTAAATTTGGTCTATTCCAAACAATAATAAGTGTAGATTAATATAAGTACAAAGTGTCCAAGTGGTGTAGCAGCATAATAACTTTAAGACTAGATACAAAATATCAATATTGTATCCTCCCTCTAGTGTCCAATACAGATGGCCTTAATGCAGTTAGTAGTGTAGGTATAGCCTTACTATATCATGATATGCAGCTGCGGCACCTGTCCGTCTTAGTCCCAACCCATATGCCGCAGCTGCATATCATGATATAGTAAGGCAGAGATGGCACTAAGGCAGTCGGGGACCTGGGATATCAGTGTAGGGAGATCCGGGCTGAGATGTAAATATGGGTATCGTCTGCATACAGGTGATACTGGAACCCAAATGAACTAATGAGTTGTCCAAGGCCATTAGGAACCACGATATATACAGAAATTCTTTCCACAATACCTGTGACTGGATGGTTATCCATATATATACCATTCTGGCAGGTTCATTAGTCCCTAGGGTATTTTCTAATCCCATCCATATTGGTGTAAAGAAATCTGTAGAAAAAGCATGTGCAAGTGGGGTCAAGGTGCGTGGCCTATATATATTTCTTAAATGTAATTACTAGAGAAGTATCTTACAATGTAAAGGTTTTCTGGGGAGAAATGCTTTCACATTAGATTTAAAAAAAATAAGTTTAGTTTTCCTTTAAGAGTTTACTTGCAGCAGTTGTGACAGGTACCTAAGTGAATACTTAGATACCTGGCACTCTTAATGAGAGGGACAATGACAACAATTAGAATTGTATTTATTTAAATTAAAAATGTTTTGAATGTCTAAACAGAGTGTCCCTACTAATGTTACACTTTGATGTAGTCCACATGAAATAAATGTTTAGATGCCCCCTTTATTCACACTAACATTAATATATGTATAACATCCAACTGATTATTACATTTCTGTCCCAAGTGCCAACACAGTTTTGACAATAAAAACATCACATTAATGTAATGAAATAATTGTAATCTTAGGTAAACCCAGCTATGTTATTTAAGGCTGGGAACAGACACATCTCACACAGGGCACAATGTGCTGGATGAAAAACGCTAATAGAGAACCTAAATGTCAGCCTAATGAAGCATTTAGGTGCTTCATTAGCATTACTCATTAAGCACTTTGAATACACACACATGTGTTCCTGGCCTAAGAGATTGAGTTTAGGGCAAAGATGAAAACACTCAAACAAATGTGTTATTGTAGAACAGTAAGCAGCTGACCATTTTTAACTAATATTTTAAAATTCTTTTGGGATATATTCACTTACTTCAGCAGTGTGCAGAGGAAAAACCAAATAAAAAACTGAGTTAGTAATGAATGCCAGTTTGAAATATATAAATGTAGAGGGTCTGAACAGAAAGTAATGTATATTACCTAATACATCACCCTGCTTTTACATTGGCTTCACTAATTTTTGTTTTTCCCTCATTATCTGCTCAAACTGTCAGCCTTTTACTGTAGATCAAATACTGTATACTTGAAATAAGAGGTTTGTACAGAAACAATTCCACTCTCATTTTCACATCCTTGTGACAAGCAGGTTTGGTTCTAAACATTAATAATGAGTTGATTTAGTAAAAGGTGCAAATATTTGCATGTACTGTTATTCATAACAATGTATAGGAGATCACCCTGGTGTATCTTACTCATAGATAAAGTAGTGCAGAGGAAAGACACTACATATTAACTTAAAAAACAAATGACAATCTCTCTAGACAGAGATGTCAGGAAAAAATCCCCAAAAAGCACCGTACACTTAATCAGGGTACAATAAAAAAATTAGACCTATAACTCCGGTCCATAATAAACATATAGACATGGCAAACAATGTGAGCAGACCATCCAAAATTACAAAAAACAGTTGCCATTATTATTTAACGATAGGATAATAAAGCCCCCAAAAAACTTAAAATTACTATTAAAAACATGTGGTAGGTGAACCTTTATATCAGACCATTCCTCTGCAGTACTGAGGTTTGTACAAGAGTCTTGGTGCAGTTTAAGGTAAGTATCCAAATATATACAACTGTCCAGATGCACCCAACATCTTATAAACAAAGTCCGGTACATGATACAGTCAGTAGAGGCACAAATATAGGAGTCCAGAGACACAGTACAATTGGGACTTACAATTCAGAAGATCTTCACCCAACACAGACCAGGACTATATCGCTGGTCCCAGTCTCCTGGTATCCCATGAATCCATGCTCCTTCTGGATTGTCGATGCAGTCTCCTTGTGTTTGCTGTTCACAAGGTAATATCTGGACCTCAAAAAATAACAGCCGAGGTTCATCCACATCCACCAAACTTGACATGAACATGCCACACTGTTATTCTGCAGCAACCTATCAGATTTAGTTTTCCAACTGAAACTCCAACTGGGTCTACCCAGTAAAAGGTTAACCTGATTTGTTATGGCAATAATAAGCAGAAACATATTTCAGCACCTCTTATTATATAGGCCCCATTTGTATTTGTCTATAAAACATGAATCTGTCTTTTTCCTGGTCAGCTGGACATTTTGACTGTTTACAACCCCAATATTAATATCAGTCTCAACAAATACGCAGTGTGTTCTGATTTTTATGAAGCCAGAAATTTTCTGCTCAGTGTAGTTTCACATGGGCCCACACAGCAGTTTTTCACTTACTTTCTGAGTGGTCCCTTGGTGCTGCGGATAGTGAAATGCTACAGGTAGCAAACTGCCTGTGTGAAAGTAGCCTTACAATTGTTAACTGGTTGCAACATCTTTCAAACATTACCTGAAACAGTTTTACCATCTACATGAGAAATGTTTTATCTGTGACTAATCACCACAATTTACTGAATGATTTCAGAAGAGGAGAGACTTAATTTACAATGAGATCAACGACAGTTGCTTAGAAAATGTGCAAATGAATTTCTATGTGGTTTTTTTCTACACGTTAGAGGTAAATATAGCCAATGAGCAGGGAATATCTTCTCTCACAGGGGTGAACAAAAGACTAGAGCCCCCCCCCCCCCACCGCCCCTAGATCCCCCCCCCCCCCCCCCCCCCCCCATCATTTAGACTTGAGGAAAACACATTTCAGTTTAAGCAATGTAAAAATTCTTCCCTGTGTAAGGTTGTGGAATGCTCTGTCTAAAACGTAGTGTTGGTTACATTTCTGAAAACATTCAAAGGAGGCTTAGATGTCTAAGGACAGGCAGAACATCCAAGGTTATAATTGGTGGTTGCATCTTGAGTGGGCATTAGTAATGTTCGAAACTGTTGAGTTTCGTTTTCAAAATTTTCAATAAAAATCGAAAATTAAAAAAATTCGGGTTTTGTGAAATTCGGGATTTCCGAAAGATTCGAAGGGACTTCGAAATCCTCAGATTCGATTTTTAAAAACTGGGTTCTAATCGAACCCTCATTATATCTCTAGTGGGCATGTGTGTTTGGTTGTATTCTTGTCTAGTTTGGTATAGTAAGTGACATGCATCTTTTGAATGGGGGAGACTGTTTTTTTTTTTTTATTTGGTTGGGGGGGCTGGGTTTTTGGTGCCTTTTATGGAAGGGTTAAACTTGATGGACTGTTGTCTTTTTTTTTCAACCCAAAATTAACAGTGTAAATATTTGTAACTGTATAGGAAATTAACTGGGATAAAATAGAAATGTTGCCATTATTTTTAATTTAACATCTTATTAATTTTAAATGTAATTTGCTCTGAACATAATTCAGTGTGAGAACATATTTAAATTGGGAATTGGAAGGGTCTAAACTTTCTGAGTCCCAGTGGAAACAGTGATATAAAAAAATGAAGCATTAATGAAGGGAAATGTATGCACAGGCACAATTATTTGAAGAACCATGATGGGGGACAATGGGATATTGTGTGTCAGTAAATATATGAAGGGACACACACACACCAGTTCTATCTCCAACTCATTATACACCTCTTAATAGGTAGAAACAGCAGCAAAGTAATTTTTTTGATCTATGAAAACTGCTCATTTGCAAATCTAATGGAAATCTATAACCACTTGTGATGGTTTCTTCTGGATTTACAGGTATGATGTATGACTAAATACCCTCTAGGTATATTACCAGTCCAAAGAATACATAAACCAAGCAATTACTGATGGTTTGGGGCATGTTTATTGCAAAATCAACACCTGTAACATTCCTGTTGCTGGTCTATGAAATCTATGAGTTCCTAAAAGTTCTTCCTTAAAAGATAACTTAAGACCAACAAAGCATTAGTGTAGAATTTATGTACCTGCTTAAATTTTAACATGCCAGCTTGAAGTTGACAGCAGACTTTTGTCAGGAACAACACACACTTCAAAAGTTGTCTCCTGGGGTCACCTCCTTAATTTTGACAGATGTACTTCCTAGGGCATACACATAATCATTAAATATTGCTAAACACGCAATGTTAAAGGAATCTGAATGCATCGGGTCCAGCTACCCTTACTCATAGACTAAACTAACCTTTACCAAACCTTTTTTAAAAAGACAGAATCATTGAGTCATTTGTGTCCACGGGGAACAAAATCACATTTTATATCCAAATAAGGAAGGATATATAGAATTTTAGATCACTTATCACAGATAAAATCTCTGTCTGCAAGACAAGGGATTCCCTTTAAAGGTGCCCATACACATGCAACCATGGTTGCAAACTGATGATCATAGTCACATACAATTGTTATCAGCACCTATACTTAAGTATAGAGCTTCGGTAATGTCATTTTCCATTCAGCCTGATAGACCACAATGCCAACAGCAGTAGCTCCCTGGCATCACAACCTATCCATAGACATTAGTGATTTTCAGTAAATATTTACTAAATATCAGCGATGTTGATGGCCACCTTAAGTAGTTAGGTGGCAACAATTGCTTTATAGGTTATTAGCCATGCAACTAACAGATATTTCTATAAATGGTTAATATATAGAGCTTTCCAAATTAGTTGGTCTATATTGGAGACCTATCAAATACACATAAAGCATATTAATGATTATTAATTAGTTCTACAGTTGTGTAGAATCCAGTCTTTATAGAAATCTATCATTCTGCATTAGTATTTAATAGGAAATTGACCATGTAATTCATTTTATGGATAGCATAATCATTTTTTATTGCAGGGATTGATGATTGATTTCATATATACAGTAAAGTGTCATACGGTCATAATCAGTGTAGATTGCATGGCAACCACACAGAAAAACAAAGCAGAATACAGTATCTCAATGCAATGCAGCACTCACTTTTAAAAATGACCTGGGGCAAAAGTTTGATCTAGTTATTATATTGATCTTATATTGTAGGCACACTGTTCAGATTGATTAAAGGAATGGTCTGCATCCCATGAAAGGTGTCATTTAATGTCAATGGAGAATTTGAAGTACGGAATGCATTGCATGCAAAAGCAAAGCAGCAGCTGTGAAACATGGTTGTTCTTTTCCTGGTCAATCTAATATGCTGAAATCGAAAAAATTGTGTTGGCTTTGTCTCATTGTTGTGCTGCTGTACACACTACACTGCAAAATAAATATGTGATTACCTTTGCATTTTTTGAAACCTCTGTTTCATTGCTGACTTTCTTGAAGTGGTCAATCTTTCAGAGTTTTCCTTAAATCTTTTGAAAAAACTGAGTCTGTATTCAGGCCTGATGATACCTAATGACATCTGTGTGATAGGTCTCACTGACAAACTTTATTGCTTTCTGTTATTGATTCCTAAGTGTACATTTAGATGGCAATTTAGATGGCAAATAAAAGAGCTGCCACAGTATATTCCAGTGTAAAAGTGACGCTAACCCATTTATACATTTATATTTTCACAAATAATATCAGTAATATCTGCTGACAACCCAGGACATGTATTATACTTGGGCTAACAATATTTTATTTTATCTTATTTTCTTTATTGGCAATAATATATTGACACTTAATTGCTCAACATTTGTAGTGTTTAGGGCAAAATAACATAGGGCTAGACCCCACTATATTAAAAAAGTGCACATTGTGATCCGATTCCACTTTGCATATCAAATGAACAATTATCTGTAATTTGATGTTTGTATGTCTCACTATTTGCGTTTATAGTCTAATCTGTTTTTTCCAATGCATGCAATCACTATTTTTGGTGCACATCACTTGCATTAATATTTGATTATACTGACAAGAAAATGGAAGTGTATGCGTTAATGCATGGGATTGTGAATCCCATGTGCTATGGGGCCTATGCCATATTGTTTGACTTTCTGTGACTTAATATATAATAATTATTTTCTGATGTGATGAACAAATTAGACCAGTAAACCATTTGACTGTTATTCCTTAAAGCTTTTAAAGGGCATCTGGAGTGAACAAAACACACTGGCCCATTGCAAAGGTAAATTCATGTACTCTGTGTTGCCTTTCTCCTACCTCTGTCAGTGACTCTGTTTTTCCATAGTCTCCGATCTCTATGTAGCACTCCCCCCTTCCCCCTCCCCTCTGTTACCTCCTCCATGTTGCAACTCCAGCTACCCGACAAGCTTCTCATGTGCAGTGGTAGTTAAAAGTTCAACATCCTGAAAAACACACCCACGCACAGTGGCCAATAGAAAGGAAGCTGTCCTGGAGACACGGATCTCTCAGTGTCCTGCTGCAATATGATCTCTCTGTTTGTTACCCACCATCATATAGTGAAAGCTATCAAGAAGGGGGGTCAAGTGCAGCCTTATATCTACCATCAAATCTACCCTTCTCCCCCTGCTAAAGCTCTTATCTCTATGTTTGTTACAGAGCAGGGATGAGGGAGGGACTTGAGCAGGGAAGAGGATCATGTCACAGGGATTTGATTGACAGTACAAGTAGTAGTAGAGGAATGCAATCACGTATTCTTCTAATTTGTGTATCTCAGAACAGAGAGGGAACACATGGAAAGAAAGAACAAAAAGTTCATTTTCCCACTATAGAGCATATTACAGTTTATACTAGTTTTCTTCATCTAATGTAGTTTTTTAGTTATATTAACTGCATATTTATATTCAGTTACTTGCTGCTAGTTGAACTAATCAGTATATTACTTGCCACTATTTTACATCTGGTTTCTCAGCTACACCTGTCAAATTTAACAACATCTTTTTAGTAGACTGATCAGCTGAGATTACTACACTTTCTTTGCAAACCCTCGCCAGATGGGTAATAGCAGATCTGCCATTAGGTAATCTGATTCGTTCACCTCCAGCAGCAGAATCCTGCACCCATAAATACTACTGACAAAGTTTATAAATAGTGATTCAGTCTACAATATATTGCTCAGGGAATTACCTGAATTTAATTCATTGCTAGGTTATGCATTAAAACAACATTGTTTTTCTAATAATTTCGCTGAAAACCTAAAATTTACATATTAAAATTAGCCTATGGTAAAAACAAAGATGTTTCAAAAGATTCAAGTGTGACAAATGTGTTCTCAATTAGTCCTTATTTACAATGAAGTAACTAACAAGGCCAACTGGGTGCATTTTCTGTGCCTCATTAATCTTGTCCAGATTATTCTTGATTTACTTTGTGTCAGCCCAGAGGAAATAAGCAAATTAAGTACAAATTGTACATTATAGCAGATCTCAGATATCCACTAATGATTTAGACAATGAGGATTTAAAAAATTACAGTAACCCAGAGGCCTGTTCATAGAGGGTTATTGCCAGATTAAATCTAGCAACACTTCTTTGAATATTGGCATTATTGATTCATGATGTATCTGTTTATACAGCAGAGAATTTCCACCTACAAAAACTTTAAACTATAGAATAAGTTCCCCCCCCCCCCCACACACACATTTTTGCTATACTTTTTTTTATCTATTCCTGGGGCTTATTATGCCAGACACCTTACCTTGAAATAACAGATCTGCCATTTATATTTCCAAAAATTGTTGGAAAATGTATTGTACCTCTGTTTTTACTTCTTTATATTTCTGTTTTGGTTGGAACTACGGGCAAAATTTCTACACAGCGTGGACATTTTGCAGTTTCAATGCAGAATTTCAGTTTTGACACATGAAATTATTCATTAGAGATTGTTTTTTAATAACCTAAAATATCTCATAACATAGTTATTATGCATACTCTGATTTTTTTATTGCTCTCAGATTGGCCTTAAGTAATAGTAATAGTGCTAAATACATAGTTGCCAATAGTCCCGGATTTACCAGGACAGTCCCGGATTTTAGGTAGCAGTCCCGCTAACCTAAAGTCCCGGGAAAAGTCCCGAGAGCTGGGAAAACCGGAACAGTGCCTGACTGAAATTATATCTTCTGTGGAGCTTGATCA
This sequence comes from Hymenochirus boettgeri, assembly GCA_019447015.1. Classification (NCBI taxonomy): domain Eukaryota; kingdom Metazoa; phylum Chordata; class Amphibia; order Anura; family Pipidae; genus Hymenochirus; species Hymenochirus boettgeri. The sequence continues at coordinate 160,101,388 of CM033475.1, forward strand.
AGGAAAGTAAGTTGCACTAGTTGCACACATAGAGTCTGAGTCAGTCACAGTTTCGGCACTTGCTCCTCCCTTAACTGCCCTCTATGTGTGGTACCACGTCTTTGCATGCACACTGGGGGGAGAGGGGATACTGAGAAGCCTGTGTCAGCACTTGCGCAAATTGCTGAGCCGCCCGGCGGTGCTGAAGTTGGAAGCAGAGAGAACCCCCTGAGAGCCAGAGTCTGAGTCACTCCAGACTGTCACTGCCAGTAAGTTTACTTGAGCACAGCTTCACTGTATGGGACCTTTACTGTCCCCACTGCATGGGACCTTTACTGTCCCCACTGTATGGGACCTTTACTGTCCCCACTATATGGGACCTTTACTGTCCCCACTGTATGGGACCTTTACTGTCCCCACTGTATGGGACCTTTACTGTCCCCACTGTATGCCTTTACTGTCCCCACTGTATGGGTCCGTTACTGTCCCCACTGTATGGGACATTTACTGTCCCCACTGTAGGCCTTTACTGTCCCCACTGTAGGCCTTTACTGTCCCCACTGTATGGGACCTTTACTGTCCCCACTGTATGGGACCTTTACTGTCCCCACTGTATGGGACCTTTACTGTCCCCACTGTATGGGACCTTTACTGTCCCCACTGTATGGGACCTTTACTGTCCCCACTGTACAGTCTGTTCTCACAGTATGGGACCTTTACAGTCTGTTCTCACTATATGGGACCTTTACTGTCTGTTCTCACAGTATGGGATCTGTACTGTTCCCACTGTATGGGACCTTTACTGTCCTCACTGTATGGGACCTTTACTGTCTGTTCTCACTGTATGGGACCTTAACTGTCTGTTCTCACTGTCTGTTCCTATTTTATCTGTGGAAAACCTGTACCTGTGGTTACTTATCTCACTGTGTGATTACCATTTGCGTCAAGATTTAAAAAAAGAGTAATCAGCATTATTTAAATGGGCGTGACCTAAAGGGAATTGTTTTTTTGTGGGAGTGGTGAAAATGCATTTTGCGTTTGTGTGTGACTTTGAAAAGGTGTCCCTAGAAATTTTTTAGAAATGTTGGTAACTGTGAATATATGTGGGTAATTGAATTATTATGAAAATCACCCCAGGTCAGTCTCTATCAGCAAAAATAAATATTTTTTTCTCTTTTTTATTTGAAAAAATGCTCCCTTGTATTGTTCATAAAGGCTTTTATATTTATTCAATGAAATAAAAAGGATATTAAACACTTTTCTTGCCTACACATATTTCCTCTGGTTTCCCTCTATGACAGTTACTGTATGACAGTTGTTCCCTTCTAAAGATTTCCATTCCTATAATACCTTCAAATGCGTAGACATAGTTTAGCTACAGGAGCATCTCAATAAGGCAATTACTGTATTGCATATACCATGTGTAACAACTATATTCTTTTAACTTAACACACTACCTAGTTCTTTTGGAAAATAAAACAAAATAGTTCTATTTATGGAAAGCTGCAACCGCTCTCACTTGTAGCTCCTATAGGTATTTAATATTGCAATCACATCTCTCAGTCAATAACATTGTTAAAGCATAGTTATTGCACAAATTGAACGATAGCTAGTTGGAATAAAAATTCACACAAAAAATGCAATATTAAATCACATATTATGGCTGGGTACATTACTTTTTCAATAAACATTTAGCCATTGTTAATTCCTATCTAAATGCACAAGTTCAACTAAGATTTGAACAAAGATAAAGTATTATCAGCAACAAATCCCCAGATCTTAATAATTTTCTTGCTTGTGTTTCCTGATCCCTTAGTAAGGAAATATGCTTCCTGATCCTCTTCTCTCTAGCTGTCTCCTCTGCTGTGCCTACAAGCTCTTTTACAAGCATGTGCTTTGGGGAGCAGCTCACGGCCAAGACTGAAAGCTTAGTACAAATTTTAGATTGGGACAGAACTTGCCCTTTAAACATGTAGGAAAACTTTTATATATAAATAGAGTTTAGTGTGTGTTTAAGATGGTATTTTATTCTAGCAGCTCTCTGGAAATTACCTGATAATGTTTAAAATAGATGAATGAAAAAACAACATTAAATGTATTGAAATATTAGACACAATATACTGCAATGGTTCTTCTGCTTTAAAAAATAAAAAGCCTACAATCTCTTTTTCATTTGTCTGGACCCTCCTTTGTTTCTGGGCATCATACTGAGCCCAGAAGGATTAATTTATATATTGTTGCCCAATTCACAGACCCTGCTGCCATCATTTTCTATAATATTGGTGGTGATCTGCTGCCCCTGCTGGACAAAATTTTAAACAATGGTCATTTTAACAACTGCCCAGTTTGAATATTAAATAAGCCCCAATGCTTAAAAAATACTGAATTATTTTTGCACACATTGAAGCAGTGATTTCCTCTGAAACAACATGTTTCTATGGAGACAAGTTTTTTTTAAACCAAATTAATGCGTTCATGCAAAAAATTATAATGAAAAGAGCAGAACAACCCAGTTTATGTCATAAAATAATGAGACACTGCAAAATGACTGTATTGTGTTGAAAAAATGAATACCAGCCCAATTTACACAGAAAATGCTGTTTTCCTAGGTTAGTTAAAAAAAATTATGGCATACAAAATTGTATATTTGCATTAACTGCACAACATTGAAATTATAATGGTGTACATAAAAATTCTGATTAGAAAGACATAGAAGTAACACAGCATGGAATTTAATGTGTATTACAAGAAACTGTAATAACCTTCAAATTTACTGTATAAGATTTCATGGCATAACACATAATATAATATATGTGAATCTATCAGACCTGCTTGATACCAATGTTTTTATTGTCTGTTTGTGCTGATACATATTATTAGTGCAGATGGGAAATGAAATTGTATGTGCTATTACCACACTCTGCAGTGACTATATGGATTATTGTGGGTTTGCTGAGTTGTGTATACATACACATGCACAGTGCTATAATTCATACCATGATAGCCAAATAATGTAAGGAATCATGATCCCCAAGCAGCGTAATATTAAGAATATTAGAAAAGCACAAGGACACAGGATGATTGCTTTTATACAGTTCAGGGGATGTTATAATGTTACGGGTGCATTATTTTACAATATACATTTCTTTTTTTTTTTTTTAATTAATAGGCTCTGCATTTTTGTACGTGTATATGTAATGAAGTAAAATTAATAAAGATTGTGCCATTCTTCCTCCTTTCTTTGGAGAAACAATTCATTCAGGACTAGTGATGGACACAAAACCGAACCCAAACGCGAGTGTTAAAACACTCTTCTCCCGGCGCTGCCAGCATACATTCCAACTCCTCGCATGGTCCAGATAGAAGGAAATATCGGTTGTTGCGTGCCTCAGTCTCTCCAGTTACGTGTGGGGAAATGCCAATGGATTCTAACACTTCAAACTGACCAACACGTGTTTCGCGTGTTCCCTGGCTTCTGGTACCTGTAACAGGGCTTCCTCAAGGGTCTTGTGCCATTTATTGAGGGATCTTAGTATGTGTCCCTTGCTTAGGATCACGTATGTGCTTTTATTCTTTTGATATTTTATATATATACCACCTAAGCACAACCAGATGTTGGTGGTTTGACCCATAGTTCAATTTAATAGGTGGTGCACTCTTTTCCTATATTGATGTAGTGCTTTGAAAAAATGTGTCTTCCTGACTCCTCAAAAATGCTGGCAACTGACAACTGTAATGAACCTACTCTAGCTCAATGGTGCTAATGCTATTAAGTGTTATGCTTTACTCACTTTCCCCTATATGATGCAAATATGATGTGAATTGAAAAAATAAAGTTTAAAGGGGAAATTAAAAAAAAAGCAGAATTTTCCATCCTAATGACCTTAATCTGGCAATTCAGCGTCTGTGTATAAAAAAATGCTTCTGAAATACTGACTTCTTGTTTGCAGGACCCCTAATAGAGACTGTTATGGTCTTGCCCTTTACCCAACGCCTGGGTTGATATAGTTGGTCAATAGAGATCTGAGCATGTTTGCCCCATCCAACAGTCAATCAGTAGAAATTACTTCTAAGAACTTTTCAAAGTAGTGTGCATTCTGGGAAGAAGTATGCAACAAAGAAACATGGTCACTCCATGCTTTGCATAATTCCTCTTGTATAACAATGAGCATTCTTTATTAAGAGATTCAGAGACAGGTTCTAGAAATATTGAATATTCAAAAAATATTTAATTTTCCAAAAATATCCTTGTGAAGGTTCTCATTCATCCAGGTCATGGTATATCTGTTGTATTCAATTAGATCAACTGGACTTGAAATGTAGTTCTTGAAGACGTTTCGCTAGTCATCCGACTGGCTTTCTCAATTCAGAATGACTTGTACAAGAATCTGTGGCAATTATGTACCCTGGAAAATCCCAATTAGCATATCACAGCCAAGTGTTAAGGGTGTGATTAGATAGTGGCTAAGAGGTGTTATAGGAACGCCCAGAGTAAGGTGTTAAAACAGCATTGTACATGGCAGACAGTTGGTGTCGAACCCCCTACACTTGGCTGTGATATGCTAATTGGGATTTTCCAGGGTACATAATTGCCACAGATTCTTGGGGGGGGCCCTGGGTCTGGGACAGAGGGGGGACCCTGGGTCTGGGACACTAAGAGAGAACTGTGGCCTTGGGACATGGAGGATGGAGGCACTCTGGGCTTCTAGCGCCTGTTATTGTAACAGGCTTAATGTCTAGTACTGTTAATAAAGTATTCTACTTTGAACCACATTTTTTTGATTTTAGGGCAATGCCACCATATATGAAGGAAGGATCCTTGTTGTTGTTGACATCTTCTCCAAAAAGTGGTGATTATGTATTAAACCATTTAGACATTTGTAGTGGGTTTCTATAATATCTGTAGGTTATTTTTTTTTGTTTATTTTACATGTTATGCATTTGGTTAATTTGCATGAAAGTTTATCTGTCTCTATTTATTGTTCTGGCGTTATATCTCTTTGTAAGTCCATGGACCATTTGTTATGGTTGTTATGATATTCAAATTTGTTTTTACTGTTTAAGTCTGTATATATTTTTGATATTACATTTCTTTTAGTGTCAGTAGTGGTAATTAGATTTTTCAGATTTAACTGTTCTTGTTCCTTGGGTGTTTTGTCTTTCGTTTTAGATATTAAGAAACTTTTTATTTGTTTGTATCTTAAGAATTTATTATTGTTGAGTAGATGTTTGTTAATTAGTAGTTTAAAAGGTATTGTTTCATCTCTTTTATATAGATCACATATGAAATTGATATTATGGTCTGTCCATGTTCTAGTGTTTAGATTTGGTATAGATAGTTGCAGTGAATGGATAGGTAGCTGTTGTATGATTTCTGGTTAGAGATGGACTAGAACTCGAACTCAAACCTGAGTTCGAGCCAAACTATTTAAGTTTGAACAGACTCAGACTTCTCGAACTATCCTGGACCCAGATTTTTCAATATTTTCAGTACTTTCGATAATTATCGAAAGGTTCGAACGTTTGAGGCGTGCAAATATGCAAGTAAAATGTCTATTATGCCAATATGTGAGTAAATATTGAATTATCGAATCCGCGAGTCAAATGTCTATTATACCTATAAACGAGTAAATATCAAATCTGTGAGTAAAATGTCTATTATACCTATATGCGAGTAAATATCGAATTCTCAAATCCGCGAGTCATTCATGGGATAATAATTGAATGTTCAAACGCAAGAGCTCGAAAGTAGCGCTGGTGAGAGTAAAAGCAATTTTTTAAAAGAATATTCGAACGTGTTCCCCAGACCATTTCCCAGGTCCCACAACCATTTACATTAAATTACCATTGATATTTTTATTGTATTTCATTCAAACTTTTCAAACTATTTGACTCCCATTGATTTTAATGGGTCCATTTTCGAACTTTCCAACTTTCAACCTTTCCATATAGTTCGAAAATGGTCCGAACTTTCGAAAGTTTGACCATCTCTATTTCTGGTAGGAGGTGATTTGACCACTGTTTTCCATATTTGTAGTGATGTTTTGCTAGTTAGTAGGAGATTTTGTGGTATTTGTCCACCCATAGCTTTTGATCCTAATATACTAGGAAGTGGGGTGTTTAAGGAGTGTAGTTCTATTTGTGCCTAAGGTTTGTCAATGGCAGATAACATCCACCAAATTCTTGTTTGTTCTAATATTAAAGTTACATTATATAATAGTGTTTTATTTATGGGAGGACTACTCCTCCTGCCTGTCAGGATTTAATGAGGGTTAGCCAGTTTATTCTTAATGTTTTGTTGTTCCAAATGAAAGATGAAATCAGATTATCTATTTTGTTAAAGAACTCATTAGGTATGAGAATTGGTAGGGTTCTAAATTTATATAGTAATTGAGGTAGCATGAACATTTTGATAATGGCATTTTATTTAGTCATGATAGATATTTTGTATTCTATAGTTGGAAATCTGATATTAGTTTATCTAGCAAATTTTCTAAGTTGATGTGGTATAATTTATCTATGTTAGAGTTTAGTTTTATCCCTAGATATTCTATATTTTCATCGACCCATGTGTATTCATATCTGGCTTTCAGAAATATTTGTAGTGCTATTGATGTGTTAATTTGTAGTATGTTAGATTTAGAACCGTTGATTTTGTAATATGATATGGTATTGAATATCTCAGTGTTCTATAAGGGAATTATGGATGTGATGGGTTCTGTTATTGCTACGATGATATCACCCGCATAAAGACTTATTTGATGTATTTGGTTGCCTAATTTCATTTCATTTATATTTGAGTTTATATGTAAATTTTCTGCTAAGGGTTCTATCATTAAGTTGAATGTCAAGGGTGATAAGGGGCAACCTTGTGGTGTGCCGTTTGTAATGGTGAAGGTTTTAACATGCCTGATTTGTATATTTGTGCAGTAGGATCAGAATATAGAGTTAATATAGCCTTCAGGATCCATCCCTTATAGTTAAATATTTGCAACACTTCTTCCATATATTTTCAATTAATTTGGTTAAAGGTTTTTTCTGCATCAAGCGTTATTATTAGAGCTGTTATATTATGAGTCTTTGACCAATTAATAATATTGATAACTCTTCTTGATAATATTAGATCGGGTAAAAATGTTTGAAGTCGTTATGCTATTGTTTTGGGGAAATTTTTTTTTTTGAAAATTACTTTTTTATTTATTGGTATATTACAACAAACATGTTTGATGCATTAAAATGTAATAAAAAATCTTATAACATAGTTTCCTACAATATATTATTATTATAATATAAATATATATTATTTACCAAAACAAAAACAGAGACCAGTACTGATATCGTTATTACCCTGCTATGCTTATGTAAGTACATATTTGTTCTTTTTTGGGGGGCATTTAAATTCTTATGGTTTTGGGAGTGGTTTAAAGGGCAACTGTGGTCTCCAAACAAGTTAGGATTAAATGAAAGCCTGCAGTATTTCCTTTGTAATGAGCCAACAATCACATCTCTGGCTTCAGCTTGTGAGAAATGATATTGGGGTGAATGTTCAAACTTCCTGCTACCAGTACCAGGGGGAGAAGCATGCTCAGTAAAGTCTTAATGCGTGGGAAACCAGGAACTACCTGGGGTAAAAAATTGGCAGTTGAGAAGAGGAGCCAATTAATGCAGGCAGGGGATGGTCACATGACTACAAGCTGGTCGCATGACTAAAATCAGGAAGTGTTCAAGCTGGAAGTAATATTTCTGAACTTCTCCAGCAATAACTTTTCACAAATTTTATCTAGAGATGGGATTTACGTTTTATTTTGAAGGTATGATGGAAGGCTATTAATATAACCCTTACTAGTTTGGAAGAATTGGAGACCACAGTTGCCCTTTAATTACACTAGTGTTGGTGGGCTCCCATTCTGGGAGAGGAAGAGAGAAGATTAAAGAAAGAGGGGCGGGCCTCTAGGTTATATTGTTTTAGTAAATAAGGCATAAGGGGATGATGGTAGCCTGATAGTTTTAGCAGTTTGGGATTTCTAGGTGGTATACTGCAAGTAATAAATCAACAATAACAACATTAACTCTAACTTAACTTTTTTGTCGAAGAGCCATCTCTTAGTCTACCCTTTAGTTTAGCATTCTGTAAGAGGACACGTATGGTGCACGGGGTGCGCGCAGACGCCCGCCGGGCATTCAATATTAATGTTTAGGTCATTGGGCCCTTCCTTGGTGCAAAGATGCCTGCCGCCTGCGCCCCATCTACCTTTAATTGAAAGGGTTTGTTGAGTTTTTTTTAAACCATTTTAGTATGTGTCTCATGCGCACTGTTTAATGTTACCAATTTAGATATCCTTACATTTGTATATCTATTGGGTTGAGTTAGCTTAAACCTCTATTTCCATACCTTATATCTCTTTTATATATACATACATCTTTAACATCATTTTATAACATTATTTTATACATACGACTTACTTTCATGTAGGCATATTTGCCTTCACCTTGGCAGTTGTTATTGATATTATTAACAATTTTGTCGTCCAGGTTGCCCCCCAACCCCACAGTTAGGGGGGAGGGGGGGTTGACTGTGGAGAGCTATGCAGGTTTACTACATATGTGTTGTTGGGTGCAAAGAAGTGCCAGATGTGGATGCCATAGTGATACCTTATGGTGGGATGTTATCATAGGTTGAAAGTGTATTGTCCAATATTTTGTCAAATTGAGGGGTTTTATTGTTCATAAGAGCTGTGAGATATTACATCCTGTGTATATCTGTTAATCAGTGCAGCCCCTTTTGGGGGAATATTTGATTTCCAGAACTTTAGGATTTTGCATCTTGCGGCTGTTAGAATGTGGAATGCCAGTCTCTGAGGTAGGGAGGATATTTCTGGGAATGGAGCACCAAGAAGAAAGTATAGTGGATCTTTTGGTAGCGTTTTCCTCAGAGTGCGTTGCATGAATTGATGAACTTGTTTCCAGTATGATTTGATTAATGAACATAACCACATTATAGGGTATAAGGAACCCTACTCCCGACGGCACCTCCAGCAAGTGGAGGGTGTGCTCGGAAAGAGTTTGTTCAATAGTTGTGTTGTGGTGCATCTGAATAGTATTTTATAGATGTTCTCTTTGTATAGAGTGCAAATAGAGGTGGTTTTGGCAGAGGACCATATGTCCGATAGGTTTACCCAGATCTTTTCCCCATTTTTGCACTTAGACATGAGGTCCTGCCTTGAAGACTGTCAGTTCCTGTAGAGCAAAATAAATGGAGGAGATGAGGTCTTTTGGGAGGGGCCAGTGTAGAAGATCCTTTCTAGATTGTCTAGATGAGGGAAATTTGTTTTGCGGAAGGTTTGTTGAATAAAATGCTTTAGTTGTGAGTAAAAGAATTGGAACTGGGGAGAATTCAGGAATTGGCAAGTGTGACATAGCTCCTCAAAGGATAGTAAGTCCCCAGTTAGTCTATGTAGTACATCCTTCACTCTGGTCATCCACCGGGTTTGTAGCGAATTGGCTTGTGGTCTTGAATTACCTGGGGGAAAGCTGGGGTTACCTATGAAGGGGAGTAGAGTGGAGGGGCGGCCCAGACTCTCATATCTCTTAACAATACTCTCCCACACCTTAATTGTACTTTGCATTGAGTGTAGTAGAGCTTTGTTTAGTTTCAATGGGGTTTTTCCCCCTTTCCATATTAAGGTGCCTAGGTTAGTTTCTAGTACCTGGTCTTGTTCAATCGAGGCCCATGGTGCTATTTTGTTAGGTTGGGACCAGTGTGTTAAAGCTCTAAAGTGTGCTGCTAAATAATATCTTTGGAATGATGGAGCTGCCAGTCCTCCATGGGATCTGTACGCTTTCATTACTGTTTGTGGTACTCTATGACATTTGCCTTGCCATAAGAATTGGGAACAGTTCGATTGGAAAGAGTGTAGGGTTTTGAGAGGAATCTGAATGGGGAGGGTTTTAAAGAGATATAGTAATTTGGGAAGGATATTCATTTTTAGGGTTGTTAATCGACCTAACCAGGAAATTGGTAAATTGTGCCATAATTTCAGATCTTGGCGTTGTATAGGGTTTGATAGGTGGGGGTAAGAAAGATACCTGGGTATTTCATAGAGGTTGTTTTCCAGGTAAATGTGTATCTGTTTTTTAAGATCTCAAGGGTAGTGTGTGGGATGTTTAATGGTAAAGCTTCCAATTTACTTTGGTTAATCTTGTATCCGGATAATGAACCAAAAAAATAAGTAAAGGGTTTAGGTGGTCCAGTGATGTGGTCGGGGAGGTCAGGCTGAGTAGAACATCATCTGCGTAAAGTGATAATTATCCAAATGGGAGTTGTATTTCTTTGATGTTGGGATGTAGTCTGATATGTGCTGCGAGTGATTCCATGCACATGGAAGAGGGGCAGCCCTGGCGTGTGCCATTATATTTTTGGAAGGTAGGAGATTTGGCATGGGGGAGTTGTATTAGCGCTGTTGGTGATGTATATAGATTTGTAATGGCTCATTGGGCGTTTCCTTAGATCCTGAATACTTGCAGAGTATGACCTAGAAATTTCCAGTCTATGTGGTCAAATGCTTTTTTAGCATCTAGACTTAGAACTAGGGCCTTTTGTTTAGTACAGTTTATAATATCTATGAGGTCTATGCTTCTGCATGTATTGTCTCCTGCTTGTCTGCAATGAACAAACCCTACTTGGTCCAGGTAGATAATTGTGGGTAGGTGACGGGCTAATCTGTTTGCAATGAGTTTAGTATATATTTTGAGGTCTGTATACAGTAATGCTATTGGTCTATGATTTTGACAATATTAAGGGTCTTTTCCCCGGCTTGGGGAGGACTATAATGTGGGAGTGGGTCATTGTTTGAGGGATGGGGGCACCTTCTAAGAAAGAGTTGTATAGGGGCAAAAGTTTTGGAATTAGTAGTTTGTTGAAGGTTTTGTAGTAGCTGTACGTATAACCGTCTGGGCCAGGAGATTTCCTCGGTGGGGAGTCTTTTAGAATTGCTGTTAGATCCGCTAGGGTGAATGGGGAACTAAGGATGGTGGCATCTTCTTCTGATATACATGGGAGTCTGGCTTCCTGTAGAAATTGCATTGTACGATAGGTGTGTGTTTGATCATCCGGTATTGCTGATTCTAATTGATAGAGGGTCTTATAGTATTGTGCAAACGCTGATACTTGGTCTTTAGGGGAGTAGCATGGGGTGCCCTTTGGTGATATGATCAGAGAGGACTCTACTTTATGTTTGGCTATGTCTTTGAGTTGATTGCAGAGGGTTAGTATTCTACGCAGAGAGGCTCGGGAGGGTTTTTGAAAATAGATTGTTTCTATGGCCTTCAATTCTTCCCTAACTTGCAAAATAGTCTCCTCTCTATTGCGTTTTAGATGGTGCTGATATAATGTGGCCTCTTATTAAAGCTTTGTGAGCCTCCCATACTGTGGAAAATGCGGGTACTGAGTCTTCGTTTAGTAGGAAGTATTGCTGAATTTTGTGTAAGAGTTGTTCTTTTATGTGGGTGTTCTGTAATGCTGTTTCGTTGAGTCGCCAGTTATAGGATTTGAGGTTGTGTGGGGAAAGTGTAAAGTCAAGTTCTATAGGGGCGTGGTCTGACCATGAAATTGGGTGTATTTCACATCTGTAGGGGTTATTCAGAGGGGGCTGGTGCAAGAGTCTATGCGAGAGTGTGTTTGGTGGGGGTGGGAGAATAAGGTGTAAGCTCGGGATTTTGGATTTCTGATTCTGTATAAACCATAAAGATTTAGGGATCTTAGTAGTTGGCAGGTGTGCTTGTTGTATCTCCCTATTTTGATTTTGTCTGCCATGGGGGAATCTGTCTAGGCTAGGTGAGAGTTTTGAGTTGAAGTCTCTTCCTATGATCTTATATGGGCAGGTGTATTTGTTTAGTTTGTGTAGTACTTTCTTTAAGAACTAAATTTGGCCTTTGTTGGGAGTGTAAATATTTAAAAGGAGGATTGGAGTTTCATTTAAAGTGCCTTGTAGCAGCAGGAATCTACCTTGGGGGTCCTGTTCTGTGTGGGTAAGATGGAAGGTACAGGATTTATGGATCAGGGTCGCTACACCTGCTTTCTTTTGGGTAGATGAGGCTAGGTATTGGGTTGGGAATTCACGGGTTGCAAAGGCAAAGGAGCCTGTTAGGTTACAATGAGTTTCCTGTAAAAATACAACATGAGCTTTCAGTTGTTTCAGTTCTTTGAGTGTTAGGTGCCTCTTTTTAGGGGTGTCTAGACCCTTAACATTCAAAGAACAGATCTTTACCATAAATTTTTTCTAGTCGGTGGACAGTGCACACGGGTGTAATGTAGATAATCTCATACTCACCACACGGGGCCAGGGTTTGTTGTGGCGGGTTTGTAGGCAAAGTGGACCGGTGACGGTGGGAGTGGGTCCGTTTGTCGGGTTGATGAACCTTTTCTGTTGAGATGCGAAAAGCTGCTCCGACCTAATATACAAAAGAAACAAATAAACAATAAGAACAATATACCAGCTGTTATATGCATATAGATATATTAATGACTTGTAAACCATTGGTATAATGGACAAGTCTCCCCCAGCTCCTACAGGCCATCTCTTTTTGTTTGTAGGAGTTGGGCACTTTGTATGGTTGGTGAGTATGCTTATGGGGCTGTAGGTGTAAAATGGTTATGCCACAGTTATTGTTGTTGTAAACCTGATGTGGAGGGTGGATGATAAGAGTTCATACGGAATAGTAGGGGGCATCAGTGTTGATGCTAGGCCCCGGTACTTGGTTGTTCAATGTGTGAAAGTTGTATCCTTGGGTCCATAGGAGGTTAATGTCCGATATTATCTTTTGCCAGGGTCAGCCCTTATTTTGGTTGCTCTGGTTTCGCTCTCTTTAAACCTTTTGGTCTATCAGCCGGGGGCCTGAAGGGAGGGTGTTGGACTTGTTGAGGTGTGGGAATCCTAGGATCCATGGCATCTCCTTTTTTCTGCTTGGTGGGGTTTTGTTGCTTGTGTGGGGGTTTGTGTCCACAGTTGGTTGGGGCCATCTGAAAAGATTTTTATCTGGGAGTTGAAGTGCTTCCCAGAAAGCAAGTAGCTCCTCTGGATATCTGAGGGTGTGTGTCACCCCTTCTCATTTTACTGTGAGTTGAAATGGAAATCCCCAGTAGTATATCTGTTGTATTCAATTAGATCAACCGGACTTGAAGTTTAGTTCTTGAAGACGTTTCGCTAGTCATCCGACTGGCTTTCTCAATTCAGAATGACTTGTACAAGAATCTGTGGCACTTATGTACCCTGGAAAATCCCAATTAGCATATCACAGCCAGGTGTTAAGGGCGTGATTAGATAGTGGCTAAGAGGTGTTATAGGAACGCCCAGAGTAAGGTGTCAAAACAGCATTGTACATGGCAGACAGATGGTGTCGAACCCCCCCACCTCTATTTAGGCTTGGTTTCTTTATTTTCACATAAATGGCCTCCTTAACACCTCTCTTGAACCAGTCACGTTCCTATGCCAATATGTTAACATTACAATCTTCAAAGGTATGTCCTTTATCCTTAAGTTGCAGGTACACGGCTGAGTCCTGACCCGAGGAATTGGCTCTTCTGTTCTGGGCCATAAGTTGATGCCGTTGTTGTTTGGTCTCCCCCACATACAAATTAGAGCATTCTTCACTGCACTGCACTGCATATATGATGTCGCTTTTCTTGTGTTTCGGTATTGGGTCTTTCGGATGTACCAATTGCTGCCTCAGCATGTTGCTCGGTTTAAAGCAGACAGGGATACGGTGTTTTTTGAAAACTCTTCTTAGTTTCTCGGAGACCCCTGCTACATATGGGATGACCATGTTCTTTCTCCTGTCTTGCTTTTCCCCTTCACTGTTGGTATTCGTGTTCTTTTCTTTCCTTCTGCTTCTTTTGACAAAGGCCCAGTCTGGATATCCACAAGTTTTAAGGGCTCCTCTGAGATGTTTCATTTCTTTGGCCTTCGCCTCTGTGCTAGTGGGGATGTTCTCAGCTCTGTGTTGCAGGGTTCTGATGACCCCCAGCTTGTGATCTAAAGGGTGGTGGGAGTCAAACATCAAATACTGATCTGTGTGTGTTGGTTTTCTGTAAACCTCTACTTCCAGTTTACCATTCTCCCTGACTTCTACCAAGCAGTCCAAGAAAGCCAGTTTGTTGTTTTGTACCTCTTCCCTTGTAAATTTGATGTTTTGGTCTACCGCATTAATGTGTTCTGTGAAAGCTTGTACTTCCTTCTGGTGGATTTTAACCCAGGTGTCATCCACATATCTGAATCAGTGGCTGGGTGCTATGCCCTTAAAGGTATTAAGCGCCAGTTTTTCTACCTCCTCCATGTAAAGGTTGGCTACAATGGGTGAAACTGGAGATCCCATAGCACATCCGTGTTTTTGCTTATAGAACTTATCCCTGTATTTGAAATAGGTGGTATTCAGGCACAAGTCCAGTAAGGCACACACCTGTTCTGGGTTGAGATCAGTTCTGCTGGTGAGAGTGCTGTCTTGGCCTAGCCGTTTTCTCACCATGACAACAGCCTCCTTGGTGGGTATACAGGTGAAGAGAGATGTCACATCATAGGACACCATAGTTTCTTCTGCACCGAGTACTATATCTTCAATCTTGTTGGTGAAATCCTGAGGGTTCTGGATGTGATGCTTAGAACTTCCCACCAACGGTCCTAAGATGTTGACTAGGTATTTTGCCACCTTGTATGTTACAGAGTTGATGCTGCTGACTATAGGTCATAGTGGTGCCCCTTCCTTGTGTATCTTTGGGAGTCCATATATGCATGGATGTGCCTCACCAGGGTAGAGGCGATGATACATTGCTCTATCAATGGCTTTATCCTTTTGCAGATGTTGTAGTAAGTCTATGATGCTTTTCTTGTACCGGCTGGTGGGATCCCTTGTTAAAGCCTCATATGTGTTGTTATCGGCCAGGAGCATGGTCACCTAATCATGGTAGTCTGAGGTGTTAAGTACCACTGTGCATCTTCCCTTGTCTGCCAGTAGTATGGAAGTTGTTTATTAAGTAAGGTTTGTAACATCGGCCTTAGTTGGCGTGTGCATGCTAGGGTGGATGGGGATAAGTCTGGGTAAAGTTGGATGTTGGCATTTTTCCATGTTAGGTCTGTGAAGGAGCGGTATCCTGAGAGGATTTGTTCCTTCTTTGCATAGTAATGTATGCAGCATATCACATCCCGTGGAAATTTGGAGGAGCCCTTAAGTTTCAGTGCTTTATGTATTCTGTCCAATTCTATGTCCTGTGGAGTTTCTGTACCTCGGACCATGTTGAACAGATTATTTGCTGTTTCCTGTGGCTTGTTGTCTGGGATGGATTCATGTAGGCCTCTTATTCCTATATTGTTACGTCGGCATCTGTTTTCGAGGTCTTCTATCTGGCGGAATAAGTCTCTTATGGCTCTGGAGTGGTAATTCACTACTTGTGTGACCACTTTTAAATGTTGGTTTGTGGCATTGTGTTCGTCTTCTAGGTCCTCCACCCTTTCCAGCACTGATTTGAGATTGTTTCTGATTAGTGAGACCTCTACGAGGCAGGTTGACTGCATTTGCTGCGTAATGTTACTGAGGTCAGTTTTTGTTGGTAGGTTCAGTAACAGTTCTCTGAGAGGATTTTCTGGGTGGTCTGGACTAGTGATGGCCCAGTTCGTGGATCCGTTCCCGGATCCGCGGCAGAATTACCTCGTTCACGAACTGCGGATATCGCGGATTTTTCGCCTTCTGAACTTTTCTGAACCCCGTTTTTGAAAATTTTCGAATTTACGAGGATTTCTCGTATTTTCGAAAATACAAGAGATCCTCGTAAATTAAAAATTTCACGGATTTTTCACATTTATGGACGGAGCAACCCACATTTTCGGGTCAATATTTCGAAGAATCCCCGTATTTTCGAAAAATCATCGTATTTTCGAAGAATCCCCGTATTTTCGAAGAATCCCCGTATTTTCGAAGAATCCCCGTATTTTAGAAGAATCCTCGTCTTTTTGAAGAACGTATTTTGCCGAACTTTCATTTTAATAGGTTTTAATGGGTCCACTCGCGGATTTTCGAATTTTCTCAAAAATTTGCGGATCCTCGAGCGGACCGGATTTTGCGAAGTTCGGACATCTCTAGTCTGGACGTATGTGGGCCCTTGGTGAGACTCTGGGCTCCAGAGTGGATGAGATTGGGATATTTGTTGGGTTCCTTTAGGGAGACCTGGAGGGGGATCCCATATATATGCTTCTGGGGATTCTTGCCAGGAGTCTAGGTAGTGCATGGGTGAATTGGGGTGCTCCTCTCTTTGTAGACCCAGCAGGCCTGGGTCAGCCTTCTTGGGTTGGGGCCTTGTTTGCCTGGGCTTAATGGTCCCTGGTGTGGGGGTCCCGACTAACCTGCCTTTGTGGTTGGGGGACCGTGGTCCTCTGTGTGGTCGGCTAGAGGCTCTGCTGTGCTGGCGGGGGTCGTGTGTCTCCCGCGGGAGCTGTAAGTGATGCTGCTGCACGCCTGATGGTGTGTGTCTCCACTGGGCCATCCGCACCATTTTTGAAGAAATCCCCATACCTTTCTGCTTGAGGGGGTTCAGAGGGGTTGGGGTTCCTCTCTGTGCCTCCTTTGGGTTTCTTGCCCATTTTAGAGGCTGATTGTGCCCCATTATGGAGAGTGGCAGCGGGAGCTCAGGGATGATGGTTCCTGCTAGTTGCTCATTCGGCCACGCCCCCCATTTTGAAAAAAAATTGTAATATCTACATTTAGCAGTGATATAGTTCTGTAATTTGTGTAGGGTCTTTGTTTGATTTTAATATTGGTACAATCATTGCTTGTAGCATCTCTTTGGGGAAGCCAATTTGCTCTAATGCGTTATTAAATATTGTGTGTGGTTGTGGTGTTAGAATATCATGAAATGCTTTATAGTATTCTGTGGTATATCCTTCGAATCCAGGTGGTGCTTTAGTTGAGGGTAGGTTGAAAATGGCTTTAAAGATTTCTGGTTTTTGTATGGTTTTGTTAATTGATTCTAGTTGAGAAGGTTTTAGTTTCAGTATGTTTAATGTTTCTAAGAACTAATCTATTTCACTTTTGGTTGGGATGTAATTTGTTTTGTCATTTTTTAAAATATATACAGGGGAATTCACAGAGGAGCGCTGCAGCCGCGCAGTGCTCCTTTCTCCCCCTGACCTCGCGTTAACTGATTTACGATCGGTTATCACAACGCTAAGTCTCACTTTGCAGCGGCGGCTGCGCGAGTCCCGGAAGAGGCACTGGCGCAGCCGGTGCAAAGCGATTTACAAGAGGCTGCGCGGTTCTTAGCGCGTAAGTATTTAACGCCAGTTATACCTGGGGTTAAATACTTACGTGCGGGTGAGATTCACCCAGAGCCGCGCAGCCTCTGGTAAATCCCGTACGGGAGATTTGCCCAGAGCATTTGCGGCTCTGGGTGAATCTCCCTGATGGTGTTTCATAATATTTCGCGAAGGAATTTGTGATTTGTTGTGGGTTCATTATTTTTTCTCCTTTGTTATTTTTGATATAGGATATTTGGGATTTTATCTGTTTATTTTTGAACTTGATTGCTAATGCCTTGCTGGCTTTGGGAACTTGTGCATAGAACGTTGCTTTAGTTTTTCTTAGAAGTTTATCGTATGTATATAGGTTTAATTAGAGCGGGTAAGTTTCTTACCTTCTCTCTTGGCTCCTGTTTGTTCTATTGAAGAACAGGAGGTAAGGCACAGGTCCTTTACCTCCCGTTCTTCAATAGAACTGGATTCCCAGAATTGGATATTATGAGTGGAGATACCCTTTAATCTAAAGAAAAGGACTGACTATAATGCCATATCATAATCTGCAATCAATATATCCAGGGAAAAATACTTTCAAATAAGTATTATGAATTTTAATCAGACCATTAATTATACATAATTGATAATATTTTCACTAGATGCAGATTATAATAACATTATCATTATAATGTTGCATCAATGGCTGCCATATCATTAATCTTAAAGATGCACTTTCATAAATATGTTGTTTATTTATAACCTTCTTGTCAGGACAGTGTGTAGTGACTTGGCATGAATGGGTTAACTATTGGTATTAGTTCTTTCACAGGACCAATAAAAATGCCATTCCACCCTGAAAACAGTCCCCAGTGTTTATGTTAGGGTTAGTGAAGCATGGAGCCAGAACTTCCCTTCCAGACGCGGATTCAATATTTCTTATTTACTCATGTATAGGTATAATAGACATTTTACCCGTGGATTCGATAATTCGATATTTACTCGCGTATTGGTACAATAGACATTTTACTTGCATATTCGCATGCCAAAAACATTCGAACATTCAATAATTATCGGAAGTCTGGAAAATATTGAAAATCCGGTTCCGGGATAGTTCGAGAAGTCCAAGTCCAAAAGTCCATATAGTATATCTCAATATGTAGTATGAAAATAAGTGTAAACAAACAAGACCATGAAGCATAAAATCTGTGTAAGTGTGCTATTGGTGCATACCCATCTTGTCCGGAGAATGGTGCCGGTACTTGAAAGGGGAGCCTCTTGGTAACTTCTGTGCTCGATGGAAATGGCTTCCAAGGTTATCCTTGCATCAAAGGCCTGTGAGAATGCTGTCTTCCGCACATGTGGGATAAGCTGTACTGCCATCCCATCTCTCTCTCATTCATCTCCCATCATGGACTTTCGGCACCGAAAGCCACACCTGTATTGATAGTACCAGTATGAACAAGGGCAATATTAACAGTGACTGTGCAGCAAAGTATAAAGATAAAAATGTTTCTAGGTTCCTCTGATAAAATTCAACTTAAAGGGCATGTCCTCCCTTTTAAATTTTTTTTTTATATATTGTAGGGCTTCCTCCCCCAGCCCCAACCACATTATTATTACCTCCAGAAACTCCCCCGATCTTTACTTTCCTTCCCTCTATCCTCCGCCGCACTGTCCCGACGCTCTGCTTGCATGAAATGCAAGCTGGGGGCCGGACTGGCAGCCACGTCTGTGATTGGCTGAGAGGCAGCCAATCACGGACGCAGCTGCTGGTAGTTCAGAATGGCGGAGGAAAGAGGGAAGTTTAGTAAAGATCGGGGGAGTTTCTGGAGATAATAATAATGCGGTTGGGGCTGGGGGAGGAAGCCCTACAATATGACAAATGGGTTTTGTGCAAGGGGGATGGAGACCAAAACAGGTGGGCGACGGATGTACAGGGAGGGGGGGAGGGCTGCAGTGCGCATGACAAAATTCTCCCGGAGGGAAGACAGGAGGCAGAGTGCTATATGGACTCAGCCAGGCTCCTGTTGGACAGTTTTTTGGACTTTGGGGGAACATTGCTGGGCAGCCATTTGGAGCAGGGATGTAAGGTAAGGATTTTATTACACTACACAGTGGGGCCCGTAGTGTGTTAAATTATAGTTTTGGGGGTGGACATGCCCTTTAGAAAGCATATGCTACGTGTTTCTATTGCTGGCTTCCTTAGGCATCATGCCTGAGGAACACTTGCTGCACTTTAACAGTTACTATTTGATATCATTTGATATTTGATTTTATTTGATATTTGATACTATTGGTATCATTATACATTTATAAATTTATTTCACAATTTTCTGTCTGTGTATATGATGTGTATGGGTTACTTATGATCTCTTATTTTATTATCAAATACAATTTTTTATTATTAAAGCTAGACCAAAATTATTTTCTAACTTCCTCACATAGTAATGAGTCTCACCACACTGGATTTCATTGAGATATCATTCTAGCTCTTCAGTGTGTCGGTGCTTAATTGGGGTATAAAATTTGGGTGTTGGATTAATCTGCTTTGAAGGTACTATTAACCTTCAGATTATGAATGTTTAATTTACTTTCAGATAGGTACACTATTGAGAAATAGGTATAGGTATAATTCATTAGCCTCCCTCTGCAGCTCTATAACTATTGAAGGGGTATCGTTAAAGGGTATGCAGATGGAATGCAAACTGAGAGAATGTGGCAGATTTAAAGCTATTTTTAGAAGATATGGGTAGATTGAATGCAATATCCAGGAGACTGTGGTAGAATAAAGTAATCTTGTGGATTTTGGAAAAGATTGAGCCTGAACACTTATGCAATATGCATATTATAAAGGTATGTATTATTATGTGCATTCCCTTTATTATGTTAAAAACAAAAATACACATCGGCATATGTTCAGTTTATCCTGCAGATCTACAACCACTTCAGAGCTGTCAAGTAACTATTAGCTGACTTTAGCACATTAAACTGAGGACTGTTGGCCTTGAAGAAAACATTTGTTCATGGATAGAGAACTGGTTATTGGACCGCAAACAGAGAGTGGTGGTTAATGGAGCTACATCTATGTGGGCTAAAGTTCTAAGCGGAGTGTCTCAGGGTTCTGTACTGGGGCTGCTTCTGTTTAATCTGTTTATAAATGACTTAGAAGAGGGCATTGAGAGCAAGGTCTCAGTATTTGCTAATGACACTAAACTATGCAGAGCTTTGGAAACTTCCAATGATGTACAAGTGCTGCAAGCAGACCTAGATAGATTATCAAAATGGGCAGCAGAATGGCAGATGAGATTCAATGTTGATAAATGTAAGGTGATGCATTTGGGATTTAATAATGGAAAAAGATTTGGGGGTTCTGGTAGATAACAGACTTAGCCATAGCAAACAATGCCAGGTAGCAACGGCTAGAGCTAGCAAGATATTGTCTTGTATAAAAGGGGGAATAGATTCAAGAGAGAAAAATATTATTCTCCCTCTTTACAAGGCACTGGTAAGGCCTCATTTGGAATATGCGGTGCAGTTTTGGAATCCCATATACAAAAGGGACATCTTGGAAATTGAGGCAGTTCAGAGAAGGGCAACTAAATTAATAAGGGGAATGGAGGGGCTCGAATATGCAGGCAGAGTTAGGGCTGTTTACATTGGAGAAGCGACGTTTGCGTGGGGACATGATTACCTTATACAAATATATTAATGGGCCATGCAATGAACTCTCTGGTGCATTGTTCACTAATAGGTCATATCAGAGGACACGTGGACATCCTCTAAGGTTGTAAGAAAAGAAGTTTCATCTTCAGGTTAGGAAGGGTTTCTTTACAGTGAGAACGGTGAAACTGTGGAACTGTCTTCCAGCAGATGTGGCAATGGCAAGCTCATTGAATAGCTTTAAAAAAGGCCTGGATAAGTTTCTAAAACTAAAAAATATTGAGAATTACTGGTATTAATGCATATAGATCTGGTTGATCCAGGGATACATTCCGATTGCCGTTTGGAGTCAGGAAGGAATTTTTTCCCCCTTTTTAGCTGGTTTTTTTTGCCTTCCTCTGGATCAACTGTTAGGTAGGGTTAAAAAAAATAAATAAAAATATATATATATATATATATATAAAAAGAGGGTGAATAGGTTGGACTTGATGGACGTATGTCTTTATTCAACCTTAATTACTATGTTACTATGTTACTTCTGTCTAAACAAAGCAGTCAAAAATGTAATTATGCTTTGCTGTGAAGGATATCAGTGCAATAGTATACACTGTGCTTGTAAAGGTTCTCATTCATTCAGGTCATGGTATATCTCTTATAGTCAGTTAGATCAACTGCACTTAAAGGGTATGTCCACCCTAAAAATGTTTTTTCAATATAATATTCCCCCTGTCCCCCCAGCTCCAACCGCTATATTTATATTTTTAGAAAGTGCCCCAAACTCTACTTACCTTCCGAGTAAATGCAAGCAGATGGGCGGGACCGGCAGTCGCGTCTGTGATTGGCTGAGTGGCAGCCAATCACGGACACGGCTGCTGGGAGTGCATTTCAGCGGGGGAAAGAGGGAAGGTAAGTAAAGTTTGGGGAGCTTTCTAACAATAGCGGTTGGGGCTGGGGGGACAGGGGGAATCTTATAGTTAAAGGGTTTAACGCTAGGGGGAGGGAATCCTGAGAGGGAGGGGGAGGGAGGGGGAGAAGGGCTGCAGTACGCATGCCAAACTTCTCCCGTAGGCCAGGTAGGAGGCAAAGTCCTATATGGACTCTGCTATCCTCCTGGTGGGCAGTTTTTGGGACTTTGGGGGGGGACTACAGGAGAACCATATGGAGCTGGGATGTGAGGTAAGGATTACACTACACTACATGATGGGGCCAGTAGTTGGGGGGATTATAGTTTTGGGGGTGGACATGCCCTTTAAAGTTTAGTTATTGAAGACATTTTGCTAGTCATTCAACTGGCTTTCTCAATTCAGAATGACTTATACAAGAATCTGTTGGCAATTATGTACCCTGGAAAGTCCCAATTAGAAAATAACAGCCAGGTATAGGGGCCTTCTGAATGCAAGGTGTGATTGCATTTTGGCTAACAGGTGTTGTCAAAACTGCCCAGGGTAAGGCATTAAAACAGCATTGTGCATGGCAGACACTTGGTGTTGAAACACCACCACCACCACCACCTCTATTCAATCTTTCTTTATTTTCACATAAATGGCCTCCTTGACACCTCTTGAACCAGTCCTGTTCCTTTGCCAAGATGTTGACATTGCAATCTTCAAAGATATGTCCTTTTTTCTTAAGATGCAGGTACACTATTGAGTCCTGACCTGAGGAATTAGCTCTTCTGTGTTGAGCCATACATTGATGCAGCTGCTGTTTTGGTCTCAATTACTGCGATTGACAGTCCTTCCTCCTCGTCGACTGTCGGAACGGTCAGTCAGGAGGAAGGATCTAACCATGAGTACCATGCTTTACAGCTGTTTGGTAAATAGGAATCTGTTCAGACTTATTTGCTTTTAGATTTATTTGTTCTTTAAATACTGGTGCTCATGTTTCAGCTTTGCACCAGCATAAGGTTAACCCAATAAGGTAAAATAATGATTTTTTTTTTTTTACATGATATCTGTTTGACATTACAAATATTCCCTATAGCAAACAAAATTGTAGAATTCTATATTTAGCCAATTATTAATATTAATTACTTTTTAGTTTAGATATCTGAGCAAAAAGTGCAATAAGTTTAGAATGTATAAGAATCTAATCAACCCTGTCAAGATTTTCCTCTAGATAGATTTCTCCGTGTAAGTCATTAAATGTTAATATTTCTGTAGGCACTAAACAATGTCTATGGTATAACCTCTTAACCTTTTCTATCTTTCAGATTGCAGTGACCAGTCACAATATTTACAACAACTGAAACCCCTATCACTATATCTTTCTGCTATTTTCATTTCTTTCTCTGCTGGGAATATTATTTTTTAGGTAATGAAATCCATTCGAAGTGCAATAGATCACAAAAATGTCTCCACTAATCAATAGCACTTTTTGGAAACATTTGTAAAATGCCTAATACATTTGAATACAAAATCAATAAATTCTAACTGTTCTAACAAGGTCATATGAGTAAAATCAAAGACAAACCAGTGAATTCAACTGTGCATTGTTGCTCTAAGTGTCGTTTAATGTTGTTAACTGTCAGTCTATGACCACAAAAAACTAAGACTTGTGTCTTTGAATTACTCTTATGCTGGCCATATACTAATAAGACATTTTGTAGACTAAGGGACATATTTATAAAGAAACATTATTTTTGCCAGACTTCACTATTGAAAATATTGTTATTTTTGCCTAATATTTATAAACCATATCCTTTTCTCTGAAGATTTTTACCATGGTGATATGTGGTGTTATTGCCATAATAATTGTGTTAAGTCAAGTATCACAGCGATATAGAGAAATAGCACCAGAATGTCTAACAATACCAGGGGTACGACGGAAAATTAGGCAACATCACAGGGGGGTCTTAACCAGTTAAAATACTTATGTATATGGGGAAATTAAAAGGAAATTTTACTTTATATTAAATTTCAGAAATGAGAAAATTGCTGTTTATATTACAGTGTATGCTCAAATCTAACATCCTCCTGCACTCTTATATTTATTGGGAAATGCACTATAACATACTGATTCCTTCCAGGGACCCATTTTCTGGCTAAAAACATGCCCACTAATAGACTTCTCTCAAGCTTTCCAAGTTTTATAGGCTTGACAATGCATAAAAGCACTTTTCCCCATTTTAGAAATATGATCAAGCAAGTGACAATATGCTGGGGTATGATATTTCACCACCGTTATAGCTACCTTTTAAAATAAATACAAAATGTGGTAAAAACGCCAACGATAGTGGAGGAGAATACATTTATAAATATGCTGTTTGATCATTTATTCTATTAAATGTCTAATCACTGCGGTGTTATCTTCTGACGTCCCTAGTATATTCTCCAACCTGGCCCATTCATTTGTGAATGAAGGTCAGCCACAAAAATCATTGGCCAGGTTGTTGTCCTAATGTTGCAAGAAGGTAAAGTTTGAAGTGTATGGTCAGCATTAAACTTCACAGCAGTTAAAAAAATGTGTCAGTTTTCAGTGGCGATTATTTCCAAAATAATTTTAAAGCAATAAATTTACAGCGAGTTTCAGGGCATTGATACCTATTGGAGTTTTGGCTTAAATTTTGGGAGACAAAAATGTCCTTTTCATTTTAATTGTCTGCAAATGACATGGGTATTGTTTGCATGATGAGAAAAATCTTAAATATGAACTTTATTTTAAAACTTTGAATATAAATTAAATAAAACAATTGCTACCAGACTTGATTACATATTTATAAATCCTCAATTACTGCCATCCTCAATAGACACTTATATCTCTGAAATCTCTTGTCAGACCACACATATGTCAGTATTACTTTAAAAAAACTTAATTCAAAACTGACCCCCTCCATTATGGCTACATAATGAATCACACCTATCCACTGAACAAAATCAAAAAATCTATCCCAAACCATCCAACATTACGAAAGTCACGAGATAACTACTTCCCTGAGCAGTAATAAGAGGGAAATGCATACAAATGGCATCAAAAATAGAAAAAGTCAGAGAGGCAAGGATCTTAGAACTAGTCTCCCTCATTAGATCTATGGATCAACAACTAAGTAAGACATGGAACGAACAAGCGCATCAAACATCTACCACATATAAAAGGGAACTGAACCTATTACCCAACATGAGAGCAGAGAAAGCACTTAGATTCACAAATCAATGCCTCTGCTGCAAATACAATAAAGCTGATACCATGCTCGCCAACAAATTAAAAAATAAAATTACGGCCAGCAATTATTTACCTATAAGGGACCATCAGGGCAAACTCCACTATGACCCACAATGGATCACTAATCAATTTGCTCAATATTCCCAGACTTTATACAATGGTCACACCACTCAACAAAATATAGACACGAAGTCAAAATTGGATAGTTTTCTGAAAAACTCAAACTTCCCCCAAACAATAGTAAAACAAGCTGAATCACTGGTAGTCCCATTCACTCTTAGGGAATTGCCAGAAGTTTTAAAAGAATCCAAGACTAGAAAAGCACCAGGGCCCAATGGATTCACAACCCTATATTACAAAATATTCTCAAAGCATCTATCACCATACTTGTAACAGAATCTTGACAGGATCTTTCCCAAAAGAAATGTTAGAAGCTCATATTACAATAATCCCCAAACCGGAGAAAGAAACAACACAGACACAAAACTATAGACCAATTTCATTAATAAATACCGATGTAAAATAATTTGCAAGGGGCGTGGCCTGGCATGGCGTGAGGAAGGACGCAGTTTCTGAGTAGCTCCCGCCCAGTGCCTAAAATCCGACCAAAATCCTGTTGAAACCTAACCCAAACTCGACAAACTTACTGCCTGCAAGCACCCTAAGACACGGGGAACCACATCAACGCAACACCGGTGACCTGGCGTGTGCGGTGGACTCGGACCGGACCGGACCAGGCCGGGCCTACCAACCACCACCCCAGCCAAATACACCCACCTGAACCTGCCACGAAGTGGAAGCTCCCGGACACCAAGTGACACCGGGAAACAGGCGCGTGGCCTCCCCGCAGCGGAGATCGGCAACAGGAGTGAGGGAAGTGCCACGCTGCGGCACCCGGGAGCCCCACCGACTGGCGCACAGTGAGTACCGGACACTCAAAGACCCCAAGTACAGACCCGGGGAAACCCACGAGGTGGGAGGCCCCCCCGCTGGCCGACTCAAGGCCCCAAATAAGAGAGGTAGAAGGGCCCGAACTCCACAATACGGCCCTCCCCGGCCCACCCACCGAGCCGTGCCGGCGGGGAGAGGCCCTCAACACCGCTTTATTGGCGCCCTGGCCCCTGCCTGCCCGAAGTACACGGGGAGCGGTGACCAGTGGTGACTGCACCAACAGCCCTAGAACACACCGAAGAAATTATCCAGGTGGTGGTGGAATTGGCTCTGGCACCTGCCTCCGGTCACTGACACAACTTACCTGGACATAAACTAAACAACACCAAGGCACCTACCCATACGCAAACTTAACCCATTAACTACTGCCAAGGTCCCAGGAAGTACAGACCCCACATTCAATAACTAAAAAGCAGAAAACCCAAAGAACCACAGGCATACCACCCACCCAACATGTCCCCTCCAAGAAAACACCAGGAGAGCGCCGCAAAACTAGAGAAGTATCGGCGTCAGGAAAAAGACGACCCCGAACAGGAGGCCCCAAACGGTGACACAGAGGAACCACCAACACAAAGTGACATGAGCAAAGTATTGGAAGCCATTTCCACTTGCCAAACCACTCTTACCTCTAAAATGGAAGAACTAAAAACAGATATATCCCTCCTGAGACATGATCTACATAATCTTAAAAGCAGAGTGACAGAAACTGAGGCCCGCATTGGAGAAATGGAGGATCGGCTGCCTACCCTGGAAAGGGAGGCAGACCATCGTAAAACCATAATCCAGGACCTACAGTCCCGCCAAGATGATATGGAAAACAGACAGAGAAGAAACAATATCAGATTTGTGGGCCTCCCTGAGAAGGCTGAGGGCCCTGACCCAGCAAAGTTCCTGGAGGATCTCCTCCAATCCACATTTGGTAAAGAAAGCTTCTCTAGCCTCTTCGCAGTGGAGAGAGCACACCGCACTACCCCGCGCCCTCCTCCCCCGGGAGCACCACCTCGCACCTTTATAGCCAAATTTCTGAACTACAGAGACCGCGATATGATACTAAAATTAACAAGGGAACGTGGAAATATCAAATTCCAAAACACCACAATAGCAGCATACCCAGACTTCTCCTTGGAGGTCCAGAAACGCAGAGCAAAATACATTGAGATCAAACGAAGACTAAGGGGCCTACAACTAAAATATGCCATGCTCTACCCAGCGAGGCTCCGGGTGGTAAGAGGAGACCGCACACATCTATTTTCCACTCCTGAGGAAGCCTCGAACTGGCTAGACTCAATGGAACGACAATAAACAGGTACCAGACCCCGAAAGAACGAAAGACGACTACACACACCAGACCTCCACCACTGACCAAGCTCTGGGAGGACCCAATTTGACAGAAGGCCCACACAGGATCCGTGAGTAAAAACCCCCAAATAGG
Source organism: Hymenochirus boettgeri (assembly GCA_019447015.1). Classification (NCBI taxonomy): domain Eukaryota; kingdom Metazoa; phylum Chordata; class Amphibia; order Anura; family Pipidae; genus Hymenochirus; species Hymenochirus boettgeri. Next base: position 160,128,844 of record CM033475.1, read on the forward strand.
GGCACATCTAAGCTTTAATGTCTCCCACAGTATACCTGTTAGGCCTACCTCAGAATAACACTTTCCCCACCTTGGAATGTTACCCCCAGGCAGATCTTGCAACGTAACACTATTGAGTTTCCCCAAAACTAACTGTCGCACCGGGAGGAGCTCCAAAAAGACTCAAACAGCTATCCCGAATTCAACACAAGTCCGATCTTGGGCCTGTGATCAGCGAATACAACTTGCCCCTCTAGAATTAGAACTAAAAGTATAGTGACTAACGGTAAACAACCCTTACTCCGCAAGAACCATTGCGACAAAATAAGGGTTAAAAGTCAAAGTTAAAGTTTTTGTTTGAACTGTTATTGGGAACGGGATTTATGCTCACATTATTGTTTAAATGTAGAGCCGGGTTCTATGTAAATAGTTTGGTATCCAAATTTAAGGTGCTAGAGAAAAGAGTATGTCAAATCGAACAAATAGTACAAGATGAGATAGATGTGCATCAACAAATAAAAATACCACTTAATATACACTGTGGAGTAAAATCACTCAATATTTACAAAAACTGTAAGTTATGCAGGTATTATGCCACAAATGAACCGTCTATAAAATACTGTATATTTGCTAATGTCAATAATGTTAATGCATGTGGATTTAGGGTTCAGCTCCAGACCGACAACCTAAAATGCCCAGTATAGACCTTAAACTCCTGACATGGAATGTCAGGGGTCTACAAAATAAAATAAAACGCTCAGCAATCTTAAAATACCTCAAAGAGCAAAAAGCTGACGTAATAGTCCTAACAGAAACCCACCTGACGGGACATAAACAAATATCCTTAAAACGCCCATGGATTGGCTGGGTATACCACTCAGCATTCACCTCCAACTCGAGAGGAGTTGCAGTACTAATAGCAAAATCTGTAAATTTTGAACTGTTGAAGCTGGAGCTGGACCCACAAGGTACATACGTATTTATATATGGAAGAATCCAGACTAGCCCCATACAAATCCTAGCATTTTACGTTCCCCCCCCCTTCTCCATGCCCACAGTAACACAGGGCATAATGCACACTGCATCCCACCCCTCTACCCCAACAATCTGGCTCGGGGACTTTAACACAGTAATAAACACCAGAGAAGATAGATTGCACTCAGCAAGTAGACCGCCTCACCCAACCACTGAAACCAGATTTGGAAAACTCCTAAAAACACTCAATTTAAAGGATGTGTGGAGGTTCAAACACCCCACAGCTAAAGCGTACTCCTGTTTCTCAGGAGCACATAATACCATGTCCAGAATAGATATGATTATTACAGACCCCATACTACTACCTAAAGCAAAAGATGCAGGCTACTTGCCTGGAATCCTCTCAGATCACTCCCCCTGTTGGGCAACATTCCATTGGGCACAACAACCCCCACCTACGGGCTGGAAACTGAACCCCTTCTGGCTTCACCTTATACCCGAAGACATTGAACTATCGGACGAATGGGACACATTCTTCCAAATCAATGAAAAATCTACTGACCCCCTACATCTATGGGAAACATTTAAGTTACACGCCCGAATGATCCTATCCAACACAATAAACAAAATCAAACGTAACTCAGCCACCATAGAAAGAGAAGCCATACTAGCCCTCAAAACAGCAGAAACCAATTTCCAACTAGACCCCTCCCAACAGATGGCTACAGCACTAAAACTGCAAACTAAACTTACGAATCAGATTTTAATGGCCAAAGCTAACAAAAAACTTCATTTCCAGACAGCTAGAATATATGAACATGGAGAAAAATGCGGTAAACTTCTAGCATACTTGGCAAACCATGAGCACCGAGCCCCAGTCGTAATTTCCCTTTCAACACCTAATAACTCAACAATCAGTAACCCCCCTCAGGTAGCCCAGATCTTTGCAGAATATTTCCACACGCTGTACGAATCCACACTGAGCCACTCAACTAACTCCATTGGAGATTACCTCAAGGGCATCAAACTCCCACAATTAACCCCACAAGAAAGCGCTCAGCTAGAATCCCCAATAACCGAAACCGAAATCCTACAGACAATATCACAGATCCCCAAACACAAATCGCCAGGAACCGATGGACTACCAATAGAATTTTACTCCAAATACATAGATTCCCTGCTCCCTTACCTACTCGAGCTATTCAATACAATATTCAGCAAAGGAGAACTACCTCGCTCCATGACGGAAGCACTGATAGTGCTCATACCAAAACCGGGAAAGGACCCCCTCCACCCATCCTCCTACAGACCAATTTCACTACTACAGGTGGATCTTAAAATTCTATCCAAACTACTATCCCTCAGGCTCAATAAAATTATTACCTCCCTTATACACCCAGATCAATCAGGTTTCATCCCAGGGAAAAACACCACACTCAACACACGGCGACTATACCTGAACTTACACACTCAACACGAGGTAGTGGGAAACAGATGTATAGTTGGTCTGGATGTAGCCCGAGCATTCGACTCGGTGGAGTGGCCGTTTCTTTGGCAGGTACTGAGATCATACGGATTTGGCCCAAACTTTATAAAATGGTTACAAATACTCTATTCTAAACCAGTGGCCAGGGTGGTGGCAAACGGATGGCCATCTAATACTTTCCCACTTGCAAGAGGCACCCGACATATGGCCCAGCACAGAAGAGCCAATTCCTCGTGTCAGGACTCAGCCGTGTATCTGCATCTTAAGGATAAAAGACATACCTTTGAAGATTGTAATGTTAACATACTGGCGAAGGAACGTAGAACTACATTTCAAGTCCAGTTGATCTAATTGAATACAACAGATATTCTAGCAAACATAAACATAATCCTACCTTCACTGATTCATTATGATTAGACCGGCGTTGTCATGCATCGTCCACCCACAAACAATATTAGAACAGCACTAAACCTCATGCAGCATTCTCTACTAAGCAATACACCTGCAATGCTTCTTTCATTAGATGTGGAAAAAGCCTTCAACAGAGTCGACTGGCAATATCTTCATAAGGTTTTAACCCTATTCGGAATCCCAGAAAAATTTACTGAAGCCATATTTAGCCTGTACCAAGACCCCAGAGCAAAAGTGAGAAATATGGGCTATCCCTCACAGGAAATACTTATCCGCAATGGCACTAAACAGGGGTGCCCGCTATCCCCATTACTTTTTACTATGAGTATTGAAACTCTAGCAATACAAATAAGAGGAAATATGCATACCACTGGAATTAAAAGAGGAAGAATGGAAACAAAAATGTCCCTCTTCGCGGACGACACTCTGCTATATCTTACCCACCCACTCCAATCTTTATCTAATATTCACAATGAATTACTGTAGATACATTTAGGGAAATCTCTGGCTTTAAGACTAATCATTCTAAATCTATAGCTTACAGCATACTTTTATCCAAGACCGCAAGTCCTTACAATCACAATATCATTTCAAATGGGCAGAAGATTCCTTTTGCTATCTGGGAATCCAACTTAGCGCAGAACCACAGATCTTATACTCTCATAACTACACCAAGCTAACTGCCCATTTAATCAAACTATTAAAAGATTGGTCCCCTTATCAATTATCTATGGTAGGTAGAATAAAATCAATCAAAATGACCATTCTACCCAAACCATTATATCTATTCCGAGCCCTTCCTCTGTACCTCAGGAAAAAAGACATGCAATGCCTCCAAAAAGAGATTAGGAACTTCATATGGCAAAACAAAAGACTGAGAATAAAATACCTATATCTGTCAAGAACAAAAGATAAAGGTGGATTCGCCCTTCCAGCCATCTATTCATATTATATAGCAGTCAGAATAGCTCAAACAGCCCAATGGGTACAAGGAGATAAAAAGTCAGATGGATTGATCTGTAGAATGTATTATTGTCCCCACTGCACTCATACTCTTATGGGTACAACCCCAAGACAGGAAACTACAGCTTCCCCAACAGGAATACATCATCCGCACCTCCCTATGCATATGGGATCAATATAAAAATAGACTCAAATTAGTACAGTTTCCCTCAACATTAATGCCGCTTTTTCACACCCCGTATTTTGGTGTAAAACCATCTGTGGTTAATGATGAAATCTGGATGAGCTTGGGCCTGAGGATGAGCTTGGGTGGGCCTGAGGAGGATATCTGACATTGTTGCCCACACAAATTCGTTGGGACCATGGTCGGATGCACAAAAAAAATTCAAATTACCCCACACTCTATGGTATCCGTATACCAGAATTCTATCGTATGCCAGGAATACACTGTTGAAATGCATAGAACAAAGGCCATCATTATTTGAAATCTTCAGCACCAACACTGAACCACAAGCAGGAGCAATCTCCTTCCTATATAAACTAATTTGGCATGACAGACAAACAATAAAAATCCCCCCCTTAATGAAATGGGAAACCAGACTCCAGGTCACAATGGACGAATCACAATGGTCCAAAATATTTTCTAATTTTGCAAAAGGGTAATTAAAGAGTGGCGTAATAGAAGAATCATACATGATCATGTATGATTGGTATACCACCTGGCCTTCTTAAACAAATTATCCCTTACAGTGCCACTGTTATGCTATCGAGGTTGCCAGAAAATTGAGGACCAGTATCATTGCTGGTGGGAATGTACTGAAGTTCAAGTAGGGTGGTTGATAACTGAACAAATGATCAGAGATATATTTGGCCATTCCTTCCAATTATCTACGATTACGCCACTCTTTAATTACCCTTTTGAAAAATATAATACATATGCCAACAGACTAATAGCAATTATATGTGGGGTAACTAGATGTCTGATAGCAAAGTTGTGTAAGGGAGGACATATAACAAAAACTGAGATAATAAACAGAGTATGGTGGGTGCATGGTTGCGAATATATGGCCTACATGATAAATAACAACCTTAGAGGATGGTCTAAAATATGGGATATCTGGATTCTTAAAATGCAACCCTCAATCACAACTGAATAACTTTATCTCTAAAGAACCAATGTAGGGTTCCGGATGGCCACTGGTCAAAAGGTTATGTTTAAATTAGATTCAAGGTCTAGATTTTGAATTTCAGTTTAAAACATATGGAGAACGAACAGGACCCTTTTCTGAGCCTAAGTTTATATTGATAATTCTTTATAGGTTTAGAAATTCCGAGACACAAGCTGTGAAAAAATATTTTAAGGAGGAAAAAATGATATATATGAATATTCCACTGTAATTTATGCACAGTATTATATTTATTACCTGGATATTGTTATTACTTTTATGTTCTTCTTGGTTGTATTTTGTTTTTCTTCTCATTGCTATCCAAAACATGATTGGTATGTATTGTTTTAAGTTTACAAGCAAAAAAAACTCGATAAAAATCAATGAGCAAAAAAAAACCCAAAACAATTGCTTTGTATTACCAAATATTCAAATTACCTTTATAGGAAAAGAAATTTAGTATAGAAATTCTAGGTTTAGTTTAAATAAAGCTAATAATAATATTGTCTTAGGCTGCTCTAACTCTATTTTCTAAATTACTTTCCATTATACCCTTTTCATTTGATGAGCATTAATTGATTTTTAACTGAACCAACATCTAGGGCATCTTGCCCTGATTAGTGAAAAAAATATGATTCATTTATGAAGTGCAAGCTAGTGTTTTGCCTAAGTCCATGAAAATACTTATTGATTTTCTACAGCAGCTGCAATGTTAATGTTAACAGAGCATGCAGTGCTAATGCAAAATAATTAATCATCTCTTTGGAGAATTCACAGTACTAATTTTTCACCACCCGTGGTTATTTCTACATATTTCATTGAATCTTTTCCAAAATATTAAGAAAATAATTGAACATTTCTGTAACTTATGATAAATCTGTCTATCTCGTCTAGTTTCTTTTAAATAGCATACACAATTGACAGATTATTAAATATAAATGCAGTTTCCCACCATTAAAATAATATGTTACCTGTATTTTTGTTGGAAAATGTACTTTATTAAATAACTTATATATAATTTATTTTGAATTTTTCTAAGAAATATTTGAAACTAAAGGGATTAAACTAATGGAGACTAAAGATGGCCGAACTCACTAAAATCCGTTCCGCTTGCAGATTTCTGGTTTTTAGATAAATTGAAAATCCGCAAGTGGATCCATTGAAGTCAATGGGAGTTAAAAAATCTGAAAATTCTGGCAAAAACTTAAGTAAAAATTTCAATGGTAACTTACTGTAAATGGCTCGGATCTGGGAAATGGTCTGGGGAATATGAATCAATTCCCAAAATCTTTAACAAACACCATTAAGTATTGAAAACTACATTCGCTTCCTGTTTCAGCATTCAGCGTATTATTTTCGATAATTTTCTAAAATAGTTCAGCATCTCTGAAAAATCCAAAAAAGTCAGAAATCCACAAAGCCTAAGGGAGTTTCGGCAGATCAGTGAAATACATTTCATAACCAGATTTGGATTCGGGTTCATCTATAATGGTGACCTAAAAAATGAGAATAAGAAAATAATTATTCTGGTAAAACTAAATTACCCTATTTTTATCTGTTGCATTCAGTTAGATCAACTGGACTTAAAGTTTAGTTCTTGAAGACGTTTCGCTAGTCATCCGACTGGCTTTCTCAATTCAGAATGACTTGTACAAGAATCTTGGCAATTATTTAACCTGGAAAGTCCCAATTAGCATATCCCAGCCAGGTGTTAGAGACCTTCTGAATGCAAGGTGTGATTGCATTGTGGCTAAAAGGGGTTATAAAAGTCACTTTTTTATCTTTCGAAAGCACTGCAGGACAATCATAACGAGTAGAGATGGCCGGTTCGCGGACCCGAACCCGGATCCGCCACGGATTTCTCCTGTCCGCGAACGGCGGATTATTCCGGACTTCCGAACTTCCGAACTGCGGATTTTTTTTTTTACGAAAATTTTCAAAAATACGAGTATATCCGTAATTACGAGGATCTACGATACTTTTGGGATACGGAAAAACCGAAGATCCTCGTAATTACGAGGATTCTCGTAATTACGAGAATACTCGTAAAAACGAGTAATTCGTGTAAATTTTCAAGACGGAGCAAGCCACATGATCCAAATTAGCCAATGGCAGCTATCATAGTTACAGAAAGCCTCGTTTTTTACGGAAATCTTCGTTTTTACGGGAATCCTCGTATTTTCGAAAAATACCGTTTTTTTAAAGTCACGCTAGCGGACTGTACTTTTTAGGTATTGTTGGCATTTATACGTGCTTCTAAGGCCATTACCCAGGTCCCTGAGTGGTTAAGTGTACGTTACCAAGGCTAATTAGACCACTTTTAATGCGGATTTTGCCGAACTTTCATTTTAATACGTTTTAACGGGTCCGCTCGCGGATTTTCGAATTTTCGGATTTTTTCGAAAATCCGCGGATCCTCGCGCGGACTGGATTTTTCGAAGTTCGGACATCTCTAATAACGAGTTGAGGAAAAGGGTAAGGATGTTTTAAACACTACTCAGTGGAGCCACCACTGTGGCAAATTTTAGTTTTGAGGGTGTAAATGCCCTTTAACACTGGGGGAGAGGAGCTTGCATGGAGATAGCAACACTTCACACAAATGCATTAAAGGGCTTTGTAATATACTCTGTGGTGCATTGTTTACAAGTAGATCACATTACAAAATACATGAACATGCCTAAAATTAGAAAAAAGTTTCTGCCACAATGTGATTACAGCATTGGGAGGGAGAGCAGTCAGGTAAACTGTGACCCCAAACTTTTCTGCATCTCCCACTCGATGTCTATAGGCAGTTTTTGAACTTGCACTTTTGCAGTCAGAAAGACAGTATTAATGGTAAGCAAGGCTAAGAAATGAAAATGATTGTTTCTAAATGATTAACGATTCAAGGAGTCCAAAAAGATAGTCGAAAAAGATAGCGTGATTTAACCAGAGCTGTATTTACAAGGATATTGAGAGCTTTTTTGATTTGAAGGTATCAAAGGGTTTCTGAGAGATGCTGAGATGGAATCTGACTGCTTCATTCTTTTAAAAGTTTCTTCTTCTGTCCTTGTTATGATTTTTTTCAAGGAGAGTCCCTGCAAACCCTTCACTGGACGCAGAGTCTAATTATCTGCCGGTTTTCTCCAGAGCCTCTGATGGTGAGGATGTTGTGCGGCAAGACAGACACCAGTTTGCGGCTCCAGATCAGAGAACACAGGAAACTAACCCGCAGTGTAGAGAGGCAGCTAGTAAAGACCTGGAGTACTATGCAATTTGGATGATATGGAATGCACAGGCAGAACCAGAAATATGCACGTATAGATGGTAGGGTTACACCGGCTGACCAAAGGAAATATGATATGCAGACAAGATGGTATAGCTACACAAGTTGAACTGTAAGCAGATATTGTCAGGAGTAAATGGGGATTACAGGCTGACCTGAAGATACATGCAGGCTGGATGGTACAGATACACAAACTGGACCGTAGGAATATGCGGATTGGAGGATAAGGAGTTCACAAGCTGAGACCGTAAGAGTATGCAGATTTGATGTTATAGAGTTCACAGGCTGAAACTGAATAATATGCAGGCTTGATGGTATGGAGAGCACAGACTGAAACTGTACAAATATGCAGGCTTGATAATATGGAGTGCAGAGGCTGAACTGGAATAATATGCAGGCTTGATGATAAGGAGTGCAGAGACTGAACTGGAATAATATGCAGGCTTGATGATATGGAGAACAGAGGCTGAACTGGAATAATATGCAGGCTTGATGATATGGAGCACAGAGGCTGAACTGGAATAATATGCAGGCTTGATGATATGGAGTACAGAGGCTGAACTAGAATAATATGCAGGCTTGATGATATGGAGTACAGAGGCTGAACTGGAATAATATGCCAAGCAGGAATCACACAGAGCAGGAAAACACAAACAACAGAAGCTGAAGAACAGATACAGAAGAGCAATCTGAACTGGCAGCAGAATGCGCCCGTGGAGAGGCTTATGAAGGCCCCTCCACTTATCCTTGCACGACCGGTCCACCCTGGCGCCCAACCTCCTTTGCGCTGTCACGGACGTGCACGCGCATGCCCGCTTGCTGCTGGACCGTGGCCAGAGGTAAGTACCGGACTCTTATAGTCCAGAAACCGAATATAAATCATTTATCCACCCATCCCAGGTAGAGATTTAATTGTTTCAATATTGTTCCATACATTTAAAAATACAACGCCCAGCAAGTGTGCAGAGTGTTTGTAGGAGAATTCTGTGAGTTATGGTTTTCAAACATGTTTCTGATGGTTTATGCATGGGGTACAGCATGCTGATCATTACTCGCTTTTCTGTTTTTCCCAGCATGATTGTTGCTAAAAGTAATTAACCCTTTTTAATTAAACATTTTATATTTAAAAGAAATTACAAACAAAATCCACACAACGTTTTTGGGAAAAGGGGGTTCTGCAGCAGTAACCTACAAACCAATTGAATTACTTCCATGAAATGAAAATTTAGGTGATAAATAAAAATAACCTAAAAAATAAAATAAATATAGATAAAATAAAGTCCAATTCCTTTGAATATCACAGTTGTAGAAAAGTCCATGTGTAGTAGAAGTATAAACTTAATTGGTAAGTTACACCATGTATTAATCCATCAGGTGATGCTATGGGACATATTTATAAATTTGCACTATTTTTGTCCAATTTGTATATCCACCATATTTGTAAAGCAGCAAAATGTCTATTTTCACCAAGAAATTTGTGTTTACAATCCCATAAGGGTGTTTTGCCAGCTTTATGGATCTAAATATTTTGCCATAGATACGATCAAGGGAATCATTACTTTTTTTTCTGGTTTCTGGAAAACCAAGTTTTTGGGACAAGAATGTACCTTCAAATAGGGAAAGACCTTGTCCACTCCTCAAAACAATCAAAATTAGATTATTTAATCTTGTCTAATTAGTTATGTTTTAACATGCTATTATTTTGTACCCCATGTTGTTTCTAAATTATATTTAATGCCCAGCTAGTATAATTTAAGGCAATCTAGAGCAGGGATGTCCAACCTGCGGCCCTCCAGATGACTACAACTCCCAGCATTCCTTGATTTCTTCTGCAATAGAGGAATGCTGAGTAGTTTTCAAACATCTGGATGGCCGCAGGTTGGACATCCCTGATCTAGAGTATTCTGCTATTTAAAATATTAATACATAACCTAGTTACCAGTTCCTCCTGTAATTTTTTATAAGGTGTAAATTGGCAATAAATGAAAAGTTTAAACATTTATATCCTATGAATTTATGCAACAAAATGATGAAGAACAGTGTGAGGCTTTGTAAATACAATAATTTGTAAATGATGTTAAATGCTAACCCCATTTTCTCCTTTTTCTAGCAGGAACATTTAATATAAAGGTTTATATTGACATGTAAAGTACTTCTGTTTCTTGAGGACTAAATAATAAACGTTTAACCAAATCCTTTGCAGCCCAAACTGTCTGCCACTCTCCCATTTAACAATAACATTTGGCTTTCTCTTTATAAGCAGTATTTTGTTGAGTAATTGTTATAAAGAATGTTTTAAGAATTTAAGTAGGGCAGATGCAGAGTGCAAAAACATTCTCATTTGAGCACCATTAACCTGTTTCATTTCAGCATTCACTGTTGACAAGGAAGGTACCTTATGAGAAATTAGAGCATTTAAAGGGCAGACAGGACTAAATGCCCTTTAAAGTTAAGCTTGTTAAACAGCATGCCTATCCATTAATGCATAAACTGACTGGCTGTGCACATTAATAGTAGCCTTACAAACAATACGTGCCAGTCTGTTAAAACTTAAATATTTTAATGTACACAGTGGACATCTAAATGAAAAATGTTTTCTAGTGTACTTCTTATAAGGAATACAAATAATCACACATGGATTTAAGTATTTGAATTTGCAGTATTTGTGGACACTGTATTTTGAACAGCATTTCAAAAGATTTGCTAAGCAGAGTGTGCAACAGTCTCTTTAGATTGTATAATGAACCCTTAAGAAGAAATGGTATAGGAAGAAAATACATTCTCAGTGGTTGGAGAGTGAAAACCCTTGCCTCGTTTTGACAGATGATAGATATAAATGTAATAAAGGAAATAATATAGTAATGTACAGATGTTACATAACAATAAAAAGAATGATACCGTTTAAAAGATGGAAGTGGATAGAAATATCTGAAACTACTCAGGTTCATTTCCTTGAAAAATATAAGAAGAACTGTGGAAGAGAAGAAATATATAATACAATAGGCTATGGGCTTTGAATGGGGAGCAAAGGTGGAATATATTCTTATAAAAAACTCTCAGCTATGTAGGTAAGAATTTTCCAAGCTCACTAAATGATTAAATCACACTAACCATTACTGTTTACCCAGCATAAATCTTACGTGACCCATGTCTCTGAGTTTATCCTGTCCTGAGTCTCTGAGCAGAGAGAGAGAGATATCGCACATACACCTATGGGCCCTATTTATAAAAAATCGTTATCGTTATCATAAAATACCGATCGTTATCGTAAAATAACGACCGGGGTTTTACCGATAACGACCGTTATTTACCGATAACGACCGTTATTTACCGATATCGTTAAATACCGGTCGTTAGCGGTAAATACCGGTCGTTATTACCGATTACGACCGTTATTTACCGATAACAGTCGTTATTTACCGATCGGTCGTTATCGGTAAATAACGACCGTTATCGGTAAATAACGACCGTTATCGGTAAATAACGGTCGTTATCGGTAAAACCCCGGTCGTTATTTTACGATAACGATCGGTATTTTATGATAACGATAACGATTTTTCATAAATAGGGCCCTATGACTCATATGAAAGGAGCACACTCTTCTCTCTCTGCTCAGGGCAGCCAGAGACAGGGTCATGGATGATTTTTTTGCTGTGCATAAAGTCATAGTCATAGAAACAGTAAAGGTTAGGGTACTTCAATCAATTAGAGTTTAACTTTGTTTATGTGGACAGAAAGAAAGTTCTTAAAGTAAAGTCTAAAGAGGCCACACAAAAATTTTATTCAGGGCCTTATATATTACAAGAAATAATGTGCCCCTTACCACTATAATATAAAGATGTAAAGTCAATAAATCTGGTATGTTTCATGTGAAATGTTAATGACTGATGTTTTCTGTCCCTCTTCTTGAAGTAGAAGGGTCTAAATACTTCTAAATACTACAACACTAATATATGTGCATTACTACAACACTAATATATGTGCATTTCTTATCTAGGGATTCTGATAGAAGTTTGGAAAACGTTAACTTATCTATTTTGTTTAATGATTTGGACTAAAAAATATTTGGACTTACGAAAATTAAGACTACTGTATCTTTAAAAAATAGCTTATGCCCATTGGGCCAAGGAAACTTGCAAGCTCTTACTAGGGTCATCTGCAGTACCTTATAAGCCTACTGATCTAAACTCCTAAAGATTTGGAGTATATATTTGCATAGGCTACTTTTTTATTGCCTGCTTAATATTGATTTTTAGATCAATATTTTATTAACAGTTGCTAGATTACAATTTATATTGTATATATTGTCTGTAATATAGGAGGTTTTTTTTTATAGAATCAGTTGAATATACTGTAGGTTTGGCATATTTAAAGGATAAGTGCACCTATGCTCTGGAGGGGCATAGGTAAATAAAAAAATATGGCAACAGTATTTTTAAAGCTGCAGCTTCCAAATCAACATAACTTGATTTTACAGTGCACTTATCCTTTAACTAAAGAAAAAAAGATTTACAAATATTCCATGCTATTACAAATATATCCGTGATAACCTACATGTTTAATCCTTTCTGTGACTGCCCTAATGGATTGCTTTGATTTCTAATGAAGGTTATACAACCAATAGACAAACATTCAAAGAAATGTGTATTATCACATTTCCTTCTGCCTTAATTTTAATACTCTGCCTACACATCAACAGAGTAAAAGCTTAAAATCCCCAAAGAACTGTATTAGGCAGTTAGTGTATTACTGATAAGAGAAGCTATTAAGCATGTTTCTATACTTAAAGATTGTTTCCCTCCCAACACACTGCATGCACTTTTAACATGCAAAGAATTCCTGCTAGACTTTTTTTTTTCTTAGATAATAGCATTAGTTTAAAATAATATTTTCTACAAATTCTACAAAATGCTAATGCTACTACATTTACAGCCAGCCAAGGAGCTGGCCTCTTCTGCAAAAGCAAATGTGTCAATGCTATCATTCCAAAGCAAAACCAGTACAACAAAGTGTAAGAAATGCCTTTATTAACCCCTTGCACTGTAGCAGTCACTAATTATTGTTTGACCTCAAGGACTTTGAATATCAGATAAGATAATACCTTGTTTTTAGCTTTCAGCTGATAAAGTTAGAGGGTAACCCTACTGAATCTGAGACCTTTAATAAATTCACCACAATGTTTTAAATCAGGAGTGCCCATCCTGGGCCATAACCACATTAGGGGCCACACCAGTGGGCATCACAGTTTTAAGCTATTGTGGTTTATAAAAATGACCAGACCAGACTGGCTCTATGACATGCCTAAATGACTGTTCTGACTTGCTGGGCCCTAAGTGTCATAAAAGAAAGCACAAAAAAATTGTTAGTAGTTTAACAGAACTTAAAAAAATGAAAAAAGACAAAGCAAATCAATCAAGGTTTGATGAAAATTACCAGGGTTATTCAATAAAAGTTCTTATCATTTAAAATGGTGCTAATTTTGCCCCAACCAATCAGATGTTAGCTTTCAAATGTTATATAAGATCTGATTGGTTGGGGCTAAATTAGCGCCATTTTAAACAATAGGAACTTTTATTGAATCTCCCTGTTTATCTTTAAAATTGAATCAGCTGTAATTATATTGAATCTAGTGCATTTAAGGTAAATCTAATACATTTAAAGGGTATCGCCACTCATTTGTTTAACTTTAGTTTTCTCAGTTTAATTGAAGAACAGGAGTTAAAGGAGATATCTTTAACCTCCTATTCTTTAATGAAATGATCAGGAGAGAGGAGAAATCTTAATCCACGCTCTCTTGCATTGTGTATGTGTGTGTGGAACCTGTCAGTGAAAATCCAGCGCTGGAACGTTCGTGGTCCTGTATTATAACATCAATATTGAAATGCAGTGTATAATAAACTCCTACTCCCATGTTCTGTATTGCAATATAAACTCTTTTTAAAGTCATACATAGTGTAAGGCGATAGTAAAATTGTGGTACTTAATTTGCTCCAGAAACTGTCTTATCAGGGACACTTTTAGGTTTTTTTTCTCTCAGCCAAACTTTTGAATGCCGTCCATGATTATTTCCGCTGCCTTGTTAAAGTGGGTGTGGCTTTGTCAATGGACATAGCTAAAAGTTTACGATTTTGAACTTCCTATCACATAGGTATTTAAACAGTTCCTCAGACTGTCAATTAGCAATAATGTAAATTACTAGAAACAGATATTACATCCCTTTCTCAAACAACTTGTGTTGCCACTACCATATTGCTCCTTTCAGATTTTTGTTGCTCAAATCCAAATATATTTTATAGCCTGTGCTATACATGTTGCTTCAACTGTTACAATACATTAGAAATGCCATACTTTCTGAAGTATAAAAAGGATTTTAGCCGAAAGGTTTATAAGCCTGCCACCAAGTCTTTCAGCAGAGCCCTCACTAATCCAACTAGTCTAACCTAGCTTAACAAACTAACTAAAGCTAACCTAACTATAGAAAATGATTTTAACAACATGATATCTGTTAATAGGGAAAATTATTTTTTTTGGTCAAGGGAAGAAAAAAAAAAATTATCTACCACAGCCTGTCTGCCTTCTTTCTTCTTCAGTGCAGGGGTGCCGCCTAAAACAAATGTATCACTCTAACTCACGGTAGATGTGGCCCTGAGCCTTATCGAAATTCTATGTACAAGACGCTTCTTTATCAGGAGTGGGTCCTTGCATATGTTGGAGACAGGGTGTTTCTGAACTACCACTCTAGGTAGAATGCAATAAATGGGCACCAGTGGTTCTTGAACTTAATTTATTAACAGAACAATATTTATAAGGTATTGCAATTAGCACTTTAGAGGTGACATAGTATGGCACATATATCTTATACATACTCACAAACCAAAAGGATCAGAAACAGCATTAATAACAATCAGCTTGTAAATGCTACCCCAGCTCTCAGATCACTGTAGTGCAATCTTATGTCTGGCACTATTACCCTATTCTTGGGTGGTATACCCAGGACTCTAGTCCTTACTAAATCTCCTTGTTGGAGCTCAGGCTGCTCACTAGCTACCCTACTCCTAATTATAACTCCTGGAGTGATCTATAACAGAATCTAACTGGGCCTAGCTTTTATCTAAGGTCCCAGGCTCTCACCTATCCTCTCGGGAAACTCCAGGAAGTCAGAAAGAGCATATGGCTGATCTCCCTTTTATACTTTTACCCAGCGACACCTACTGGTGTCCGGAGTTTCGATAATTATTGAATGTTTAAACGTTAAACGTGGGTAAATATCAAATTAACGAAAATGCGAGTAAAATATCTATATACCAATATGCGAGTAAATATTGAATAAACGAATATGCAAGTAAAATGTCTATTATACCAATACGTGAGTAAATATCGCATTGACGAATATGTGAGTAAAATGTGTATTATACCAATACGTGAATAAATACCGAATTAACGACTATGCGAGCCGTTTATGGCATAATTATCGAATGTTCAAATGGGAGAGCTCGAAAGTAGCACGCATGAGAGTAAAATCGATTTTTCGAAAGTCCTGAATATTCGAACATGTTCCCCAGACCATTTCCCAGGTCCCACAGCTATTTACATTAAGTTACCATTGATATTTTAATTGTATTTCATTTGAACTTTTCAAACTATTTAACTCCCATTGACTTTAATGGGTCGGTTTTTGAACTTTCGAACCTTCCATATAGTTCGAAAGTTCGGCCATTTCTATAAACAACATATATTCACTAATAATTATTTTTTAAATAAAATATTAATATTTAGTTATGTTATGCATTTTAATACCCACAGCACAAAATTGAATATCAGCTAGTGTGACCTCTTAGGTTACAGCGGCTGCACGGATATTGGAAGAGGCTTTCGTGCTGCTGTCGCAAGTCTATTTACCAGAGGCTGTGTGGCTCCTTACCATGCATCATATGGCTTTTATCCATGTAGCACATAAATTATATTGTGACTTCTTCATTAGCAAGCTATTTCAGGGTCACCAATAAAGCATTGTACAATAAAATATAGTACATGAGCTATTGTTTTTATTCTTACTAGACAATCAGCAGAATTTTTCTCCAATTCCTCTAATTTGGAAACACTGTATTCTGTGGAGGACTTTCTGATTCTTTAAACACTTCTCCAAAATAATTACTAAATACAGCTTTACACTTTTCATGCAAAACTATAACAAAATTAAACTGCATCAAAAGTATTACTTTTTTCCAATCACTATACCTGCAAATTCTATTCCTTAAATAGTGTGTACATGCATGTTATGCAAGATAGGAGTTAAGTATTCCTACCCCTATTCTAGTTTGGATGGAGAGCTGTTAATGATGCAAACTCATGGCTTTATGTGCAACTGAGCATACCCACATGCAAAAACAAAATACTAGCCAATAAGTTGGGCAAAAACACTGGAACTAGAAGTGTTAACATCTAACATTACAGTATCTAAACAAGAATGTGAGATAGGAATACTCACCCCTACCTCTTATAACATTAACCATTGCAGGAATACACGGGCCCACGGACGCAGAAGCTCGAGCGCCATGTCATTAAAACTCCTCCAACTGTCCATGTGCCATTAGAGAATCCGACCACTACTTGTGCGGAGAGAGATGCGCGGGGGGGGGGGAGATGCGGTGTTGACAGCTTCTTTTAAGAATCAAGGGTTTGCTGGTACTCAAGAGATCAAAATATTATCACCAAATATTTGAGATGTTATATAGCAGAAGTCAAGTGTCTGTGTCTTTTTAACATATTTCACTGCTTGGTTAAGTTGGTAACTTGTTGTGGAACAAACTGTACATCCTCCCTGGAAGCCATGGAAACTGTTACATGAGCATACCACCTCAGTGGCTGCTGAGCAAATCACCTGTGGGTTTAAGGACTAACATATGAGCATATTATCTTTACTGGATGATGGGAAAATCATCAGGGGGTACGAGGAATTAATTAAAGGGTTGTCCGGACCAGGCTGAAAAATTCAACTTTCACGACAATACAAAAACAGTCCAGGAAGCTGTATTACTATTTTTAATTCTTTTAAAGTTCTTTTAAAGCTATAATTTTCCTTTAAGAGTTCTATGATTTTAGATAAAATGCTAATGAATAGTTAGCAACAACACACAAGCAAAAAAGTGACAAATGATTATAGAAAGAAAACAGGCTAGTTATCTAACATAAAAGCATTTTGTGACACATTTAATCCCTGCAGCACTAGATCTCTTTATAGTAACAAGCAGCTTAAAGCTTGAGTTTATACAATTATATACTGTACCTTTCTAGCAGCGGAAAATTATTAAATGTAAAAACATATAATAAGCAGGTTTGTTAAGAAAAAAGTTATGCAGAGCATCAATTTTCTTTTAGTGAGAGTTTTAACTAAACAGATGTGTCTTCTTTTCTTTTTTCAGCCCTAATTATAATGTACAGTGTATCTGAAATATTAGATTTATACCAGTAACTGTTACACTGAAAAATGAAATATCAACAAATATGAATTTCCTCTGAGCAAAAGCTTATTTTCCTTGTAACTAACCATAGAATCCCTTAATCTCCTCTTCATCTATCACTTTCAAAGGTAACTCAAATAGATGACTTGTAACCATTGTACATTCTTCAAGATTATTGAAGCCCTGTAGCCCTCGTATTTGAGAAATTCTCTATGGATAGAGATGATTCAGCCTATATTTATTTACATATTAAAAATATTGAAGAAAAAAATAAAAAAGATGGTTAAAAAGGATTAGGCTTTTAAAGGATTGCATCAGATAACTTGATCTAATGTGTAACTTACTGTATTGAAAGGTTTACCAGATATTTTAATAACTACCCTTAATAAAAATGAATTGAATTAGGAATAAAGATGCATAAACCTGACAGGGTTCTACCACTGGCAGGTCCATAAAATGGTCGAATGTTCTGACATGGAATTTCGGATGACACCACTGAAGTTTTGCTGAAAAATTATGAAATTTCAATGTCAAAACATGTTAGTTTTGTGTCAGTATTACATCTTTAATTGTAAGCCAAACCCAGAATCGGGAATAACCAAACCAGGTTTGGGTTGAAACTCCTGCTCATTCCTAATTATAAAACTAAAATTCATTTTCAGACGGCAGAGATTCAATTTTACCTGCACTATTTTTGTGTCAGCCTTGTTGGATATGTTTTTGCATTCTCTGGATTTTCATTGATCTGAAAACTCTAGTTATTGGTGTTTGGTGCGTGAATTGCATAAATAATACAACCTTAAGATGTCATTGATATAAGCTTGGCACTGAGAAAAGGACGCTAGATGCTACAGAAAGTGCTGAAGCTATAAAAATTATAAACGAACTCCAGAATGTAGTTCTACTTATTTCCTGATACTGAAAAAAAGACTGTTGGATATTGTTGAATGGTGGATTGGCTGGAAAACTGGACTGGCTGGAAATCTGACTATTGAAATTAACAGCATTGTCTCTCCCTAATACAAGTTTCAGCTCTACCTAACATTCTCCAATACACTGTAAAATGGCTGCTGGAATAGTAGTTTTTACACAGGGCATTATGGAATTGAAAATGCAACCAATCAAACTGCAATGTACAAAGTTGGATTCAGGTGGACAAAGGAAAGCAGTTTTTATAATTTTGCAAAACTATGATCAATAATGATCACTGATTAGGTTTAACAGATTATCTGATGACTGAAGGACACTTCACTTGAAGAATGCACAGGGGGAAGCTGCAATGATATCAGTTAAGAGATCTACAGTTCTAGTGAAGTCACTTTACATTATGGCAAATTTCCTTTAGTGCAACCTTTAGGAAAAGAAGTTTAATGTGTGCTGGCTACATGACATTTGATTAAGAACTACATTAATACACATATTTGGAAACAATATGCAATGTGTACTGTGACTTGAAAAAAAAAAATTAATAAGTTATAAAGTTAACAAGTTCCGATGCTGCAGCTTATCTTAAATGTATGGCCATGGTTATACATTTACACCAGTTTGAATGCACGCTAATGCTATAATAATGCATAGGTGATCGTTAAGGGGATAAATACTGAAACGGCGCCTTGGTCTGTATACGTTTCCCATCCAGAGGGTTCTTCCAATTAAAAAATATAACCACTTCAGTTAATATAGAAAATATTTAGTCCCATATATATATATATGGATAAACAAGAGTATATTATCAATAAGGAGAAAAGGGAAAAGGTAGCAGGTACAATTGAATTGCAAGATAATTTTTCTTCTTGACTCCAAGTAATAAAAATACTAATAAAGGTTTAAAAGTAAAAAAAAAGCACACACGTCGACAACAAGCCACAGCAAAACAAATATATTTCTGATTTGTCTTTATAGGTGTTGCTGGTGAACATGTGTTAAAAATTATTGTTGGAATTTATGCTTCTGGATACGCGTATATTCCAATTAACAGCTTCAGGCACATAGAAAGTTATCTTGTACGTTGGATTCCCTGATCCTGAAGCAATTTTTTTGTTTAGACAGACGTGAAAGGAAATATTTTCTCCAGCACATTTGGAAGTGTTTGTCAGACAGCATCAGTAAACAGGAGTTAAATCAAGTATTGCGGCTGCAGTACATTCAGTTCACAGGCTTATCATTTTCTCATTGTTACTATGGAAACACAGTCTCTTTCAAACCAAACTTAACTGTCCTCACCTGTTAGTGAAAGAGCTTTCTCCCAAGCTGCTAATGTTTTCATTATTTTATTTATTTATTTATTGGTTAATTTCACCCATTAGCTTGAATTGTCGTATGACTGAGGAATTGAATCTGGATAGAATTGCTGTATGTCTGTGCCTCTGGCTACAATAGAAGAAGAAACATTTTTAAATTGACTTTTCTATAGTGAAGGGAGTTACTGGATAGAAATAGATTCATGTCCTCCAGCTGAACTGTAAACATTAACCCCCCCCCCCCCCCCGGGGTATTAATTATTTTTTTTTTTGTACTATTTAAAAATCTGTTTTCTGGGGCTGTTTTAGAAACTTTGGGCCATATTAATAAAGGCTCTTTAGTGGTCGCGCAATCAACAATTGTCAAAATGATCAGTAATTTAGGATCGCTATCGTAAATCTACAATAGCGATTGTAAATATCCGATAACGATTGTAAATCCCCTATAGAAAGCCAATGCAGTATTTTACTACCTCTTGTTATTCTAAGAACGAACGTTCGGTAATTAACAAATGTTCTTGAATGTACTATCGTGGCCACACATTTACGCCCGGTCAGTAAATTTACATGCGGTATTGGTAACTTGCAATACTGCACGTTTACAAATATGGCCTTTTGTAGCAACTGTAACTGAACATATGGCCAAATAACTAATTGTGTTGAAGTGACATTTAATTTCTTAATAAATAAATTGAGCAAAAATGAATTCAAGTAATGTCTTCACATTATTTAATTAATTATTTTTCAGTTAGTAGCAGATAAAACATTGCACCACTAATCAGAAACAGGATATTCTCACCATGAATAAGGTTGCAGGTTTGTTGAGATTATGCATTTATTTTTAAGAATTAGTTTATACTTAAAAATAACCTTATATAGAGAAGGTACTGTAATTTTGATATTTTGTTGCTTAATTAAACCTGTAGCCACATTTTGATTGAATTATGTTTAAATGTTTTTTATACCAACATAATCGTGTACACTCTTTTCCTCTACGTTCCCCCTCTATATGAACTTTTCCTAGTTATAGCAACATAATGATGTATACTCTTTTCCTCTACTGTCCCCCTATATATGAACTTTTCATGAACTAGTCATAACAACATAATGATGTTGAGTTATGTTCCATCTCTCCTGGATGAATGCCAAAGTGGTGATGTCATAAAATAGAAGGCTTATGCATTAAGAGCTAGATATTCTACCGATTTTCTAGGAGATAACAGATTCTAGGGGCATAAAGAAAACTACATTTATCCAGTTCATTTTAGGACCAGCAAAAAAAAAAAAAGGTTTGAATTCCATGTCTTATTGGGGACCTCATTTCTGTGTATAGACAACTTTAAATATTTTGCTGATTTAGCTGTGAAAAAATGAAAGGTTGATCAGAAACAAAACATTTCGTTTTGTCTCCTTAGTCAGTCAGTGATGTATAGCTCAATATTCAACAGGCTTCTGGATAAGGAGAACCAAACAAATATATTAGGGTGATCTCAAAATGAAGGTGAAGAACAAACACATCACAACTAGAGATGGCCGAAACTCACCAGTTTTGTTTCCTTTTCGGATTACTCAGGAAAATCTCAGGAAAATCCTGAAGATCTGAAAATGCGAAAACAGAACGAATTTTCGATCATTCTCGAAAATAGCCTTGAATGTTCGATAATCCTCGAAAATACGATGGTAGACCGAGTTTCCGATTATATAAACGAGGATTATTGAACTTTGAAGGCTATTTTTGATAGTCTTTGAACGTTTGATAATTATAGAAACTAGGCTCCGAAGTCCCGAAATCCGGACGATCCATCCGTATTCGGACGGATCATTTGGATTTCGTAAGAGAGGGGTTCTGTGTTGGATCCGATCTCTAATCAAAACGTTTCGTCCCAAACACGTGGCCAAAAGGTTGCGCTGTGTTTGTTCTGCACCTTAATTTTTTGTTAAAAATAGGATCACCATAATATATTAATATATTTGTTTGGTTCTCTGTATCCTTCTTTTAAAGACTTCATAGTCTTGACACAATTCCTGCAGAAGACTATTGGAAAATAGTTATTGTCTAGAGGCATTTTCAGTGTATAACCAGTCTGGAAGAGAAGTCCTAAGATCAAATACAGGATTGTAGTTTATTAAAGCAGAAGAATTTTTTATATTCTACGAGAATGTAAAGTAAGCTTTCAACTTTGTGGGGAATCTCACGAAGCTTGAATAATTCTATGTGGACCGAGAAGAACATTTCCCATGATTTACTGAGCTTTAGAGTAGCAGTAGATTTACTGGTTCGGTGGATACATTACTGACATGTCTATATTCTTTCTCCCTATCCTTTATATAAGTAGCACTCCAGACTGCACACTGTTGTGGCTTTTGGCAGCTTGCCTAGAAATTACATGTGACTGTATATTAACTATTAACTATTAATTATTTTAGCATAAAACAAAATGTTCTCAAACATGTACTACTACACTATAAAGACATTCCGTTGGATACATTATGTACACATACACACAACATAAGTGCCTTTTATTTTCTTTCTCTGCTCTCTAATTTTTTTGTAGTAAAACCCACTAGGTTGGTAGTACCAAGAAATACACCATGTCTTGAATGAATGAATGAAAACATTCACAAACCAATGTTAAAGTACTTTGTGCATCTCACATGAAAAAGCCAATGTACTGTATAGTTTTATAAATATTTCACTTGTAATACTTTTTTTACAATAAAAATCTTTGTAAATGTTTAGAAAACAAACAGAATTATATAGTGGTGACCCAAACTGAATCTGTAGTCGTCTCCCCACAGGTATTTCAATAAAAGTTCATAAAATATAATGTAAATACAATTATAAATCAATGTAATGTATTACTAGTAAGTGGGCTCATGCAGCAAGATAGGTGAAAAATAAAGAATGTTACATAAATCTTTAGTAAAGGCCTAAAGATAATTTTCCAATATTGTTAATAAAAATGTCATAAGAAAATAATATACTAAAATGTCAGACACTTCTTAAAGGTGGCCATACACATATTCACCCAGAGATGCAAGTGCTCTGGGCAAATCTCCCGTAGTGTATTTAAATGGCTCTGGGTGAATATTACCCGTACGTACGAATTTAACGCCAGCTATCTGCCAGAAAATGCTGTGAGTTGGCGTTTTAAACATATGTAAAGTGCAATACCCATGCTTTCCCCTGTATTGAATCTGTATACATTCATTAGCCTATGGACCTAAAGGAGAAACTTACTGCTAACAGAGAATGCTGGGAGTTGTAGTTTTCAAACATGTGAAAGATCAGAGAGAAATACATGTTTATATGTTAGATTATTAGGGCAATGCTATTATAATAACATGAAGCTGTGGGGTATAAGAAGGCTCTATTTAATTTCATACTCTGTGGGGAGCGTTTAGCAGCTTTAACCCCACCTCACCTTAATCTATAAAGCTACTCAGTGTCCTGTGCTCCAAAGTCATAACATAAGCAGCTATAAATGTGGCACTTGCCATGGTGAATACTAATAAGTATGAACATTGCATGTTTATCTGGATCCTGTATAGGGTCTCAGGTCACCCAATGGAGCTGTTTAGTTTGAACCACACATTGTGGCAGGATTGCCTGGGTCTATTCTCAAACCTGCAGGTTTGTCCTATTTGGTTACCCTGGATGCTGGTGACTGTCTGAGTAACAGTTTAAAATATACCTGTGTAAAGAAAGATTCTATATCTACTGTATCCACACATATCAAAACATACACACACATATTTTCCACTGTGCACCAATGGGCACACTTTTGCTAGTATAATTGTTTTGTGTATATTTGTGATTGCTTCTAAAAAATATTTTGTGTCCGCATAGTTGTCAGCACAACCCTAAATCAAAACTCTTTACAGTGTGGTGGATAGAGGAATGACAACAACAGATATATAGCTATAGGTGAAATAGGTAGAGGGTAGCATGCTTGCAAGCAATGAATGGTAATCATCTGCATTACAAACATGTTTAAGTTGATAACACCCTTCAATCATATTTAAATATTGCCAAGAGTCATGTTAGATACACAACAAATATGAAAAACGGTTTTCTGATGTGGTTTAATTTACATACATTCTAGGTTTACACTACAGAATGTGCAAAATGATCTTCTATTGTGCTCAGTTACTGTGGCTCAGTCCTGCAACTTCCCCATGTTTTTAAAGAGACCAACCAACTATCCGTGGCAATTCATGGAGCAGAACAATTAAAATAATAGGGCTGCTGCTAACAAAGAGACATTTTAAGGAGACCAGAATAATTATTAGCCTGACCTATTTAAAATATATTTTTTTAATCCTGTTGACTTCAGTTAGTTTAAATCTATTGAATTATTACCATACATTACTGTATTATTGTATATTTAAAATAGAGCTTAGCATAAAAGCTGTAGCCAAAACCTTCAACAAGTTATTCAACCTCTACACTTGGGTGGCTGGGGCACCTGGACAGCATGTTCCCCTGGTGATCACTAAATGCAAATTGGAGTTAGCCAAAACAGAAACATTAATGTGGAACTGCAGAATTGCTGGGATTACTATAGTCTAAAAATTAACAATGCACATTCATAAGTTATTCACAAGATGTCTGCAGTTTGTAATCTACCTACAACATTAATTATTTAGTTACATTTAATTTTTTTTAAGAAAGTTCAGGTTATCAGAGTTTTGCTATTTTCTATATAAAAAGGCTTGATTCTTCAGGGAGATTCAATAAAAGTTCTTATCGTTTAAAATGGTGCTAATTTGCCCCAACTAATCAGACCTTATTTAACATTTGAAAGCTAACATCTGATTGGTTGGGGCAAAATTAGCACCATTTTAAAGAACTTTTATTGAATAACCCTGCTAGTTCTTTAAAGTGCACAGTTAGCAATAATTCCATATCAATGCAGGAAATAAAGCTTCAAGAAAACAAGCACAACTTTATTAATATATTTGTTCGGTAACATAAAATTAAATGTCTGGCAGCTAGCAGACTGTCTTAATACAGATTTGCATTTGTTAACATTCACATTTTCAGTACCAGGTGCAGAATACGCAATGCTATCATATTTTATTTTACAGACATTTCATTCCTTTATTGTGAAAATCTCTGGAGGTTAAATGAAACTAATTTCTTGATCTTTTTGCTATCTTTTATGTATCAGTTTGTAATATATCCAAGTCTTACAGAGGAGTAAAAAATAAAATGCTTGATTATTTCAGTTACAGCTTTTACCTAAAGGCTTTAATTTAATATTAAATGAAGTATAATAATCCACCTATATGTGTTAGCAGAAACAGACAATTAAATGTACTGTCGGGGGCATCAATAAGAAACCCAAAAGTTCTTAGATTTGATGATGATGATGATGCCTTGGATCTGATCCACCAGAGCATTTGCTTTAGGGCTCCAAATATGAAATACAGTCTGAAGATGAGCAAACTGTCAATTTGATTGTCAGACTGAGGAACAGCCATTACCACATGTCTTGAAATTCTTTGCTTTTTCTCTGTAGATACAAAAAAAATAAGGTTGCTTGAAAACATAATCTTTCAGTCATCAACAAAGTGAAATTACACTTACCCTATATTATTATTGATAAGATGGTTTTGGACGCAACCTGACTTACAGTATATAGAATCCAACTGCATAATTAATCAATATAAACTGGTTATTAGGCAGAACCCTCTTACATATTGACTGGTGCATTTTCACAAACTGGTACAGTATAAATCTTATAAAAATTATTACATCGGGAAAATATGAGCTTAATATAGAATTCATCAATATTATATTGCTTAAATTAGCTAGGGCCAAAATAATATTTTGTTTAGTTATTGAAAATTGGAAAACTTTATTTAGAGATGTCTGAAGTTTCACTGGGAATTTGGTTTCATGGAGGCCATTTTACTGGTGAAAATGCAGTGCTTGATTCGCCTTGCAACCTTTTTTCAGACATTTAATCATTGGTACATGTTCCCATATCATATCCCAGCTAAAATACAATTGTGTACAGTATTATATTAATTTGGTCACTAGTTGCACTCTGCATGGATGTATACTATCCCATTTCTCTATATATATTGCTTGTTGCATTGTGGGTTTGACCAAGCCTCTGGCAAATGTGTACTCCACCCAAAGTTGGGCATGTGAGCTGGAGAGTTGGTCCCAAGAAAGCAAGCGAAAGAGCAGCAGTGACTTTCATCTCATAAAAGGCAGGAACTGATATAAATAAAACATTTGAGAAATATGTAAAAAGGTAAAAAGTTACTAAGGTAACAAAAGTTAAAATAAAGTAAACCTCAAAGTGGTTGCAGGGCTTAAACAAATAAGTTTATTTTGCTTTTATTTATCCAGAGAGAGCGGCGGGCTTTTTAAAGTCGCAATATAATGGTAATACAAAATTTAAGCAATTCAATTGGATTCTATTTTTTGTGTGTATTATATTAATTTGGTCACTAGTTGCACTCTGTGTGGATGTATACTTTCCTACTTCTATATATAGTTTGAAATGTACAATATTGTTTATGCTAATACTTGTTTACACCACAAGAAATTATTTTAGAGATTTAAAAAGGTAGTTAGTAAAACTGAAATGTCACTGACTAATTATCACCTTAATTTGTGGAATTGCCATTGAAACTAAGCCTATCTGTTTTGTCTCTCTTTGATTACAGTAATACTGGTGGTTAGAAATAAATATAACAAAACTTTTAAACAAAGGGCTAATGAAGTCCTTGGGAGCATAAAAAGTACATTCGTTGCTAGAAAATTCAAAGTCATCTTAACCTAGTTTGTTAGGTAACAACAGACAGAATACTTAATTCACCATGGAGACAACATCTCTCTATATTAGAGAGACTTAAAACACCTGGAAAGGGCACACAAAAGAAAAATGCTAGATTGCTAGAAGATAAACTAAAAGCACAGACTCACACCTTCCTTTGGAATTGCATTCTTTAGAAATTTCTGGTCTCACAGTAGTGCATTTGTGTGACAGTAATGTTGAACATTAACTGTCCCAATATAAGCTTTAAATGATGTTTGATCTTTGATTCGATCTAATAGTAGGCCATCTAATTTACTTTTTTTATGGGCCCTACAATCAAAAAGAATGGTCTAGGCTTGAGAACATCACACTGTTAAATCAATTTAACGGTCAAACATTGAATAAACCAAATATCAGGACAGTGTAAGGCCAGCATTTCTATCATTCAGATGCACTTGATAATTGTCCCAAAACAGGTATTTAAATACAAATAAAGTAAAGTATATTGTAAAATACAGTATATTGTAGACTTGTGGTTAAATTAATTGTATTTGTTTTAATACATAGGATGTTAAAGTGGAACTGTGGTCTCCAAACAAGTTATTATTATTATTATTATTATTATTATTATGGATTTATATAGCACCAACATCTACCATGGCGCTTTACAATTACATAGTCACACATTACATACAGGGTAATACATGTTATACAAAGTCATACATATTACATACACAGGTAATACAAAATATGAGTAAACAGAGTGATGAGTTTCTTACAGCAATACCATGATAAAATAGGAGAGAGGACCCTGCCCAAAGAGCTTACAGTCTAGAGGATATGGGGTGAGACATAAGGTTGCAGGAGTCGGTAGGCTGTAAATAGATTGGCAGTTAAGTGTGAAAGGCTGGTTGGATCATATTGGGTAGTAAGATGGGTAATGTTTAGACCAGATTATATGCTTGCCTGAAGAGGTGGGTTTTAAGGTTACGTTTGAAGGTATTATGGGATGGTGAATGATGGAGAAAGGGAGTTCCAGAGCAGAGGGGCAGCATGAGCAAAGTCCTGAATACGGGCATGGGAAGAGGTGACAAGGGTGGATGAGAGGAGGAGATCGTTTGCGGAGCGGAGGTTGCGTCTGGGACGATATCGGTGGATCAGCTCTGAGATATATGAAGGGGCTGTGTTGGATAGTGCTTTATAGGATAGGGTAAGCAGCTTGAACTGGATTCTTTGTGTGATGGGCAGCCAGTGGATTGACTGACAGAGAGGAGAGGCATTAGAGGAGCGAGAAGAGAAATGAATGAGCCGGGCAGCAGAGTTGAGGATGGATTGAAGCGGAGCCAGGCGGTTGGAGTGAGGTTTCTACCTTTAAAATGAGCAATCAACCACCTCTCTACGTGCTGCACTGCCCAAGATATAAAAGAATTACTGATCAGAAAGTTAGGAGGAGGAAAGTTCTGAATCTGCAGTCACAATTACTAGTTTGTCCTTCTAATTTGCGGCTGGCACATGCTCAGTTTTTCTTCTGAAAAATCAGAAGAAACAAGGAAGAGATTGAGTTATAGTGACTGAAGGAGGACAGAAGGGGAAGGGGGGGTAACGGCACAGCCCACAGCAGGACGTGTGCAAGGTGTGTATATTTTTGTCTTTTCTTAATGGAGGAGGAGGAGATAGGAAGTGCAGGGGATCTGGTGATGCTGCTACCATATCACATATAAAAATGTAAATATTCAAAACTATGTAAAAAAAAATAATGAACGGAAATTGCAAAATTACTCAGAAAAGCAATTCCTGTTAATTTACCTAAAGTTGTTATAGTACACTGTAGAACACACCTTTAAAGTATTCAAATAATCCAAACTGTAATATTCCACAATAATTTGCTCCTTATTCAGATATTTCATTAAATTATTGGTAATGATTGGGTCATCCAATTAAATAATCAATGTCCTCTCTAATTTATCTCCTTTACAGAATATTCACTAATTACAGTAAGTATTTTAGTTGCCATTTTTGTTTTATTTAAAAAGCAACTATACTTTTTTACTTTTGCTATCCTTTTCTGAAGGAGGTAGGAAAGTGTTCACTTACCACTCTGGTCTCTATAAAGAGGGGTAAGCTGACTCTGACAGCTCATTGCTCTTTGTCTCTTCCTAACAATAGAGAAGAGAGATTTTCATGTTAGAGACGCAGACTCTAACAGCTGTGGCCCGAACAGATATTTGTCAGCTCACCGATCTTCATAGAGACCACCCAGGGAGTTAAGAATACAGTTAGTGGCTTTGCAGTTATAGGTACATAACTATTAATGCTAGCACGAGATATCAGAATAAATAAATAGAAAACAGTTGAAGTTTTGTCATATCACATCGTGGAAATATGTATGAAGGAGAATATTGTAATATACAGATAACTTGCAGTCTTAAAAAATAGTATACAACAAGTATCTGTTGTATTCAATTAGATCAACTGGACTTGAAGTTTAGTTCTTGAAGACGTTTTGCTAGTCATCTGACTGGCTTTCTCAATTCAGAATGACTTGTACAAGAATCTTTGGCAATTGTGTACCCTGGAAAATCCCCAATGAAATGAAGAAACCAAGCCTAAATAGACTTGGGGGGGTTCAACACCAACTGTCTGCCATGTACAATGCTGTTTTGACACCTTACTCTGGGCGTTCCTATAACACCTACCACCACTACTATCTAATCATGCCCTTAACACTAGGCTGTGATATGCTTATTGGGATTTTCCAGGGTACATAATTGCCAAGATTCTTGTACAAGTCATTCTGAATTAAGAAAGCCAGTCGGATGTCTAGCGAAACATCTTCAAGAACTAAACTTCAAGTCCACTTGATTTAATTGAATACAACAGATATACCATGACCTGGATGAATGAGAACCTCCACAAGCAGTAATATTGAAGCTTTATAAATACCATCCATAAAATTTCAAATAATACAGTAGATCTCACACTTGTACCATATGAACCACTGTAATAATAAACATACATAGAAATCTTGTAATTAGTTAAAATAAATAAGAGTTTAGAAAAGCATGAATCTCAGCCCACACAAAAATCAATAATGACTATGAGTTAGGTAAGCAAAATCTTCCATCGCATTTTACAGTGGGTAATACCACAGAAGAATTAAATATAGACAACTGGAAGTCAGCCTGATTTCATTTTCTGAAAATCATAAATAGTGAAAAGGGCCTTACTCTTTTCTATATTTTTTAGAGCTGACAGAAACCTGATCCCTTTCTGTTTTCAGTTCTCCCTTACACCATATTTCCTCATGTGCTGTTCATCTCACACCAGTTAGTGTGCATTCACCCTTACTCTGTGCTCTGCCCCTCCTAGAACCTGAGACACAGTTAGAGTAAAGAAGCATGCCCAGGGAAGATGAGATGTGTCTTCAAACAGGGAGCAATGAGCTACAGCCTATAGCATTCACCCTGTGATTTTTTGTTGTTGTATTAAAATACATACTTAGACACAGCCTTGCTATGGGAAAGTAATCAGCTCTGGCAGTGGCAATTACTGCTTGAATTAAATGATAAGAGGTGTGTGTATTTGGATGGGGGTAATCATGGGGGTAATCTGGAAACAATCTCTTTAAATGTATTGCTAGATTAGGACTCTGCTACAGAAACTCAGAAAGCAGTTTACTAAGTGTCAGCTGCGTGTATAGTGTGAGAGAGCATCAGGCAAAGTTGGACCATAATATCAAAAGAAAAAACAGGAAAAGAGAAAAAAGACTCCGCTATAACATGGAACAACAAGTTCCATGGCACTCAACTACCTGTAAACCATTAACAATATATATAGTAAATGTGGGCAAAGGAACCATATTCCATGATGTCCCACACAAAAGAGTGAATTACCTCTACTATCCAAGGATACACAATACTTTATTATTGAAAATACACATAGCATACATCATAACATATATACATAAAAAGTAGGGAAATATATAAATAGTATCTACAATACATCCTAAAACACCATGTTAAAACAAATAAGTAGGGCTAGGAGATGGATAAATAGACGGCAAGGTGCGTGTATAAAAATCTGGATGCAGTCCCAAATGCACAGGGGAATACAAACACGACTGGTTGAAGCGTTCACTGGTAAATATAAAACATGGAGAAACGGTCTGGGGATCGTGGAAACAATATATGTATATCTCTCAGGAGTGCGTCCACCCCTATAAAGGTAATGTAACAAAGTACATTTGTGTAAAGGGATATATATAAACAAAAACGATCTCACCCAGACTCCGAAGCCTCCATTTCATCAGGTATTGGTTCAATCAATCGATATGTATTGTGGTAATCCAATAAAAGTCCATAGGTTCCACCAAATGCGCTTCTTAAAAGTTCCATGCAGTATTAGTACTTCTACCAAGTTTGGATCATGGACCACAACTGGACGCACTTAAATACAGCCGAACACAGCATATAGCTACTCCATCATCTCCAAACTACCACGCTGACCGACGTACGTTTCGGGATCCAACTCCCTTCTTCCGGGTCACATGACCTGTAGTCCCGTGCACCTAAATACCTTGGTGGTGTAACTGCAACTGAGTTCCACCTACAACATGGTGTTATCTTAAACGTTCCGATACTTGTTGTCCCATATTCGCTATCAGAATAAATTAGTATAATACAGACATTAAGGTATGTAAACGGGGATGCAGACATATTTCACCACAGTGGCATAGTTTAATCACAGACCATAAATGCATAGAGAGCAGAACTTGCAGAATGATGATAAGTATTAAGAACTAAATAGGTATCGTATAGCAACCCGCTGAGTGTCTCATTACATATATAAAAGAAGACACCATGCATAGAGCACATAATGGCAGTGGTTACAAGTACATATTAAAGAGGAGTTCCTCATTTAACCCTACGGGAACAAGGGTTTTCAAAGTAAAGATCCACCAAGTCTCCCTTTGTAGGATTTTTTTATCCCAATTCCCACCTCTCACTGGGGTTGGGATTTTTTCAATGCCCCAAACCTTCATGTCAGACCATTTAGACTCATGGTGGTCTCGAAAGTGACTGCCCAGTCAGTATCCCTTTTAACAATGTTGTGGGTTTGATCCAAGTCAATAACTGGTACCTTAAATTTACTAGTGAACTGGACCCCCAAAAAATCCCATTCCTGGATTTGTGGATTAAAAAAACTGGGTGTGTTATTCAAACCGAAGTATTCAGGAAACCTACAGCAGGCAATAGTCTACTTCGGGCTCAAAGTATGCACCCCACAACATTGTTAAAAGGGATACCGACGGGGCAGTACCTCAGATTGAGACGTAACTGCTCCTGTATGGGGGACTTTGAAAGGGCAGCCTATGATCTAAAATGTAGGTTTATCCAGAGGGGGTACCCCAAAAAATGGCTTAAAAGAGCCTATAAACGGGCGAAATATTCAGAGAGAAATGAGCTCGTCTTTGGGTCCAATAAAAATAAAGGTAATATTAACCACACTAATCAAATTTCCTTTATTACCAATTTCAATAGTGATTGGCACTGGATAAAACAAATACTTACCAAACATTGGCCAGTATTACAGATGGAGGAAACCTTAAGCAGTTGTGTCCCTAAGAGACCCATCATGGTGGCTAAAAAGGCTCCAACAATTGGACAAACCTTAACCCCAGTGAGAGGTGGGAATTGGGATAAAAAAAATCCTACAAAGGGAGACTTGGTGGATCTTTACTTTGAAAACCCTTGTTCCCGTAGGGTTAAATGAGGAACTCCTCTTTAATATGTACTTGTAACTACTGCCATTATGTGCTCTATGCATGGTGTCTTCTTTTATATATGTAATGAGACACTCAGCGGGTTGCTATACGATACCTATTTAGTTCTTAATACTTATCATCATTCTGCAAGTTCTGCTCTCTACGCATTTATGGTCTGTGATTAAACTATGCCACTGTGGTGAAATATGTCTGCATCCCCGTTTACATACCTTAATGTCTGTATTATACTAATTTATTCTGATAGCGAATATGGGACAACAAGTATCGGAACGTTTAAGATAACACCATGTTGTAGGTGGAACTCAGTTGCAGTTACACCACCAAGGTATTTAGGTGCACGGGACTACAGGTCATGTGACCCGGAAGAAGGGAGTTGGATCCCGAAACGTACGTCGGTCAGCGTGGTAGTTTGGAGATGATGGAGTAGCTATATGCTGTGTTCGGCTGTATTTAAGTGCGTCCAGTTGTGGTCCGTGATTCAAACTTGGTAGAAGTACTAATACTGCATGGAACTTTTAAGAAGCGCATTTGGTGGAACCTATGGACTTTTATTGGATTACCACAATACATATCGATTGATTGAACCAATACCTGATGAAATGGAGGCTTCGGAGTCTGGGTGAGATCGTTTTTGTTTATATATATCCCTTTACACAAATGTACTTTGTTACATTACCTTTATAGGGGTGGACGCACTCCTGAAAGATATACATATATTGTTTCCACGATCCCCAGACCGTTTCTCCATGTTTTTTAAGTGCTAATGAACACATTAGTGACACATCATTTAACAATACACAGATCCCGCCCCCTATACCCATTGGTGGCAGTCCATCCAATAGAAGTCAACCACACTGTCCATTGATTACACCAAGGTGTTATTCACATAGATTCCAAGGAATATATATAAGGTGTGATACAAAAATCCAACAAAGTCCAGGTGCGTGTTTAAAACAGTCCATTTTTTTCCTATTACATACAAAATGAACCTAAAAGGAAACAGTGTAAGCTGTGCAAAACACAAGGATATATAATCATAAACACTGTTTTTAAGTGTCTGAGTGGACTCAAGATGCAACAGTGTTGCTTATTTTATAGAAAAAATTTGTTGCAAAAGTTCTTGTAAAATTCATTTATTAGATACCTCAAAGAAAATACTATATTTCGGTCTATAACTGCTTGGTTAGGGTGACTAAACCACATGAACCTAGGGCACTGCTATAATTATGTATATAGTGTATAGAAAGGAAGCAATAAATTATGAAGATTATGATAATACACAGTCAGGGAGACACAACACAAGTTCTTTTCATTAAAAATGGTGCTAAAATCTGATTGGTTGGGGCAAAATTAGCACCATTTTTAATGAAAAGAACTTTTATTGAATGTGCTTACTAACATTACCATTACCTTTAACATCTATTTCCTTCCTAGTAGACATACCTACAAGAGAGGCTAAATAAATTAAGTACAGATATAAGAAACCCAAAAAAGATTTTTATTGAAGATAGAGTTTAAGTGACCAACTGTCATTCATACCTCTGGGTTTTAGGTTTTTAAGTTTTTTTTATCCAAATACCTTCTTTTTGTCACAGTATTAAAGCCTGATTACCCCCCTAATTGGCTTATGGATCTCCTTCAACACTCTCCATCTTAGTTGTGAACAATTATGGCCATTCTGATGAAAGTGCCATGATACAGATGTATCTGTATATGTTCCCATCTTAAAATTTCTAATGGAGTTTTTATGCTCCTGAATCTTGAGCTTCACTGCTCTAATGGTCTGTCCGACATACACGTGACCACATGGGCATTTGAGCACAGTATACCACATATTTACTTTCACATATGGCAAACATATTTGGTGTGATTTTGTATCCATAAGTAGCATGGCTATATGCAAATATCTCCACCTATACGCTGAATGAAACTGAACTTAATTTACTTTATTAAAGGACTATGTACTGTCCCACATCACAGATTTGATCCCATACAGTGGGAAATAGACTTCTTAAAGTTCATTAGATGCATTAAACTTAAAATGTGTTTTCATTATAATCCTTCTGAACAATTGCCAAGTCCTGGTTATATATTTAAACCTTAAAGCAGTGAAACAGCCTGGTATTGGTGACCTCAGAGGAGTTTGCGTCAACGGCTGAGAAGAAAGAAGACTTCGGATTAAGACAGCGGCAACATCGGCTCCGTTGATGTTGCTAGTGCCAGCAGTGTCCCTGGCGGGCGCAGGGACACTGCCTGGTATTAGCCACATCAGCCAAGTTGGTGTTGTCGGATGGAAGAAAGAAGAAACACCCAAGGGCTCTTCTAAGAGCCAATGGGGGTCCTGTTTCGAGCTGCAACAAAGGCACTTACAGTATCAGTGCTGCCAGGGCACTTGTGAGCTGGGGAGGGGGGTCCCGGTGCAGGCTGCTGGACCCCTTAACCCCCAAAGGGCCCTTCTCAGGGCCGCAAGTGCACTTCTAAGTGCCGTAAGGGCCCTTCCAAGGGCCGGAGAGGGGGGTCCAGGTTCAAGCTGTGGGACCCCTAAGCCCCAAAAGGCCCTTCTAAGGGCTGCAAAGGCACTTATAAGTAATATAATGCAGTAATAGCGATCCTTTATAAGTCACAATCGGGTGTGTGCATTTAAAGTATTGTTTAGAAAAATAATTTTAGAGCTGTCTGAGGGATTGTAGCAAATCTCTAATCTATTTTCTAATCTAACCTTAAGAGACGCTAGTGTCAAGCTCCTCTCTTCCCCTTTTTATTTAAATTGCTCTTCTCTAAACCCTCTGTTATAGAAGACAATTGGTATTTCAAAAATTATTTTATGTGACAGAACTAAATAAGAACATCCATTTTATACATTCAGGTATAAATTTAAGAGAAATAATGTAAAAAAATTAGAATGTATACTAGTTCTTGTATTTACTTTATCAAGCATGACTGTAAATTGCCAATGGCTGATTTGCATTCCAAATGGTGTTTTATAATATGTACTTGGTGGAAAACAAAACTGTGCCTAGGGCCTCGTTTATTTAAGATGAAGCAGCATACTAAGCAACTACTGTAAATGCCCTTAACTTTTCTAGAAATATACCACATGCTGTCCCTATATAGTAGCATGTACAGATTAACAGATGATCACTGAACAAGGCCAGTTATATCCTTGTATATTAAGGGCCCTATTTATAAATGTGTGGTATCGGTATCGGTACGTAGCAATACTGAGCCTTTACGATAACCTGCGATAGCGGAAGTTTCCAGTACCAGGGGTTATTGAATATACCTCTAAGAGACCTACATATAAGAATTTAATAGAATTAGATTCACTACTTTAAAGAGAAATCTTAAACCTGTCTATAATTTTGGAAACATGGAAATGGAACAAACATTTTGACAAATTAACCCAAGAATCGAATAGTTTTGCTATTGATCTTTGTATTAGAATTTATAGTTACTGTACCCTGTGTCCCCAAACTCAAAATAAAATATTGCAGTGGTTCCAAGGCACCAAAGAGGCTACATTTCCAATATTAGCTTATTTTCTATGTAGTTTAACCTGAGCTAACATATGTATGGGTTTTTCAATCACAGTATAAAGTGCTTTCCTTGTGGGTAGAATATGTTTGTGAATGGAGTTATGGTATTAACAGGGAGATTCAATAAAAGGTCTTATTGTTAAAAATGGTGCCAATTAGAAATCATTTAACATCTGAAAGCTAACATCTGATTGGTTGGGGAAAAATTAGCACCATTTTTAACGATAAGAACTTTTATTGAATAACCCTGTAAGTGTATAAAGGACACTGATGTTTAAGGCATTAAAACCCGTGGAATATAAACAGGAAAGGCGGTAAAACAAGGTTGTGATTGTTGTATTTAGACAGGTTTGTTGTTGCCATGCAATGTGCATCCTGCCACAGGTCTAAAAACTTGGAGCAGCTGTTCAGGGGACCCATTTCTGTGCCAGGTGCAATTTGCCTGTTTAGAATCTTGGGGGAGCATTTGCAGAATTTAAGGGATCGGCAAACTTGGGGGGACAGCAGGAAAATTTTCGAAAATACGGGAAAACATGTATTCTCGAAAATTTTCGAAAATACAAGGATTTCTCTTAATTCCATACATACGTATTTTCGAAAATTTTCAAAATTACGAGGATTACTTGTATTTTCGAAAATACATATTTTCGAAAATACATGAAAACTCGTAATTTCGAAAATTCCCGAAATACGTGAAAAAATTCGAAAAATCTCGTTATTTCAAGGGTATTTTTAATTTTAACGGGTCCGCTCACGGATTTTCGAATTTTCTAATTTTTTCGAAAAAAAAAGCCATACTTAAAGGGTAACTAAAGTCAAAAAAACTCATTCAGATTTATCCTCAATAAAAGATAGTTTTATAGTTGTAAACACAAAAAAGACATACCCCCTCAACCAGACCCAGGTACACACACCTGCTGATCTTCTTATCCATTACTGTGGCAGCCATACTTAAAAGGTAACTAAAGTTAAAAATTTAATTTAGATTTATTCTCAATAAAATACAGTTTTATGGTTGTAAACACAAAAAAGACATACTTCCTTAACCAGACCCAGGTACAAACACCTACTGATCTACATATCCATTACTGTGGCAGCCATACTTAATGGGCAACTAAAATCAAATAAACGAATTTAGATTTATCCTCAATAAAAGATAGTTTTATGGTTATAAACACAAAAAAGACATACCCCCCTCAACCAGACCCAGCTACACACACCTGCTGATCTACTTATCCATTACTGTGGCAGCCATACTTAAAGGGTAAATAAAGTCGAAAAATTAATTTAGATGTATCCTCAATAAAAGTTTGTTTTATGGTTGCAAACACAGAAAAGACATACCCCCTCAACCAGACCCAGGTACACACACCTACTGATCTACTTATCCATTACTGTGGCAGCCATACTTAAAGGATAACTAAAGTAAAAAAAAAACTAATTTTGATTAATAATCAAAATATTCTTTTTTTAACGCCCAACGTGATACAGGTAAACACACCTACTGACCTACCCCTCCATTACTGTTGCAGTCATACTTAAAGCGTAACTAAAGCTAAAGTTTGTTTGTTTTAACCCCCAACCTGACACAGGTACACACACCTACTGACCTACTTATCCATTACTCTGACAGCCATACTTAAAGGGGTACTTAGTAAAAAAAAAAACGAATTTTGAGTAAGTCGTGCCAAAAAGTTTGTTTTTTTAACCCCTCAACCAGACCCAGGTACACACACCTACTGACCTACTTATCCATTACTCTGACAGCCATACTTAAAGGGTAACTATAGTAAAAAAAAAAAAACTAATTTTGACTAATCGTTCAAAAATTTGTTTTTTTAACTTCCAACCTGATCCAGGTACACACTCCTACTGACTTTCATTTTCATGGCAGCCATATTTGAAGGATAACTATAATCAAAAAACAATTTTGACTAATCATCAACTAAGTTTTTTTTTTTAACCCCTCAACCAGACCCAGGTACACACACCTACTGATCTACTTATCCATTACTGTGGCAGCCATACTTAAAGGGTAAATAAAGTAAAAAAAACCTGATTTTGATCAATAATTTAAAAAGGTTTTTTTTAACCCCCACACACACCTACTGATCTACCCCTTCATTACTGTTGCAGCCATACTTACTAAAGTAATTTTTACCAATCATCAAAAAAGTTTGTTTTTTTAACTTCCAACCTGATCCAGGTACACACTCCTACTCACCCACCCTTCTATTTTCATGGCAGCCATATTTAAAGGGTAACTATAGTAAAAAAAAAAAAAAAAATCATCACCAGTTTTTTTTTTAACCCCCAACCTTACCCAGGTACACACTACTGACCTACCCTTCAATTACTGTGACAGCCATACTTAAAAGGTAACTAAAGTAAAAAAAAAACTAATTTTGACCAATCATCAAAAAAGTTTTTTTTTTTAACCCCAACCTGAGACAGGTACACATACCTACTGACCTACTCTTCCATTTCTGTGGCAGACATACTTAAAGGGTAACTATATTCAAAAATAACTTTTGATCAATGATAAAAAAGGTGTTTTTTTTTTTTTACTTCCAACCTGACACAGGTACATAAACCAACTGAGGTACCCATTCATTCATGTAACAATCATATTTAAAGTGTAAGTATAGTAAATAAACACCACATTTTGACCAATCATCTTTAATCCCCCAACCTGACATGAGTACACACACCA
Source organism: Hymenochirus boettgeri (assembly GCA_019447015.1). Lineage (NCBI taxonomy): Eukaryota > Metazoa > Chordata > Amphibia > Anura > Pipidae > Hymenochirus > Hymenochirus boettgeri. The sequence goes on from CM033475.1 coordinate 160,167,603, forward strand.
ACTGACTTACCTTTAATTCATGTGACAGCCATATTTAAAGGGTAAGTAAAAAACAACAATGTCATCATCATTGGCATTATTGAGTTTTAAAATCTGCAGCACAAACACACAAATTCCCTTCCAAAATGTGGCCTTTCAAGCCAATTTCAAAAAAGTAGTTATTCACAGCCTGGTAATAACAATCCTGTGAGTTTAACTTCAGTGGTGGGGAAGATACTGGAAAGTTCACCATTTACCTGTGCCCGGGTGCAATCTGGATCTTAAAAAAGGTAAGTTTTTTGCAAACGATTTATGCGTTTCTGCTTCAGCAAGGCCCGCATCAGCCTGAGGAAGGAGTAGAAATTTGGATTATGTCATAGCAGTAAATATGGCATAGGCGATTTATGTATAAGCTAAGGTCTGTTAGGCTTGGGCAGCAAAATTGTACATGGATAGAAAACTGGTTGATGGATTGGGTACAGAGAACAGTTGTTAATGGTTAATCTGTGTGGGCTATGTTCTATCTCTCTGGTAGGACCTTTAGTGTTTTTCACTCTGAAATTAGCTCCACTCCTCGCCCCCTCCCTGTAGGGGTACTCGGTCCTCTTCTTTTCTCCATCTACACCTATGGCCTTGGACAACTCATTAGTTCATTTGGATTCCAGTATCACCTGTATGCGGACGATACCCAAATTTACATCTCTGCCCCAGATCCCCCCACACTGACATCCCAGGTCCCAGACTGCCTTAGTGCCATCTCTGCCTTCATGTCCTCCCGCTTCCTCAAACTAAACATGGACAAGACTGAACTTGTCCTTTTCCCACCCTCACAATCTGTTCCCCTCCCTAGTCTTACTATTAATATTAACAACACACCCATATCCCCATCTCCTCATGTCCGCTGCCTGGTAATAACGCTAGATTCCGATCTTTCCTTCAAACCTCATGTCAATTCGCTTGCCAACTCCTGTCAGCTTCAACTCAAAAACATCTCCTGCATTCGACCCTTCCTCTCAAATGAAGCTACAAAAATCCTAGTCCGTGTCCTAATCATATCCCAGCTAGACTGCTGCAACACGCTCCTGTGTGGTTTACCAAACAATTGCCTGGCACTGCTTCAATCCATTCTCAACTCTGCTGCCCAGCTCATTCATTTCTCTTCTCACTTTTCTAATGCCTCTCCTCTCTGTTAGTCCTTCCACTGGTTGCCCATCATGCAAAGGATCCAGTTCAAACTGCTTACCTTATCCTATAAAGCACTATCCAACACAGCCCTCCATTTATCTCATAGCTGATCCAGCGTTACCGTCCCAGGCGCAGCCCCCGCTCCGCAAACGATACCCTCCGCTCATCCACCCTGGTCACCTCTTCCCATGCCCGCATTCAGGACTTTACTCATGCTACCCCTCTGAAGCATATAACCTGGCCTAAACATTACCCCTCTTACTATCCAATATGATCCAATCCGCCTTTCACGCTCCACTGCCAATCTATTTACAGCCTATCGATTCCCGTCACCTTGTGTCTCACCCTATATCCTCTAGTCACACCACAGCAGGCTAACACCTGAACCGATCTGATCTGTTGGAAAGGAATCTTGGAGTTTTGATGGATGACAAATTTAAATGTAGCAAACAGTGCCAGGCAGCAAAATATTGTCTTGTATAAAGACTCGTATAGATTCAAGGGAGAAGAATTTTATTTTCCCTTTTTACAAAACACTGGTAAGGCCTCATTTGGAATATGCAATGCAGTTTTGGAATCCTATGTACAAAAATGCCATCTTTAGAGAAGTGCAACTAAATAATTATAGGTATGGGGGAGCTTAATCATAAAGACAGATTGGATGAATTATAATTATGCACCCTGGAAAATTGGGGCTATACAGGAAAATATCTGGTTCATTCACCAATAGATTATGTTAGGGCTGGAAGAAAAGAAGTTTCATCTTCAAGTACGGTAATGGATTATCAGGGAGATTCAATAAAAGTTCTTATCGTTTAAAATGGTGCTAATTTTGCCCCATCCAATCAGATCTTATTTAACATTTGAAAGCTAACATCTGATTGGTTGGGGCAAAATTAGCACCATTTTAAACGATAAGAACTTTTATTGAATAACCCTGTTTGACTGTTACAATGGTAAAACTTTCAGTTTCCAGAACAGTAGAACTTTCATTTTCAAAACTAAGGAATGTTGCATGTTACTGGTTTGTATGGTATAGTATTTGAGGTTGAATAAAGACATACATACATCCAGTCCAACACATCTAGCAATATCTTCATTTCCTACCTAACCGTTAATCCAGAGGAAGGCAAAAAAACAAACAAAAAAAACACCAAATTTATGAACGGAAAAAAAATTCCTTCCTGACTCCAAGTGGCAATCAGAAATTTCCCTGGATAAATTCTACTTTATGAATCAATACCAGTAAATTGCAACATTCTTTGTTTGCAGAAACTAATCCAGCTTTTTTTTTTAAACTGACCAATGAACCTGCCATAACAACGTCCACTGGAAGACAGTCCCATAGCTTTACCATTCTCACAGTGAAAAATCCTTTCTGAACTTGAAGCCTATACCTTTTTTCTTAAGTCTTAAGGGGTGTCCTCTGACATGCTCTATTGGTCAACAATGCCCCAGATAGTTTATTGTATGGCCCCTTAAACAGAGTACATAATTGTAACTTGATCTAGGGATATTTTCTATTCCCACTTATCACACTGGGTTTCTTTTTTGCCATTGTCTATATTAACTGTCAGGTAGGCATTGTGAGTATTGCTGAGTACATTAAGTTGGACTGGACTCACATGTGTCTTCATTAAACCTCAAATACTATGCTATACTACTTGCTACTTTTTGCTTCCATAGGCAGAAAAGAAGCAATTCAGAACAGAAAAAAATATATTCCAGTTTTAAAAACACAATGCTTTACTTCTAAGATCTACATTTCTTTTATTATTACAAAGAAAAACTGTTTAACTATGCAAATGGAATTTAAACAAAAGTGATGAAAAGACATATTGTGTGTAAAATTCTGCCAAAACGACTTTTCATCACATTGTACTAGGATTTTAGACGTCATGCACAAAGCCAGGGAGCAAAGCATGGAATTTATCTGATATATACCTAAAATGACCTTTATGCTAGCATCCAATATAGAACAGAATGCAGCTGCTATACATTATTCTCTGTTTATAAAAGCCAAACTGTACTGACACTTATTAAATATTTGCCAAGTTCTAAAGAAACTGGCATTGAAAGAAGCTTAAGGAATGAACCACCTGATAAACATTTTCTTCCTTTTTTCCTCCTGAAAGATGACCACATCCTCTGTAAATATTTTTAATACTGTAAAATAAAACACGGCTTACAAAAATCATTTCATTTAAAGCCTTACTAAGAACAGATTTGAGAGATCGTTCCAAAGCAATCTATCAAATAATTCATCTGTTTGAAAAATCAATATTTTCACAAACTGTTCAAATACTAATCTTAACGCAGATTTACTACAGTCCAGATTCTGTCCATTTAGATGAATTTTACATTTACATTCACTCCAAGCATGTGTACAACAATCCATTGTGTCCATTTTTCTGCCAAAAAAAAAAATGAGCAGAGAGTTTTTAACAGATATGCATCAATCCTTTTATATTTTATTATGCCACAGCAGGGGTGTTAGTTATCATCCCCGTTTAAATGATGTAATAAGTACTGTAATACTGCTCAAAAATGAACGCACTGCTGTAAGAAGTATACAGTGGATAGTGTTCCCCCTACTTTAATGTAAAAATGAATGAAACTAAAATGATATAAAACATCACCCAGGAGTTCCAGGATCATATAAAAGCAAGAGGCCGAAGGATCACAGTCTTTGATCTGCGCAAAATCCCCCAAACATTTTACACATTGCTCTAAATGTCCGAACCAACCTGCCATTCATATTGGCATTAGATGGTAAACTGTAAAAAAGTGAAGTAGCAGCAGCACATTCCCAACAGTTTCATGCCATCACCTAGGTTTGCCCATTTAGATGCAAACATGTCAGTGAAACCGGAACACAAAAACACCCAGGCCCGCAGCGCACACTTGGGGGGCTAAAGGGAAACTGTGTTCACCATACAAGTTGATTTTAAATAAAACACCAGTTACCTACCTTTAAAATGAGCCATCAACCACCTGTCTACGTGCTCCACAGCCCATGATAAAAATAAATTCCTGATCAGAAAATTAATAGGTGGGAGGCTGACATGTGACAATGCTAAAGCTGCTGCCACTGGCGAGCACAGCCTCAGACTTCAGTGTATGAGGGAGACAGGAAGTCCCCCCTCCCTGCTGTGTGAAGATCCCCACAGAGAAGGTAAGGGAACCTACAGCCCTACTCTCCCACTATGGGAAAACAGCCTTTTCAGGCAGTGGGGGGGGGGGGTTATTCTAAAGCTTATTATTTCCCAATACTAGTATGCCTATTTGTTTCTAGCTCTTCCAGGAAACACAATATTTTGAGTTATAATATTAGGATAAACTCATGGTGACCCCTTGTAACTACCAGATCTTTCTCTTTACAAATACTTATTTGGCCCTGGACAGACTGGAAGAGGAAGGCTGGTTTCTTGCTTCAATAACTTTAAGATAAACACTTGGGGACTGTTTTAAGAAGAAATGGCCTTTAAGGTGACAAAGAAACTAATCAATACTTAACCCATTATGGACAAATAACTACACACTGTCATCACAGTGGACATTGAAAAGTGGCCATAAAATAGTCTTAAAATAGAGAAATACACAAGGGTGATTTGAACTATACATTTCACCCCCTCTGTATGGAAAAACAATACAGTTTTTTTAAACTTACCTGAAATTTAACATCAGGCGAAATACCGTATATAATCGAGTATAAACCGACCCAAGTATAAACCGAGGTACCTACTTTTACCTGAAAAACTAGTAAAAATAATTGAGTATAAACTGAGGGTAGAAAATATGAACACTAATACAGCAGTAGAAGAGCCTATTGGCCCCAATACCATACTGTAATAATAATCTAGTAACCAACTATTCCATTATACTCCAGATATTTGTAAACTACAACTCCCAGCATGCATTGGTTGCTGGAAGTTATAGTTTCTAAACACCTGAAGTGGCAAGATATTTAGAACTGTAATGCTCCCTACAGTAAAAGGATATTACCTGGCTTATGCACCATATGAACTTAAATAATAAATGACTGTAAATGCATTTAACACAGTGCCACCCATCAGCCATCCCCCCTCTACCACATAAGGAAGACCTGCTGGCAGGTTCTTGGACATGTTCTCTGGTCCGGCTCCGTGAAGGATCCTCCATTCTCTATTCCTGGTAGGGACTGGCTGATGACGTAAGCAGAGCATGTGGGCACGTAAGTTACGTACGTTCCGCACGCTCTGCCTCTTACTGCTCCGGTGCTGGTCCCGGTCTCACTTCTCCTGAACTACTTACTTTAATCCTTCTCCTGGACTCCGATTGCTCCACAGTGAGGTACTGGCTTCTATTATATATACCAATCTTTGTGCTTTTTTCCCTATGACCCGAGTATAAACCGAGACCAGGTTTTTAAGGTATTTTTTAAACCTTAAAAACTCGGTTTATACTCAACTATATACGGTATGCTTGGGAAATATACACCTTCAGTTTCATAGTTGTGCATTTCTTTCTTTAATTCATTCATGCAGATCTAATGATGCAGTTCTCCATATAAATAGTCTTTTCCAGCAGATTTTTTGAAAGAACAAAACAAACAACAAAAAAAATGTATACCCCCAAAACAGCAAAGAAGTTTCAGTTTTAAAAATCTTCTCTAAGCCCCCAATTCAAATAAAGAGCCCACATAGTATTAATCACCTATATGTACTTCGTAAAACAGTACCCCCACTGCATGACTGCACACAGAGGCATTGCCAGCAAAGTGCAAACTTTACATTTTTTCAAAATAAACATTCAAGTACCTGGGACAACCTCAAAACAATATATTTTTGCACATTCACACCTTAAGCTTAAAATGTTTAAGGGTGGTATACTTTCATTTACACAGGCAGAATTGTGGACTAAGGGCTTTGTAAAGTTTTGCTTTTAGCAGATTTTTTTTTTTGGGGGGGGGGGGATTAATAAAAAAGAAAAATCGAGCTACCATTCTACATGCCCTAAATAATTTTTTCCCCATTTTTTTCTTTAATTGGTTTAACACTTTAACTTGTTTGTTTTTTGTTTGCTTTATGCCTTATAAGTAAGTTATGGTGAGTGAGAATTATGATTTGGAAAAAATATTCTTAATATGTGATGCCCCAACAAATCCCAGGTTTTCCTTCATTGCCGATTCCCCAATCTTTACTGCTGGCTTCACCTTTATACAAGCCCCAGTTTGTTGCCAGGCAATTAGTGCCTAGATGAGCACGGTTGCCCCCAGGACTTGAGGTGTAAGTAATCTGCACTGAGGCCGGGAAAACCTGGAACGTGTGATGCTACAGGAGCGAATCAGGCACAGAAGAGGATGATAAGAACAGACTAGAGTAGAACGAGAATAGAAGAAAAATAATGAGTAAAGCAGAAGAAACAGAGGGTCCATAGTAAACCCTAAGGCTGGCCAACCTAGTAACTGGATCGGTCAAGAATGGTCTCGACTAACCAGGTTGAGACCAGAGGTCAGACTTGACAAGTGTGCTACAGAGGGGTCAAACAAGGATGTAGTCAATACTAGCAGGGTCAAAACAAAAGTCAAGCAGCATTATTGAGGTACAGAGGGTCAGACAAGGACATAATCAATACCAGCTGGGTCAGAACCAAACGTCAAGCAGCACTGGCGAGGTACAGAGGGGTCAGGCATGATCAGAGTCAAAACGTAGCAAAAGGTCAGTCCAAACAGAGAGAATAATCTGGTCAAAAACAGTAACAGACAGAAATATTCCACAAGCAAGTAGCAAGCTAAACATTATCATGGGCAATAGGCAGAACAACAGGAAGAAAATAAAAAAGGGTACAATAACCAATGTTAAGTGGCTACAGCTTCCGGTGAAGGATAAGCTGACCTGGCAATATGCGCATGCGTCGGTTATCCGGGAAATTTTAAAGTTCAACAAACGCAAGAACGAGTTTCAGAAATTGCCTACTGAGCCCGAACACATAGGGAAGAGAGCTGAGGATGATCGCAGGAAAGTAGACCCAGCAACCAGGCAAGGGAGCGTCACTGGAGCGTTCCCTGACATATTGTAAGTACATTACTTAACTTTTCATACCAATATTTTAGACATTCTGATTGCAAAATAACTTAATACACATATCTGAAGCAATTACTGAAACAAGATTGCTTTTCACAGACCTCTAGATGTGACAATGGCTTAAAATATTGCAAAGAATAGAAATAGAAAATAGCTAATTAATGGGCAAAAAACCCCCACCCATTACTGCCTGAGAAACTTCAGTTAGGATGAGTGGACCAAAGCACATGCGGAATCGCACGTCACCGTCAACTTGTGTGATGCGATCCTAGATATTTCTAGGTAAGTAGCAGGGAGACACACACACATAGGTTTAAGTGCTTTTTATTGTGACATTCTTCCCCCCTTCTTCAGGTGCACCTGAGGAAGTGGGAACCCCCCGAAATGTTGTGCTCACAGAATGTCACAATAAAATGTACTTAAAACTATGTGTGTGCATCTCCCCGCTACTTACCTAGAAACACTTTGATTCTAAGCACACTGAAACGACACCAAAAGAAGGACCTCTTTTTGCAGCTTGTGCACTATAAATTATAGCATCTTATATTCTCAGCACTTCAGTAGTTTAGCAACCATGACTGTACCCAATAATCGCCAATCCTTTTCAAAACAAAATAATTGAGTCCTATATCAATTTGCTGCTTGCACCCAATACAGTTTCAATACTTTGTTTGCATTTAGTGTATATAACAGTATGTTAGTGATCTTGTACAGTACCATTTTCTCCCCAAAAAATACCGGTAGGTGACTTAGCATTAGTATTGCTTACTACAAGGATGCTGTAGTCTGTTAGTTTCTTTTGTCTTTTCAGACTAACTACCAGTAAAGGTATTGTGGCATTTTCTATCGAATCTCACTTTTGCTTTTATTACTATGGTTAGAAGAGATTTTAAATATTTATGCATTTTAATGTCAAGACAGCTTCACTATGTGCTTTTTGAATTTTTTTGGCAGTCATTTTCACAAATCTTTTAAAGAAAGTCTTGATGTATCAAACATTGTCTTCAACAAGATCAGCTACAGTATTTATATTCATTATCATTCACGGCATGTGTACTCTAAGTACAAAAGCTTAACCATTGAATTTTTATTTATTTATTTTAATGGTGTTCTGGTCAGATAATGTTTCATCATCTAAAGAAACTATGAACATAGCTATTTTCCCTACAGAGAGCCTCTGTCTAAAGGGACTTCAATGGATTTTTACATCAACATGTGATCTGGCTTTCAAAGTAGCAATTTTTCATTACAATCTTCAATTATAGAGCAGAAATATTTCGACAGGTACCCTCATGAGCTATTAGTTCCTGTACAAATTATTATGTGTCTGATATAGACAGATAGTGCTGCTCTCAAGAGAACAATTCACATTATGAATATAGCACAATTAGTTTTCTATAAAATATGTTTTCAGGCTTTAGGCTGTAATATATGTTCAGTAGAATGACTCTCACAATAAAACTATAGAGAAAAAGAAATCTAAAAATATGTCAAAACCCATTGTCCAGCTGACTACCAGGGAACAATTCATTTCTGCTAGCTATAAATTTAAACACTTTTTGGCAGTCTCTTTAAAAATAATTTCATGTACTGTAACAACTTAAGAAACATTTTTTTCTAGCTGGAATTTTTCAATATGTCAGTTGATGTAAAGATGTAAAGTATATATGCAAGTTTAACAATAGAGAAATATAATGCACTATATTTGTTGTATTTGTGAAACTGCTCTGAGAAGGAAACCCGCAGCAAAACTTGTTACCATGGAGGCAAGAGTTGAACAGAAGTGAGTGTCAGATTTTTTCAGAAAAAGGCAAAGGGGAAGTGCTTTACATATATCGTTTTCAATGAGTGCATGTTGCAGCGGTTATTATTGCTTTAGATGTATTGACTCCTACTCCTAGTAAAGGGCAGTCCACATTGTGTAAGGACAATTTATCTCCTATGTATAATGCAGTCAAGGGGCTTTTCATTCTAATTGTTCTGGAGGAAAGTCATAGGATTCCTTAAATAACATTTAATTATAGCGAGTGCATATAATTAAAGTAAGAATGCCATTGACAGGGTTGCATAGGGAGAATATGGTATAAGGTTAGTTTTTGCAGTGAAAGATTGCGCTAACTAAGCAATAGGGAATACCCTGTGAAAAAAATGCAAGAATATATTGGAGTTTGGTTGGCACACTATAATCAAGTATAGGCTAGAGATGGGATTCGGGTCCGAAACGAACCCGGATTCGACACAAAACACCTCAGTTCCAAAATCCAAATGATCCATCCAAATCCGGATGTATTGCCCTGGATTTCGGGACTTCAGAATGCATTTTCGATAATTTTCAAAAATAGCATCAAACGGCCGAAATTTGAGAATTTTCGGGTGTTCAAGGCTATTTTCAAAAATGATCAAAAATAGCTCCGTACATTCGAAAATTCGTTCCGGATTTTCGGATCTTCGGGATCTTCCCGACATCCGGGAATCCGAAAACAGAACAAAACTAGTGAGTTTCGGCAATCTCTAGTATAGGCAAGCTTAAGGATTGTGTGCATGAGAAAAAATGTGTAGTTAATTCAATTTGTGTTGCTTAGTTACTGTTATAATAGATCTACATAGATATAATACAATCCAATTCAGGAGTATTAGAAGAGAGTGTTAACCCCTGCATGCATATTGGAAATGCTCTTTACAGGAATCTGCACAGTACAGAGTATGATGCGGGTGGAGACTGTAACTTTATGCTAATGTATGCTGCTAATCTTATCTTTCTTTATAGAAATTATTAAAAAAAAAAAAAAAAGCTTACAATTTAGTTAAGTAGGTAACATATTGATACATATATACGGGTAGAAATACCATAGTGAGAACATGTGCATTGTCAATTTAACAATCATATATTGTGATGGTGCTCTGAGAGGTAGGATGGGAGGTTAGATATTAACCTACTGATTGAAGTTTCTTGATGAAGAGAGAAGGGAATAGAGATAGAGAAAAAGGTTTAAATGGGTGGTCTGCATAGGAAATTATTCTGTGATGAGCAGAGGGTGCAGGCATGCGAAACAATGCATGTGGCAGATTTTAGTATTGATTCTGAGAAAGATGGGAAGCAGGAAGACCAGTAAGCAGGAGGCTATAATAGTCTAGGCAGGATAGGATGAGAGCATGGATAAGCATACCGGTAGTCAGAAGAGAGAGGAACTTATTTATTTTTGCAATATTGCAATAAAAAAAGAGATTTGTGATTGGATGTGAACTTAGCATGGGGTGAAAAAGTAAATATGTGTATCATCAGCATACATATGATACTTAAAACCAAATGAACTAATGACATCTCCCAGGAAAATACACAGAAGGAGAACCGCAAATGGCCCAAGTCTTGCGCCTCCCCAACACTTGGAGAAACTGAAGAAGAGGTGGTATTATCACAAGACACAGATTAGGTTGTTAGGAGATAGCATAGGAGCCAGGATGCTGCTTCATTCCAGATACTCAAGAAGTGTAGAATTTGCATTAGGAGGGAATGATCCACTGTTTCAAAAGTAGGATAGGTCGAGGAGGATACGAGAAGAAAAGTGACCTTTGGCTTTGCAGCATGCATAACCTTGCACAGAGATTCTACTGTACTAGGGGAGGGGAGGAGTATTTAACTGTACTTGGCATGGGGAATTTACTGTACTTGGGGGGGGGGGGGGCTTTACTGAGGAGCGGGGGGGGGTCACTGTGCTGAGGAAATGGTAATTTAACTGTAAACACATCAAATTATCCATAATTTAAATATATGTATTCTTAACCTTTGTATGAACATATGTTTAATTTTTATTGTAAGGAACCATGGAAGAAAAACTATTTATTTTTAAAATTATTCTGTTATTTGACTCCAAAAACTATGGGTTAAACCAAGACCTGGGATTCCTAGCCCACTATAACTGTTAAATATATTTGTATGTAGAACCATATGTGGGTGGTATATAATATGTGCATATTCTCAGTGTCTGCTTTTCTCTTATCCAGCATCCCCCCTCATTATTCCCCCACCCCCTCTGCTACCACTCTCCTTTCCATTTGGTTGCCCACCCTAGTATGATGTTATCTCTCTATTTTATTACCCCCTCTCATTCCTCAGAATATTCTGGACTTTTTTTTGGGGGGGGGGTTATTATCTTGTTATCTTATGTAATTAGCTTTTTACTTCCTGTAAAAGTGCCAATGGTTTTCTGGTTGGATTTACAATTGGCAGAAACAGTCATAAATCTTATAAAAAAAAACCATTTGTAGTTATTCCCCACCTTATGCGGCTGATTTTCTGAAGATTTCAGCTTGAAAACTACAGAAGATAGATTTCGGAAGATGAGGAAGATGGAAATATTGCCCAATCAGTTTTTTGAACAAAACACTAAAAAAATGTCTTCGATATTCCGATAAATTAAATTTAATTTGCCAAATTGATTGAAATATCAATGTAAATAGAGGCCTTAATGCTTCATGCCTAGCAACACAAGAGTACATGCAGTGTTGACATTTAAGAACTGATCATTTTCAAAGGATTAAAGGAGATTGAACAGAATTTTTTTTTTTAACATACTGAATACTGAGACTTAAGGATGCTACTTATACTGAAACCCAGGGAGTAGCAATAATTCTAAATGATTGATAAAGTTCTAACCACCATTTTTTTGTGTTTTTTTTCCACCAATGTGTCCAAGGATCAGGAACTTCATTTCAAAGTTTTATGATTTTGGCTGTCAAAACCAAAGTTCCTGTTCCACCACTAAAATGTTATTATTTGATTAATTACAATACGGACATATTTCTGAACTTCTTATTACCGTATATACTCAGTATAAACCGAGGATTTCAGGCTTTAAAAAAAGCCTGAAAATCTTACCTCGGTTTATACTCGAGTCAATGTTCCCCTACTAGTCCGGCGGCCGCGCGATCCGCATCCTGTCTCCACAGCCTCTGCGCATCCGGATGATGTCACTACCCGCGCCGCAAAGTGGAGGCGCCGGGTAGTGACATCATCAGGATGCGCAGAGGCTGTGGAGCGAGGATGCGGATTGCGCGGCCGCCGGACAAGGTAGGAGAAACATTGATTGCACACACTTAAATGTTTGAAAACTACAACTCCCAGCATGCTTTTATGTGGGGAGTTGTAGTTTTCAACAATCTTAAGTGGCAAATACTTGCAAATAGGGGTAAATCTCCTATATTTGTGCATACAGTATGCACAAATAAAGAAGGTTTTACTCTTATTTGTAAGTATTGCAACTTAAGATGTTTGAAAAATACAACTCCCAGCAATAAAGCATGCTGGGAGTAGAGATGGCCGGTTCGCGGACCCGAACCCGGATCTGCGCGGATTTCTCCCGTGCGAAAGGCGGATTATTCCGGACTTTCCGGACTTCTGAACTTCCGAACTAAGGATTTTTTTTTTTTTACGAAAATTTTCGAAAATACGAGTATCTCCGTAATTACGAGGATCTACGATACTTTCGGGATACGGAAAAACCGAAGATCCTCGTAATTACGAGGATTCACGTAATTACGAGGATTCACGTAATTACGAGTATTCTCGTAATCGAGAATACTCGTAAAAACGAGTAATTTGTGTAAATTTTCAAGAGGAGCAAGCCACATGATCCAAATTAGCCAATGGCAGCTATCATAGTACAGAAAGCCTCGTTTTTTTACGGAAATCTTCGTTTTTACGGGAATCCTCGTATTTTCGAAAAATACCGTTTTTTTAAAGTCACGCTAGCGGACTGTACTTTTTAGGTATTGTTGGCATTTATACGTGCTTCTAAGGCCATTACCCAGGTCCCTGAGTGGTTAAGTGTACGTTACCAAGGCTATTTAGACCACTTTTAATGCGGATTTTGCCGAACTTTCATTTTAATACGTTTTAACGGGTCTGCTCGCGGATTTTCGAATTTTCGAATTTTTTCGAAAATACGCGGATCCTCGCGCGGACCGGATTTTTAGAAGTTCGGACATCTCTAGCTGGGAGTTGTAGTTTCCAAACATCTTTAGTGGCAAATACTACCCCCTCGGTTTATACTCGAGTCAGTGGGGTTTTCCTCCTTTTTTACCTAAAACTAGGTACCTCGGTTTATACTCGGGACGGTTTATACTCGAGTATATACGGTAAATAGCCTGTTAAGAATGATAAAAAGAACTACCATTTTATCTTTAAAGACTCAGAAAGCCTTGAATTAATTACACAATAAGACAACCTCTAATTTAATTTTTATATGGAGGTAAGGGGGTTCCAAGCCAACATTTTGGTTTATAAAAGACTGATTACAGTATCCTGGTGTACTCTTTAGTCTATTAGGAAATAAAAGCACAGAAAGTCTCTTAGGGAATCTTTACTTTAAAAATACTCATGAGATCTCAAAGCTGCAGTACACTGCATATGAAACAGTACATATTATCAAGTTGCTATATGTCAACATGTACAGCACTGCTGATTGTAGAATATACTGTACTTTTCTTTTTACAAATACCAACCAGAGATGAATGAAACTGGCTAGGTCTGTTCTGTCAGACAATCTGCAGCTCAGTACATAATTCTGAACCCAAAAACTATGAAATTTCAATGTTGAAACAAGTATCTGTTGTATTCAATTAGATCAACTGGATTTGAAGTTTAGTTCTTGAAGACGTTTCGCTAGTCATCCGACTGGCTTTCTCAATTCAGATGACTAGCGAAACGTCTTCAAGAACTAAACTTCAAGTCCAGTTGATCTAATTGAATACAACAGATATACCATGACCTGGATGAATGAGAACCTTCACTAGCAATGTTGAAACAAGGTTTCGCCTATTGACTTTCACTTCAAAAATTTGTGATCTGATTAGTTTAAACTGGATTCCTTTCTATAAGCTATTGAAAAGAAAGAGGAGCAAAAGATCTGGTTTGTAATTACCTGCAACCTGACATAGTTAAAATCCTAGCAGAACAAGTAACAATATTTAGATATTTAGTAATTTAACCTTTACCAAAGGGAAATATCTATTTCTTTAATTTCACTTGGTTAATTTCACTGTGTAAAGGTGTAAATGTAAGAAAGTCATAAAATGATTTAAAATTTTGATATATTTTGCTTTACTGTGGCCCAAGACACTAATGGTAAATGGTTTCAGTGCTGGTCCAGTCCAGTTTAGATCAATTATTTCCCTGTGGCTGGAGCTCACTAATTAAAAGGGCAGGTGTAGCCTGTTTTTGGGAGGAGAGTTTGATCAGGCAAGGAGCCTGTGGGTCTGCAAGCAGGCAGACCAGTACCTCTGAGTGTCAGAGTTGTAAGCTCCAGTAGGAGACTGGGTCCAACCAGCTAATTCTCCAGAGAGAGACACAGAGCTGTGTGAGTACTGGGCTGTGAGTGTTCAAACAGCCAGGGACACTTATTTTGTATTAGTTAGGCCAGTTTGGCATAGGATTTATTTTATTGTGTGAACTAATACACTAAATAAACCTGACTGAGGTCAGACTGAAAATCAAACCAAAGACTGTTGCCTGCTTCTGTATGTTAAATTGTGCCCAAAGGCTGTCGTTCCTGGGAGACAGTGGTCCATGCTACTTGAAATGTTACAACTGGTTTAGCCTGGAATGATTAAAGGATAAACTAATCTAGTTTCCCTTTCTGACTGGTGAGCCTCCATGTGCAAGAACAAACCATAGTTTGGGTAAGTCTTGTTTTTCTTGACTTTTCTACTAAGAAATAGTGCAGGTTTTTTTGCTATTATAATTGTCTGTTAAAGGGATACTAAACAGATATTATCATTTTCAAGAAATTTGTATCTATTTTTCAAAGGGAGTGAATCGCTTATTCCCACCTCCTTGTGAATAAGCAATCTCACCTCCCTGTAAATAATAGATAGATTTCCTGTTCTTGATAATATCGGCTTAGTGTCTCTTTAAACTTGAGTGTTTGTCTTTTTTTAACCCAGATAAACAGTGTAAATGTTTATCATTTTTCTGCCAGATTTAAAAAGACAACAAAGAAAAAGTAAAGGCAGTGATCATCTTTTCTGCAAATTCAGCATCTAATCTTCTGTATTCTGCTGAGGCATATCACAGCCAAGAAAATACTGTATGTCTCAGGCACAATGCAATTAAGCTTTTCTGCTTATTAATGCAAAAGAAAGGGATGATTATTTTATGACATTCATTTCAATAGAATTCTACTCTCCATGACAAATGGAAAATGAACAATCCTCTAGGTTTACTTTGAACTGTTTTAGTGTCTTAAACACTACATTAGATTGTATTGTATGTATTTAAATTTAATAACACACAAAAACATGCGTATAGTTGCACATAACTTAAAGAAGCAGTAAAGGCTGTAACCCTCTTGGTGCTGCAGATTGTATATTTATATTCTGTGCATCAAAGTAATTAGGGAACAAAGGGCAAACATTCCAAGTGTCCTCCCACTCCCCAAGCCAAAATAATCTCCTGATTGGACATTACTATAAACCCCCACAATGCCTAAGGAGTTCATCTGGTGTCATAAGTTGCATATTTTTTCCTTCCTCCATTCATGCAGTGGTGGTAGAGTTTAGCAGGAAGCTGTGATTGAGCAGACAATTGCAGCTTTATCATTAGCTTTAGATTTAGAAAACTGTCATTCACTTACAGTTTACTATAATATTTGTAAACGGATCTTAGAGTTTTCTTCAACCCTAAGAAAAAAAAAATACATTTTTGTATTCATCCATGCATGTGGCATACAAGTTTATTCAAAAAATGAGGGTGTTGTTTTTACAAGTTGGTTTGGGCAAGATTTTTTATCTCCCCCTCCCCCCCCCCCAAAAAAAAATCCTAAAAGTGTAAATTTCAACAAATTTTACACAATGTTTTGCTCCCCTTGTGTTTGGCCACATTCCTGGTACCACCTATGCACAAGCCATACTGTTTAATTTAGGAGAAGATAGGCTTTCTGTTCGACTTTTTAACTACCGTTTATTCCTGTAAAATTTACCTTAGATTTTTTTTCTGACTATAGGAAAGTACGGAGGGAAATAAAGTATGTCTGGTTATCTGCTCTTTGATAAAATCCAGGGGTATGTGATTTGTAAAATATACCAATTGTAAAGTTATTTTACATTAATCATCAGAAGGGCTTTTATGTTTTAATTTTAAAATAACTTTTCTACAAATAATAATGCAAAAATAGATGAAATTTAGGATATTTTTTTTTCTTCAAATAAACACCCCAAAATCCAGTCAGATTTTTTTTTTAATTTTTAAGTACATTTTGTGTACAAAGCTCCCCCCCCCCAACAAACAATATATAATTCTCCCTGTTTTCTGGAGGTTTTCTATTTAGTAGGTATTTGGCTTCTGAGTGAGCCCCTATGTTGTTTATTAAGTAACCATGCAATTGTCTGATGATGGTACAACGCTTTATCTTATGACAAAATGAAAAAATATAAACATCCGATTGTGTTAAGGACAGAATTGGAGAAATGTTGGAAGGCTGGTTAGCACATTGTTATTGTAGTTCAGACATGAAAGTATAAGGCTGGGTACACATGAGGTGATTTTTAAGCCAAACCTTGTTCGCCTGGGCGATCAGACATGTCGGTAAATCATGGCGACAATTGGTTGGGCAAAGTGACGGCCACTGGGATTTTCGCTGTGACCGATAGTGATTTGTCCTGGTCGGCCACTCGCTAATGGCGAACAGTCGGTCGGGATGAAAAATTTGCCAGTGTGTTCCCAGCCTAAGAGTATATATACATATGTAGTAATAGGTTGTTAGTGGAAGTTATGTAATTTAGTAATGCTTTATGGATTAGCATTTTCATTTAAATACATTATATAATATATTTAATATAATATTAAAATAAGAGGTTTTGAATAAGGAAAAATACATTTCATTTCTGTACAAACACTTTTTAGATAAAAAGATTTTGTGACAGAAAACTGACAAATTTGGTTATTATTTCAGTTGGGTAATAATGGGTATATTAATTATATTTACAAAAAGTATTTTGCTTGTGAAATTTCATATATAAAAGGCCTCCCGCAGTGAACAAGATATTCTCAAAATTACATCTAGTGCCATATAAACCGAGTTTTTTAGGCTGTAAAATTAGCCTGAAAACTACTCGGTTTATACTCGAGTCAGTACTTACTTAAGCAATTCGGCAGCCGCACACTCATTCCCTGTACTGGCGCACTGGCTGACGTCACTGCCCAGCGCCGATAAGTGACGTCAGCCGGCGCGCCAGTACAGGGAATGAGTGCGCGGCTGCCAAATTGCTTAAGTAATGTTCGGGATTCAATGCTGGCCCATACTGGTGTAGTCGCCAGACAGGACAGGAAGCCCCCAAGTTACCGGATGCACACTGGAGAGCCCACAGATGGATGCAGGCAGAAGGTAGCCTTTGAAATGGATGGGAGGGTGAGGGTGTAGATGTTTGGAAATTACAACTCCCAGCTAATAAAGCATGCTGGGAGTTGTAGTTTCCAAACATCAGGAGTGCCAAGGAATGAGAATTTAGAATGTGTCTTTTAAATAAACAACAGAATTCCCATACAGTAATAGCCATATCCAGTATAGCAAAAAACAGTATTTCTAATAGTAAAACCAGGCTATTACTGTATGGGAATACTGCTGTCCATTTAAAGGGCAACTAAAGCCTCAAAACAATACAGAATCAGAAGGCAGTAGTGTTATATCTTGTACCCTCGGTTTATACTCAAGTCAATTAATTTTATTAGTTTTTCATGTAAAATTGGGTACCTCGGTTTATACTCAGGTCGGTTTATACTCAAGTATATACGGTACATCTAGTGCACGTATAAATGGAACCAAGTTTGTTGCAAATAGATTAAGCTACTGTATTAGATGTCTGTAGCAAGGTAATTGGTAATCTATGTAATAAATGCTACAGTACTTACTTCATTTATGTTAATGAAAGGTAGATAACATGACAGGTCAGGTTTTATAGAAAGTGAAGTCATTTCAGAAAACTTCAGTGTAGTTTATTTTTGTATACTGCAAACCAGAATACTAATGAATGGTTTTGCCAGAAATTTTTCTCCGCTTTTTGAGGCACTTTAAAAGATTCTTTTCACAATGGACTAGAACACATGTCCAGTAATAAAAAGTTCAATTTGAACCTGTAAATTGGAAGTTTATTATGATATTACAATTTAACTTGTCCTGCTGCTCTGTCATTTTCAGATTCCAGTTTTTTCGAATCCAAAATCCCCAACACCCCCCGGACTAGAGTTCCTACAGAACAGGGATTTACAGAGACATGTGCATGGGAGAAGTGTTGTATTGTTTTATTTGGGTATTAAGTGCAAACTAGGGTGTACAAAAAGAATTAAGATAAATTAAAACCTCAGTGAGATTTTAATTTATCAGTGAGAAAATCTCCAATAAACATGGGATGCTAAGGTGCGGTAGCTAGTGGCATTCTTGGACATCCAATTCCAACACTTTCAGGACACCTCCATGTCAACAGATCCTTACTAAATCAGACTGAGGCAGACTAATGAAATTAAATGCATTAATAAAATAAACAACTCGAATAAACATCCTGGTTCCTTTTAATTCAACTATACAAATGTTTAGTGTAAAGGTGTAAAAGGCTATTTCATATTGAATAATTTGGCAGCAGTATTTCATAAAAAGTGTGAAAAGAATGTGCCATGTCGCTGGTAATGATTTTGGTGCTTGTGCAGATGCACTACGCTATGATACATTGCTAATACATGTTTAAATGGCATCTCCACCCTGCAGGAAAACATTTTATATAATGTAGGGCATCCCTGCGCACCCCCAAACGCCATGTCAGATTGTTAAAAAAAGATTTAGAACACTACTTACAGCCCCTCGCTCCTGCAGCACACTGATATGTCTCCCTGCTTGCCAGAGCTAGCAAACAGGGGCCGGGCCAGCAGCTGAGGATGTGATTGGCTGAGAAGCAGCCAATCAATCGGCTGCAGTCAATGGAGTGCACCGCGGGAGAGAAGGGCTGTAAGTAGAGTTCTGAATCTTTTTTTAATAATCTGACACAGATTGTTAAATGCTAGGTGAAGGCAGGGGTGTCTCTCTAATATGGCAATGTGAGCAAAATGCTCAGGGCGGCACCCCTGATAAACATCAGAGAGGCAGCAGGCAGAGCTCACTTTATTTTTTTATTTTTTTTAGAAAAGCGTCAGGGATTATGGTAAGGATAAATGTCTTTTTGAGGAACTGTATAAACACCTAACCCTGGTGGCGCACTTTATGGCACCTAGTGGTACATAGAGGCAGCATTTAAAAGTTTGGCTCATGTGGCAAAAACCCTAGAGACACCCCTGGGTGAAGGGCAGCCAGGGAGGGATCAGGAGGGTGGGAGGAAGGAGGGGGGGGCTCCCCTGCACATGCCACTGTCCTCTCAGAGGACAAGGAGGAGGAAGAAACCTTTTGAACAGGAAGACAGCTCCTACTCTTCACAATGGGGCCAGTAGTGGGTTACATTTTAGTTTGGGGGGTGGACATACCCTTTATGACTTTGATTTTATCATTAATAATCATAATTCATAAATCTCATACTATTAATTGTGCTTTGTTAACTTGTATTTATATTCTGCCTATTCTGTAGAAACTGTTGCTCATAAATTTAATATTAAGATATTTCACTTTTTATAACTGATCACATCCCCCCCATGATGAGTGTGAGAATTTAACATAACATTTCTCAGCAATCTAAATTATTTAATCTGGGGCTTGATGAAAATGTAAACATGTCACTAAATTTCACCATTCAGCACTAGCACAGATTTTATGATATTATATGGGGCCCAGGAATGCGCAGTCTTTTTCTTTGTTTGACCAAATTTCATAATGGTGTGAAAATCTTCCAACATATTGGTATCAGCAATCCTTATTCACCATTCTTTGCACAAGAAAATATGGTGAATGCATGTTTACTTCTTGTGTGCTATTGTATCTATTTCAATTAACATTTCTCGGAGAAGTGATTTTGTTTATAAAGAAAAATTACTCCAGATATTACTGCTTTCAGAGCCTGTAAATAGCAATGGCAACAGTCACCCTGTACCTCAATGATAAATTAGACTATTTGACTCACAGTAACTAAAAAGTCATCAGCTACCGCTGATAATTTCTATTCAAGACATTACAAAATATTAAAACAAAGATCTATTTTCACCTATTGACCACAAAAACTAAATTTCAGCCCTCTGTGTTTACAGTGCTCTGTGCAGACCTCTTGATCCCTTCATGAGCTTCTACTTTGACCTGACAGTGCTAATATAACTGCAGATAATGACCATTGGGACTTTTCTCTCCTCCAAATAATTGCTAATTTTCTCCTTATACGAGGTCTTGGAAAACACACCGTGTAATTTATTTAATAAGAGTAAATGTGAAATGCTCTTTTAGGTTTTCGTTTCTTTTTTTTGTCTTTCTGATTCACACTTTTTTTAAAACTTCTGCTTGTATTAAAACAAATATTCAGAAGAGCACAAGACTACTGAGTGTTTACTGCATAATAACTTTTACAGCAACTTGAACATTGGAATGTATTATATTATAAAGTATTACCACATTTCACCATGCAAATAGAGAAAGTTAAGTAGAAGCTTTTTTATAAACAGAAAATAATGCATATTGTTTGCAATTATGGAAAATACTGTGCAAAATTTATCAGAAGACAATGATTCCTGTAACTCTGTCAGTTAGGGTAAGGCCTAACCAGATCAGACAGTAATGCATGCAAAAATCAAACATGCATGGTGCGCGATACCAGACACTTGTGCTGCAACCTCTGGAATATTCAGGTGCCGGATACAAATCGCACCAAAATGCTGTTAACATTCTTGCCGTCTATGCAGGCAATGAACAATTATTCCATATAAAGTAAACACAGAATGATCGTTGCTGTGAATACCTGCATCAACAAACTGTCAGAATTGGATCTTGAGTTTGCGACAAGGTCGCATGAGCATGGGCCCCTTTACTCTGCTGTTATTTGCCAATAACAGTGCCCTACATGACAACTTTGGCAGGTGAGGGCATCAGGATTTCTCTCCCTGCCTGTTCACTGGAACACAGATTGATTTAAATATGTCAATGTCCCATCCCCGATAGTAAAATATGACACTGTACTCCTTCACCCCTAAGTAAAAATTGCACTGTCCCATCTCCACAGTAAAAGACACTCTCCCTCTTCACCCTTAAGTAGAAATTATTGTCTTTCACCTTCATAGTAAAAAAAATGACATCCACCCCACACCACTAAGTAGAAATGGCACTGTCCCACCCCCACAGTAAAAACATGACAATCTGCCCCGTTAACCCTAAGTATAAATGGCACTCTCCCACCCCCCAAAGTAAAAATAATTATTTCTACCCCTATGTCTGGCACTGTCCCTATTCTTGGGTGGTATACCCAAGACTCTAGTCCTTACTAAATCTCCTTGTTGGAGCTCAGGCTGCTCACAAGCTACCCTACTCCTATTTATCTATAACAGAATCTAATCTCACAGTTTAGTCTACCTGTTATTTAATGTCCCATGCTCTCCCCTATCCTCTGGGGAAACTCCAGGATATCAGAAAGAGGCTGATCACATGACTGTTCTCCCTTTTATACTTTAACACAGCACCCCTACTGGTCCAATCCTGTAAGAACAAGAAGACTAAAGGGTAACTAGTTTATAATTCCCTACATAAGCATCCAGTTTCACTTTAATTTTCTAGAGAGAAAAAGCTGCATAATGTGCAGTTGCATAGTTGTTAGTGCTTTCCTGCATCCTTGCTGCATTTATAGTTGTTGCATTTTATAGGCTTGTTCTACATATATTTAACTGTGTATATACTATATTTGTACTCTAATAAATATTTTTTCCAAGGCACAGGGCAAAACACGCCTTAACTAAACAACATATGAGTAATAGCAGATGTTTATACCAGGGCAATCTGTTGTTAGAGTTGATGTTATTTTTATTTAAGAAGAATCACCATTTAAATAGCAATTTTATAACACAATAAAATCAGATAATGATAAATGCAAAAACTGTTCAAGCATATGATGAGGAATTAAATGTCTCAGAAAGTGTACATAATAATTAACATCTTGAAAGGTTCACAAAAATAACAAGAATAAGACAGAATGATTCCAACAATGGTGGTTATCAGCTATTTAAAAAATAACCATCAGTACTGTCTGTTTAAAGCAACCCTCTAAATCCAGTTATGAAATCATTTACATTTTATATGACTCCTTTAGTAATTTATATATTCAGCTTGTTGTATTTAATAAAGCCGACATCCCAGAATGCCTGTTCATTGTTTTTCACTGGTGAAGCCATTGAACTTGGAATAGCACAGTAATTAGCACTAACCTTGCTATTAATATAGTGCTTGGAAACAAATGCCCTAGATTTCACCTTGCACCTTTTAATATTCATTTCTTGAAAATTATTTTTTCATCCTGGTAAAGATTCTTTTGATGACTCATTGCTTTAATCATATCTCATAGCAACAGTCTGAAAATCTATTTTTAGATTTCCCATAATGCCAAAATGAAAAACAAATATTTCTTTTGAAAACAATGCACAATGCACATGTGAGCAAGCCTATAGGTAACAAGATGCTACTTATAATTAGTCCAAAAAGTGCTATACTAATTTATCTTATATGCTCTTACAATACTGGAGTCAGCTACACTGTACTTTGCTTTCACTATAACCTCATTTTACATTCCTGAGCATCACAAAAAGTCATAATTGTATTTCCATATTTTCAGTGTATACCACTAATACCACCCTAAACAGCAACCTTTTTTTTAACTTAGAGGTCCTTTTCACCTTTAAAGCAAAAAACTGTTCAATTGTCAGTTACCGGCCAAAACCCGAAATTATATATTTTGTATTACCTGCATTACTAATCAGATATTCAAGGGTTATGCAGTCAAACAAGGCTGCGATTGCTGCAATCACAACTAATGACACTTGCTACATCTACTGCACATGCTCAAGCATATAAAAAGCTCTTAGAACAGAGGAAAGGGGGAGATATTTTTCTAGAATTTATCATCAAATATCTTATAACAAATGCATATAATTAACTAGGGGAAAATAGCACTTGGGGTTGTGGACAGATAACAGGCAAGTTACCAGTTTTTGGTTTTAAGGGGGGCCCTTTCAGGCAGTGGAACAAACAGAATGTTGATAAAAAAGGGAACCCTTTGTTTCTGAAACTAACTCATAGTCCTTTTTTAAATTGACAGTCAGGTTTTAGGGACTAGCTTCCTCCATATTGCAGCTTTTAAAAGTCCATAGGTTGTTAAAATAACTGGAGAGGGGTTGTTAACACTTATCCAAAGGGGATAAAAGGCCTGGTACAGATGGGTAAATCAATCAGAAACATTTAGCAACATGTCCAATCAAATAGTTGTCTAATAAGGACAACAAATTAAGTGAAAATGTTCAATTGTGGTAAAAATTTACTGGGCCAAAGATTCAAGGGCAAAGTTATCTGGGGAAAAAGGTAACAAGTTTTAAAAAAACAACTGTTTAAGCCGCTGTTCAGCAAAAAATGTATAGTGAAAGAACAATATGAAGTGTAGGCGTATCCGACCAGTGAAGAAGGATTATGATAATTGTTTTAACAGATTCCAAAATAAAACTTTATGGATATACTCCCCTGGCAATTTAAGTCTAGAGATGTTTCGAAACCAGCAAGATGTTCAAAACTGGCAAGTTCCGTTCTGAAAATCTGAAAACAAACGCATAAAAGTCAATCGGAGATAAAAATTTGAATGTTCCAATTAAATTAATTATTAATTAAATTATTAGATTATTTTAAAAAATATATCTTTCTTCACATTTAAACTATTTTCAAGGTTTCGCATTGAATTTTCAAGGGGTTCACAAATTCAAATTTGAGGGTTCATGAATTTAAAGGACATCTATAGTGGGAAAACTTTTTTTTTCTTTCTTTCCATGTGTTCTATAATTCCCCACAACCCCCAGAGTGTCCTCACATTTTTCAGATTCCCTCTCTGTCCTAAGATACACCAGTTAGAAGAATACATGATTGCATTCCTCTACTCCTACTTGGATTGTCAATCAAATCCCTGTGACATGATCCCCCCTCCCCGCTCTGTAATAAACATAGAGGTAAGAGCATTAGCAGGGGGAGAGAGGTAGCTTTGATGGTAGATATAAGGCTGCACTTGACCCCCCTTCTTAATAGCTTTCACTGATTGATGATGGGTCACAAAGAGAGAGATTGTAAACTGTACTGTTCTCCTTCTTCTTCCGTGTCTCCAGGACAGCTTGCTTTCTATTGGCCACTGTGCGTGGGTGTGTTTTTCAGGATGTTGAACTTTTAACTCCTACTGCACATGATAATCTTGTCGTTTAGCTGGAGTTGAGACATGGAGGAGGTAACAGAGGGGAGGGGGAAGTGCTGCACAGAGATCTGACACCATGGTTAAACAGAGTGACAGAGATAGGATTAAGGCAGCACAGAGTACATGAATTTAACTTTGCAAAGGGGCAATGTGTTTTTTTCACTATAGATGCCCTTTTAAAGGGTATGTCCACCCCTAAAATGGATTTTTAATATGCTGCTCCCCCATGTCTCCCAGCCCCAACCGCATAAATATTTTTTTCAGAAAGCCCCCCAAACTCTTACTTACCTCCCCTTGTTCCTCCGCCGCACTGCCGGCCCTCTGCTTGCGAGAATGCAAGCAGAGGGGCGGGACCAGCAGTCGCGTCTGTGATTGGCTGAGCGGCAGCCAATCACGGACGCGGCTGCCGGTCATTCAGTGCAGCGGAGGAAAGCGGAGAGGTAAGTAAGAGTTTGGGGAGCTTTTTGAAAAAAAAAATGCAGTTGGGGATGGGGGACATGGGGGAGCATCATATTAAGGGGATTGACGCTAGGGGGAGGGATAGTAGAACGGGAGGAGAGGGAGGGAGAGGGAGGGAGGGGGGAGAAGGCTGCAGTGCGCATGGCAAATATCTACCGGAGGCAAGATAGCAGGCAGAGCCCTGCTATCCTCCTGGTGGTTAGTTTGGGGACTTTGGGGGGGGGGGGGTTACAGAGAACCTTTGGGCTGGGATGTGAGGTAAGGATTAAACTACACTACATGGTGGGGCCAGTAGTTGGGGATTATAGTTTTGGGGGTGGACATGCCCTTTAAGAGTTCATAATTTTGAATTTGAGAATTTTTCACTGCCTATCAAAACGATCCACCTTTTTGTGTGTGGGGGGCTAGAACAGCCAGTTAGGTTGGTAACAGACACTTGAGGGGAACAGTTAAGCTTAGGCCACTCTGCAACAACAAATACCATGGCATTGCGAGTACCGCCAGATCTAAGAGTTCTGAATGCTCGGTCAGAACTCCGGAACCATCAGATTGGATTCGGAACCAGGTTTGAAACAGACACGAACTTCATAAATATATATGACAAATGCAGCTAACATGGTTACATGTTAAGAAAAAGCAATTATCTGATGCTCTTTATTTCATAAATAACCAGATGAAAGAATATGTTGTTGTTAGTATAACATATATCTTTAAGTTGTCAAGAAGCAAAAGCCTACAATTATTCTCATTTTCCTTGAAGTGATAGAGAGAAAAATTTGATTGTACTTTGTGATCAAAAGTTTAAACATAGCCATAATTTACCTTTAATATTTTTTGTAGCAAGTTGTACTACTTGATGACGAATATGATAAGTGCAACTTTGTCATGTGGCACATAAAATGCCATAGTTATGAATGTGTGATTCCCATAAATCTGACAAACTGGTTTCTCATCGACTTCAAAACTGAATATTTAAAGTGGTATTTTATTTTAATTAGCAGGTAATCGATTAATATGGCATATTACTGTAATATGTTTGATTTAAATTACCATTCCATTAACTTTTATTGTTTCTAAACTCTGCAGTGATCTCAAGGACTGGGAAGGAAATTTAAACTCTATTTCAGTGATATTTCTATGTTTTAGGTGACATTTAATTAAAAACAATGGCTGAGATTTGCATTTAACTCTTTAAAAAATTGTTAATTTCCTTTCTTTGACATTCACTAAAAAAAAAGGGCAAATGGAAATGAACATTTAACATTATCAGCTTTACAACTACTTTACAGGCAGTTATTTCTAAATATGCCAGTGAAGTAAACAGAAAAGATACATTTGAATGCAAAAGGTGGCATTTTGAAAGAATTCCTACAGCCTAGATGACATTAGTCATATTGAGTCCTTATTGCTAAATTAATGATTGCTTACAAGTGATAAATACCTTGTTTTACAGTTATTTATATAAAGTGTATATATACCGTTATGTAGTAGATATTTTTTAAGTTACATCAGTTGTTTTTCAGTAAGCACTGCCCTTGATTTATAATTTGATTTTGTTTTTAAACTGATATAAAGACAAGACTCGGTGCATTCATTGTAAAGGTGTTGCGCGCCAGTTTGCAGGCTCAGACACTGTCTTTACCAATCATTTAATATTATGTATGCCTGGGTTTCTTTAAAAATAGACTTATTAAAATTACCACTGACCTAATGAACCTGTTAACTTCAGAAATCATCTTATCACTCAAATACAGTTTGCAGGAGCACCTGGCAACTTATCACAGTTCTGCTAAGAAATGTAAGATCCATGCTGTCTACTATTTCTCTGCAGCTGCCTTTCGACTGATAGTCACAGGCATATTTGATGTTTTGCTTTTCCTGAAATAAATTTTTTTATACAAACCTCTACCTTCACAGCTCTTTTCCTGAGGCAAAACTCCACAATTTCATTTACCAAGTGTCAAGCAAGGCTGAGCATTAAGACAGCAAGCAAGACTACTAAAATATACTGTAACAGGTGTGTAAGATTTTGTAAAAAAAAATTCAGTATGCTTTTTCAAATGCTACTTATATGATCAATTAAGTCAAAAATATGCAGACTGATTATTGTGCTTAATTATAGCTTGCTACAAAGTTAATTACTTTAATTGCACTGCATATATATACTGTATCTTACCAAGACTAGATAGCAGTTGTGTGTTCTATTTAAGTCTAGTTAGTGATTAGTGATTTTTAATTTTTAATCTTGCTTCGGACATATTCCGGTATATAGCTATGAAAGAAAGAAAGAAAGAAAGGTGTTCACATTTTGTTAACTCACTAATCACAATGACAAACAACACAAATATCCATGTACATCAAGGCCTAAAGCTCTTATAATAAATAAAACATTTTAATATGATAAGCAAGACCCCTTAAAACATAAGTTCCAAATTGGCTAATGTTATTAAATATGCCCCCAGACAGAGATATCATACTTGCAAGTTCATAGTCCATTGCCACTTTTCCCCCTCTCCACTGCTGATGTTTCGTTCTTTTTCTGTTCTCGAGCAGCAGCAGTGGAGGCTCATCCAGGAATGGCAGTCAGCCATGATGTCACTGTCACAACCATGAGTGACTGACTGCTTTACCCAGGAGAGCCAGAGAGCCGCGGAGGTGGATCGAGGAGCTGGTAAGATTTCTGTCTGGGAGCATATTTAACAACATTAACAAATTCAGAAATTACATTTTAAGGGGTCCTGCTTATCATATTAAAGGTTTTTCTAAGGGTAGACATACCCTTTAAATAGTGTATTTGTAGAGAAATCAAACACAAATGACAATCAATAATTACTACAACCACCAATACATTCCATTTACATTCAAACTAGAACTGAGTATTACAATGCAAAATGTACCAAAATTAAAATCTATGGGCTAATAAAACAGCTTTTAAAAGAATAAAGGGCTCCAGATCATTGATATAACTTAATTAGAGATGGCCTAACTTTCAAAAGTTCGGTCAGTTTTCGAACTTTCGATCTATATGAAAAGTTCGAAAGTTCGATAGTTTGAAAACAGACCCATTAAAGTCAATAGGAGTCAAATAGTTTGAAAAGTTCGAATGAAATACAGTTAAAATATCAATGGTAACTTAATGTAAATGGCTGTGGGACCTGGGAAATGGTCTGGGGAACACGTTTGAATATCCAGGACTTTCGAAAACACGATTTTACTTTCATGTGCGCTACTTTCGAGCTCTCGCGTTTGAACATTCGATAATTATCCCATGAACGACTCGTGGGTTAGAGAATTCGATATTTACTCGCATATTGGTATAATAGACATTTTACTTGCATATTTGTTAATTCGATATTTACTCGCATATTGGTATAATAGACATTTTAATCGCTGATTCGATATTTACTCACGTATAGGTTTAATAGACATTTTATTCACGGATTCGAGAATTCGATATTTACTTACGTATTGGTATAATAGACATTTTACTCGCATATTCGCATGCCTCGAACATTCGATAATATCGAAAGTCCTGGAAAATATAAAAAATCCGGGTCGAGAGAGTTCGAGAAGTCCGAGTCCGTACAAACTCAAATAGTTCGGCTCAAACTTGGGTTCGAGTTCTAGTTCTAGTCCATCTCTAATCTTAATTGGCTGATGATCTGTTAACCAAACTGCTGTTTGGCAGTGTAAACTGGCCCCTTGATTGCTGTTTCCCCCACTGCCTCCACTGCAAATGCTCAAGCTTATAAAAAGCTGTTTGAGCATACAGAGGGGGCAGATACCTTTGCGTGAAAGTAATAAATCTTATCATTAAATATCTGGTTACAAATGCAAATAATAAAATGTTAAAAATAGCAGTTGGGGTTGCGTCCCTTTTTTTGTTTTATGGGTGGACATGCCCTTTAATAAAATAATGAAACTTAAAAACTACAAAACATTCAGAACAGATAAGGCAGTAATTGTGGAACGGATTGTTAAAATATCTTATTATAGTTCTCCAACAGATTGGGGGGGGGGGGTTCTGAGAATTTACAGGGCAATCACCAAATGGCACACCACTCACACCACTTTTGGAGTGTAATTCATGCTAACCGATGTTATATCAGTTAGAGTGACTTCATTGCAGCAGCTGCGTGGCTAACGTGAAAGGTTAACCATCCAGCCGCCGCAAGCAATGTTATTTGCCGAAGGAGGAATTCTATTGTGGCACTGTAAACGCCAGCTAATAGCTGGCTTTAAAAGTGCCTTAGAAAAAAATGTTATCGGCATATAACATCACATCATATATCATCGGCATATAACATGCACGAAGATCAATGCTCTTCGTGCATTGCCCTGTTAGAATTAAAATCATTTATAAACTGGATAGGTAATTGATTTTCATCTCAGAAATAATTTACCATTCGGAACAAAACTGTACACCTGTGTGCATTTGGAAATAATAAAAAAGGGAAACTCTGGCTGTGTGCCTAAATTCACTTGAAAGCACGCAAAATGCTAGGCAGGCCGATAATTGCAGAGTAAACAGTTTTGTTTATGAGGACAAAATGCAGAGTTTAAACCTTTATTGGGATAATTGTGACTGTCATTATTTATACTCAGGGTGCTTATGGCCTTTAAAAATATTTGAGTGTGAATTTCAGAGTTCAGTGAGTCAGTGTGAATGTTTGCAAATGGATATCTTTGTATACCTGTACTTCTATTTAGTACTCAAAAGGCAGATCTACAGAGATTTCAATTTTACAGGAGCAGATATTTGCTGCAGGGTATTTGGGGCATTTGTATGAAATGCTTTTATTCAAGCTGAACCTAAATGAAAAAGGTATAAATATTTATATGTCTATTTAAAAGATTCACTTTTTTATTTTCCAAAAGCAAATAAAGTGTGTTTTAAAATTACTGATCCTTTAAATAATTTATCAGCAACACAAAACTAAATGTCAGTTACTTTATTGTGATCCTAGCTGTCACAGTTAGTTAATATCTTCCTTTAAGGCTCAGACCGAACATTGTTTCTGAGACAAAGACAAAGATTTTTGCCCAATATCTGTGGTATTTAGTTTGATCTTTTCCCCCAACAGTGCCGGACTGGCCCATAGGGTTACAAGGGAATCCCCCGATGGGCCCACAGCCCATTCAAACCAAGAAAACAGCTAAAATGTAAATACAGAACCAAAGAGTCAGTAACAAATGCATTTTAATAAACTATAGGAGTCCGAAGGAGTAAGATACATGTGATATGTAAATAAGTGATAATATAATGAGAGATAAAATGTTAGGTTGACCCCTAAACTCATCTTGTGGGTCCTAACTGTCAAGTCCAACAAGTTGACATTTCTTGGTTACAGTCTGGGGCATTTCTGTTTCTGGCACCTAAAATAACATATTAACATTACATAAAAAAAACCTGAAAGAATATCTATCTCTGATTGTTTGTAGTTTGAAACAAATGGGGAGATTCACCCACTGGGTGAATCTCACCCTTGCATAAGTATTTAACATCAGCTGTGTCTCTTTTGATACTCGCACAGCTGCCACAACTTAGGGCTAAAAGTCAAATGTACCAATATAGGATTGGTTTGCACAACTTTAACACTAAACAAAAGTGCTGCAGCCACCAATAAATCCACTTGAATGTCTCCTTGCAAAAAGACTACACTATTTTACATTACATTCATTTTGAAGACATTTCTCATGACTCCACAAATAAAAAACTTTGGCCACAAGATTTGTAAGCCTAGCAACACATTGAGGTAGACTCAGTGGACACTAAGCAACCTACTATAACCTAACTTACCAAATTTATCTAACAAACAATCAGAATTGAAAATGTAAATGCAGAAAGGAAAAAGAAAAATCACAATGAGGAAAGGGCAAAGCAGAATAGAAAGAGGAGAATAAATAAACGGGGAAGGAGAAAAAGGAGACATTTAGGAAACATTAAAGAAAAAAGGGGGGAGAAATTGAAAGTTGAGGAGCAGGATGGTGAGAATTGAAAGCAAAATGGAAAAAATAGTCTAGACCACTGGCATTTATTCTGCATATTACCCAATGCAAACTAGTACAATGAATATTAGCTCTTGGTCATGTGATATTCAGATTAGTAAGTACAATGCTATTGGTTATGCACAGTGCAATTAGTCTTACAGCTATTCTCCCCAATATCTCTCCCTCCCTGGACTCTGAAATCTCTTGGCATTAATAGTGCAAAGGTAACCCCGCTCAAAACAAAACCCCCACCAGATTACCTGACCCCATAAAAGAGACGTGGCCCCAGACTTGATACAAAAGGCAACCACATATTTATTAATTATTTATACAACAAACTTAAAGGGTAACTGTGGTCTCAAATTCTTCCTAACTAGTAAGAATTATATAAAAAGCCTTCCATCATACCTTCAAAATAAAACCTAAATCACATCTAGATAAAATTTGTGAGAAGTTATTGCTGGAAAGGTTCAGCAATGTAACTTCCTGGTTGAACACTTCCTATTTTTAGCCATGTGACCAGCTTGTAGTCATGTGATCAGGCTTTCCCTGCATTAATAGGCTCCACTTCTCAACTGTCAGTTTTTTCCCCCAGGTACTTCCTGATTTCCCCAGCATTAAGTCTTAACTGAGCATGCTTCTCCCCCGGGGCGGAGGGACATGGCAGAGGTCAGGTGATGTCACTCAACCTACTGGAAACAGAAAGTTTGAACATTCACCGCAATAAAATTTCTCACAGGCTCCAGCCAGAGATGTGATTGTTAGTTAATTTTAAAGGTAATAATGCAGGCTTTCAATTAACCCTCACTTGTTTTGAGACCACAGTTGCCCTTTAAAATGCATCATAAACATGAAAACATTGCCTTGTAAACACAAACATTTTAAACCTTATTTTCAATCTACAACATTATGGTCCATAGAGGCCTGTAACCTTGCCTATAATCCAGCAACTCATCAGCCGCTCCAACACCAGCTCAATGGATGCCACTCTGTAACCAAAACTCGCCTCTGTGGTCTCTGAGGAAGCGGAAGTTCCGCGAAACGCGTCAGGCCACGCCCCCCTTTGTTCCGCGAAATGCGTCAGGCCACGCCCCCCTTTCCTTAGGCATTTCTCTTCAGTGTGACACTGTGTTTTAACTTGAACTAATAAATTTCTTTTTCCCGGAGATACCCGCTCACTATATGTATACAGAAATTGAATTTCGGATGAGGTCGGACCGACCTGAGAGTTTGTTTTGGGTTCACCACGCGGAAGGGATCGTTGCGGTGTAGCTCCCCACAGTTAGTAAATACTTATTGATGTTTCTATAGTTTTTAATGGTTGACAAAGTTTTGTGTCCTCAGCAAACACAGAAACCTTTCTGACAATACCCACTTCCAAATCATTAATAAATAGATTAAATAGAAGTGGCCCCAATACAGAACCCTGTGGCACTCCACTTAGCACTTTAGTCAATAATGATGAAGCCCCATTAAAAACTACTCTCTGCATCCTATTCATTAACCAATTTTCTATCCATGTACAAATGTGCCCCCCCAGACCAACTGACCTTAGCTTATACATAAGTTGTCTATGGGGGACTATATCTAAAGCCTTTGCAAAATCCAAGTATACTGCTATGCCAGAGTCTAAATTTCTACTTACGTCCTCATAAAAGCCAAGCAAGTTAGTTTGACAAGATCTATTCCTCCTAAATCCATGCTGGTTACTACTTATAATGTCGGTCCTTGAAACATAGAATATGTTCCCTTATTAAACTTTCCAGTATCTTCCCCAACGCTGAAGTTAAACTTACAGGCCTGGCCAGCTGTGAACAACTACCCTTTTTGAATATTGGAATAACATCAGCCTTTTAGAAACAATGGCCTAGATAAGTACCCGAGGATGTATTTTATCCGGTCCAGGAGATTTATTAATATTAACCTTATTTAGCTCTTTCTGTACCATCCTCGGCACTTAAATCTTTTATACCATTATTGCTACTATACTCTATGATATCTGTACTTGGATCTTTTATAGTGTATACAGAGGAAAAAAAACATTTAAGACATTTGCTTTATCGCCATTCTCTGTAACTAACTTATCCCCATTAATTAATGGTGCCACATTAATAAAATGTTTAGGCTTAGTGATGCTTTGTTCAGCTATCCTAACTTCATTATTAATTTTAGCTAGTTTGATTACTTTCTTACACTCCTTGTTACAGTTTTTATAATCCCTAAAGGCCCTTTCTGTTGCCTCTGACGTAAAGGTTTTAAATGCCTTTTTCTTTCTTTCCATTTGCCTCTTTACATCAGAATTCAGCCACATGGGCACGGATTTATTTCCCAAGGGTATAAATGTAGATGAGAAATGGCTTAAATCCTCTTAAACACAGTCCACTTCTGTTCAGTACCTTTACCTGATAATACCTTATCACAGTTGACATTCTGAAGAGCTACTTTTAACCTGGGAGAATTTGCTTTCCCGAAATTAAAAGTCTTTGTTAACCTAGAGCACTTTTCCTTTCGGTAAGATACTCCAAACGACACAATTTCATGGTTACTATTCCCTAAGCCTCAGGTTACCTTTGTATCTATAATACACTCCACGATATTAGATATTACCAGATCCAACAGAGATCCTTTTCTAGTCGGAACTTCAACCACCTGTGAGAGAAAATTATTCATGCAGCACATTCAGGAACTCATTGCCCTTTTCTGTGTTGGCAGTTTCACCCCACCAATCAGCATCAAGGTAATTAATGTCCCCCATAATGAGTACAAACTTGCAGCCCTTGCCAACTGCATATGAAGCTGACTCACTTCCTCCCTGCTAGCATTTGGCAGCTTATAGCAGACACCAACAATGGCATTGCCCCCTTTCCTATTGCCTAATTTCACCCATATTGCCTCCGCTTTAACATCCATATTGCCAGTTATATCTTCTTTTAAATTTGGCTTCAATTATTTTTTAGCATAAACACATACTCCTCCCCTTTCCTTTTTTCTCTTTCCTACCTAAACAAGGCATATACTTCTAAATTTACAGCCCAGTGATGAGAACTGTTTAACCACGTCTCTGGTAGACTATTACATCATACTTTTAATTCAACACCATAATCTAATTCACCCATTTTGTTTGCAAACATACATTTTAGATTCTGATCCTGTAATTTATTCATACACTTTAATAAACATGCCTCCCTACACCCTATGCTAGCCCCACCCCCCTTTCCACCCATCCCTGGCCTATCTACACCCTGCTTTCCTCCTGGGCTATCTATCCCAGTGAGACTGCTAATACCCTTCCACCCAAACCTAGTTTAAAATCTCCTCCAACCCTCTAGCCATCTTCTCCCCTAAAACCGCTGCACCACCATCAGTGAGGTGCAACCCATCCCTACTAAAAAGCCTGTAGCCGACAGCTAAGTCTGCCCAGTTCTCTATAAACCCAAACCCTTCTTCCTTACACCACCCTCTTAGCCACGCATTTATGCTCCTAAGCTCCCGCTGTCTCCCTAGTGTAGCATGTAACACTACCCTGGAGGTCCTTGCTTTTAACTTGACCACTAGCGCTCGGAAATCATCTCCTACTACTCTAAATTTGTCATTGGCACCAATATGAACCAAGACCTCCAAGACCGCCAGGTCTTACCCTATCTACCTTCCTTATAATGGATAAATAAATAAATTAATAAATAAAAGGTAATTGAGTATTATGGTTTGCTGCAATGCCATTGTTTCACAGGTTTGTAGATCAGAAAATTTAGTGCAATAGATTATTAAAATACTATAGAGGAAGCTCTAAACAGCAGTGAAATGTGTTGGGTTACTTTACAGTTTTAAAAGACATCACAGATACTTTATATGCACTGTTTTGTTCTTGCACTTTGTTTTTATTCTTGTTAACAATTAAACTATTTTAATACTCATTCTTAAACTCGTTGTGGTGGTGAGTGATTGTATAGATCAAAATAACAAGGTCTAAGTAAACATTTAGACATGGCCAAGATGGCATTCTGAGTAGACGCTGGGATAGGAGTTTTCCCAGTAGAATACCCTGATTAAGGCACTTAGCTGGGTGTATCAACTTGAATTTACCCACATTGTACAATGACAAAACACAGCAGCTAACAGAACAAAAAAAATTGGGAAAATATGCCCATCAGCAACAGGAGCAGGCCAAAATAGCTAGCCCACAGGCAGAACATGTGGCATCAGCCTGAGACTTCTACAGCATCTACTACGGCTTCACTCACAACCGAACATATCCCTGAAAACAGGGTGTTTTGGCGTCGACAAAATGTCCCCAGTATTAATAGTGGAGCACACTCACCGAGTTCCTGTCTGACCCCCACCCCCATGCTCAAGACCAAGACCTATGCTGTCCCGATTGCTAAATGCAAATGACAGTGACACCATCATTCCCCCCTATGCCAGACAAAAAGGCCAAATTCAGCTGGAAAACTCCACAGTCTTGTTTTTCCCGGATTACTCCATCAACATGCAAAAAAGGAGAGCGACATTTGTGGCAGTCAAGCAATGCCTTTGGGGTTTGAATCTCCCTTATGTCATGATGTACCCAGCACGCTTACGCATCCAACACGACAACACCACAAAGTTCTTTGACTCTCTGGTAGAAGCTACGTGCTGGCTGGATGCACAGTTTGGCCCAACTCACAGAAACTAATCTGGACCCAAGTAAAACCCCAATGAGCAGTTAATACTATTTCCTCCCTAATCTGGAACCAAAATAACTTTGCCCAGGTGAATAATCCCCTCATTGTACCAGAGTATTACTCATTACGGTGGCAGACATCACCACCAGTAGAAACCATCAGAACTATATCCAACAGACAAACAGCACTTTTAATACTCTGCTACTCAACTACAATCCACTCTAGACTGTTACACCTATAGACACACTGCACGGTATCTTTGGCACTGAATTGTAAGCTTATACAATTCAAAATAACGTACTACACTCCCAGACAACTGAAACACATAAGCACTGCACATACGCCGACTTTATAAATCTCATATGGGAATGCCCAAAGATACAGTAGATGCTTACTAGCTGGAAGTATTAATTTCGTGAGAGCTCTAACCCAAATCCCCCAAACTAAAAAATGGATCAATATTATTAGTAATGACCTGTCTTACCTCAAAATGATGTACCAACATAAACATTGTCCAGATACTGTAAGTTTGAAAAAATATGGGGAACATGAATTGAATCAACCAATTCAGTAATATAACTCACTGACTAAACTGAGATAACCCAGATTAAACGAAATAGCAATACTGACTTAATTATGAACACAAGAAGAGCTTCTGGCAGCAGACCCAGGCAAATGGACGGTCACTTGATATTATGCATCAATACAATATCGCAGCCAAGTAAACATCTAAACTAACGGATTTTGCCCATTGGTTTTTTGTTGAAATGTAAATAATTGAATCTATCATGAAGAAACTGCCAAGATAAATCCATGCTGGAATATCTAATAACAAATTTCTACTATATAACACTATACCTATACATTAAGTTACAAAATATGTTATGTTGAATATTATGAGTAGAGACGTTCAAAACTGTTGAGTTTCGTTCCATTTTCGAATTTTCGAATTTCCCGGAAAATTTGAAAACGTCCCATAGAAGTCTATGGGAGACATTTTTTTGAAAGTTTCTGTCCATTTTGAAGGACAAATAGTAATAGTAGGTTAATGTAAATGACACAGAGACCTGGGGATTCTGGGGAACCCGTAAATATAATCAAAACTTATTTTAAAACTATCTTTCCTCACGAATGGGATGTTTTCAATCTTCCGCGTTCTATTTTCGAGGGTTACCGAAATTGATCATTACTTTCGAGGATTTTCGATAATCGTCTACTTTCGATTTTTGATAATCATCTTACATCTCTTATTATGAGCATTGGAATTAAAATAAAACGCATTTAAAAAATGTTTAACTGGTAAAATAGAAATTTGTGTTGAGTTATTTATATAAATAAAAGCTAGTAGAAAATAGAGATGCATCAGAATCCGAACCTTATTTTTGGTTCAAACTCCAACAAGGTGTAATATTTTACATGCTGCTCCTCTTACCTTTGGGTTCCCGCTATGCAATATTCATTTAACATGATTTACTGCATCACGGGAACCATGAAGCGCTGCGGCAACGTCTCCTTTGCAAACATGTTAGAGGAGAAACAAAGGCAAAGAATTTTGCATCATGTGGTTGTGCTTTTAAAACTTTCAGCGAAGTACACTCCAGCACACCTCAATGGCACGGCCTTTAGTCAATAGGTGCAATCCTCCCAGCCCTCCACCTCAAGGGCCACAGCAATATGGCAAATGCAAAGAAGTTGGAGGAGCAACTTCGTTTCCAGTGTTTATTTCAGCAAAAAAGACATACAATGTTTCGGGGGATACAAATCCCCCTTCCTCAGGTAGGTTGTGCTTTTAATACAAAACAGCGCAGGCCTCGCAAAGAAGGAGTTTAACCCACGCTAATTGGATATTACATTGAAAAGCATGGGTTTAATTCCTTTTTAGCCACTAGTGGCCATATATACATTTCCTTACAAGTTTGGACATTGAAAGTTTGGTAAAACTATAGACAAATGCGATACATATTACTAAAACTTTAACTGGTGTTGATATTCTCCTTATACAAATGTAAAAAATCATTAACAATAAATGGTCATAATAACTGTATTACCATATTTTGTATATCTATTTATTTTGGTTGTCACTTTTAACAGAAAATGTTTACCCAACTTTTACCCTGTTTAATTATTTTAACCTATATCTTCTTAAATGAAGGATTTCAAAATTGCTGCACTTTGCCAGGGAATGCTGGGGGTTGTAGTTTTTAAACATCTGTGGGACATCAAGTCTGATATCCCTGATTGAAACGACAGATTCTATTTTTTTTCGAAGGCCACTTTATCCATCCCTGTAGAAAGACAATTCCTAAAGGGTATGTCCACCCTTCAGAAATTTTTTTTAGCAAACATTGCCCCTGTCCCCCCAGCCCCAACCGCTATGTTTGTAATATCATAAAATGCCCAGAACTTTACTTACCTTCCCTCTTGCCTCCACCACGCTGCCGGCCCTCTGCTTGCGAGAAAATGCAAGCAGAGGGGAGGGACTGGCAGTCGCGTCTGTTATTGGCTGAGCGGCAGCCAATCACGGACGCGGCTGCCGGGAGTTCAGTGCGGCGGAGGCAAGAGGGAAGGTAAGTAATGTTCTGGGCATTTTCTGATATTACAAACATAGCGATTGGGGCTGGGGGGACAAGGGCAATGTTTGCTAAAAAGTGTTTTACACTAGGGGGAGGGAATCCAAATCGGGAGGGAGAGGGAGGGAGGGGGAAAAGGGCTGCAGTACGCATGCTATCCTCCTGGTGGGCAGTTTTGGGACTTTGGGGGGGGACTACAGGATAACCATATGGAGCTGGGACGTGAGGTAAGGATTAAACTACACTACATGATGCGGTCAGTAGTGGGGGGGATTATAGTTTTGGGTGTGGACATGCCCTTTAAAATACAATACATTTAATAAACAGATAATACATAAGTAGAGAGGAAGTTGCCTTTTTAAGTATGCATTCTAACACTTTTTTCAAGACACATCCAGGGAACACTAGAATGCTGTATAATCATTTCTAGGTGAGAGTTAGTTTATCCTATGAAACATTTGGTGTGAAGCAATTATTGCTCTTTAAAGTGATTTAGTCTTCTTATAAAAACCCAATAAAATTGCATTTTGAACTAGTTTTAAGTCATGTCAACTTTTTTTTATTGCACCTGACAAATTAAAAGTATAATTAATGGCAGCTGGAGCTACTTATAAATTCAATGCCTAATTAATTGCTACAATTAATGCAGTGTACGCTGTGGTTTTATGAGGACTGTTTGCAAGGAGCTGTGACTAAAATTATGTCGACATAATCCAACTAATTAAATTCATGTGGGTTCATCACTAGTTTTCAAATTGTTTTCTAAATTTGTTGGTAAAAATTAACCCAGATGATATATTTATTATTAAGCCACAACACTCCGCTAAATGAATGGAAAAAGCTTGGTACACACATTGCCTATTTGTAGCTGTAATCTTTGATAGTTTGCAGATACACTCTCAACCAATCTCCTTATACTCCTTACATGTATAGATTGCAATTGGTTTGGTGGGCACACATTCCATGGCCATTATTACCATGTTATTCTTCATTACAGCCAAAAAACAATGAAAATTGAGCGCATTCGCTCTATTTGACCTTTGCTATATAGTTGTACATAACCTTGAAACAAAAGAGGCACTTGGAAGTAGGTTTTTACATCCCCCCCCCCCTAGAGGATTGGGTAAGGGACCCAACACAATGGAATTCCAGTGTAAGAAAAATGTTACTACTGTAGTTGTAATACCATATGGTATTACAATATTTGTAACACTGATACGAAAATATATATTAATGGTTTATACATTGTTTCTGATATAAGCTGACACCCCATACACTGGGTGTCTTACTTTTAAACCATGAAACCAATGTATGATCTAAAAATTTCTATCAGCCATTCACCTATATGGACAAACTACAAACTAAAACTATCACAATATTCAAGAAACATGGTCAAAAGGCAAAAATTGTGGTTGAAAAGTTAAAACTGCATTCCAGCTTTCCAGTTTCTTTAATCTCTACTCATGAATACATAGGAAACCATAGAAAACTCCCCATGGAGATAATGAAATGTATCATTAATTAGCATGAAAAAACTAACAGGGAGAATCAATATTGGGGGATTACGTTACTTTTTTAATCTCGTTTACGTCTGTATTGCATTGTGGGATTGCATAATGGTAAAAAGTTCTTTTAACGTTGGATTAAAGACCTGATACAGAACCCCGTTAAGTTTCATGCTAAGAGGTAGCACTTAAATTAACCAAAGGGGATTTGTATCGGTTGCACAGTGCTATTTCCAAAAACATTTGGAAATGGCGATGTGCCCTAAAATTTGTGTATAACACGTGTAATACTACTTCGGGTTAACGTATGTTTTACATGGATTGTACCCATATTGAATCTCCCCGCATATGTTTTAAATAGAAAGAACTAAAACAGAGAACGCTGGATTTAATCATCTGTAATAATAACCATTTAAAAATTGGAATAGACTTGGATACTGCTTGTGAAGGTTCATCCAGGTCATGGTGTCTTTTGTATTCAGTTAGATCAACAATTCAGAATGAATTTCTGAATTGAGAAAGCCAGTCGGATGACTAGCGAAACGTGTTCAAGAACTAAACAGATACTGTACAACAAACTCCGATAATAAACAAAAATCAACATAAAAAAATCCAGTAATAACAACATTCTTTTATCTTTATAAAAGGCCCAAACATCTGTCAGAAACCCCAGACAGACCAATTATATCTATATATCAATTATACTTTCTCTAACATATATCAATTATATTAATTATACATTCCCTAACAAGCAACCTATCAAAATATATTGCCATACATAACTGAAATTATATCCTACATAGACAATGCCAAAACAACAAAAAATAGATTAAAAGAGGAATATACCCTATGCACCACATACATCATACATTAAGAAGGCCTGAACATTATTTTTTTTTTTTACTGTCACACAATTACTATTTTTCTATCTTCCTGACTATAAGGAACAGCGATGGGCACAAAATTTGCTCCAAGTTATGCAAACCATTTTTATTTGAGAAGAAGAAACTTGTTTTTATGGCTATTTCTTTTTATAAATAATATTTTACTAATTTATCAAGGTAACAAGAAAGACATGTAAAGCTTTATGAATAGGATAATATAATTTATTTCAATTTAAAATGAATTTTTATACATAAAAGGGTAAATTTATGACCTG
This sequence comes from Hymenochirus boettgeri, assembly GCA_019447015.1. NCBI lineage: Eukaryota > Metazoa > Chordata > Amphibia > Anura > Pipidae > Hymenochirus > Hymenochirus boettgeri. The sequence goes on from CM033475.1 coordinate 160,208,556, forward strand.
TACCTATAATAAGGAATTAATTATCAACCCTTGCATACTAAAAGGATAATGAGAGTGCAAAATGTAGAAAATTATGACCAACATAGGATGTAAACAAGTGCAAAAATATCAGATATACCATGACCTGGATGAATGAGAACCTTCACAAGCATAAACAAGTGCTAGACTTAAAGTTTAAAGAACTCCTTAATGCAAAAAATACCCTTTTGAATGTGCATTCAGAACCATCTGTGATGACAATAATACATCAATTAAGATAATACTAAAAAAATACTTAAACAGGATACACCAATAAACAAAATAATTCCATTAAAGAATAAAAATATTAAAGAAATGATTGCCTCCTGCCATTTAAATTAAAACAAAATAATACTAACAAATGAGAATTGTAGGTTTCTATGTCATGTCTTTTTATCCTTCCTATTATATAAAACACTTTGAAAGTTTATAGCAGTTTGCACAAGTGACAAAGTGGGGTGAGAGATTGTGCTGTGTCACACACACAAATATTATTAGAGGTTAAAATTATGCACAGGCACAAAATGGATGGGACACAATGAAATAAAATACTGGGTTTAAGGAAAATTTAGGTGTCAATTTGTAGAAATATCTCTTTTTAAATAGTGCTTTCAAATTGGACTGCCTTAAGGTTCATACATACCTGCGATGACGGGTGCCAACCTGCGACTCATGGTGTGTTCGCACGGCCATCTCGGCTGATAATCGTGCAGTGTATTGTACTTTTTCAGCTGGTACAGCTGTCTAGTTGAAGATCTGCCTAGCCAGTCGGGCAGCGATCCCCGACTGAATAGACATTTTGGTCCGACCACTTTGCAATGAGTGGGCAGGGCTAAAGATTCATACAAATGTGTGATAATGGGGGCCGACCCACGATGCATAATGTGTAGGACTAAAGATTCATACAAATGTGTGATCATGGTGGCCGACCCAAGAATGCCATTTAAATGCCATTCAGGAATGTGAGCTCTACTTTGGGTGTGGTTAAGCTCAGAAAGAGCCGAACTCTCAGGCTTTGCCATGATGGGCTGGTTGTAGTCTCTTAAAATATATATGATTTGATTGCTTCTAAATGGTAAAGTGCACCTGGGCACATACCTGGCTATGGATTGGCACCTCATCACATGGGTGCAGGGTGGCTGCTGCATGACAGCTGTGAGTTGTAAGTGACAATGCACTGTGAACTGTGAGTTGACTGTTTTGATGACTCACCCTACATTGTCTCTCTTCTGGCACCTGCATCATGGCCGAGGTCCTGCAATGGCTGAGAAATGCCAATATAGGCAGTCTTCAGAAGGCATTGATGCAGTGACTGCTTCATGATGGGGCAACAGGGGCAATGTCGGAGAGAAGGAAAACTGTATGTCAAGTCCAGCATCTGTTAAGTCATCACCCAGACCCCTGTCAGAGTGCTCCACCACTGAGCTGATTACCAAACTCGCCAGGGAGATAGGACAGGCCAACCCACAGTGACAAACAAAAAAGGAAACAAACAAAATCAAGTGACAAACAAAAAAGGAAACAAACAAAATCAAGAAGGAGACATGTCATATTGAGGTTCAATACGGGGGCTAGGTCACTGTGGATTGGCCTGTCCTATCTCCCTGGTGAGTTTGGTAATCAGGTCAGTGGTGGAGCACTCTGACAGGGGTCTGGGTGATGACTGGAACAGGGGTCAGAAGATGGCTCTGTGGCATTGAGCACTACTGTTGCCCTAGAATACTGGGAAACTCCTTTCTACGCTACCTGTCTTGTTTTGTTTTTAGCACAAGTGTTCCATTTGCATCAGTTAATGTCCCTCTATCAGATGTATTAAAAGACTTCCCAGTGCCCAAGGTTAGTCTTGTGCAAAACCCAGCAAGTCAAAACCTGACAATGCCAGGGGGGCTACAAAGCTTACTGCCCTTCTTAAGCGCATACCTAAACCAAATGAGGGCACCGATAATTGAAACTGGGTTTGCTCAGGGATTCTTGATTGGACTCCATTTGAAACTATTCCCTGTTGTTTGATTACTTGAAGTCTGTGAAAGAAAAAATTCAGATACCACGAGGGTGAGGGGTAGGGGGAATCGGATAGAACTCGCTGAAAACAGGATATGTGTGACATTTGTGGACTCCATTTTAAAAAATTTTGTTTGTTCACTTTGAGTTTAGTTCCTAAGAAAGAACCCAATAGTTTCTGGTTAACCCACCACCTATAATATCAAAATGGCCAGTCTGTTAATGATGGCATTGATTCAAAGTTAAAGGAGAACTAAACCCAAAAAGTCAAAGTTTAAGTTAGAAAGTACTTGCCTCAACATCCTTCTCAGCATGGAAGATTCCTCTCAGGGGCCTTTTCTTTACCTCTATGAGCTCATTTTAGGTTCTGTTTGTTCCCCAACTCTGAAGCTGACATTTTCCCTTGCCTGCCAGTACTTTTGCCTTGATTACATTTTCAGCACCTGTGTGATTTCCACTCCCACCTCTTAACCCCTATGATGTAGGAATATATTAAATCATCAATATTCAAATTGGTGGTGCAGCTGATTAACACTTTCCTAGTAGCAGTGTTGTAGTGTGATGTATATAGGGCTAAAATATTATATGTCTCACCTACGGCTTTCACTACCCCAAATCCAATATATAAACAATAAATTACAGGTGAAACATACAAAGACACAGGTCTGTAGCTGTGAATATTGCATGTTTATTGCAAAACACGCGTGCTACATATTTCAGACCCACTCAAGCAGGAAGGACAAGTGGGTCAGAAACATGTAGAATGCATGTTTTGCAATAAACTTGCCCTATTCATAGTTACAGAACTGTGTCTTTGTATGTTTCACCTGCAATGTATTGTTTAAGTGTTTTAAGGGCCATATTTAAAAACTTGCGATACCGTGGGATTTCGTTACTGTACGACAATGGCAGTAGTATACCATGCTGTAAACGACTGTAATGATGCTTGTGAAGGTTCTCATTCATCCAGGTCATGGTATATCTGTTGTATTCAATTAGATCAACTGGACTTGAAGTTTAGTTCTTGAAGACATTTCGCTAGTCATCGGATGTCTAGCGAAACGTCTTCATAACTAAACTTCAATTCCAGTTGATCTAATTGAATACAACAGATATACTGTAATGCTATTCTAAGGGCGGTCGTAGATTTACATTTTCGCTATCGTACACAAGAGTTCAGATAGAAAATATAAATTTATGATCGCCATAACAATCGCTAAGGAAGGCGATACCACAACTTTATAAATATGGCCCGTAGTGTGAAGGTCTCTAGCTCTCCCTGTCAGCTGCAGCAATATTAGTGGGAAGTGTAGCTTCTTAAAGGGGAATGTTGGAGGGTAGCAAGAGTGTGTTTTTATAGAAACCACACAGTGCAGAACTTTAGGGGCAGGATAGTGAAGTGAACCTGATTTTAGCACAGCTCTGTGTAATGCACTTCTCATCAGTGTACCTTATTAAAGGGAATGTTGGAGGGTAGGAAGAGTGTGTTTTTATAGAAACCACACGGTGGAGAACGGTAGAGGGACGATAGTGAAGTGAACCTGGTTTTAGCACAGCTCTGTGCAATGCATTTCTCATCAGGGAATGTTGGAGGGTAGGAAGAGTGTGTTTTTGTCTGCATAAAAACAACAAACTGTTGTACAGAGCTAAGCTAACAAATGCATTACACAGAGAAATGCATTGCACAGAGCTGTGCTAAGATCGGGGTCATTATTATCCTCCACCTGCAGCACTGCATTATGTTCTATAAGTGTACGTATTAAAGGGGAATGTTGGAGGGTATGCCACTTGCAGCTCTGCACCATGTTGTTTCTATAAATGTGCATATTAATAGTAATTATTGGAGGGAATGCAAATTAAAGGTGTACTCTTAGAATGATGCAAAAATGTTATATAAAATGAATGCAGCAGGTGGGCTGCCTGTGGGAAGTTTTGCATAAAAAAAACCCTCTTCCAGCTAGGGTTCCCACCTTTGTCTTTAGGATCTGAACACATATACAGGCCTATGTATTAAAAGTTCCTATAGTTAAAAATGGTGCAAATTTTGCCCCAACCAATCAGATTTGAATAACTTTTATTACATAGGCCTGATAATATCTACACAACAAAAGGTTGTTAGTATTTTCTTTAGAAGCATGATGCAGGCTGATACAGTTTGTATTTAATGCAATGGAACTTAGCACTGCAACATGTAGATTTAATACATGTTTGAGTCTTAAAGGCAAAGGTGGCCTTTAAAATGCATTGCACAGAGCTTTGCTAAAACCAATCAAGTATGCTTAACCTGCAGCTCTGAGCTGTTTTGTTTTTATAAGTGTACCTTGTAAAGCGGTCAGTTCAATTCTGCTGGGGTCGCCACCTTTCCCTTTAAGACTCAAACCCTTAGGGCTACTCCCACTAGTGCGTTTTGGATTGCTGTTTGCGATCGGATTGTGCTAGTGGAGGTGCAGGCATGTTATAGCGTATGGGAACAGCCCCACTACATGCGATGTGTTTCAGTGTGCATGTGATCACCATTTTTGGTCTGTATTGCATGTGCTCTGCTAGGGTCCAATTGTGGAAGCGCAACACCCATGCATGGAAGCGAGCACGATGGCGCATTATTGCGAATGTGCATCCTCCCTTGCACTTTAGTGGGGCCACAGCCTCAGGAAATTGATCTGCTGCAAAGCTAAGTTCCATTGCATTAAATACATGCTGTTGGGCTAAACTGAAATCAATGCAGCCTGCATTAGACTTCTAAGGCTAAGCCACACAAGCACGTTTTTCAGACGATTGCAATTTTTTCAATTGTATTGAAATCGCAGCAATGCACCAAAAACTTGTGATCTTGCAATCACATGCATTTTCAGAATGAAAATGGACAAATCGCAAACGCATGTAAATGTGCGATTTAGGTGCGCTGCAGTGTGGCTGTGCTCTAAATGTACATTGCAGCTATACACACACTAATATGGTAGAATGCAGAAATAAACACATACAAAGACACACAGGCTCATTTACCTAGAGCCGATATCGCTGTGGGTAAATGTCCTGTTCGCGATTCAATATCACGTTGGCAAATGTGGGATTTTCATGTTAGCTATTTGCTGGCGGTAAAATCCTGCGCTTAAACTAGAGCAAACACGATATTTAACTGTGAGCGTCGGATGCGCGGATGATTTTTGCATAATCCCCGCATCAAACGCTAATATGGAGTTAAAGTTAAAGCTAAGCGGTAGCCTTTAACTCCATATATCTGCCCAGCAAGTCTGGGTAAATGAGCCTGACAGTCTCTTGCAGAACTGCTCACAAATAAAAAGGGTTACCAAGTTGCTTCCTAAATACACATGAAAAGGGTTGACACCAGAAAAATCTGCTAATAATATTTACTGCTATCTCTGATGATTGGCTGGGAGACACTGGCAGGTGGGGACTCTAAGTTCAACTCTTACATGCAGCTTAGCATAAGGGGAGTGGGACACAAACACAAGGTAGCTAGTTAGCATGTGTAGAAGGGGTTTTGATACCTGGACCACCAGGAAGAGGCAACACTAGAAGCCAGCCGTGACATAATAGATTGCCAGTACTCAGAAATGTTCTATAAATGATTTTTACAGTAAGAAGCTGAATTTAGAGGTGAGAGACAAATGGTTTTACTAAGTGACAGTTATAGAATCTGTGGAGTGGCCTTTGTATTTTGGGTTTAGTTCTCCTTTAAGTACAGTACAGCATGCATCTATCAACAGAGCCCTAAAATTATCAAGACTTTGTGGGAGAACCGCGGAGACATTAAGTCGGCTTTTTTTCTTCTACCTTCAACTTATCATTTGCTAGGTTTTTATTTTGAGGGATTTTATAGTGCCTACTTATGTTACATTACATTTTGTTCATAGGCCCAGCTGGCACTGCTTTTTGTTTGAAAGCACAAAAAACTTTTTTTTATATATTGCAGAGAAGGTTGGCATACCTATAACCCATTATAAGACAGTCCTACTGTTGATAAATATTAGTCTTAATAATGTCTAAATACTACATTTTCCGGATGGCAGCTCTTACCTTCTGAGGTTCCTGTGATGTTTCTGCCTGGCCCATTTATTCTGTGATCCTGGGTGCTGGATTATTGCTTTATCATACCCAAAAGGTAATACTTTTTGGTTTAGTTCTTATTTAATTATGATAAAAATACTGAATTTAAGAAACAATTATTAGGGTTATACTGTTGGTAATAAATGCTTTAAATGTCTATCATTTCATTTTACTAAATAAATCACATGAAGGTGCAGCTTAAATTTTCTGCCAGTTACTTGTAGAACTGTCTATGTGAATTACAGCATCACGATTAAACTCATGATAAAAACTTCAGGAATGTGTTAAAGCTTCTGGGATATAAGATAAGAGAATGCAGAAGAAACATTTATACAATGTCCTTTTTACATAGGTGGGCAGCAGGGTGGCTCAATAGCTCACACTGATGCTTTGCAGCACTAAAGTTCTGAGTTTGAATCCACATCTAAAAGTTTGACACATCTATAAGTTTGTATGTTCTACCGGTGCTTGCGTGGGTTTCCTCCTGGCACTCCGGTTTCCCCACAATCATAAAGACATACTGATAGGTAGTATGTATCAAATAAATGTGCTTAGATTTTAAGCTCTTCTGGGCAGGGCCTGATGTGCATGTAGAGATGTACAGTATTTGTAAAGTGTTAGGGCTCGTTCACACTAGAAACTGACAGAAACGCACAGCATGTGTTTCTGTCAGTTTGTATCCATTTTTTTCATACATTTGTATCCATTTTTTAACAATGTGTATTCCATAGATTTCTATAGAAAATGCATGAAAAGACGGACAGAAATGCTGCATGCAGTGCGTTTTTTAAACAGACTGGAACGGAACGGATTATAACGCAGCAGGTGTGAACGATTTTATGAAATCCTATGGAGTTTTACAGTCTGTCCATTTTTTTAAACGCACCTGCATTTGAAAAACGGATACAAACTGATGTAGTGTGAACAAGCCCTTATGGAAGATGTTGGGGCTATATAAATCCATAATTATAATAATAATAATAATAATAATAATAATACTATGGCTGTCCTTTCACCTGTATCTTAAATGACCTGACACAAAAAATTCTCCTGCTTGCAGATTATAGTGTAATGGAAGGATGTTATTACCCACCTCTTGCCAGCTAGGCCCTTGGCACTTTCCTAGGTTGCCGCATTGGTAATCTAGCTCTGCCTACACTGTGATTCATTCTGCATACTACATCACCTGCAAAAAAATGAATAATTAAAAAACATACAATTGTGCAGGTTTCGGGTAAGGTAAGGAATATTTTACATTATGTAAAGGTTTATTCTAATAAATAAATATATACAATAATATATCTATGTTCTACATGTAAGTTGTAGCAAGCTCCATAACTCAGTGCACTTGCAATTTCAGCTTTCTTACAAATAATAGCTGCTTGAAAAAAGAGGTCAGATCTACTTGCTGCACTGAGCTGTTAAAAATCTCATCTAGAATTCATGAGCTGCTGCATTCTTCTACAAAGCAAAATGAACATTAGCTATAGAAATTATTTTCTCCCAAAAGGCTACAGTTATGAAGGTGGACTGAGATATATAGTATGCAACTACCAATTGTGTTCTTAAACTATTGTCAGGTTTTTACAAAATAATTAATATAATAATGATTTAGCAAAATGGATTCATGATATGCAGTATGCACAGATGTATGATTCAGAAGGATAATGCACCCCTTACAGTATAATATAAGGCTTGGGAATTAGAATGGGGAAGAGCAGTAGTATAAATCCTTCTAAAAATCACTAAGTGACATCACTGAGTGACTTCCTGTATACCACTATATTCCCTGTATTACTTATTTATATAGGAAGCCCTGTTTAGTGAATAAAGTGTCTCTCTCTCTTCGTTTCCCTCACTGAGTTACAGTGCAGTTAAGGAGGAGCGGACAGCCCATGTCAAATCTTTATGGCTCGCTAGAATGCATCCGCCTCTTCTTATCTGCATCATAACTGTCAGTCAGGGAGTGAAATGAATGGGAGGGAGAGAAAGACAATGGTGATGTGCAGTTCTTCCTTCAATTTGCAATAGGAACAGTTATTATCTCTTTATTTGCTAAACAGGAATTCCTATATAAATGACTTATGCAGGGAGGGGGAAAGGCACAGAGAGGGGGAGAGGCAAAGCGAAGTGGAGGGGAAGAGAGAATGTGTGTGCTTTTTTTGTGTGTGCTATAAACAGCCCTGACCTTATGTATTATATGGAATAATATGCTACCTAAAGTGTAATATATGGATTAACTTCACCTTCGGAGATCAATGCCCTGTATAAAGGCACCCGGCCTGCGGCCTTGTGCTTCTATATGGTATATGGTCCTTGGTGGCATAATGTCCTTATATTACACTGTAGGTACCAGGTAGTGTATTATCCTTTATATTAAGTCACTGAGGAGTTCCATGACAATGCAGCAGAGAGCTTTTATACAGGTCAGGAAACTCAGAGGTGACTTTATATTTTTATATTATATTGTTATGGGTTCCTTATAATACAGTAATTTATTTAAATGTTTTTGTTTTTAATACATATGTGTATATTCTTGGGAAACAAAATTTTGTGTACCTAGCCTACCTTTCCTTGTCGGAATTAACTACTGAATGTAATCTAGTAAAAATAATAAATTATATAGACTGATGTTATCTCTTGCCACTCTTGGGGTTCTGTATCAGATTACTTACTCGTTTATTTTGGCTTTCAGTGTGCTTTTCTATATTGGAGATAACATCAGTCTGCAGTTTCTTAATTTTACTAAATACAGTAGGGATGGATTTCTCGGATTCGAACTTTATGAGCTCATTCAAACACCAGACTTACTGCACTAGTTATTGCTATGGCACTTCTACCCTTTCCTATGTATCTGTATGTTACCCACCTTAGTAGATTGTAAGCTCTACGGGGCAGGGACCTCTTTCCTCATGTTACATGTTCTAAGCACTTGTATATTTAGGGATGCCCATACTTATGTATATATTTATGTATTTATTTACTGTCCCTCTTGTATCACTTTTTGTATTCTATATTGTACAGCTCTGCGCCCCCTAGTGGCGCTATATAAATAAACATATACATACATACATTTCAAGCCATTACCAGATCTGATTAAACAGCAGAAAAGCAATTCATTAATTATCAATTTAACATTAAAACTCTGCATAAATATCTTCTTATAGCTAAATATGATACACCTTTACTTCTAGTTCCATTGAATCCAGCAGCAACTGAGATTAGGATCTCAGGATATACAGTAGCTTAAAAATCATTTGGAATAGTTCTTCTCTCATTTCCTGAGTGTATGGTTAATGAATATTAATTGCCATAACATCTTGCTGCAGTAAGGCCAAGTCAGATTTCTTACTTTAGCTTGTTGCTAGGTAACTAAAAAAAAGACACGTAACTGAATAATTTTCTTTGGTTCTGCTCATTTAAATGTTTCTCCTGTGAGATCTTGCAAATAGGATGATTCCATTAGGTTTTAGAATGTGTGAAATCAACATTTAAAATGTTGGTGATAGAAATATACATGCTAACCAAAACAAGTAATTCAACACAGTTGGGCCTAATAGACTCTAATGATAGTTATAAAAAAAAGAGCAAAAATATATAAAACAACTAAATGTTTTTTGCTTTATTTTGTAAAATAGAATAAACAACCAACATGTAATGCACAATGCTGAACTTAAAGGGTATGTCCACCCACCAAAAAAACTTTTTATATTTGGTTGGCAACCCCCCAGTCTCAGCCAGTCACAGGAGATGCTGCCAGTCTGGCTCCTTTTACTTGCTTCTGTGCACAGAAAAGGTACGGGAAGCAAGCAGAAGTACGCCGGGGGAAAGAAGGCTGGGTAAGAACTGTTAGAAGCATCTTTGGATTTAAAAACCTTCCGAGGTCGAGGTTTTGGGGAGTTTCCAACCAAATCTAAAATGATTTTTGGGGGGTGGACATACCCTTTAAGAAACAATTATTTTTAAGAAATATTGGCATTGCATCTGCTACAATAATGCACATAGAAAAATATATATAAAGGGATAGATCCTCACCCCTGGGTTTTCAAAAGAGATTTGGGAATACTCACCTAAACTTGCAATAATTTGCCCCACTCTTGTGTTAGCTGGTCTACAAGAAGATATACTCTGCAGGAAGCATGTCTTTCCATTGGCCAAATCTCATACTGATGGAGGGGGCAGAGCATGTGCTTCCAGAATAGAGAGGTGGCCAGCCTCTGCCGAGTGCATTTTAAACTTGTCTGTGCCAATCAGCAAGAATAGAGTGGGAGAGGGCCCCCATGATGCTGAGACTCTCGTGCACCAGGACATTTTTCTTGAACATGCCCTATCTCAGAAGACACCCATTTAAACAAATGGAGCCAACAGTTAGGAGGCCGACTGTGTGGGAAGCTTATGCCTGCCCCATGGAACAAGAGAAAGGGTTCATTGGCACTCAGCCATCTGTGAAAAGCAGAGCTGAGAGGGAGAAAAACCCATTGCCTGCTGGACACTGGCTCAGATTTAACTACCATGACCCTGGCCTTATTTGAACAAGGGGGATTCCAGCACCTGGAAAGAAAATATTCAGGTTTCTCCCATCAGACCTACTGATGTGGGCATCACCTGGATGGCCATACTTTGTTTGAGCAATGTGTGCCTTGTAAGGGGGTTTAGGATTTTAAACAGGCCTAGACAGGAAGCTCTCCAGTTATCACTTATAGGCCAGAAAACTGGAATCAGGTGCCAACCAACTTACCCACAAGCTGCTGCAGCAGGCGGACAAGAGGTGTGAACAGCAGCAAGTGCTAAAAAGGCTGGCTTGTCATTCGGGCATTGTACGCACCTCACCTTTCAAGTAGCAATGAAGTAGTGGCATTTATGTGGATCAGCACCCAGTTCTCGATGGATGGGGCTACTGTGCTCATTGAAACCTGTGCTGACATCAATGGGCAAGAAGAGGAATGGCAAGTTGCTGACTCTGTGGGGAAGGTACATTTTGGCTCTTAGACATGAACTATGAGAAGATATAATACATACAAAAAATAGAATTCTAGTGCACAAACAATTCTAATTGCATATTGGCTACCTCCATAAGGTTGCTACTACCTTGTGCACTAGAATTCTATTTTTTGTATGTATTATATTTTTGGTCTCTAGTTGCACTTTAATATGGATGTACAACAGCCCAATTTTCTATATATTGTGTTTTACATTGAAGGTTTGACCAAGCCTTCTGGTAAATTGTACTTCATCCAGAGTTAGGTCATGTGCTCGTTTGAGAAAAGTACTTTAAACTAGATAGTCAGCTTCAAGCATCCAGGCCACACAGGAGAAGCTGTCAGCTCATGCAGCCAAAAAGGCAAGTACCGTAGGTTAGGACCCAGTTAAAGAAAGCAACCTTGACCTGGTGACCGGGCTTAAAATAATTTGGCCAACTTATTGAACTAATTGCTTTTATTTATCCAGTTTAGCAGACTGTTTGTAGTAGCAATTAGAATTGTTTGTGCACTAGAATTCTATTTTTTGTATGTATTATATATTTGGTCTCTATTTGCAATTTAATATGGATTTACAACAGCCCAATTTTCTATATATTGTGTAAAAAAACTTTAAAATCAAGACTAAATACCACCAAATCAATTTTTTTACATTTTTGTCTTTTTCTCCTTGATCTCTGTGTGAGCTTGCGCAACTGTAAAGCAGCCAGCTTGCGTAGCTCTCAAAATCATTGGCTGTAACATCACTGTCATGGCCTTGACTGACTGCTATAAGTTGAAGAGCCAGTAGAGAACAGTGAGGCACCAGAGGATATCAAGGTAGGATATCTTGACAAAGGAGCATTGAGTAGAAAGTTAAGTATTGCAAAAATGGGGTTTGGTGGGGGAAAAAACAAAACATGCACCCCTATTTTTATATGGATAATTGATATCTTACTTTTGTAAATTTACTCTGAATAAATAAATATTATACCATTATGCAGTGCGAAAATAGAGAAAAATGTTTTGTGCATAACCCTAATACAGACCAACAAATACAGTTCTATAGATATATAAGAGATACAAGGCTCACCTCTCATATATGGGTGTCTGAAAGAAGACTAGGGCTAGGGAATGAAAACTCACATTATAGGGAAGTAAGGATAGACCCCCCCTCCCCCAAAAAAACAAAAACAAAAAACAATGCAACACTCACAGCCTTTAATACTGTACTGTATATATCAAGAAAAAGCAAAAATGTTTAGAAGCAACAGAATATCATAGCAAAAATCATGGGACATCAAGAATCCAGCTATTACAATAACATTCATATAAGCATAAGTAGTTAGTCCAAAAATATCAAATTTATTCACATTACTAGAAAGAGCACATATAGAAATGTACACCCTGTGTACCAGGCACTTACTTTCCAAAGACATTTTATGATTGTACTTTGTGTATTTTCTAAACTGAAGAAGTATTGAAAGCATTATCAGTATCCTTATTATCTTATTGATATTAGATTGAAATATGTCCTTGAAATCCTATGTTTTTAAAATCTTGCCTACAGCATATTCAGTTCACTTTATATAATGATCAAGAGTAATTCAGGTAATTGTGATGCAATGCTTTCCTCCGGAGCTTCCATTAAAACACAAATATTAATCCTAAACACAAATATTCCGATTTGCTTAAAAAATGAAGCTTGCATTGAAAGCAGCTTAATGACTTTTTATTCATTGAAATAACAATGTGCATTACAGTGATAGTTACAAATTTGACATTTTTGCTTCTATGCTTTGTAAAATATAGAAGATTTTGTTAAAAATATGTCTCAGTTTCAATGCTTAAGAATATTAAGGAGATTATGCAAAGCCAACACAATTTATAAAAGTTAGGCTTTGGTTGCTTAACATGTTATTTATTTTTCAATTTTCTAATTAATAAACCTTTATAAAACAGACAATACATCTTAAATTTAGTTCAATTAAAAAAGTGCAATGCAATAATATCCTAATAAACACTTGTATTAATAATGTCCTAATAAACACAAATTAGTGCAAAACCCACTCTACACGATGTACTATTTGGTTAGCGTGGGATTTTCACTAATGTCGCACTGACCATGCCATTTACACAACTTTTTGGAAGTAGCATGGCGTGGCCTATTTAATATTGGTTAAGTTTTGGGCTACATTTTAGCACAACATTTAACACCTTGCGAGGGAGTTTAAAGCATGTTTTTTTTACTTCATCAGACCATTAGTAACCTCTTTTATGTGATATAAGGGGTTAATGTGAGTTTAAGACAGAATTTCAACAGCTGCAACAAAAAAACAGTTGCAAAGGTCAGAGATACAACCCCCTTTGGTTGACCAAATGCAACAAGAGGGGGTGCCATCTCAGAAAAATGATTAAAAGGGCATGTCCAGCCCCAAACCAAATTTTTAAATTAAAACTGCTAAACAGGTCCTTACCAGCACCTGATCCCTCTCCTCTCTTCTGGAGAAGAATGTTATTATCTGTAAACACTTACTTAGTGATGGGACACATGGATAGATATTTCAGCCTAATTGACCAACTGGACGGCTATTTTGGTTAATTGGATAATTTCAAAAAAAATCTGAGTACTCCCGACTAATTTTTAGGAAAATTGAGCATGTACCATAAATCACTAGAGATGGACTAGAACTCAAACTCGAGCCAAACTTTTCCAGTTCGAACAGACTCGGACTTCTCGAACTATCCCGGGCCCGGATTTTTCGGACTTTTGATATTATCCGGACTTTTGATAATTATCGAATGTTCGAATATGCGAGTAAATGTCTACTATACCTATATGCCAGTAAATATTGAATCCGCAAGTAAAATGTCTATTTTACCTATGCGCGATTAAATATCCAATCCGCGAGTAAATAACGAATGATCAAATCCGCGAGTCATTCATGGGATAATTATTCAAACGCAAGAGTTCGAAAGTAGCACGCGTGAGAGTAAAATCGATTTTTCGAAAGTCCTGAATATTTGAACATGTTCCCCAGACCATTTCCCAGGTCCTACAGCCATTTACATTAAGTTACCATTGATATTTTAATTGTATTTCATTCGATCTTTTTAAACTATTTGACTTCCATTGACTTTATTGGGTCCGTTTTCGAACTTTCGAATTTTCCATACAGTTTGAAAGTTCGAAAACGAACCAAACTTTCAAAAGTTTGGCCATCTCTATAAATGACAGGTCTGTCAGTGAGAATAATCAGCCCTGGTCAATGCTTATGCACCAGGCTTTTCTGTTGCTTACCTGTTGCTCAAAACTTTTTTGACATAGCCAAAGAAACGAGAAACAGGGCAAAATTAGATACTTTATTATCCTTAAAAACAATCAGGGTTATTCAATAAAAGTTCTTATCATTTAAAATGGTGCTAATTTTGCCCCAACCAATCAGATCTTATTTAACATTTGAAAGCCAACATCTGATTGGTTGGGGCAAAATTAGCACCATTTTAAACGATAAGAACTTTTATTGAATCTCCCTGAATATATTTAACTTCTATTGTAACTCTGTGACCTTATATTAAAACATTTAACCTTAATTACTACATGTGATATATGCTTTCCTTCTCTGTTTGTATCTCATTAAAAAGTGACTTTAGTTGTTTTTTTTGTAGGTGGTGGTACAAGACCAATTAAGAATAGAGATGTTCGAAACCAGCGATTTTTGTTCCGTTTTCAGAATTCAATGGAAAAAAAGAGTAGTAAAGCATAACTTACAGTAGATGCCTCAGGCACCTGGGAAATGGTCAGAGGAACACATACAAATTACCCAAATGTAAAAAAAAAAAAACGAATTTCCGGTACATGCAAGCTATTTTCAAATTCTCTTTGTACTTTCGAGAGTAACCAAACATATGAGGCTTTTTCAGTAACCCTCGAAAGTACGACCGGAAATGATCGGAAACTACTTTTGAGCGTTACCGAATAAACAAGGCTAATTTTGAGGGTTACTAAAAGTAGCTTTGAATGTTAATTAATCCTCAAAAGGACAATTGGAAACTTATAAAATAGATACCGATCGTACTTTCGAAAGAAGTTTCAATAATCCTTGAAAGTAGCTCCATAGTTTAGAGAATTAGCAAAAATCTGATTGTTCCAAAATCCGAAAGTTCATATCGGTTTCTTATTAAGAAACATACTTCAGTGACTTGGATACAGTATATCCTAAATGGGAACATACTGATTATATATTTACATCTTAAAGGACCACTATACTGGTGAAACACACACATTGTGTGTTTGAGTTAAACAGGTATACAATAAAACTCTTGTGTTCCTGCATTATGTCAGAAAGAAGATTTTAATGTCCAAACTCCCATTCCCCAGATCATAAATCCTGCTTTTCCCTCTCTGTCGGAAATGAAAATTTGAATGTGCCATTTGATTGGTCTGGAAGCATGCAGCTTTACTGAACTCTGTCACTCTTACTTATCTACAACATGCTAATAGTGTGATTTACTTCTGCCCAGAGCTTCCTGAGTTCCGTGGCTGTAACGAACTGGACTTCAAAGTAGGAATTCTCTACATTCTTGTATTTATTTATTTATTTATTTTTTTAAAGGCAGAGGGAAGGTTGGGGAACATACATATACATTTAACTTGTTTCCCATTTTATGAGTATAATTGTCCTTTAACTTGCTGTCAATACAAAATCCTAGCAATCATATGGTCAGATATTGACCATTATGACCAATTATTTTTAATATTTTATGAATTTTTTTTCAAAATATGATTGGTCATATCTGACCGTATGATTGCTAGGATTGAAATATTAATCAATGAAAATTGAATCTTTAAACAATGAAATTATAATGAGGTGCTAACCTGCGTAGAGTCATTGGGATGATGAAGAAGATAGAAGATTTCAAGATCAAGATGATGGCATTATCAGCAGATGTGGTGGCATTGGCAACATTGGTGTCACAAGGGTACTTATAAGTGCTGGGGAGAAAGGTCCCAGTTTTGAGCTGCAGGACCCCTTAAGCACCAAAGCGCACTTGTCAGTGCTCCAAAGGCACTTCTCAGTGCCATAGGGGCACTTACCAGTGACAAGGGGGGGGTTGAGCTGGGGGACGCACTTAAGCCCCAAAATACTCTTTTAAGGGATCTCTGCCTGGGGAAGTGGTTGAGACCCCCTTGCTAGTTCGTAACCCCCAACGGGATGGCACTAGTGAGATATGCCACCCCCTTCCAAGCAGCCACTCGCACATATCACTACCAGTTCCCTGTTCTACTTCTGTATCTCCAGCCTTAGCACAGATACTTTGCTTACCAAGTAATTTGGGCAACCATGCCTGGTAAGGTGTTCAAAGCATCCTGGCAAATGGAGCCTTGGCTAAAGGTGAAGAGAAGGGTAAGGAACGGAGTATATGTGCTGAAAGGATACAAGGGTATTTCAAAGCATTACATAAAAACCAGTGCAGCGTTCATATTTTCAGTTTATTTATTAACCTTACTACTCAGGGCAGCTTTTTTTTTAATTGCCATATAGAAAAAGTTAAGATTTTTTTTTGTATGTGTAATTCTATACTGTAAAATTTAACTTTTAAAAATTAAAAGTACCTGGGGGCAGCAAGGTAGGATTGATTAAAACCCAGAAGCATGTAACTAGTAGAGATGGCTGGACTTTCTAAAGTTCGGTTCATTTTACACCTACAGTATAGAACTTCAGTAAAAGCTCTATAGTTCGAGTGCAGACCAGAAAAGTCAATGGGGGAAAATAGTTTGAAAAGTTCTAATAAAATACAGTTAAAATAGCAATGGTAGGTGGGGCGGAGCAAGATGGCGCCGTGAGCGTACGCACAACAATAGCAATCCTGAGTAATCCTCACACATATACAGCACTGAAATCACCCTAAATCGGGGAAAACTTCAAATGAGAACCACTGCACTTAACCCCAGATCCCTCAATGCTGCAGAGATGGCTGAAAAACTCGCCAAATATCAGCGTATAGTAGGCCAAGATGGCGGCACCCAAGCACGACACCAGGCGGCTGTGCCACAGGCTGCTAACCCAACCACACCAAATGCCTTGCGGTCGACTGTGCTGGACGTGGAGGTGGTGGAGGATCTAGACCACCTTAATCCACAGGGACATGCAGAACTACTGCAGGCTATACTGAAAACTAAAACCTCCCTTACAGTTCTTATGGAGGAGGTGAAAATCGACGTGGGCCTGGTGCGACATGACCTCCAATCCCTCCGGCAACAAGTAGGCGAAGTGGAGGACAGAGTCTCCCATGTGGAACATCAGATGCCACAGGTTATACCGGATTTGGATGTCTATAAGACACAGATGGCGTCACTACAAGCTAAAGCTGATGATCTTGAGAATCGGGACAGATGGCAAAATCTGTGATTTATAGGTATCCCAGAGGGAACTGAAGGCACCCATCCAGAACAATTTTTGGAAAAATGGATAAGTGACCAATTTGGGTCGACAACACTATCTCAAATATTCGCGACTGAACGCGCACACAGAGTTCCCGCCAAAACTCCACTGCCAGGCACAAGACCGAGGCCGATAATCGCTCGCTTACTCAACTGCAGGGACAGGGACCATATACTTTGTTTGGCCAGGAATAATGGAGAATTGAATCTGGAAGGTTCCAATATATCCATCTTCCCTGATTTTTCCATCGAGCTACAGAAAAGGCGGGCGACATACCTGGAGGTAAAGCGTAGGCTAAAATCAGCTGGAATCAGCTACTCCATGTTTTACCCAGTCAAGCTTCGTGTGGCACACAACAACCGCACCTATTTTTTTCAATCCCCAACAGCAGCCTTGGAGTGGCTGGAGGCCTTGCCGCGATAGGTACGCACCGTACCCTCTGCAAATATCCACTCTGCGGTGGGCCTTATGTCTTTTTTTCTTTATGCTTTTTCTACCGTTTAATTCCATCCTGCACTGGAAACCCCTAACCGAATTCCGGTATGTAATTGCTAAATACTTACCTAATTCATGCACTGTTATACAACTAGACACCACACTATACTTTCGAACGACCAAATGTGTGATAATGCCCTTGGATATAACCAATTTTTTGTATATAACTAATATGCACTATCTTATGACTCTCCATGACCCTCCAATATGCACCGTGACACATGCGGTGCGGGCAAGGCCACGGGAGCTATTTTGCATATGCCTATGCTAAGATGGCCTCGGGGGTTACATGTTAACTACAAAATGTAATGCTAAGCTCTCGATATAGATGTAAATATAGGTTGTGACCAAATATACAGTATGTTCGAAGAGACCATTATACCAGAAGGCTAGACAGAGATAAACTGTATATAGGCTGCGATGACAAGACTGCAGGTAGCATATCTGAGCTGCCACTGGGAACCACTCCATATGGTACAATCCCTTTGAACACTGTGCGTAAAGTTATTTATGCTATTTAATTATGTACCAAATGGGGATAATACATGTGTCTATAATGTGTATGTGTATACCGGTAGAAACAATATTAATATACTGCAGCTTGCTCTGGTTCATATATTGGCAAACCTAAAAACACACAGCTAAAACCGAAAACGCGAGCTGCAATACAGTATATATATATATATGTATATAGGGAAATGCCAAACAACTATACCTCTGAATATGACAAGCAAGGCTAGATCATAATATACACCTATATGGTGAGAATATTCTCAACCTGCTACCAGCAAAAATGTAATATCACTTGACAATATTGATGCCACTGTAGACCAACTGGGGGAAATATACAAGTATATAATATATATGTAAATACCGGCAGAAACAACATCAATACCCAGCAATATGCTTTAGTTTATATACTGGCAACCTAAGAGTGCACAGCCGAAATAGAAAAAGTAGAATTGTTATGCAGTTTCTATATAGGTATACTGGAAAACACTGACGTATAATGCTCCAAGAGACCTATACGATCAACTGAATAGAACAAACAAAATTATATTGCGGTGTGTGCCTGTACGGTGAGAATACTTTCAACCTGTTACCAGCTAAATATAGCATTACCTCCTATAATATGGAAGCCACACCCCCCCCTTCCCAACCTCGGTGGCCTCTATTCAGGTTCTACCCGCTATAATCTCAGGATTATATTGAATTGCCCCTACTGTTAATTTTTGAAGGGAGTAGCCCCAGTGCTAAACATTATAGCAGAACTTCCCCCCTCAGCACCAACAGCTACTCACACAAGCACCTTTGCCTGATAGTTGAACTTAGTGTGCCACCACTATAGTTAGTTCTAAGTTTATTCAAATATATATATATGTTTATAAGGGAATGTAAGGCTCATGGAAGCCTTCAGGGAGAGATAGGTAGGAAAAGGGGAAGTGTAAATATTGTTATATGCTGCTACAAAATATATATTAAGGAAAAATTTCAAACTCTGTCTGCTATGATGATAAAAAGAAATGTGTTAAAGATGAGACAATGTGCCCAAATGTTGGCACGATCAATAGCTAAATGAGTACACAAATTAAACTACTCACATGGAACGTGAGAGGATTAAACGACCGAATAAAATGCATCACTGTACAATCATTTCTAAAAAATTATGACCCGGACATTATATGTCTACAAGAGACACACTTGCTACAAACAACCACCAGATATCTACAAAAAAGATGGGTAGGATGGGCGGCCCATAGTTGCTACACCACCTATGCAAGGGGGGTATCTATCCTATTACATAAAAGATTAAAATACAATATAATCAAGGTACAGACAGATGCTCAAGGGAAAACAGTATTTATCGCACTTACGATTGACAATATACCATATGTCTTTGCTGGCATTTACAATACCCCACCCCCAACACTGCAACCAATCCAAAAGGCAATGACATTCGCATTAAATTACCCGGATGCCCATATAATCCTCATTGGAGACTTCAACTTATGTATGAATCCCCATCTAGACAGGTACAGATACCCAATCCCAACTATCTCAATTTAGAACATCGGTGGGTCTACTGGACCCATGGAGAATACGACACCCTATGTTACAGGAATTTACATGCTACTCCGCAACACACCATACCCATTCAAGAATTGACTACTATCTCACGAATCATAAAGTATTACCCAACATAATAGATTTAAAGCATTTGCCACGCGGCATTTCAGATCACTCCCCCATATTGCTAACAATTTATCCACCGGATAAAACCGCTATAATTAAACCCTGGAGATTTAATCCCTTTTGGATTTCCCTTTTCCCAGAACCGGATGGGATAAAAGAACAACTAACAGTGTATGAGGATATAAATCAAGGTTCTGAATCGTACAGGGTTAAATGGGATTCTTTTAAAGCATTTATGCGAGGCTGTCTTCATGCCACTGTTTCGCATATTAAAAAAAAATGCAAGCTGGGAAGAATCAACGCTGGCAGTTGCAGTCCACTCAGCAGAGGTCAGCTACATAGCAGATCCCACCGATGTACACAGGACGGCATGGCAATCACTTTCTAGACAATATAATGTATTTGTGAAAGAGAAAGCCCAAAGAAAACAATTCTTTATACGCTAGTCATATTATGAAATGGCCAACCTATCGGCGAAGCTACTAGCACATCTTGCCAAAATAGACACTACACAACAAACAGTGACTGCCATCAATACCGACAATAACACCCAGGTGAAATCCACACCTGATATCCTATGTGTATTCAAAAACTACTATCAAACACTGTACACCTCCAGAACCAACTGCTCGACACAAGACCTAGACCAATATTTGCAGAGTATACCTTTCCCCCAATTACAGATATCAGACCAAGCGCACCTAGACTCCCCAATAACACTAGAAGAAATACAAACAGCTATTAATAACCTGACCCCAGGTAAAGCACCTGACCCAGATGGTATCCCTGTGGATATATATAAACGATACAGTGATACCATAGCCTCACAACTACTCAAAATATACCAACAATCTTATGATGAGAACCAGCTACCACACTCCTTATATGAATCCAATATTATCCTATTAATAAAACCAGGTAAAGACCCTTCAGACTGTGGTTCCTACAGACCTATCTCGCTGCTAAACACAGACTATAAGATACTGGCCAAACTTCTAACAAATAGACTCCAAAGCAAAATACAATCCATTATCCATGAAGACCAGACTGGCTTCATGCCGGGAAAATCTACCACCGTTAATTTAAGAAAAACTCTTACCTAATTGGTAGTTGATCATGATAACACGGGCAGGAGAGTAATGGTCTCATTAGATGCACATAAAGCATTCGATTCTATTGAATGGGGGTATCTTTGGACGTGTCTGAAAAGGTTTGGATTTGGGGAGCAATTTATAAATTGGATACGAATATTATATATGTACCCTACCGCTACAGTTTCAGTAAATGGTGTTATGTCTAAGGCATTTAATCTGTATAGGGGTACCAGACAGGGAT
Source organism: Hymenochirus boettgeri (assembly GCA_019447015.1). NCBI lineage: Eukaryota > Metazoa > Chordata > Amphibia > Anura > Pipidae > Hymenochirus > Hymenochirus boettgeri. The sequence continues at coordinate 160,230,070 of CM033475.1, forward strand.
GTCCCTTATCCCCATATTTATTTGCGGTTGCGATTGAAGGACTGGCAATACAAATCCGATCACACCCCCAGATTACAGGATTCTGCTTGGGGTCCCTGGAGGAACGTATAGGTCTACACGTGGACGATATGCTACTGTATTTGGAAAGCGAGGGCACCCCACTAATTTCAGCAATGAAACTGATTAACACATTTGGTATATTCTCAGGTCTGACTATGAACTGGGGGAAATCGATTTTATGCCCGCTGGATATCCCACTCAATGCTCTACAGCCATTACCGTGTCCAGTATTAATAGAAGATAAATTTAAATATTTGGGTATGATAATTACAACAAAGGTGTCCAGTTTTATGATTTAAATATTACTCCTCTATTGACCTTTGTTAAAACCAAGATACAAGTATGGAAGCATTTACCATTAAATCTGATAGGCAAGGTTAATCTTGTTAAAATAATTATACTTCCCAAACTGCTATATAGTATCCAACACTCCCTTGTTTATATACCAAATTTTTATAAAGTTTATATACCACATATTTTTTTGCCTCAATAAATAGCATGTTGGTTGAATTCCTATGGAGCCCAGGCAGAACACGTGTTAAACTTACCTCCTTGGGGGGACTGGTCCTGCCTGATGTGCGACTGTATTATTTGGCCACACAATTTAGATATGTGCAAAATTGGATACACCACCCAGATGAGCTAACTATCCCTGAAAAGATGTTGTCTCAATATTTAAAGGGAGACTTCCTAGCATTTCTCCATATGCCATGCCAACATATAGTGGGAACTGCTGCACACTCAGTTATGGAAAACCTGGAGAGATATATGTGCTGTGCTAGATATATCTGGGCCATTCCAATTTACCCCACTATGGAGAAATTATGCATACCCCAAACTGTTTGCTTTTCAGGGTTCTGAGGATTGGTCCAGACGAGGAATCACTAGATTAGGACAAATATACCAGAACAATCAATTCCTTACTTTTGAACAGCTACAATCTAAGCACAATTTACCTGTGCATTATATGTTCAGATACTTCCAACTTCGACACTGTTGTAAAGCCCAATTTGGAAGTCTAGTACTACCACTGTCCAATCATCCTATTATCGGAGTTCTTAGAACCCAAGGTTTGCAGGGGTTAATCCCTAAAATCTATGCCCACCTCAATTCTTGTAATTTACAATTATATATAGATAACACTTTGCAAAAATGGTCGAAGTATATGCCTGAGTTGGAACCCAGTGACTGGGAAGAAATGGCAGCGTATTACCATGTCTCACCAGCAGCTAACAATAGGCTTATTCAGTTCTATATACTTCACCGATCCTATATGCACCCAACGCGTATGCATAAAATCAATAGATCTACAACAGACAATTCCCCTAAATGCAGCCTGTCTGGCGCAAATTTTTGGCATTTGATCTGGGAATGCCCAAAGATCATACATTTCTGGCAGGATATCGCCACTACACTATCTAATATACCAGATACTCCTATCCCTTTAGACAATAAATTGTTACTGTTGGGAATACTGGGAGATAACTTCCCAGATAGATACAAAGCCACTCTAATAAGGGAAACCTTATTCTATGCCAGAAAGGCTATCACTATTAAGTGGATGGCACCTAAGCCACCTGATTTGATGCAATAGTTGAGATTAGTAAATACTGCAATACCGTACCAAAAAGTGATGTACTCCAAGAGAAAGTGCCCCAAGAAATTCTATAAAATATGGAACCAATGGTTCGAGGCAGCAGATATAACACAAATATAATCAACTTATTATGTACACTATGCAATACACTGATAGTTAATAACACAGTATAAATATGATGGTACCCTAGCAGACAGAAATAGAGCTGAAATAAAGCAGCAGAAAGTGTTCAAGTTTTTTAAGTTTTTTTTCTTTAGAGTTTATTAAGTTTCTTTAGAGTTTATTAAGTTACATTCTTTTTTTTCTTTTTTTTTTGGCATATTCCCCATTAGAATGTGCAATCGCTTTTCGAAGGCATATCCCCCATTATAATGTACTCTTGCTTTTCCAAGGCATATTCCCCATTATAATGAACAATTTCCTTTCTAATGTGCGATGGCTTTTCGGGTGGGTCCCAGCAACCTCAGCAGGGCACAGGGACAATGACCCAATTCCTTTCTGTCCTGTATTTTTTGTGCAATGCCTCATTCCAGCCCGTGACCTTACATCTACTTGTCAGGAGTCAGCCTTCTTTTTCCAGGATCCTTCCAAAGGTGATGAATGCAATTTTACCCTGGTCTATAGCATACATCACCTTTCCGTCTAGTCAGTCAGAGTGGAAAAACATCCAAAGTGATTTTTATCTTAAGGGTTTTTTCATAAATGCCTAGGAGCCATTGATTGTACGCATATTGCGCTTGCACCGCCTAAACAGAGAATGGAAGTGTATCTTAACAGAAAACACGTCCATTCTCTTAATGTTCAGGTGGTGTGAGATTCACACCTGCGCATTGAGTATAATCGGTGTGTATCATGGAAGTTGACAAGACTCCCATAAGAATAATTTGCACAGGTCAGCTCTCTACCACAAGTTTACCAATGTCCACTTGCCACAGGGTTTTGTTGGCTTTTTGGCCACAACCGAGCATTTGATACTAGCGAGTGTTTGGTCAGGACAAATGAGTGTCTGTTGCCACAACAGTGGCTGTTGTTTTTTGGGACACATCGTGCAGCCCCATAGGGAACCGCACAATCATACCTGATTGGCAAGTCTGAAAAATGGGGGAATGAACTTGTTTGGCCTGCACACATGTTAAGCTATTTTTGGGCCACATAATGATGAACAATCATTCATTTCCAACAAATTTCCAATATGTACCCAGCCTTACATTGACTAATCTGTTAGAAATAATAGGGCATGTTATGTGGATAAGTGTCCCTGCCTATGCAAGGATGGAACATTGTTTTCCAGAATTCATTATGTGTTTCAAATAGAATATGTTTTAACTTTGGGGAGACTAATTAAGCCAATCTGGACATATAATAGGCAGACATTAAATCAAACATCTTATGTATGGAATATTTTCCTACTGTATGGTCACCTTAATATCATAAAAAGATAGAAATGGAATTGTTTGGGTAGAAGAAACAGACAGACAACTTTACATTTTGATTTAAAATATCAACTATATATTTAACTTTAAATATCAAAAAGCTGTATTTTTTTTATAAAAACAAAACATAAAAGAAATTAAATTTTCTGTTTTGGTAACGCATTCGTTCACCATTTTTTGGTACGTTAACGCATGCATTGCCATAACGGAAAACGGCTCCACTACAACGCATTAAATTGCGCACACAATCGTGAGCGTTATCGCACGCGTTCGTCATTCTTGTGCATTTTCCATTTGCGAGTGCGTTTTGCGCATGCGATTTTGCTGTTTTTCGTTATGGCAACGCATGTGTTACCAAAACAAAAACGGATGCGCAGTCACATGCGCATGGGAAACCGCGGGGATTTTTGCGTTCCCGCAATTTCCATTATAACCAAATCGCATGCGCTTTTGCCAACTCCATTATAACCAAAACGCATGCGCAAATGCTTAAAAAACGCGTACGTGTGGCCTAGCCCTAAGTGATTGCGTGTCCGTTTGCATTTTGTTAACACATGCATTCCCCATTTTTATGGCGTTAACGCATGCATTTCCATAATTGAAAATGGGAAAACGCATGTGAAAACGCAAAACGAACCAGAATTGCGCACAAAATCGTGTGCGATAACGCTCACAATTGTGTGCGTGATTTGGTGTGTTGTAGTGTTGCCTTGGCTTAAGGCACGTGATATGTGCACAATTTGCAAAATTACATCTGTCTTTAAACATTGGGAGGATTATAGCTGCATAATGACACATTTTATACAGTTATCAGTTTCTATTCTCAAACTTAGAAAAACAAAAAAGTAGGAATATATATTTTTGGAAGATAATAATAATATGCATTATAAAAATACCTGCACGCATCTTACTCCTTATCTCCTGCACAAATGCTGGCCTCCTTCTCTTGAGATCACTCCAGGGATAGATCTAGGCCATACTTGCGGCCAATTTTTCTTTGGAGGCTCTCCATGATGAGCCGCTTTTTCATTTTTTTCTCTTTGGTCCCCACAGGCAGGCAATTCCCCACAGACAGGCAATCGTAATTTTTTTGGTGAGCTGCCTTACCATTAATTTAAGGTATTTCCTCGTCATCCTGAATAGCGCGAAAATGCCCTGCCCCCTTGCTTTGGCACAAAAACGGCCTTGTTCTAAAATGCGAAAATACATGCTCGCTTTCGTTATTCGCTTTCTAAAATAAAAGGGCAATTATGGAGAGTCTGCATAGGAACATTTCCAGGAAATCTCACCTGGACATTTGGTTAAAGGACCTCCAAATCAGTTGGAGCAAATGAAAGACGAGGATGCCTGGATTTGTGTCCGACAAAAGGACCAAGATGTCTGCTAGTAGTTTGACAAAACACATTATTCTTGGTCCCAAAAAGTTATGACATATTCCTGCGTTGAATTAGTAATTTTTGCAATAAAAAATACTAACCTAATATAATGTGATAGATTAGATGAACTTATTATTTTACAATGATGTATCTAATTCTAAACCTATATAAAATGCTCCAAATGTCTAAAGACAGATTCCATTGTGCACATCTTGCACTTATCATGTGCTTTAAACAAAGACCATTCCAAACCAGATTTGTCTGTTCCTAAACTCATCTAAAGCTGGGTACACACGATGAGATATTTTGGTCCGATCGATCGATAGTTCAGTGTATTGGTCGATCGGACCAAAATTATCGCATCCAAATGTGCCCATGTCCAATCGGACGAAAGGACGATCGGACATGGTGGAAAACCTCGTCCGATAGTGCGGTCCTCAATGGACCGCACGATCGGTCGCGGTAACTATCGGATGCGGCTGCTTTTGCCGCGACCGACAGTCCTTCCTCCTGGCCGAGGAAGGTATCGAGCGGTCGGTTAGGAGGAAAAATCGGTAGATGTGTACCTAGCTTAAGATTATATTATACATTTCTAAACAAATGGAGAAATTTACCACATTTCAAGATGATGTTGGCTCAAGTGCTTCAGAGGAGGAGGAGATGGACCATGATGAGGAGGGTGAGGACTAGCAGCAGGAGGAGAAGCCACAGGAGGAGGAGTAGGTGCTGCAGCAGGAGGAGGAGGCACAGCAGCAATGAACTCCAATTACTCGGGCTAAATATGGCGGAGTATTTGGAAGTTATTATGGTGGACATGGGCCACATTCCAAAAAGGCTCAAGAGACTGGAGAGGAGGAAAGCCTTTTCATGTGTGCCTAAGTAGTGGCCTGGTTTTTGTTTTTCCGTTTGTAGAATTTTCTGGCTTTGAGGGGGGGGGGGGGGGATGGATAAATAAGCAAATTTTAAGCCCCAAGTCCGAATCATAATGTCTACATGGCAAATATTCCACTTTCATGGCTGCAGAAAACAAGGACTACCTAGTTGTCCACCTTCCTAAGGGAAAAATACAAATGCATGAGCATGTTTTTTGCGCGAAAATGCAAAAGACGCAAAGAAAAGCGCGAAAATGGCAAACCTGCATTCGCATGTGTTGCGCGCGAAATGAAAAGCGCGAAAATGGCAAATACGCATGTGTTGCGCACAAAATGAAAAGCACAAAAATGGCTAATATGCATGCGCATGTGTTGCGCGCGAAATGAAAAGTGCAAATATGCATGTGTAGCACGCGAAAAAAGTCGCACTTTGATCCGTATTTTATCCGCAATTAGCGCGTCTTTCGCCCGCGAAGAATCAACCAATGAGCGAAAACACGCCCTATTTCCCAATCCTTAAAAAGATCACACCCTTCACATACACAATGTGGCCGTAGGTTCTTTTTCAACATGGAAAAAAGAACAGTGAGGCGGAGGAAAGAGAACCCAGAAAACCAAACACATTGAAGGTAAGTACCTTTGGAAATCTTGTTCGTTTTAAACACAAACAGGTGTGCTATCTCATTCCTACATTTGTCAAGAAATGATCTATATGTGTTAGCTTCTTTTTGGCAACCTTTTAACATACTATTAGTGAGATGAAACCTACAAATCAGGTCATTTGTAATGCTGCTCCTTTGGCCAGAAGTTCATTTTATTTTGAAAATGGTAAATATCATCTATGGGACTAATGTGCAACGTTTGGAACCATAACTGTTTTCCTTACATCTCCATCTATGTATGTAGGTAATGGCACTATGAATTGTGAAAACACACAGGGAGTTAACTCCTCTAACTTAGTTTGTTGTTTGGCTACCCTTGGTGTGTGGGGTGTGCAGTTTGGAGGATTGTCCCTAACTAAATGTAATTACACATTATGCAACAGTCACTCTGGAAATGTTCACATAATATTGATAATACGTGATCCCTTTTTTTGGGGGGACTCTTCTTTGTTGTGTCAGGAACTTGCATTAGGTGTATGTCTGCACAAATTATGTTGAAGTAAGTCCATGCTGACCCAAAAATATATACAACATACTTGTGCACAAACACAACAATCCTCCTTACTCCTTAAATGCAAAGATTAGGAGCTATGTCACTTTGGTGTAGGTTACAACGTGGTTCCTTAGCACACATAGTTAATGTGAAAATAACTCACATTTTTCCTTTGTGTTCTTACATGATGCTTAGATGAAAGCAAAAATTAGCTTGTGCAGGGAGATAGGAAAAGTCTAAAAAACTAATAGATAGGCAACAGATGTGCCTTAGTGCCATTCATAACCCAATCAAATATGATAGGGGCACTCATGCTGCTATATCAAGCTATAATCATATAGATAAAGACAGTGATCTAAACGATCATACAGGATGTAGTGGGTTAAAACAAGAGCTTTATTCATAACTATATATAAAAATTATTACACATATCCCCAATAAAATGTCAATGTGAACATACACACATTATAAAACATAAATATAATATAATAGTAACAATAAATATGACTCTAGGCGAGCTGGAGGAAAAAGACCTTGTTCCAAGCTATAAGTCTGTACTTGCAAATGGAAGTCAGTAGATACTAAGTATGTCAATAAAAAGAAATTAAACAATGTAGCAGCACACAACTGAATCAAATGGCAGAGTGGTATACGATCTCACCCAGCCGTGTAGACTTCCTCAAGATCTCCTTTCCTGCATGGACAATGTGCTGATGGATCGCTCCCAGCAACGACTCCGCTCCCGATTCCGAAGACCAGCTGCAAACTTCTACAAGGTACCGTCCATGCGTAAGTAAGGCTAATGGTCCGGTAGGGAGCAATGGCCGGGGGCAGGCACCAGGTGCAACTCCGGCACTCGTCTGGTCCTAGCCCAAACCCAGACAGAGTCCCCGCCTCCCGCTCCAGGCAAATAGCCGAGCAGGGAACCAAGTGTGTAGCCACAAGAATCTAAATACATACAGCTTCCAGAATATTACAAGTGGGTCCAGTAGCTCAGATAGGAAAAGTCTACTGTGAAATAGGGAAACATGAGAGAACCTCTCAAGGAATTCACACAACTTCAAAGATACTGAATTTAAAATGTTTCTTCAATACATCAAACAATTGCACGCAGACTTCCCACCAACCAACAAAATACACAAACCCGATGGAAAACATTTTTTGTTTGTGACTCTATAAAGAAAAATATGTAAAATAACAGAAAATGTGTTTTTGCTAACAGATACAGATGTGGCAGCTCCCACCCATTATGGCACACTTCCCAAAGCTAAGCGTGCTGCACGCCTAAAAGTCATATTTGAGCAAATGCTGGAGGAGTACCTTTCAGATTTGGAGCTGAGCTCAGAGGAAGCTCAGGAACTGGAGCAGACTCCGATGGCCCCAACAGAGCCTCAGCATGCCTCCCCTTCGGAGGTTGCCATTCCAGCTCACACTTCCCCACCTAAAGGGACCAAAAGCAAGAAAAAGACAACTTTGGAAGAGGGGGAAACACAAAAACTGGGTAAGATAAATGCAGGTTGGCTCTTAAAACCGTATTTATGTGAATGATAACATTCTAAATGCTTTCACTTCCGAAATGTGCACTTGTGGAAGCTGTTGTCCCCAAATGGGACACATTATTTAGTGCACAGTCCTTAAAGTTATCAGCTGGCCGGAAGAATCAAATTTAGACCCAAATTGCCAACCAAGTGAATGCTGTGAGCACATAGAGAAGGGATGTCTCATTAGTCAAAAAACGACTAAGTGATATTAAGGGGTAAATGTTTATTTGGTTACTATACAAACAATTAAAGAGAAGCGATTGGAATATCTTACACTTTTTAGAAAAATAATAATGTATCTTAGTACAAAGATTGCAACAATATAGTCCAGCAACATACAATTGTGATGTAAATATATTAATCCCTTTGTCCCAAATCTTGTCTTTCTACTTAGGTCCATCAAGAAAAAGTTGGCCAAGAATAAAAATTTGGGCCAAAGAACTGGGGGAGGACCCTATGAGGAGGTTCGCCTCACTGACTATGAACAGCAACTTTATGCTGCAATGGGAGGAGAGGTCGTGGTTGGTTTAGAAAGACCATTTGCGGACACTGACCAAGAAGGTAAATGTGAAATGTTACATCTGTTATCTAACAATAATATTATGACATTAGTAATGAGGAAGCCAACAAATAAGAGTTTACTCTTAAGTTTACCTTCTTATTTGAAGGAAATTGTACACAGGCAGACACAGAGATGGACAGACACATACACAGACATGGAGAGACACAGATACGGAGACACACACGGATGGACATGGACAGACAAAGATACAGCCACATGGACAAAGACATACACACTTTTAAACTAAAATCAAAATTTGAGATTGATGACCATGATTGTGTAATTGGCTTTGAATTATTTCAATATTTCTCATTTTTGAACAGATGTGCCTCAGATGCCAGCCACACCTGAGGGTCCAGCAGAAATTGCCAGGCCAGCAACACCGGAGGGTCCAGGAGATATAGACCTGCCAGCAGTGGCTTCAGAACCCGGCGATAATGGTAAGTGTCGTTGAAAAAATGACTTCTGAAAGAAACAACAAGTTGAGTCCGTAAAACAGACACACTGAGACATTCATAACTAAACATTATCAGGGTTATTCAATAAAAGTTCTTATCGTTTAAAATGGTGCTAATTTTGCCCCAACCAATCAGATGTTAGCTTTCAAATGTTAAATAAGATCTGATTGGTTGGGGCAAAATTAGCACCATTTTAAATGATAAGAACTTTTATTGAATCTCCCTGTATATTTCCACAACCCAAAGTCAACTACAATTTCACACATGTCCTATGGGATTAAGTTAGTGTCATTCATTATCTTTCTGTCCTGTTCATCTGTGGTGAGCTTCCAGTCAACCTCATTTCTCTTTACTTATGACTTTAATAATACCTAGCAATGTGGCTAATTTTTCTACCCCCATCCTCCTCCGCCAGGTTTCATCACCGGCTTGGGAATCCACAGTTCAGCAGACTCCCCCTATTGCACGGACCATTGCCTGTATAATGTCATGTAATTTCTGTATAATGTCATGTTAGCTGACATAAGGTATATTTCATGAATAGATAGTGGATCTCATTAGCATACATGCACTGTGCTCAAAATCGAGGTTAAAGTCATGCTAAACAAGATTAAATTGGATACTGCAAGTTTCATTACATATTAGCACCAGCTGCAGGAGAATTCCTAAAGATATATATGCAATGGGAGCTATGTATTTAAGAAAGCATTGTCACCACTTTTAACTACACTATTTAACACCAGCTAGCTAATGGCTGCTGTTAAAGTGGCACTTGCCTCAAATCCATTTTGTGATTTCCACACAGGTGCAAAGCAGCTAGTAAAGACCAAACTCCACATTTCACCTTCTAATTAGCACCATTGCAATGCTAGCATGAGGACACTGATAAATTGTTGGGAAAACTGGCACTGCAGAGCCAGGCACTGGTTAAATGCTTGGAACACAGATCATGTTCAAAATGCTTTTGTACACAGAACACTGGGAAAGCAGTTGCCACACAGACTGGCATTTTCAGAACCTTACCACAAAATGGGGCCCCTTCTTGGACAAGGGCCCTGGTGCATTCGCATCCCCTGCACCCCTGGTAGCTACGCCCCTGTACAATAAGAAACACACAATCATTTAAAATCTTCAAAATTAATCGATATATATTCTAGAAGGTTGCCTCTTTTGGAAAGGCAACATTTGTTTGAGGTTTAACCAAAACAAAATGCATTAATGGTCACTTAAACTGGCGCATATGGAAGGAGAGCAAACGTGACTACATGGAACAGTGACTTGCTATAGTGCGTCAAACCCTCTGTGTGTAATAGAGGGGAGCAACCTAATGGAGCTGTGTGAGTGTGAGGGAGCTATGCAATGAGTATGGGGAGTTGGGGGGGTAACAATACATTCCTATTGATTATTCATTCTACTGGTCCTTCACAAATAGCATTAGGATGTAATGAAACACTTGTTACACAAAATCAGCCATACCCAAAAGTAGTAGCAGTCAAACAGTGTCAGTTAGGGGCAGGTCAGCCTTCTTTAGGATCCTAATAAAGGGAAAAAGATAATCAGTATAACATACCATATGACATTAAACATGTTTTTTTGGACACGTATAACATTGTAAAATACCTTAACATTGATCGTCTCAACTTACCCTGAAAAAAAGATGCTATTAATTGGGCCCTTGTCCTTTGTCCATCTTCAGAGGAATCCTCAGCATCTACAGACGGCCCCTCATCCTCGGCTGTCAGCATATCATCATTGTGCAGCTGTACCCCAAGCTTTATTGCTAAATTATGGAGCACAGCGCACACAATGGTGATATCTGACACCTTCCCGGGAGAATAAAGGAGTTTCTCGCCGGTAGATGAGAGACACCTTAAACGTGATTTCAAGACTCCGAAGAGTCTTTCAATCATGTTTCTTGTCTGACAGTGTGCTAAATTATAGCGCCTCTCTGCAGGGGTCCTTGGATTCCTCAGGGGGGTTATGAGCCAGGAATGAATCCCATACCCTGCGTCTCCTGTTTGGAAACCCAAACAAATCTGTGTAAGTCATTTGTATACACATTCCCTTGAAATTGTAGGAAAAGAACCACTTACCCACAAGCCAGCCCTCTGGCATCCATCCGCTGGTAAACTTGCAGTAGAGAGCTGACTGGTGCAAAATATGGGAGTCGTGGCAACTTCCAGGAAACGCACTGTTTATACTCATAATGCGCAGGTGGGAATCACACACCACCTGAACATTCAGAGAATGGAAGTGTTTTCTGTTAAGATACACTTCCATTCTGTGTTTAGGTGGTGCGAGCACAATATGCGTACAATCAACGGCTCCTAGGCAGTTGGGAAAACCCCCTCGCTGGAAAAATTCTGATTTGATGTTTTGCCACTCTGACTCACTGGATGGGAACTGGATATATTCTCTGGACAAGGGCAAAATTGCACCCAGAACCTTGGGAAGGATCCTAGAAAAAGAAGGCTGACTCATGCCAAGGAGTTGTGATGTCACAGGCTGGAATGTGGCATTGGCAAAAAAATAAAGGACAGAAAAAAGATTTGTCATCCCAGTCAACGCCAATGCCGTCTTGTTGATGGCTCCAACAAATTGCCCAGTTTGCCGTGCAACTCCTGTATGGCTGGGCGATTTAGGCGAAAGTGACGCACAATCTCCTCATCAGACAGCTCGTCCAGAAGACCAAATCTCCTTCGAAAGAAACGAGGCTGTCTGATCCTAGCTGAAACATTTTCCCTCCTCCACTCTCCACGCTGCCTGTGTTCATCCTCATCCAGCAATACAGCAGCTGCTGACGCAATTAGATTGCCACAGGCCACAATCAGGATCTCCTCCTCACTCATTTTCTCTACCCACAATGATCTGCTTGATCTGCTGGTTTAAATAGTGTTTGTTATCAATCAAACTTTATTGTTCCTGTTTTCTAAAGTCGGTCCAATTTGTGTCCAAATAAGGGAAAACCACATCCGATCTTTGTTAGCGGCTAGCCAGCTGTTAAAAGTTATTGGCACTATATTTCAATTATACGAAAATTGGGAGAATTATGATAAACTAAACCAAGAAAGTGAACAACATGCCTATTAGGAAAGCAAACGCGCATTAGCAAGATAAGTGGGTAGTAGGAAGGCGAACGCACATTCAAAATGTGATCGCACATTTGCAAGACGAACAGACAACGATTTTTTTAAAGGGTGAAGCCAAACCAGCTAGTTTTTTGCATTTGAGTCCGTGTTTGCGCCTGCTATTTTAGAAACAATGGAAATTGCGGGAATGCAAAAGATCCCGAAATTTCAGATTGCATGTCCGTTCGCTTTTGGAGAATATCAGGGAGATTCAATAAAATATCTTATCGTTTAAAATGGTGCTAATTTTGCCCCAACCAATCAGATCTTATTTAACATTTGAAAGCTAACATCTGATTGCTTTGGGCAAAATTAACACCATTTTAAACGATATGAACTTTTATTGAATAACCCTGTATATGCGTTCACCATTTTGGATGCATTAACGCAAAGAAAAACGTACAACAATCATGGCCAATAGCGCTTGCAATTCTGTGTCCCGTTCCTGTGCGTAGCAGTGTGCCCTAAGCCAGGCTGAGGCCACACTGTAACGCACACTGTAACGAATTGTGCGCGCGAGCCTTCTGCATTTGGCGTTTGCGCGTGCAATTTCAACTTTTTCGGTTACGGAAATGCATGCATTAACGCCACAAAAATGGTGAACACATGTGTTAACCAAAAGGGAAACATATGCACAATCGCATGCACGTCAGAAATTGAGGAACTTGATGCGTTCCCGCAATTTCCATTTTACCCAAAAGGCATGTGCATTTGCGTGCGCAAACGTGTGAAAAAAGCGCAAGTGTTGCCTAGCCCTTATTAATGCTACCAAAAAGAAGAGCATAAAGCACGCACCCTGAATGCTAACAATTGACCTTGCATTGTAAATGAAAAAATGAGCCTACATTGCAAACGCTAAAACACACCGAGAAAGAAGGGGGTGAGGGTGCGTTTACGTGAAAGACAAAATAGCAAAACTCATTTCAAGTCCAAGCTAAAAATATTCCTATACAGACCAAATGGAAAAATCGATATCTTCATAGATGTGTTCCAAAAACAAGTAAGACATTTTGTCTGAATGGCTTTTACGTTTTTGTTGGCTTAAAAATCAGGAACCAATCCAAATTCCCAACAGACATGCTCCAAACATGCCTTTTCGCTCAAACAATGACTTTTCACCACCTTCAGGGTCGCGCTAATCTTTCGCTCTTTTTAACCCCAAACCCACCTTTCGTTCTTTTATAAATTGCGTTACGCCTTTTCGCTCCCTTTTTGCACAAATTACCAGTGCGATGTATGGTGAAGTAGAGCAAAAAGGGTTGGAGCGATAGGTTGCGGAAACGTTTTCGCCTTTTTTTAACGCCACCTTTATAAATCGCGTTAACTGGCTTTTTGGCGGTAACCCATGGGAAAAGTTTTCACGACTTTTCGCTCTTTTATAAATATGCCCCATAGTGTTTAATTGAGTCGTACTTGCACAAATACAGGGTAAATATGGTAATATAGGATACTATGTTTGTTATACACAGCTATATAGATTTGAACTATGTAACCTATTAAGTATATAAAATTGTAAATATGTACTGTTATACAATGTGTAACAAAACAATTTATATTTATATGCAAACTGTAAACTATTTTGTACCGACATTAATAAAACGAATAAAAAAAATAGCAATGGTAACTTACTTTAAATGGCTCTGGGACCTGGTCTGGGTAATGCGTACATATCACTAAAACAAACTTTCCTTACAAGTGTCGGGCTCCCACATTGAATTTTCTAGGGTTATTAAAATCGAGCGCCACATTCAAGGGTTTTCACCAAATTCGAGGGTTACTGAACACCGAATTAGCAACGAATTTAAGGGTTATCAACAAATTTGAGGGTTAGCGAACACTACATTCAGGGGTTACGGCTGAATTTGAGTGTTAAAGAACACTACACTCAAGGGTTATCGCCATTCGCTAATCCTAAAATTCATCCATAATCCTTGAATTTGGCCATAACCCTCGAATATAGTATTTGCTAACCCTCGAATTTGCCGATAACCTTTGAATGTAGTATTCACTAACCCACAAATGTAACCAATGCTGCATTCCAGGGTTATGGAGTGCTATAAGGCGAGGTTTATCATTTCGGAAAACCCTAAAGTTCGTAGTTCAGAGTGTTCTAAAAAGTCCCTACGAACTCATAAAACCCGGCTCGAACTCAGGTTCGAGTTTTGGTCCAACCCTTGTAACTACCGTATATACTCGAGTACTCATTTTTGCCTCAAAAATTAGAAAAGATGATTGACCCGAGTATAAGTCGAGGGTATACAGTAACCCTAATACCTTTCCACTGTAGATGTTTGGAAACTACAACTCCCAGCATGCTTGGTTGCTGGGAGTTGTAGTTTCCAACCACCTATAGTAGAAAGGTATTGGGGGTTACTGTATGGCATACTGTCCCCCACCCTAATACCTTTCCACTGTAGATGTTTGGAAACTACAACTCCCAGCATGCTTGGTTGCTGGGAGTTGTAGTTTCCAACCACCTATAGTAAAAAGGTAATGTGGGTGTCTGCATGGCATACTGTCCCCCCAGCCCTCCCCCCAGTACCCCCAGCCCTCCCCCCCAGTCCCCCCCCCAGCTCACTTACCCGTACCTGGTCTTCAGTCTTCCTCTCTCTGCAATCCAGAAGTAGCCGCGAGTCCGGCCGGCAGTTCCCATTACTGCTTCGCGGCTGCGCGATGACGTCATCCTGCCAGCGTGCGTGATGACGTCATCACGCAACCACGAAGAACTACTGGGAACTGCCGGCCGGACTCGCGGTTGCCTCTGGATTGCAGGTAAGTTCCTTGTGACTCGAGTATGAGCCGAGTCAAGGTTTTTAGGTTAATTTTTAAACCTAAAAACCTCGGCTTATACTCGAGTATATACGGTAGCTTTATAAAAGATTGTTTTGGGGGTGGGGCTTATGATACAGTCTATAACTTTTTATCCACAACAACTGCAGCCATCATCCTAGACTTGACTGAAAGTCAGAGTTTTTTTCAGTGGTCCTTGTTTTAGAGAGGAATAATATCAAGACATTTTTTTATTTGATCGGATGGTAAATACGGAGCAAAATGGCACTCCTTACCTGACCACAATCTCGCTATGAAATAAATATTACAAATTGATTACTGCATTACAGGAATGCAGTCAGGTAAGAAATTACAAACATTGGTACTAAATATAGTGATGCTTTATGTACTGTTAATGTCAGTATTTCATTAAGGATCCAGATTTTATGCATGTTTAAAGGGGAACGGTGGTTTTCATTTGTCAATTCAAAGCTATAGGCTTAGAAACAGGGCTTTGTATTGAAAGCCTCAAACAACTTTTTACATCTTAAAGTCGCGTTAGCCCATGTGCCAAGGGTTAACGTGACTTTAAGACATAACTAGTGGTGGTCGCTATGATACACAAAAGTTGCGCAACCATCGCAAGCCATGTACCAAGCCGGCTCTTTAAGACGTAATGGCTCTTTAAGATGTAAACTTTAACTTCAGCAGATAGGAATTGGAAAACCCCAGTCACTATGCACAAAGAGCCATTATCGGCTCAGTGCATTGCCTAGTGGAGGCAATAGAGAGCGATAACGGTTCTTGGTAAATAGCCCTGTATGTATCTCTTTCAACTCTGCACTTTCTCTGCAACAGGCACTGTGTCATAAGCTCCACCCTCCAAAATTGATCTTTCCTGAAGCTAGCTACAGGCTTGCAATCAATATATATGCTTTCCTTTGTCTATGGACACTTAAAGGAGAGGAAAAATATTTTCTTGGCTAAAGATAAAGAACTTCGGGGGCATGGCTTATGATGCAACTGGCAATGCTCGTCACAGCAGTAAGAAGGTGGGAATGTTAAAGATAGGTGATTGCTGGTGCTGGGTGATGTCCCAGCTGGATTGTATCTCTATTTTTTTTTTTTTTTTTAAATCCTTATTTCTGTCTCCTTTTCTCTCATCTTTTTAAAATGTGTTATACCCCCCTAAACCGTTTAATCAAACCGCTGTGTATTTATTATATATACTTTAAAGCATTCTTTGTTGAAACTTCATGACATTGGCCTTTGTTATGGATATAGCCATGACTATTATTAGACTACTAAATTAACCACCATTTCTAAATAGGATTCTCTTCCAGATAGAAATAGATATCCTAATTCTCTCAAACAATTTAACTTGAATAATCAAGGTGCTTAAAAATAGATCACTGAAATGGAAAATGTTAAAAATAGTGTTATGTCAATACCAGAATAACAGCACCGATTCTGACAAAAACAGAAAAGAAGAAATGATATAATATGTAGAATAATAGAAGGTAGTGATGGATCCCTGTTTCAAAACAATCTTGGTTTTGATTTAGAACTGGCAGTTTCGAAAATCTGTGACTCTGACACAAACAATTCCATTTGAAAATCAATATAAAATTCCAAATACCATTCAATTAGGATTGTGTTGGATTCTCACATTTACAAAACTTCAATAGGTTCCACATAACCGCTGTCGGAACAGAACTAGCCAGTTTTGTTTATCTCTCTAAAAGAGTATCAGTTAATTAAAATGGATTCTATGCTAGAAAACCTCAGAATACGTCAATATTCGGCACAAGTAAATAAATGCACCAACCTGTTCTTGGGATGGTGGGAGAGGGAGGAAGTACTTGGTACCCCATTGGCTATACTTAAAACGTGACATTGTAGTTGAGCTATTTTGAGGACGCATCAGGACTCGTACGAGCTTCTGCAGGAATATATACAAACCCTGAATGCAAACTCATATAACATCTTTTTGACAGTCTTATTGTGAATTCCTCAATGTGTTTGTGGAGGCAAGAGTGGGTAGGTTAATTACCAAACTACTTCGTAAGTCGACGTCTACCAACTCTCTTTGCTCTTCAATAGTTCGCTCATGAGATCCCTCATTAAGGGAATACTGAAGGGTCAATTTATGGAACTGCACAGTCAAGAGACTTTAGGAAAGCTGCAGATTTGGAGATGAGATTTCTTGGACGAGGTTATCCAAAACCTCAGATTACATCTAGTAAAAAACAAATAGGGAAAATGATGCAAGATGTACTGCTAGAGCCCAAGTCTAGAGTGCAGGATAGGGTTGGCTACGATCCCTGAACGAACGACCATTTTGGCCGATAAAGTGCCCATACACGGGCCGATTATCAGCTAAAATGGCTATTCGTACACATCGTGCATTGTGTGTCAGCACCCGCGATCGCACGTGTGTATGAACCTTTAGGGTCCTTCTTCCATCACTCTAACCGACACGTGTAACCTGACGAAGTGCCATGTGTTGGTGCGAGAGGCGCGTCAGTTAGAGTGGTGGAAGAAGGAGTCCTTCTAGCTAGGTACCTGATCGTGGACAGGACTTAGTTTTCCCATGATTGCACTGATGATCTGTGGTGAAGATTGGTCACATTAAAAATGATGGTGATATCAAGTCCTGTGGAGCATAATAGTTATATTATGCTGGTGTATGCACTGTAGGGGTGACTCCTCAACACCTGCACGGGTGATCTAATTGGCTGCAGAGGATTTAAAAGTCATATATAAGATAAAATATCCATATGCAAAATCTTAGTGCTAAGGGGGAATGACTTTTTGACAACTTTTTGGATGCAAAATGCCCAGTGCCAAGGGGGAATGCCTATCTGCAACTAGTGTTGGAAATATGCAGCATTGAATATTTCTGGATTAAAAGGCTTATAACCTTCAGTGCTAAGGGGTGAGGGCTCCTTTTTTCCTTCTATATATTGTGTTTTATAGGTGTTAGTAATTGTATTGGTATTAGGTTTTTTTTTAATCTGTTTTGAAGTACGGTATAGTGTGCCTTGTTATGGGACTTATCCCTTAGTCTTAAGGGTGACAGTCTGACTTTTACAGACATTCTGGAAAAGCAGATATCATTGCCATTAGTATAAAGTATAACCACAAGACCATGTTCTTCCCTGGCTGAGGGGGAATACTTGCAGCTAATGAAGTCCCCGAATGACAATGAATCTCAGCCAAATAAAATCCCAATTGCTTTCCCCCAGGGCAATTTCCAGCTATGACAATATGATAATTGATGGGATGATCACCACACATGTACAAAGGGTGGCTGACTGTCCTTTTATTGACGGTGCTAGAGGCGAAAGACTAATATATATACTATATGAGGGGGAAAGACCCCCTCTAAACACAGTAACCCCCTTAAACAGCACTCGCAGCCAATTTACAGCCCAAAATAATAATATCCTAATGACAATCGTGAATGATTGTTAAGCCTTAGTTAACACATACATAAACACAATACATAGAAAAAATACAAAATCATCTTTAATCACATAAAAAAACATTGCTAACATGAGATACCTAGAAGTCATACAAAATTTGTACCCCGTTGACACCCCCCAAAAAAGTGCTCCCAATAATGTGCAAAATCCCATTTAAAAACCGGGCTGGAAATGGACTGAAAACACAATTGCACACCTGGATTACCAGAAAAAGTCATAAAGAATCCTCTTAGAGCTTCAAAGGGACCATGTAGCTAAGTCCCAACAGTGGTTACAGTTTATATTCATGTGTCCATAATGGTATGTGAAAAGAACTAGGTCACCAATTCGGTAGTCTGGTCGCTAGTCTGGAGCGAAGTCAAACCCCGTTGGGGGTGCATACGTAAGGACAGTCTGTGGGTCAGTAGTGGAGCTGTATAGAGTGTATAAATATTTAACTGGGTGTCCCCAGTTTTCATACTCACAACTCTTTCCAATAAGACATCCAGACCAGACACCAAGCTGAGATTAGTCCCGTCCTATACTGGCCCAGATACCTCAGTCCAAACAGCGAACTAGCCGGGGCTTCTTGGTCAAAAATATAGGATAAAAACAAACTTTATTGACTAACTAAAATGATCGAAAATGCAAGCTTTCAAAGCACTTAGGCTTCTTTCTCAGTCCAAAAACATGTAAGAGTGGCCCACAATCCAGATTGGCAGCTGTTGGAACCCTACAGAATACATGCTTGTGAAGGTTCTCATTTATCCAGGTCTTGGTATGCCTGTTGTATTCAGTTAGATCAACTGGACTTAAAGTTTAGTTCTTGATGACATTTCGCTAGTCATCCGACTGGCTTTCTCAATTCAGAATGACTTGAACAAGAATCTGTTGGCAATTATGTACCCTTGAATGTCCCAATTAGTATATCACAGCCAGGTGTTGGGGACCTTCTGAATGCAGAAGAGGTGTTATAGGAACGCACAGGGTAAGGGTTAAAACAGCATTGTACATGCCAGACAGTTGGTGTCGAACCCCCCACCTCTATTCAGGCTTGGTTTCTTTGTTTTCACATAAATGGCCTCCTTGACACCTCTCTTGAACCAGTCATGTTCCTTTGCCAATATGTTAACATCACAATCTTCAAAGATATGTCCTTTTTCCTTAAGATGCAGGTACATGGCTCAGTCCTGACCCGATGCTCTTCTGTGCTGGGCCACTGCATCAACGTATGGCCCAACACAGCAGAGCCAATTCCTCGGGTAAGGACTCAGCTGTGTACCTGCATCTTAAGGAAAAAGGAGATAACTTAGAAGAGTGTAATGTTAACATATTGGCAAAGGAACATGACTGGTTCAAGAGAGGTGTCAAGGAGGTCATTCATGAGAAAATACATAGAGGTGTGTTTGGGGGGGTTTCGACACCAACTGTCTGCCTTGTACAATGCTGTTTTGACAACTGAATACCACAGATAATCTACAGAATACAAAACATTTAGTTAGGTAAGACATTAGACCGAATATATCACAAAACACAATTGGACCTCCACCTGCCTGTACGCTGCACCTGAGCAGTAGACATACCTAAGCCACTCACTTTTGTTGCTGCGCCAATGCAGAAGGAATGGGTGCTAATTTCTTTAAAGGGATGCCATTGGTAACACTGGTCCTTTTCGAGTATGACAGGTGGTGTACATGTATGAGTCAAAACTTACCAGCTTCCTTCTTGGGAATGACTCCCAGCGGAGACACTCTGAAGTTGGGGAAAAGGGGCTCTGAGGAGGGGCCAGCCATGTCACTAAGGGTCATTTCAGCCCCAAGCATTTTCTTAACCTCTTCAAAAAACCACAAAGCGGATTATAAATTACGTTCAAACTAGGGAAAGGGAGAATGAACAAAGGAAATTACAAAACCTACAGAGAAACTAGCCTGCTTCCTCTGTCTTTGTAGGTCTGCTTTCCTTAATTTATTTTATTTTTAAATCTTGATAATTTATTATGCAGTTTCGTTTTCCTTAGCTACACAGCATTAAAATAAAGCTTGAACTAAATTTAATATAACTTTTAATCATTTAGTCTGAGAAGTAATCAATAGAACAACAGCCTGTTTATTCCTTCATAGTAGAAAACTATACCCCAGAGGGCTGGTAAAGTATATAGATCATTCACTAAATCAACAGAGTTGTTCACTTTTTCCTTATTTATGTCATGTCACTGGTTTGTTCTGAGTTTTCAATCCTTTAAGTTGCAGAAAATGAATATGATTCCTCTCCAATCATCAGTCCGCGAAATCACCAACAAATTCATCTGTCATATTCAGTGCTTCAGACAAATGTAAACTGAAGTTTAGACAAAACCTAAAAAAGAGTTTAGTTCACAAACTATTTGATTTCAAAAAACATCAGCATGAATTAAAATTTCAGAGCTTAATAGTTTTATTAAACACATTTTTGTGTTACTCAGCAGTACATTAAAGACAAAAAAAAAATTTTTGTCATAAATTTTTATTGTATTTATGAAAAAATAAAGTGTACATAACATTATTATTATCTTATACATAATTTTTTATCATATTCGCTTGTATAATAACTTTTAGACATTTTGATATATATATCGTAATTATTTATATCCGTTAACTTCATAATTAATATTAAACATTATAACTTTTTGTTTGCCTTCATTTCTTGAATTATTTTAATTATTATAATATTCTCTTTCTTTCTTCCTTCTATCTTTTATTTTTCTCTCTTCTATATTTATTTCCCTTTTCTTTGTCTTTTTCTCCCTTTCTTTATAGATTGGTGAATGATCTCGAATCTGTGTATCAGTATTCCCATTTTCTTAAGAAGGTGGTAAATTTTTGTTGTGTAATAGCAATGTTTTTTCATATATCATATTTTGTGTTAATGAATTCGTAATTTCCTTCATAGTTGGAACTTCAACCCTCCAATATTTTAATATCAGCCTTTTCATTACAATTAATGAGTGGTATATTATTGTGCTTTGTTTAGAGTTTCTAGTCCAATATTTAATAGAGCTAGGGCTGGAGTAGTAAATTATTAAGGAAATTGAAGAGTTTATACCAGATTTTTCTTATCTTCGAGCAAGTCCACCACAAATTTTAGTGTGAACCTCTGGATGAACAGTTTCTCCAGCATAATGGGGAGTATGTTGGAAACCATGTGTGGAGTGTTTCTGGGGATCTGTAGAATCTGAGTAGTATTTTTTTATCTGTTTGCCAGAAAGATATACATCAGATAGTTTATATGGTTGTTGGAAGGCTAGAGCCATTGGTCGGGAGTGAACGTTTTGTTTAGATCTGTTTCCCATTTTTCGGAGAAGTTTGTATAAGAGTATTTATTTTTATCTGTTGTATTCAATTAGATCAACTGGACTGAAATGTATTTTCTTGAAGGCGTTTCGCTAGTCATCCGACTGGCTTTCTCAATTCAGAATGACTTGTACAAGAATCTGTGGCAATTATGTACCCTGGCCACAGATTCTTGTACAAGTCATTCTGAATTGAGAAAGCCAGTCGGATGACTAGCGAAACGTCTTCAAAACTACTTT
Source organism: Hymenochirus boettgeri (assembly GCA_019447015.1). Taxonomy (NCBI): domain Eukaryota; kingdom Metazoa; phylum Chordata; class Amphibia; order Anura; family Pipidae; genus Hymenochirus; species Hymenochirus boettgeri. Next base: position 160,252,056 of record CM033475.1, read on the forward strand.
TCAAGTCCAGTTGATCTAATTGAATACAACAGATATACCATGACCTGGATGATAACTTCAACAACATTAATTTATTTTTGTTATTTAGTAGTTTATAGATTTTCGTGATACTTTTTTTCATGTTATTTGTCCAGGTAAGTGTTTCCATTAGAGGGTTTATTGTTATGTTTGATAATATATTTTGCTTTGATAAAAACTTAAGTTTTTGGTTTGCTTGTTGGAATGTAAGAAACCTTTGTTGTGATATTATGTCATTGATAAATATAGTGTTTGGTAGGTTCCATTTGTTTAGATATAGGTTTGGGATAAATAATTGTAGGCTGTTTATTGTTATGTATGGGGTTATTGATGCTTTTTGTTGGTTTCTTTCCAAATGTTAGTTGTTGTCTGGATGGTTTGGTAATTTGGGAGGGTTAGGTGAGGATTCAAAGTGCTCCTAGGATTTCTGCCAGTTTATTTTTTTAAAGATATATTCTTCTATTTCAATCCATTTTTTTTTTATTTTGTTCCTCAGTCCAGTAATATCTAGTTTGGTCTAAAATTGCCGCCTTGTAAAAATCTTTAAAGATAGGGAATGCTATCCCACCCATATTTTTGGTTTTGGCTGATGTATTTATGGAGATTCTTGTTTTTTTGTTTTCCCATAAGAATGCATTAATCATTCGGTTGATTGATTGGAAAAAGGAGTCTTGGATCGTAATTGGCAGAGTACGGAATTTATATAATAGTTTTGATAATAACATCATTTTTCTTAAATTAACTTTTGTAAGGCGGGGTAGGTACTTTGATGACCACCAATTTAGTTCTTTTTGTATTTCTTTTAGTATAGGGAATATAATTTATTGTCCAAAAGTTTGGATGTTGATTTTGTTAACTGGATTCCTAGATACGATATTAAATCTTCTGCCCAGCTATATGGGTATTTTGCTTTAAGGAAAATTTTAATGAAAATTAGTATTGATTGGTAATATGAAAGATTTTGATTCATTTATTTTATGGTAGGATATATTTCCGAAGTTCTTGAATAGATTTTGGAGGTGAATCATAGTTGTTATTGGTTTTGTTAAAGTGAGGATTAAATCATCTGCATATAGTCCTAATTTGTGTTCTGTATTTCCTATTTTGATTCCTGCGGTATTTTTATTGTTTCTGACGGCTTCTGCTAATGGTTCTACAGCTAGGTCGAATATCAGTGGGGAAAGAGGACACCCTTGTCTGGTTCCGTTAGATAGCCGGTTTGCTTTGCAGGTTCTGAGGAGTGGGTTCCCCCGTAACGAAAAGACGGTCAGACACCAGGTGTTGTGTCACAAAGGAGGAGCAGGGGGAGAAATAACCAATAAACACATGAACATCAAGTCCCTTAACACATTTCAGCAATTGCAAGCACAAAAACACACTTGACATACATTACCCTACAATCTAACATTTACCTTGCAGTTAGGGTCAATACTTCCGCCACACGGTGAAACCCAAGGGATCAGTACTACCACGTGGCAATCATCCTATATCGAGAGCGAGACCCAGGAAGGCAGGTTAATCCCTAAATCTAGCCCACCTCAATTCTTGTAATTTACAATTATATATAGATAACACTTTGCAAAAAGGTCGAAGTATACCTGAGTTGGAACCCAGTGACTGGGAAAAAAGGCAGCGTATTACCTGTCTCACCACAATAACAATAGCTATTCAGTTTTATACTTCACCGATCCTATATGCCCCAACGCGTATGCATAAAAAATCAATAATCTACAACAGACAATTCCCCTAAATCCGCTGTCTGGCGCAAATTTTGGCATTTGATCTGGGAATGCCCAAAGATCATACATTTCTGGCAGGATATCGCCACTACACTATCTAATATACCAGATACCTCCTATCCCTTTAGACAATAAATTGTTTACTGTTGGGATACTGGGAGATAACTTCCCAGATAATACAAAGCCACTCTAATAGGGAAACCTTATTCTATGCCAGAAAGGCTATCACTATAAGTGGATGCACCTAAGCCACCTGATTTGATGCAATAGTTGAGATTAGTAAACCTGCAATACCGTAACCAAAAAGTGATTACTCCAAGAAAGTGCCCCAAGAAATTCTATAAAATATGGAACCAATGGTTCGAGGCAGCAATATAACACAATATAATCAACTTATTATGTACACTATGCATACACTGATAGTTAATAACCAGTATAAATATGATGGTACCCAGCAGACAGAAATAGAGCTATACAAAGCAGCAGAATGTTCAAGTTTTTAAGTTTTTTTTCTTTAGAGTTTATTAAGTTTCTTTAGAGTTTATTAGTTACATTCTTTTTTTTCTTTTTTTTGCTTTCCCCATTAGAATGTGCAATCGCTTTTCGAAGCATATCCCCCATTATAATTACCTTGCTTTTCCAAGGCATATTCCCCATTATAATGAACAATTCCCTTTCTAATGTGCGATGCTTTTCGGGTGGGTCCCACAACCATCAGCGGCACAGGGACAATGACCCAATTCCTTTCTGTCCGTATTTTTTGTGCAATGCCTCATTCAGCCCGTGACCTTACATCTACTTGTCAGGAGTCAGCCTCTTTTTCCAGGATCCTTCCAAAGGTGAATGCAATTTTACCCTGGCTATAGCATACATCACCTTTCCGTCTAGTCGTCAAGTGGAAAAACATCCAAAGTGATTTTATCTTAAGGTTTTTTTCATAAATGCCTAGGAGCCATTGATTGTACATATTCGCTGCACCGCCTAAACAGAGAATGGAAGTGTATCTTAACAGAAACACGTCCATTCTCTTAATGTTCAGGTGGTGTGAGATTCACACCTGCGCATTGAGTATAACTCGGTGTGTATCATGGAAGTGACAAGACTCCCATAGAATAATTTGCACAGGTCAGCTCTCTACCACAAGTTTACCAATGTCCACTTGCACAGGGTTTGTTGCTTTTTTGGCCCACAACCGAGCTTTGATACTAGCGAGTGTTTGGTCAGGACAATGAGTGTCTGTTGCCACAACAGTGGCTGTTGTTTTTGGGACACATCGTGCAGCCCATAGGGAACCGCACATCATACCTGATTGGCAAGGTCTGAAAAATGGGGGATGAACTTGTTTGGCCTGCACACATGTTAAGCTATTTTGGGCCACATACTATGAACAATCATCATTTCCAACAAATTTCCAATATGTACCCAGCCTTACATTGACTAATCTGTTAGAAATAATAGGCGTTATGTGGATAAGTGTCTCCTGCCTATGCAAGGATGGAACATTGTTTTCCAGATTCATATGTGTTGTTTCAAATAGAATATGTTTTAACTTTGGGGAGACTAATTAAGCCAATCTGGACATATAATAGGCAACATTAAATCAAACATCTTATGTATGGAATATTTTCCTACTGTATTGTCACCTCTTAATAATCATAAAAAGATAGAAATGGAATTGTTGGGGGTAGAAGAAACAGACAGACACTTTACATTTTGATTTAAAATATCAACTATATATTTAACTTTAAATATCAAAAAGCTGTATTTTTTTTATAAAAACAACATAAAAAAATTAAATTTTCTGTTTTGGTAACGCATTCGTTCACCATTTTTTTGGTACGTTAACGCATGCATTGCCATAACGGAAAACGGCTCCACTACAACGCATTAAATTTGCGCACACAATCGTGAGCGTTATCGCACGCTTGTCATTCTTGTTTGTGCATTTTCCATTTGCGAGGTGCGTTTTGCGCATGCGATTTGCTGTTTTTCGTTATGGCAACGCATGTGTTACCAAAACAAAAACGGATGCGCAGTCACAGCGCATGGGAAACCGCGGGATTTTTGCGTTCCCGCAATTCCATTATAACCAATCGCATGCGCTTTTGCCAACTCCATTATAACCAAAAACGCATGCGCAAATGCTTAAAAAAACGCGTACGTGTGGCCTACCCTAAGTGATTGCGTGTCCTTTTGCATTTGTTAACACAATGATTCCCCATTTTTATGGCGTTAACCATGCATTTCCATAATTGAAAATGGGAAACGCTGTGAAACGCAAAACGAACCAGATTGCCGCACAAAATCGGTGCGATAACGCTCACAATTGTGTGCGTGATTTGGTGTGTTGTAAGTGTTGCCTTGGCTTAAGGCACGTGATATGTGCACAATTTGCAAATTACATCTGTCTTTCAACATTGGGGGTATAGCTGCATAATGACACATTTATACAGTTATCAGTTTTCTATTCTCAAAACTTAGAAAAACAAAAAAGTAGGAATTATATTTTTGAATATAATAATAATATGCATATAAAAATACCTGCAGCACTCTTACTCCTTATTCTCCTGCACAAATGCTGGCCTCCTTCTCTTAATCACTCCAGGGATGATCTAGGCCAATACTTGCGGCCAATTTTTTCTTTGGAGGCTCTCCATGATGAGCCGCTTTTCATTTTTTTCTCTTTGGTCCCCACAGGCAGGCAATTCCCCACAGACAGCAATCGTAATTTTTTTGGGTGAGCTGCCTTACCATTAATTTAAGGTATTTCCTCGTCATCCTGAATGCGCGAAATGCCCTGCCCCCTTGCTTTGGCACAAAAACGGCCTTGTTCTAAAATGGCGAAAATACATGCTCGCTTTCGTATTCGCTTTCTAAAATAAAAGGGCAATTATGGAGAGTCTGCATAGGAACATTTCCAGGAATCTCACCTGGACCATTTGGTTAAGACCTCCAAATCAGTTGGAGCAAATGAAAGACGAGATGCTGGATTTGTGTCCGACAAAAGGACCAAGATGTCGCTAGTAGTTTGACAAAAACACTTATTCTTGGTCCCAAAAGTTATACATATTCCTACCTAGCGTTGAATTAGTAATTTTTGCAATAAAAAATACTAACCTAATATAATGTGATAGATTAGATGAACTTATTATTTTACATGATGTATCTAATTCTAAACCTATATAAAATGCTCCAAATTCTAAAGACAGATTCCATTGTGCACATCTTGCACTTATCATGTGCTTTAAACAAAGACCATCCAAACCAGATTTGTCTGTCCTAAACTCATCTAAAGCTGGGTACACACGATGAGATATTTTGGTCCGATCGATCGATAGTTCAGTGTATTGGTCGATCGGACCAAATTATCGCATCCAATGTGCCCATGTCCAATCGGACGAAAGGACGATCGACATGGTGGAAAACCCGTCGTCCGATAGTGCGGTCCTCAATGGACCGCACGACGGTCGCGGTAACTATCGGATGCGGCTGCTTTTGCCGCGACCGACAGTCCTTCCTCCTGGCCGAGGAAGGTATCAGCGTCCGGTTAGGAGGAAAATCGGTAGATGTTGTACCTAGCTTAAGATTATATTATACATTTCTAAACAAATGGAGAAATTTACCACATTTCAAGAGGATGTTGGCTCAAGTGCTTCAGAGAGGAGGAGATGGACCATGATGAGGAGGGTGAGACTAGCAGCAGGAGGAGAAGCCACAGGAGGAGGATAGGTTCTGCTGCAGCAGGAGAGGAGGCACAGCAGCAATGAACTCCAATTTATCGGGCTAAATATGGCGATATTTGGAAGTTATTATGGTGGACATGGGCCACATTCCAAAAGGCTCAAGAGACTGGAGAGGAGGAAAGCCTTTTCATGTGTGCCTAAGTAGTGGGCCTGGTTTTTGTTTTTCCGTTTGTAGAATTTTCTGGCTTTGAGGGGGGGGGGGGGGGGTGGGGGATGGATAAATAAGCAACATTTTAAGCCCCAATTCCGAATCATAAATGTCCTACATGGCAAATATTCCACTTTCATGCTGCAGAAACAAGGACTACCTAGTTGTCCCCTTCCTAAGGGAAAAATACAAATGCATGAGCATGTTTTTTTGCGCGAAAATGCAAGACGCAAAGAAAGCGCGAAATGGCAAACCATGCATTCGCATGTGTTGCGCGCGAAATGAAAAGCGCGAAATGGCAAATCGCATGTGTTGCGCACACAAATGAAAAGCACAAAAATGGCTAATATGCATGCGCATGTGTTGCGGCGAAAATGAAAGTGCAATATGCATGTGTAGCACGCGAAAAAAGTCGCACTTTGATCCGTATTTTATCCGCAATTAGCGCGTCTTCGCCCGCGAAGAATCAACCAATGAGCGAAAACACGCCCCTATTCCCAATCTTAAAAAGATCCACACCCTTCACATACACAATGTGGCCGTAGTTCTTTTTCAACATGGAAAAAGAACAGTAGGCGGAGGAAAGAGAACCCAGAAAACCAAACACATTGAAGGTAAGTACCTTTGGAAATCTTGTTCGTTTTAAACACAAACAGTGTGCTATCTCATTCCTACATTTGTCAACGAAATGATCTATATGTGTTTAGCTTCTTTTTGGCAACCTTTTAACATACTATTGTGAGATGAAACCTACAAATCAGGTCATTTGTAATGCTGCTCCTTTGGCCAGAAGTTCATTTTATTTTGAAAATGGTTAAATCATCTAGGGACTAATGTGCAACGTTTGGAACCATAACTGTTTTCCTTACATCTCCATCTATGTATGTAGGTAATGGCACTATGAATGTGAAAACACACAGGGAGTTAACTCCTCTAACTTAGTTTGTTGTTTGGCTACCCTTGGTGTGTGGTGGGGTGTGCAGTTTGGAGGATTGTCCTAACTAAATGTAATTAACACATTATGCAACAGTCACTCTGGAAATGGTTCACATAATATTGATATACGTGATCCCTTTTTTTTGGGGGGACTCTTCTTTGTTGTGTCAGGAACTTGCATTAGGTGTATGTCTGCACAAATTATGTTGAAGTAAGTCCATGCTGACCCAAAAATAATACAACACATACTTGTGCACAAACACAACATCCTCCTTACTCCTAATGCAAAGATTAGGAGCTATGTCACTTTGGTGTAGGTTACAAACGTGGTTCCTTAGCACACATAGTTAATGTGAAAATAACTCACATTTTTCCTTTGTGTTCTTACATGATGCTTAGATGAAACAAAAATTAGCTTGTGCAGGGAGATAGGAAAAGTCTAAAAACTAATAGATAGGCAACAGATGTGCCTTAGTGCCATTCATAACCCAATCAAATATGATAGGGGCACTCATGCTGCTATATCAAGCTATAATCATATAGATAAAGACAGTGATCTAAACGATCATACAGGATGTAGTGGGTTAAAACAAGAGCTTTTCATAACTATATATAAAAATTATTACAACATATCCCAATAAAATGTCAATGTGAAACATACACACATTATAAAACATAAATATAATATAATAGTAACAATAAATATGACTCTAGGCGAGCTGGAGAAAAAGACCTTGTTCCAACTATAAGTCTGTACTTGCAAATGGAAGTCAGTAGATACTAAGTATGTCAATAAAAAGAAATTAAACAATGTAGCAGCACACAACTGAATCAAATGGCAGAGTGGTAACGATCTCACCCAGCCGTGTAGCCTTCCTCAAGATCTCCTTTCCTGCATGGCACATGTGCTGATGGATCGCTCCCAGCAACGACTCCCCTCCCGATTCCAGACCAGCTGCAAACTTCTACAAGGTACCGTCCATGCGTAAGTGGCTAATGGTCCGTAGGGAGCAATGGCCGGGGCAGGCACAGGTGCAACTCCGGCACTGGTCTGGTCCTAGCCCAAACCCAGACAGAGTCCCGCCTCCCGCTCCAGGCAAATAGCCGAGCAGGGAACCAATTGTTAGCCACAAGAATCTAAATACATACAGCTCCAAATATTACAAGTGGGTCCATAGTCCTCAGATAGGAAAAGTCTACTGTGAAATAGGGAAACATGAGAGAACCTCCAAGGAATTCACACAACTTCAAAGATACTGAATTTAAAATGTTTTCTTCAATACATCAAACAATTGCACGCAGACTTCCCACCAACCAACAAAATACACAAACCCGATGGAAAACATTTTTGTTTGTGACTCTATAAAGAAAAATATGTAAAATAACAGAAAATGTGTTTTTGCTAACAGATACAGATGTGGCAGCTCCCACCCATTTGGCACACTTCCCAAAGCTAAGCGTGCTGCACGCCTAAAAGTCATATTTGAGCAAATGCTGGAGAGTACCTTTCAGATTTGGAGCTGAGCTCAGAGGAGCTCAGGAACGGAGCAGACTCCGATGGCCCCAACAGGGCCAGCATGCCTCCCTTCGGAGGTTGCCATTCCAGCTCACACTTCCCCACCTAAGGGACCAAAAGCAAGAAAAAGACAACTTTGGAGAGGGGGAAACACAAAAAACTGGGTAAGATAAATGCAGGTTGGCTCTTAAAACCGTATTTATTGAATGATAACATTCTAAATGCTTTCACTTCCGAAATGTGCACTTGTGGAAGCTGTTGTCCCCAAATGGGACACATTATTTATGGCACAGTCTTCAAAGTTATCAGCTGGCGGAAGAATCAAATTTAGACCAAATTGCCAACCAAGTGAATGCTTGAGCACATAGAGAAGGGATGTCTCATTAGTCAAAAAACGACTAAGTGATATTAAGGGGTAAATTGTTTATTTGGTTACTATCAAACAATTAAAGAGAAGCGATTGGAATATCTTACACTTTTTAGAAAAATAATAATGTATCTTAGTACAAGATTGCAACATAATAGTCCAGCAACATACAATTGTGATGTAAATATATTAATCCCTTTGTCCCAAATCTTGTCTTTTACTTAGGTCCATCAAGAAAAAGTTGGCCAAGAATAAAAATTTGGGCCAAAGAACTGGGGGAGGACCCTATGAGGAGGTTCGCCTCACTGACTATGACCAGCAACTTTATGCTGCAATGGGAGGAGAGGTCGTGGTTGGTTTAGAAAGACCATTTGCGGACACTGACCAAGAAGGTAAATGTGAAATGTTACATCTGTTATCTAACAATAATATTATGACATTTAATGAGAGCCAACAAATAAAGTTTACTCTTAAGTTTACCTTCTTATTTGAAGGAAATTGTACACAGGAAGACACAGAGATGGACCAAGACCTACACACATGGAGAGACACGATACGGAGACACACACGGATGGACATGGACAGACAAAGATACAGCCACATGGACAAAGACATACACACTTTAAACTAAAATCAAAATTTGAGATTGATGACCAGATTGTGTAATTCTTGAATTATTTCAATATTTCTCATTTTTGAACAGATGTGCCTCAATGCCAGCCACCTGAGGGTCCAGCAGAAAATTGCCAGGCCAGCAACACCGGAGGGTCCAGGAGATATACCTGCCACAGTGGCTTCAGACCCGGCGATAATGGTAAGTGTCGTTGAAAAATGACTTCTGAAAAGAACAACAAGTTGAGTCCGTAAACAGACACACTGAACATTCATAACTAAACATATCAGGGTTATTCAATAAAAGTTCTTATCGTTTAAAATGGTGCTAATTTTGCCCCAACCATCAGATGTTAGCTTTCAAATGTTAAATAAGATCTGATTGGTTGGGGCAAAATTCACCATTTTAAATGATAAGAACTTTTATTGAATCTCCCTGTATATTTCCACAACCCAAGTCAACTACAATTTCACACATTTCCTATGGGATTAAGTTAGTGTCATTCATTATCTTTCTGTCCGTTCATCTGTGTAGACTTCAGTCACCCTCATTTCTCTTTACTTATGCTTTAATAATACCTACAATGTGGCTAATTTTTCTACCCCCATCCTCCTCCGCCAGGTTCACATCACCGGCTTGGGAATCCACAGTTCAGCAGACTCCCCTATTGCACGGACCATTGCTGTATATGTCATGTATTTCTGTATAATGTCATGTTGCTGACATAAGGTATATTTCATGAATAATAGTGGATCTCATTAGCATACATGCACTGTTCTCAAATCGAGGTTAAATTCATGCTAAACAAGATTAAATTGGATACTGCAAGTTTCATTACATATTGCACCAGCTGCAGGAAATTCCTAAAGATATATATGCAATGGGAGCTATGTTATTAAGAAAGCATTGTCACCACTTTTAACTACACTATTTAACACAGCTAGCTAATGGCTGCGTTAAAGTGGCACTTGCCTCAAATCCATTTTGTGATTTCCACACAGGTGTCAAAGCAGCTAGTAAAGACCAAACTCAACATTTCACCTTCTATAGCACATTGCAATGCTAGCAGGAGGACATGAAAATTGTTGGGAAAACTGGCCTGCAGAGCCAGGCACTGGTTAAATGCTTGGAACACAGATCTGTTCAAAATGCTTTGTACACAGAACACTGGGAAAGCAGTTGCCACACAGACTGGCATTTTCAGACCTTACCACAAAATGGGGCCCCTTCTGGACAAGGGCCCTGGTGCATTCGCATCCCCTGCACCCCTGGTAGCTACGCCCCTGTACAATAAGAACACACAATCATTTAAAATCTTCAAATTTCGATATTATACTAGAAGGGTTGCCTCTTTTGGAAAGGCAACTTTGTTGAGGTTTAACCAAAACAAAATGCATTAATGGTCACTAAACTGGCGCATATGGAAGAGAGCAAACGTGACTACATGGAACAGTACTTGCTATAGTGCGTCAAACCCTCTGTGTGTAATAGAGGGGAGCAACCTAATGGAGCTGTGTGAGTGTGAGGGAGCTATGCAATGAGTATGGGGAGTTGGGGGGGTAACAATACATTCCTATTGATTATTCATTCTACTGGTCCTTCACAATAGCATTAGGATGTAATGAAACACTTGTTACCAAAATAGCATACCCAAAAGTAGTAGCAGTCAAAACAGTGTCAGTTAGGGGCAGGTCAGCCTTCTTTAGGATCCTAATAAAGGGAAAAAGATAATCAGTATAACATACCATATGACATTAAACATGTTTTTTTGGACACGTATAACATTGTAAAATACCTTAACATTGATCGTCTCAACTTACCCTGAAAAGATGCTATTAATTGGGCCCTTGTCTTTGTCCATCTTCAGAGGAATCCTCAGCATCTACAGACGGCCCCTCATCCTCGGCTGTCAGCATATCATCATTGTGCAGCTGTACCCCAAGCTTTATTGCTAAATTGAGAGCACAGCGCACACAATGGTGATATCTGACACCTTCCCGGGGAGAATAAAGGTTTTCTCGCCGTAGAATGAGAGACACCTTAAACGTGATTTTCAAGACTCCGAAGAGTCTTTCAATCATGTTTCTTGTCTGACAGTGTGCTAAATTATAGCGCCTCTCTGCAGGGGTCCTTGGATTCCTCAGGGGGGTTTTGAGCCGAATGAATCCCATACCCTGCGTCTCCTGTTTGGAAACCCAAACAAATCGTGGTAAGTCATTTGTATACACATTCCTTGAAATTGTGGAAAAGAACCACTTACCCACAAGCCAGCCCTCTGGCATCCTCCGCTGGTAACCTTGCAGTAGAGAGCTGACTGGTGCAAAATATGGGAGTCGTGGCAACTTCCAGGAAACGCACTGTTTATACTCATAATGCGCAGGTGGGAATCACACACCACCTGAACATTCAGAGAATGGAAGTGTTTTCTGTTAAGATACACTTCCATTCTGTGTTTAGGTGGTGCGAGCACAATATGCGTACAATCAACGGCTCCTAGGCAGTTGGGAAAAACCCCCCTCGCTGGAAAAATTCTGATTTGATGTTTTGCCACTCTGACTCACTGGATGGGAACTGGATATATTCTCTGGACAAGGGCAAATTGCACCCAGAACCTTGGGAAGGATCCTAGAAAAAGAAGGCTGACTCATGCCAGGAGTTGTGATGTCACAGGCTGGAATGTGGCATTGGCAAAAAAATAAGGACAGAAAAAAGATTTGTCATCCCAGTCAACGCCAATGCCGTCTTGTTGATGGCTCCAACAAATTGCCCAGTTTTTGCCGTGCAAACTCCTGTATGGCTGGGCGATTTAGGCGAAAGTGACGCACAATCTCTCATCAGACAGCTCGTCCAGAAGACCAAATCTCCTTCGAAGAAACGAGGCTGTCTGATCCTAGCTGAACATTTTCCCTCCTCCACTCTCCACGCTGCCTGTTCATCCTCATCCAGCAATACAGCAGCTGCTGACCAATTAGATTGCCACAGGCCACAATCAGGATCTCTCCTCACCATTTTCTCTACCCACAATGATCTGCTTGATCTGCTGGTTTAAATAGTGTTTGTTATCACAAACTTATTTGTTCCTGTTTTCTAAAGTCGGTCCAATTTGTGTCCAAATAAGGGAAACCACTCCGATCTTTGTTAGGGCTAGCACAGCTGTTAAAAGTTATTGGCACTATATTTCAATTATACGAAAATTGGGAGAATTATGATAACTAAACCAAGAAAGTGAACAACATGCCTATTAGGAAACACAACCGCATTAGCAGATAGTGGGTAGTAGGAAGGCGAACGCACATTCAAAATGTGATCGCACATTTGCAAGACGAACAGACAACGATTTTTTTAAGGGTGAAGCCAAACCAGCTAGTTTTTTGCATTTGAGTCCGTGTTTGCGCCTGCTATTTAGAAACAATGGATTGCGGGAATGCAAAAGATCCCGAAATTTCAGATTGCATGTCCGTTCGCTTTTGGAGAATATCAGGGAGATTCAATAAAATATTATCGTTTAAAATGGTGCTAATTTTGCCCCAACCAATCAATCTTATTTAACTTTGAAAGCTAACATCTGATTGCTTTGGGCAAAATTAACACCATTTTAAACGTATGAACTTTATTGAATAACCCTGTATATGCGTTCACATTTTGGATGCATTAACGCAAAGAAAAACGTACAACAATCATGGCCAATAGCGCTTGCAATTCTGTGTTCCCGTTCCTGTGCGTAGCAGTGTGCCCTAAGCCAGGCTGAGGCCACACTGTACGCACACTGTAACGAATTGTGCGCGCGAGCCTTCTGCATTTGGCGTTTGCGCGTGCAATTTCAACTTTTCGGTTACGGAAATGCATGCATTAACGCCACAAAAATGGTGAACACATGTGTTAACCAAAAGGAAACATATGCACAATCGCATGCAGTCAGAAATTGGGAACTTGATGCGTTCCCCGCAATTTCCATTTTACCCAAAAGGCATGTGCATTTGCGTGCGCAAACGGTGAAAAAAGCGCAAGTGTTGCCTAGCCCTTATTAATGCTACCAAAAGAAGAGCATAAAGCACGCACCGAATGCTAACAATTGACCTTGCATTGTAATGAAAAAATGAGCCTACATTGCAACCGCTAAAACCACCGAAAAGAAGGGGGTGAGGTGCGTTTACGTGAAAGACAAAATAGCAAAACTCATTTCAAGTCCAAGCTAAAAATATTCCTATACAAACCAAATGGAAAATCGATATCTCATAGATGTTTCCAAAAACAAGTAAGACATTTTGTCTGAATGGCTTTTACGTTTTGTTGGCTTAAAAATCAGGAACCAATCCAAATTCCCAACAGACAGCTCCAAACATGCCTTTTCGCTCAAACAATGACTTTTCACCACCTTCAGGTCGCGCTAATCTTTCGCTCTTTTTAACCCCAAACCCACCTTTCGTTCTTTTATAAATTGCGTTACGCCTTTTCGCTCCTTTTTTTGCACAAATTACCAGTGCGATGTATGGTGAAGTAGAGCAAAAAGGGTTGGAGCGATAGGTTGCGGAAACGTTTTCGCGCCTTTTTTAACGCCACCTTTATAAATCGCGTTAACTGGCTTTTTGGCGGTAACCCATGGAAAAGTTTTCACGACTTTTCGCTCTTTTATAAATATGCCCCATAGTTTTTAATTGAGTCGTACTTGCACAAATACAGGTAAATATGGTAATATAGATACTATGTTTGTATACACAGCTATATAGATTTGAACTATTTAACCTATAAGTATATAAAATTGTAAATATGTACTGTTATACAATGTGTAACAAAACAATTTATATATATGCAAACTGTAAACTATTTGTACCGACATTAATAAAACGAATAAAAAATAGCAATGGTAACTTACTTTAAATGGCTCTGGGACCTGGTCTGGGTAATGCGTACATATCACTAAAACAAACTTTCCTTACAAGTGTCGGGCTCCCACATTGAATTTTCTAGGGTTATTAAATCGAGCGCCACATTCAGGGGTTTCTCACCAAATTCGAGGTTACTGAACACCGAATTAGCAACGAATTTAAGGGTTATCACAAATTTGAGGGTTAGCGAACACTACATTCAGGGGTTACGGCTGAATTTGGTGTTAAAGAACACTACACTCAAGGTTATCGCCATTCGCTAATCTAAAATTCATCCATAATCCTTGAATTTGGCCATAACCCTCGAATATAGTATTTGCTACCCCCTCGAATTTGCCGATAACCTTTGAATGTAGTATTCACTAACCCACAATGTAACCAATGCTGCATTCCAGGGTTATGAGTGCTATAAGGCGAGGTTTATCATTTCGGAAAACCCTAAAGTTGTAGTTCAGAGTGTTCTAAAAAGTCCCTACGAACTCATAAAACCCGGCTCGAACTCAGGTTCGAGTTTTGGTCCAACCCTTGTAACTACCGTATATACTCGAGTACTCATTTTTGCTCAAAAATTAGAAAAGATGATTGACCCGAGTATAAGTCGAGGGTATACAGTAACCCTAATACCTTTCCACTGTAGATGTTTGGAAACTACAACTCCCAGCATCCTTGGTTGCTGGGAGTTGTAGTTTTCCAACCACCTATAGTAGAAAGGTATTGGGGGTTACTGTATGGCATACTGTCCCCACCCTAATACCTTTCCACTGTAAGTTTTGGAAACTACAACTCCCACATGCTTGGTTGCTGGGAGTTGTAGTTTCCAACCACCTTAGTAAAAAGGTAATGTGGTGTCTGCATGGCATACTGTCCCCCCAGCACCCCCAGCCCTCCCCCCAGTCCCCCCCCAGCTCACTTACCCGTACCTGGTCTTCAGTCTTCCTCTCTCTGCAATCCAGAAGTAGCCGCGAGTCCGGCCGGCAGTTCCCATTACTGCTTCGCGGCTGCGCGCATGACGTCATCCTGCCAGCGTGCGTGATGACGTCATCACCAACCACGAAGAACTACTGGGAACTGCCGGCCGGACTCGCGGTTGCCTCTGGATGGCAGTATTCCTTGTGACTCGAGTATGAGCCGAGTCAAGTTTTTAGGTTATTTTTTAAACCTAAAAACCTCGGCTTATACTCGAGTATATACGGTAGCTTTATAAAGATTGTTTTGGGGTGGGGCTTATGATACAGTCTATAACTTTTTATCCACAACAACTGCAGCCATCATCCTAGACTGACTGAAAGTCAGAGTTTTTTTATGGTCCTTGTTTTGAGAGAAATAATATCAAGACATTTTTTTATTTGATCGGATGGTAATACGGAGCAAATGGCACTCCTTACCTGACCACAATCTCGCTATGAAATAAATATTACAATTGATTACTGCATTACAGGAATGCAGTCAGGTAAGAAATTACAAACATTGTACTAAATATAGTTGATGCTTTATGTACTGTTAATGTCAGTATTTCATTAAGGATCCAATTTATGCATTTTTAAAGGGGAACGGTGGTTTTTCATTTGTCAATTCAAAGCTATAGGCTTAGAAACAGGGCTTTGTATTGAAAGCCCAAACACTTTTTACTCTTAAAGTCGCGTTAGCCCATGTGCCAAGGGTTAACGTGACTTAAGACATAACTAGTGGTGGTCGCTATGATACAACAAAGTTGCGCAACCATCGCAGCCATGTACCAAGCCGGCTCTTTAAGACGTATGGCTCTTTAAGATGTAAACTTTAACTTCAGCAGATAGGAATTGGAAAACCCCAGTCACTAGCACAAAGAGCCATTATCGGCTCAGTGCATTGCCTAGTGGAGGCAATAGAGAGCGATAACGGTTCTTGGTAAATAGCCCTGTATGTACCTCTTTCAACTCTGCACTTTCTCTGCAACAGGCACTGTGTCATAAGCTCCACCCTCCAAAATTGATCTTTCCTGAAGCTGCTACAGGCTTGCAATCAATATATATGCTTTCCTTGTCTATGGACACTTAAAGGAGAGGAAAAATATTTTCTTGGCTAAAGATAAAGACTTCGGGGCATGGCTTATGATGCAACTGGCAATGCTCGTCACAGCAGTAAGAAGGTGGGAATGTTAAAGATAGGTGATTGCTGGTGCTGGGTGATGTCCCAGCTGGATTGTATCTCTATTTTTTTTTTTTTTTTTTTAAATCCTTATTTCTGTCTCCTTTCTCTCATCTTTTTAAATTTTTTATACCCCCCTAAACCGTTTAATCAACCGCTGTGTTTTATTATATATACTTTAAAGCATTCTTTGTTGAAACTTCATGACATTGGCCTTTGTTTGGATATAGCCATGACTATTATAGACTACTAAATTAACCACCATTTCTAAATAGGTTCTCTTCCAGATAGATTAGATATCCAATTCTCTCAAACAATTTAACTTGAATAATCAAGGTGCTTAAAAATAGATCACTGAAATGGAAAATGTTAAAAATAGTGTTATGTCAATACCAGAATACCAGCACCGTTCTGACAAAAACAGAAAGAAGAAATGATATATATGTAGAATAATAGAAGGTAGTGATGGATCCCTGTTTCAAAACAATCTTGGTTTTGATTTAGAACTGGCAGTTTCGAAAATCTGTGACTCTGACACAAACAATTCCATTTGAAAATCAATATAAAATTCCAAATACCATTCAATTAGGATTTTTTTGGATTCTCACATTTACAAAACTTCAATAGGTTCCACAAACCGCTGTCGGAACAGAACTAGCCAGTTTTTGTTTATCTCTCTAAAAGAGTATCAGTTAATTAAAATGGATTCTATGCTGAAAACCTCAGAATACGTCAATATTCGGCACAGATTACAATAAAATGCACCAACCTTTCTTGGGATGGTGGGAGAGGGAGGAAGTACTTGGTACCCCATTGGCTATACTTAAAACGTGACATTGTAGTTGAGCTATTTTGAGGACGCATCAGGACTCGTACGAGCTTCTGCAGGAATATATACAAACCCTGAATGCAACCATATAACATCTTTTTGACAGTCTTATTGTGAATTCCTCATGTGTTTGTGGAGGCAAGAGTGGGTAGGTTATTAAACAAACTACTTCGTAAGTCGACGTCTACCAACTCTCTTTGCTCTTCAATAGTTCGCTCATGAGATCCCTCTTAAGGGAATACTGAAGGGTCATTTTATGGAACTGCACAGTCAAGAGACTTTAGGAAAGCTGCAGATTTGAGATGAGATTTCTTGGACGAGGTTATCCAAACCTCAGATTACATCTAGTAAAAACAAATAGGAAAATGATGCAAATGTACTAGCTAGAGCCCAAGTCTAGAGTGCGGATAGGGTTGGCTACGATCCCTGAACGAACGACCATTTTGGCCGATAAAGTGCCCATACACGGGCCGATTATCAGCTAAAATGGCTATTCGTACACATCGTGCATTGTGTGTCAGCACACCCGCGATCGCACGTGTGTATGAAACCTTTAGTCCTTCTTCCATCACTCTAACCGACAACGTGTAACCTGACGAAGTGCCATGTGTTGGTGCGAGAGCGCGTCAGTTAGAGTGGTGGAAGAAGGAGTCCTTCTAGCTAGGTACCTATCGTGGACAGGACTTAGTTTTCCCAT
Organism: Hymenochirus boettgeri; assembly: GCA_019447015.1. Taxonomy (NCBI): domain Eukaryota; kingdom Metazoa; phylum Chordata; class Amphibia; order Anura; family Pipidae; genus Hymenochirus; species Hymenochirus boettgeri. Next base: position 160,269,675 of record CM033475.1, read on the forward strand.
GATTGCACTGATGATCTGTGGTGAGATTGGTCACATTAAAATGATGGTGATATCAAGTCCTGTGGAGCATAATTGTATATTATGCTGGTGTATGCACTGTAGGGGTGACTCCTCAACACCTGCACGGGTGATCTAATTGGCTGCAGAGGATTTAAAAGTCATATATAAGATAAAATATCCATATGCAAATCTTAGTGCTAAGGGGGAATGACTTTTTGACAACTTTTTGGATGCAAATCCCCAGTGCCAAGGGGAATGCCTATCTGCAACTAGTGTTGGAAATATGCAGCATGAATATTTCTGGATTAAAAGGCTATAACCTTCAGTGCTAGGGGTGAGGGCTCCTTTTTTCCTCTATATATTGTTTTTTATATGTTTAGTAATTGTTTGGTATTAGGTTTTTTTTTAATCTGTTTTGAAGTACGGTATAGTGGTGCCTTGTTATGGGACTTATCCCTTATTCTAAGGGTGACAGTCTGACTTTTACAGACATTCTGGAAAAGCGATATCATTGCCATTAGTATAAAGTATAACCACAAGACCATGTTCTTCCCTGGCTGAGGGGGAATACTTGCAGCTAATGAAGTCCCCGAATGAATGAATCCAGCCAATAAAATCCAATTGCTTTCCCCCCGGGCAATTTCCAGCTATGACAATATGATAATTGATGGGATGATCACCACCATGTACAAAGGGTGGCTGACTGTCCTTTTATTGACGGTGCTAGAGGCGAAAGACTAATATATATACTATATGAGGGGAAAGACCCCCTCTAAACACAGTAACCCCCTTAAACACACTCGCAGCCAATTTACAGCCCAAAATAATAATCCTAAGGACAATCGTGAATGATTGTTAACCTTAGTTAACCATACATAAACACAATCCATAGAAAAAACAAAATCATCTTTAATCACATAAAAAAACATTGCTAACATGAGAATACCTAGAAGTCATACAAAATTTGTACCCCGTTGACACCCCCCAAAAAAGTGCTCCCAATAATGTGCAAAATCCCATTTAAAAACCGGCTGGAAATGGACTGAAAACACAATTCACACCTGGATTACCAGAAAAAGTCATAAAGAATCCTCTTAGAGCTTCAAAGGGACCATGTAGCTAAGTCCCAACAGTGGTTACAGTTTATATTCATGTGTCCATAATGGTATGTGAAAAGAACTAGGTCACCAATTCGGTAGTCTGGGTCTCAGTCTGGAGCGAAGTCAAACCCCGTTGGGGGTGCATACGTAAGGACGTCTGTGGGTCAGTAGTGGAGCTGTATAGAGTGTATAAATATTTAACTGGGTGTCCCCAGTTTTCATACTCACACTCTTTCCAATAAGACATCCAGACCAGACACAAGCTAGATTAGTCCCGTCCTATACGGGCCCAGATACTCAGTCCAAACGCGAACTAGCCGGGGCTTCTTGGTCAAAAATATAGGATAAAACAAACTTTATTGACTAACTAAAATGATCGAAAATGCAAGCTTTCAAAGCACTTAGGCTTCTTTCTCAGTCCAAAAACATGTAAGAGTGGCCCACATCCGATTGGCAGCTGTTGGAACCCTACAGAATACATGCTTGTGAAGGTTCCTCTTATCCAGGTCTTGGTATGCCTGTTGTATTCAGTTAGATCAACTGGACTTAAAGTTTAGTTCTTGATGACATTTCGCTAGTCATCCGACTGCTTTCTCAATTCAGAATGACTTGACACGAATCTGTTGGCAATTATGTACCCTTGATGTCCCAATTAGTATATCACAGCCAGGTGTTGGGGACCTTCTGAATGCAGAAGAGGTGTTATAGGAACGCACAGGGTAAGTGTAAAACAGCATTGTACATCAACAGTTGGTGTCGAACCCCCCACCTCTATTCAGGCTTGGTTCTTTGTTTTCACATAAATGGCCTCCTTGACACCTCTCTTGAACCAGTCATGTTCCTTGCCAATATGTTACCATCACAATCTTCAAAGATATGTCCTTTTTCCTTAAGATGCAGGTACATGGCTCAGTCCTGACCCGATGCTCTTCTGTGCTGGGCCACTGCATCAACGTATGGCCCAACACAGCAGAGCCAATTCCTCGGGTAAGGACTCAGCTGTGTACCTGCATCTTAAGGAAAAAGGAGATAACTTAGAAGAGTGTAATGTTAACATATTGGCAAAGGAACATGACTGGTTCAAGAGAGGTGTCAAGGAGGTCATTCATGAGAAAATACATAGAGGTGTGTTTGGGGGGTTTCGACACCAACTGTCTGCCTTGTACAATGCTGTTTTGACAACTGAATACCACAGATAATCTACAGAATACAAAACATTTAGTTAGGTAAGACATTAGACCGAATATATCACAAAACACAATTGGACCTCCACCTGCCTGTACGCTGCACCTGACAGTAGACATACCTAAGCCACTCACTTTTGTTGCTGCGCCAATGCAGAAGGAATGGGTGCTAATTTCTTTAAAGGGATGCCATTGGTAACACTGGTCCTTTTCGAGTATGACAGGTGGTGTACATGTATGAGTCAAACTTACCAGCTTCCTTCTTGGGAATGCCTCCCAGCGAGACACTCTGAAGTTGGGGAAAGGCTCTGAGAGGGGCCAGCCCATGTCACTAAGGGTCATTTCAGCCCCAAGCATTTTCTTAACCTCTTCAAAAAACCACAAAGCGGATTATAAATTCGTCAAACTAGGAAAGGGAGAATGAACAAAGGAAATTAACAAAACCTACAGAGAAACTAGCCTGCTTCCTCTGTCTTTGTAGGTCTGCTTTCCTTAATTTATTTTATTTTTATCTTGAAATTTATTATGCAGTTTCGTTTTCCTTAGCTACACAGCATTAAAATAAGCTTGAACTAATTTAATATAACTTTTAAATCATTTAGTCTGAGAAGTAATCAATAGAACAACAGCCTGTTTATTCCTTCATAGTGAAAACTATACCCCAGAGGGCTGGTAAAGTATTAGATCATTCACTAAATCAACAGAGTTGTTCACTTTTTCCTTATTTATGTCATGTCACTGGTTTTTTCTGAGTTTTCAATCCTTTAAGTTGCAGAAAATGAATATGATTCCTCTCCAATCATCAGTCGCGAAATCACCACAAATTCATCTGTCATATTCAGTGCTTCAGACAAATGTAAACTGAAGTTTAGACAAAACCTAAAAAAGAGTTTAGTTCACAAACTATTTGATTTCAAAAAACATCAGCATGAATTAAAATTTCAGAGCTTAATAGTTTTAAATTAACACATTTTTGTGTTACTCAGCAGTACATTAAAGAAAAAAAAAAAAATTTTTGTCATAAATTTTTATTGTATTTATGAAAAAATAAAGTGTACATAACTTATTTTATCTTATACATATTTTTATCATATTCGCTTGTATAATAACTTTTAGACATTTTGATATATATACGTAATTATTTATATCCGTTAACTTCATAATTAATATTAAACATTATAACTTTTTGTTTGCCTTCATTTCTTGAATTATTTTAATTATTATAATATTCTCTTTCTTTCTTCCTTCTATCTTTTATTTTCTCTCTTCTATATTTATTTCCCTTTCTTTGTCTTTTCTCCCTTTCTTTATAGATTGGTGAATGATCTCGAATCTGTGTATCAGTATTCCCATTTTCTTAAGAAGGTGGTAAATTTTTGTTGTGTAATAGCAATGTTTTTTTCATATATCATATTTTGTGTTAATGAATTCGTAATTTCCTTCATAGTTGGAACTTTTTCAACCCTCCTTATTTTAATATCACCTTTTCATTACAATAATTAGTGGTATATTATTGTGCTTTGTTTGGAGTTATATGTTTCTAGTCCAATATTTAATAGAGCTAGGGCTGGTGTTCTGGGTATTTAGTTCTAGTAAATTATTAAGGAAATTGAAGAGTTTATACCAGATTTTCTTATCTTCGATCAAGTCCACCACAAATGTAGTAGTGAACCTCTGGATGAACAGTTTCTCCAGCATAATGGGGAGTATGTTGGAAACCATGTGTGGAGTGTTTCTGGGGATCTGAGAATCTGAAGTATTTTTCTATCTGTTTGCCAGAAAGATATACATCTAGATAGTTTATATGGTTGTTGGAAGGCTGAGATCCATTGGTCGGGAGTGAACGTTTTGTTTAGATCTGTTTCCCATTTTTCGGAGAAGTTTGTATAGAGTATTTATTTTTATCTGTTGTATTCAATTAGATCAACTGGACTTGAAATGTAGTTCTTGAAGGCGTTTCGCTAGTCATCCGACTGGCTTCCTCAATTCAGAATGACTTGTACAAAAATCTGTGGCAATTATGTACCCTGGCCACAGATTCTTGTACAAGTCATTCTGAATTGAAAAGCCATCGGATGACTAGCGAAACGTCTTCAAACTACATTTCAAGTCCAGTTGATCTAATTGAATACAACAGATATACCATGACCTGGATAATGAGAACCTTCACAAGCAGTATTTATTTTTGTTATTTATAGTTTATAGATTTTCGTGATACTTTTTTTCATGTTATTTGTCCAGGTAAGTGTTTCCATTAGAGGGTTTATTGTTATGTTTGATAATATATTTTGCTTTGATAAAAACTTAAGTTTTTGGTTTGCTTGTTGGAATGTAAGAAACCTTTGTTGTGATATTAGGTCATTGATAAATATAGTGTTGGTAGGTTCCATTTGTTTAGATATAGGTTTGGGATAATAATTGTAGGCTGTTTATTGTTATGTATGGGGTTATTGATGCTTTTTGTTGGTTTCTTTTCCAAATGTTAGTTGTTGTCTGGATGGTTTGGTAATTTGGGAGGGTTAGGTGAGGATTCAAAGTGCTCCTGATTTCTGCCAGTTTATTTTTTAAAGATATATTCTTCTATTTCAATCCATTTTTTTTATTTTTGTTCCTCAGTCCAGTAATATCTAGTTTGGTCTAAAATTGCCGCCTTGTAAAAATCTTTAAAGATAGGGAATGCTATCCCACCCATATTTTGGTTTTGGCTGATGTATTTATGGAGATTCTTGTTTTTTTGTTTTCCCATAAGAATGCATTAATCATTCGGTTGATTGATTGGAAAAAGGAGTCTTGGATCGTAATTGGCAGAGTACGGAATTTATAATAGTTTTGATAATAACATCATTTTTCTTAAATTAACTTTTGTAAGGCGGGGTAGGTACTTTGATGACCACCAATTTAGTTCTTTTTGTATTTCTTTTAGTATAGGAAATAATTATTTCAAAAAGTTTGGATGTTGATTTTGTTAACTGGATTCCTAGATACGATATTAAATCTTCTGCCCAGCTATATGGGTATTTTGCTTTAAGGAAAATTTTAATGAAAATTAGATATTGATTGGTAATATGAAAGATTTTGATTCATTATTTTATGGTAGGATATATTTCCGAAGTTCTTGAATAGATTTTGGAGGTGAATCATAGTTGTTATTGGTTTTGTTAAAGTGAGGATTAAATCATCTGCATATAGTCCTAATTTGTGTTCTGTATTTCCTATTTGATTCCTGCGGTATTTTTATTGTTTCTGACGGCTTCTGCTAATGGTTTCTAACTAGGTCGAATATCAGTGGGGAAAGAGGACACCCTTGTCTGGTTCCGTTAGATCCTTTACCTTATCCCCTTTCTCCTTCTTTTCCTCTTTACTTTCTTTCCTTTTGCTCTCATCCCTATATTTGCTCTTCTTTCATCTTTTGCTAATCTTATATTCTTATATTCTTTCTTTTTCTAAAAAGGTATACCGTGTTAGTTCTATTGGGTCTACTTTTATATATATTGGCTCACTTTCTTTATATATCTATAGGTAAGTATATATTCATATATTTTCTTTGGTCTTAGAATTATAATTTTTCACTGAAAATATTAATAGTTTTTATTGTTATCTTTTTTAAGCTGTAGATTCGATTTTACATAACCTTTCCATTTAAAGTACAGTTAGATTCCCAGGTTATACATTAGTTATTTATTATTTCCCTTCCATTTCTTTTTTTTCAAGTTGTTTTCCCAGGGGGTACCTCCCTAGCAGCCCATCTATATGATATGTTTATGTATTTTTGTTCAATAGTTGTTTTTCCTCTTTTCCCTCTCTTCTTTAGTTTTGTATTTCTGTGGTTATGTTGTTGTGTGGGTTGTTTACCGGGCCGCTGGGAGACCCACCCTAGAATCATGATCACTTTTTTTACCATACATAACAATATATACATACATATAATGCGTAATCTGTATATTCCTCATAATAATATACACATCTAGTGGCCCAAAAAAAAACAGAAAAGCAATCCCGTATACATCAACGTATGTTTCTTGCTAATCTTTATTCTTTTCTTTTCTGAAAGGTATACCGTGTTAGTTCTATTGGGTCTACTTTTATATATATTGGCTCACTTTCTTTATATATCTATAGGTAAGTATATATTCATATATTTTCTTTGGTCTTAGAATTATAATTTTTCACTGTTAATTTAACTGTTAATTGTTATCTTTTTTAAGCTGTAGATTCGATTTTACATAACCTTTCCATTTAAAGTACAGTTAGATTCCCAATTTATACATTATTTATTTATTATTTCCCTTCCCTTTCTTTTTTTTCCAAGTTGTTTTCCCAGGGGGTACCTCCCTAGCAGCCCATCTATATGATATGTTTATGTATTTTTGTTCAATATATTTTTGTTCAATATATATATATACATTCAGTAACATATTTTTCCCATATTATCATTATCATATACGTTCAACAATATAATTTACCATCATATATATCAACAAATATTCCTGAGTATTTTATACATTTGCTTGTGTTAGGTAACCTGCATATGGTTATTTCTCTTTTCTCCTTGTTTGACATGGTTTCATTTATATAGTGTAGTACAGTTCCATATTTCGATATTCCTTTTTATATTATTGTTCCCTATTTCGATTTTTGTTATAGAAGTTATTGTAAACTTTATATTAGTTCTTGAGTCCAGTTTTATCTTATTTTTTTATAGTTTTTATATCCAGGAATAATACAGTTTTGTTTGAGAGTACAGATCTGTCTATTTGTTGATATCTTTCCATGTTTTCTTTTCCTTTCCCTTTCTCTTTTTCCTTTCCCCTTCCCCTCTCTTCTTCCTTTTTAGCCCCCCCCCCCCCCCCCCTTCTCACCTAATTTTTCTTGGTTCAATACTTTTGATCTTTATAGGAGAAAATTTTACAGATATATATTGTATTGTCTAGAGGTTTTTTGTTTGGTTGTATAATACATGTCTCTGTCTCTATTTTTGGTAGTTTAAATTATTTCCATTCTTGTTGCATTCATTTAGGAGAATGTGTGGTTGTTTTTTTGGTGGGTTTGTTGTAGCCAACGAAGGTCTCCAGATTTTCCACTCCCTTAGCAGGGATTCTGCTTCTTTTGTTGCTTGTGTGTGTGTGAACCATTTGTCTCCATATATGTTTTTAGTTTTGTGGGAATCCCCCTCTGAATCAGCTGCCGTGCAAATTTCCTTATTTCATAAATAGTGTTCTTTCCTTGGATCCCCGTAGTCCCGAGTATTTGGTTTAGTTTTTTCGCCGTCACTAAAGTCTGCGCCACTGCCGTGTCTTCTTTGTGTGGTCTCACTCCTTATTCACATGAGGGAGAGTTTGACACACATGCCTTCAACAGATACTCCTCTTCCGCTGTCTTGGCATTGCTGAGTGTCCATACAAGTTGAATTCTTTGGAGTTAGGAATGATAATTATATATATATTTAAAAATGGCAGATAATATTTTTATCTGCATCTAAACAATGTAAAATACTGTATAGCAAATAATATGCACCAAATACTGACCAACCATGATTTATCCTAAAAAATATTAAAAAAACAAAAACAACACACAACATCATAATTTGCGGAGATTTTAATACTATTATCAAACCAGAGACAGAATCAACAGCCCAAACAAACATTTCAAATTATAAAACAATAAGCAATACCTAAAAATGGAAGATTTATACAACACCTGGCAAGCATTTCACCCACTAGACAAAGATTTTACGTATTATTCGAAAAACACACAACACTTACTCCAGAAAAGACACATTTATGTTGATAAATGGTTATTACAAAACATTACAAGCAACACTATTAAAAACATAACCATATCAGACCACGCACCTGTAATATTACAAATTAAATAAATAACTTAAAACATCCACATATCCATGGAGATTAAACCCATATCTACCTCAGATAATAAAACTAAAGAAAAAATCAAAGAACCGAATATTTGAGCTTAACAATAACAACCAAACTTCACCCTTTTTGATATGGAATGCTCATAAAGCATACATAAGGGGTAATCTAATAAAAATAACAGCCTACCAAAAGAAGAAAAGAAATGAACAAAGAATAAATCTAATAAACAAAATAAAAGATCTTGAAGACAAACATAAACATAAGACCTACACAAGTCCTCTATCAATCATTAGACAAAAAAATTACAATTACAACAATTTAACCTATACCAATATGACAAATTATTAAGGAAAACAAAAGCTCTTTATTGCACAAGGACCAAAAGCCAGTAAGGCTCTAGTCAATAAATTCAAAAATAAACAAAACAAAGCTTAAATATCATATATTATAAATGACAAGAAAGAAAAAATAATAGATTCCCAAAAAAATTGCCAACTCCTTTGCCTAATATTATGAAACAATATACAATCTTAAAAATGATAATAAAATCATAAACCAAACAAAAATGAGATAAACAACTTCCTAATTCAATAAACCTACCACCTTAAATACAACGCAACTACAATCCATTAATAACCAATACAAAAATCAGAAATACTAAAATCCATCCTTAATCTACCTTTCAACAAATCGCCAGGACAAGATGGCTACACAACAGCATATTATAAATCATTCCATGAAATATTTGTTCCACACTACATACAGTATTTAATAACGCACAGTAACAGAAAAAAGTTTTCCTAAAGAAATGTGCAAGCTATGATTATTCCAATATTAAAACCACATAAAGACCCAGTACTGATAACTAATTATAGATCCATATCACTGTTAAATGTAGATATAAAAATATTTGCAAAAATTATAGCAACACATCTACAGACATACTAATTCCATAGATCAAGTCGGCTTTATAAATGACAGACAACCATACGATAATACTAGGAGATTTATAAACATTATCAATTGGTCAAAAACTAAAAATATAACAACTTTAATAATAACTTTAGATGCGTGAAAAAGCATTTGACCAAATAAATTGGAATTTTATAGAGGAAAGTAAATCAAATTTAATTTAAAAGGGTGGATCACAGATGCAATCATGAAACTATACTCTAACCCAACAGCAACAATATACATTTCAAGCATGATATCAAAGACTTTCCAAATTACAAATGGTACACGTGAAGGGTGTCCTCTATCACCTCTCATATTTAACCTAATGATAGAACCTTAAAATGAAAGACACTATCTTTCCTAAATATAAGAAAAATAAGATTTGGTGGTCACCAAACAAATCCAGTAAAAAAATTGTATACAAATTGAAAAACACTCTCCTCAAAATATCCAGTTGAATGCTATTTTTGGAAATATAGCACTGGGAGGTAAAATACTACAAAACCAATAATTCCAATTACAACATTGATGCAAATCTGGAAATATCTAATAAAATCACCTAAGCTACTACCAAAATCATGTATATACTACCATTATCAACATTACAACTCTCAATACCAAATATAAACATCAAAACATCATCCCTATTATTTTGTATAGATGGGTTTAAGGTTGGTTAAAACGGAAATTTTGTTGGAGTCACAGCGGCGGGGGGGCATCCTTGCAGAGTTTATGTGGAGCCGTTACATGCCCTCTGGGGATCCAGAGGCTTGGCATTCAGCAATGGCTACGGCTAGTTGGGGTTTTATATCTAATTAATATGCAAGGATGCAAATTTATAAGTTGGCTAATTTAATTGATCACATGATTTGTTACAATGTGTCAATAAAGCTGTGGCCATTTATTTCACCCAAAAGGATTGTGTGTCTGCCTGTTCATTTGTACAGTTAATCTATGGTTTAAAGGAAAAGGGGTTCTAAGTTAATTTTAGTCATCCGAGGTATCAGCAACAGGTCTATCCTAGAAGTTGTGGCTGTTTTATGGATTCTGCGATCCCTCTTATTTAGATATTATTATGCCTGCTTCTATTTTCCAAGTCAATTATTTTATTTTGTAGGGTACTGACTGTTTCATCTAAATTGTTATGTGAGTCCACCATAGTGTTGAAAACATCTGTAAACTCTTTCATTTTATTTTCGATGTGATCAACTCTTGTTTCTAGGTCATTCAGATCTTTTCTAAAATCTTTCATTAGTACTGCTATATCTCTCATAAAGGCTTCTGTTTGTGATTCCAAAAGTTCTTTTAAAATGGAGACTGTTAGAGGGCAATCTGGTTCCAAGATGTTTTTAGGGCTAGATATGTCTGCATCTAGTGAGAATGTGGTATTGGATTCCTTTTCAGATTGTCCCCTACAATTATATGTTTGATCGGCTAGTTCTCTTAGTGTGTCAGACATATTTGGTAAGTTGAATAAAGTTTGGGTCTTTAACTTTTTTTGTGTTTGTAGGCAGCTCCGATGTCTCCATTTCCTTTGCGGCCGTCCTACCATCCTCTGTTTGTTCCCGGGACTGATCGGCGCCATCTTAGATTTTTCGCGGTAAGTTTGCCAGACTTGTAGAACACCGTCATTTTAACGTTTTTAACGTTTCTTTTTTTTGCCTCTGGCCATTCCACTCCTTAGGCTGGTTTAAGGTGAGGATGAGGATGTTTCTTTTTTTAGGTTTCATTTGGTTTTGATCGATTTGCAAGCTGCACTGCCACGGAGTTACTTCAGCTTGCTTCCATTCAGTGCAGTGCCTAACCACGCCCCCAAGACAAAACAATTTAGTTTGGAATATACAATAATGGAGTCCATGAATAATGTATTTACTTGTTTTTAATAATTAGTAGCAAGAGACAAACTAGCATCAGTGAGGGGGACTAGGAAAAAGTGAACGAATCAGTAAGAAAAAGGAGAACTATCTTTTTCATGATAAAAGTTGTATTTAAAATAAATGAAACATGATGGAATTATTAGAGGGTCGGAAAGTCAAGTTAGTTTGTTAATCCTACAAAATAGTGTTATTTCTTACACATGCTGTTTAGGAAGGTGAAGTCAAAGTCATAAACTCTAAGGATGACCAATAAAAGAAACAAAACACAAAATGAAAAAGGAAAGCCTAAATCATCCAAGCTCACGGATTTCCAAGGCCACTAAGGAAGCCCCTCCAAATAAGATGGCGCCATGCAGAGACCTAAACTAAACCGGACAAGTCCACTAAAAGAAAACGCTGCACAGGTACATATAATCAAACATGACTCATGAATATTAATCCCAGTGATGACACTGACGACTTCCAAAGTGACAAAGTGATCACGAACTGGACGGCAATACAGATAATCAAGCGGACATTGTATTAGCTACACCAAAATGTCTTAATAGATTCCCAGACTCTACAGATCAAGTGACTATAACAATACTGAAAGATATGCTGTGCACTCAAAGCAAAGCTATGCTTACAAACATAACCATGTTTTTCAAATAAATGAGGAAAAATATAGATAGTCTGGGAGAAAGAACCTCTCATACAGAGAAAAAATGCAAGAATTTACAACTGTGTTTAACACCTTGGTAGACTCTCATAATTCTCTAGATGACACAGTCACTAATCTGCAACAAAAATAACAGATTTGGAGAACATAAGACAAAGGAATAATCACAAGATAAGAGGTGTCTCAGAAAACATTAAAAACGTAAAACTAAGGGAATATGCAACCTAATTATTTCAATCTTTACCAGATTTTTCTAGACTTAACAATAGACAGAATCCATAGGTTTCCAAAACCAAAAGCAGCTCCAATGCAAGCTTCAATGCAAGCTCCTAGAGCTTCATCTTTGCCACATTAAAGAGAAAATACTACAGAAATCAAGAAATATTAAACAACTAGCACCAAAATATCATGATCTACAATTTTTGACAGACTTGTTCACATGTTTGGGTTAATCCCAGCACTCCTTTCCTTCAGAGATCCACTGGGTGCTGTTCCTCGGATCCTGCTAGCCACATACAGGGTTAAGACGCATGTCACTAATAAACATATAAAGAAAGAGCAAAGTCTACAGGAGTGCGTTCTTCAAACAATACAATTGCTAAAAAAAATTCTTGACAGACCTCTTGCCAGTGATTATCACTCAGAGAAAACAATTTGCAGAAATCACGAAAATATTACGTGATAGAAGCATTCCTTACAAGTAGGGATTCCCCTTAAAACTCTTTATTACATACGGTGAAAGGTCATACCTAATTCAAAAAATAGATGAAGGAATACAACTCCTTACCAGATGGGGTATATGGACCCAAACAAGCTCAGCAACAAACAAAGACTCTAACCCTTCACCTTCAAAGCTACACAACAAATGGATAACAAATGTTAAAGGACTGTAAAAACAAGTTATGTTGATTTGGAAGCTGCAGCTTTAAAAATACTGTTGCCATATATATTTTTTCCCTATGCCCCTCCAGAGCCTACCTTTTGTGCCTTGAAAGTTGCTGACATCTTGTTACTGGTTTGCTGAATGTTAAGCTTCAACCCTCTGAGATTTCCTCTGTATCCTCCTGTTTGAGCCTTAAATGGTAATGCCTGTGAGTTCTGTACATTCTCCTGCTTGAGCCTCAAACAGTAATGCCTGTGAGTTCTGTGCACTCTCCTACTTGAGCCTCAAACAGTAATGACTGTCAGTTCTGAGCACTCTCCTACTTGAGCCTCAAACAGTAATGCCTATGAGTTCCGTGCACATGCGTGCACACGGAACTCACAAAAGAAAAATCACATTGTAGGGGCACTAGTATGTATAGTGGACAGATCCACTCAAAATATGAAGTGTATAATAGTATAGAATATAGCTACAAGGTGCTCTATGATGATAATATAATATACACACACAGGGGTGTTCCTAGAGTTTTTGACACCTGAAACAGCTTTTAAATGCCACCTATCGGCAGATGGGGGCGACACTTGAATCGGGTCTGGCTTCATCATGGAACATAGGTGTGGCTTGTGGGGGTGGGTATGGTGGGCTTACATGCAATGACTGGTGAACTGGAGGGCTGACTTAACACTGACTGGAGGACTGACTTAACACTGATTTTTGGACTTGTGCTGAAATGCGGTATTGCAGGAAGGAGGATTTTTTTAACTGCCGCCTATTATTATTATTTATTGCACATATACATATATTAATACAGCATGGCTTATCAGATGAATAACAGAAAACCTTCCACATATGTCACTATACTACATAAAGTGACCTGGTGCATATAAAGTGAAAACAGTGCAAAAAGTGCTATAAGTGCTAAAAACCTCACAGCCCATAAAAAACAAAATGGGTAGGACTCACGTGTGGCTTAGCATGGTAATGATAATTATATATATATTTAAAAATGGCAGATATATTATTTTAATCTGCCATCTAAACAATGTAAAATACTGTATAGCAAATATATATGCACCAAATACTGACCAACAATGATTTATCCTAAAAATTATTAAAAAAAACAAAAACAACACACAAACATCATAATTTGCGGAGATTTTAATACTATTATCAACCCAGAGACAGACTCAACAGCCAAAACAACATTTCAAAATTATAAAACAATAAGCAATACCCTAAAAATGGAAGATTTATACAACACCTGGCAAGCATTTCACCCACTAGACAAAGATTTTACGTATTATTCGAAAACACACAACACTTACTCCAGAAAAGACACATTTATAGTTGATAAATGGTTATTACAAAACATTACAAGCAACACTATTAAAAACATAACCATATCAGACCACGCACCTGTAATATTACAAATTAAATAAAATAACTTAACACCTCCACATATCTCATGGAGATTAAACCCATATCTTACCTCAGATAATAAAACTAAAGAACAAATCAAAGAACCGAATATTTTGAGCTTAACAATAACAACCAAACTTCACCCTTTTTGATATGGAATGCTCATAAAGCATACATAAGGGGTAATCTAATTAAAATAACAGCCTACCAAAAGAAGAAAAGAAATGAACAAAGAATAAATCTAATAAACAAAATAAAAGATCTTGAAGACAAACATAAACTAAGACCTACACAAGTCCTCTATCAATCATTAGACAAAACTAAATTACAATTACAACAATTAAACCTATACCAATATGACAAATTATTAAGGAAAACAAAAGCTTCTTATTATGCACAAGGACCAAAAGCCAGTAAGGCTCTAGTCAATAAATTCAAAAATAAACAAACCAAAGCTTAAATATCATATATTATAAATGACAAGAAAGAAAAAATAATAGATTCCCAAAAAAATTGCCAACTCCTTTGCCTAATATTATGAAACAATATACAATCTTAAAAATGATAATAAAATACATAAACCAAACAAAAATGAGATAAACAACTTCCTAAATTCAATAAACCTACCCACCTTAAATACAACGCAACTACAATCCATTAATAAACCAATACAAAAATCAGAAATACTAAAATCCATCCTTAATCTACCTTTCAACAAATCGCCAGGACAAGATGGCTACACAACAGCATATTATAAATCATTCCATGAAATATTTGTTCCACACTTACATACAGTATTTAATAACGCAGTAACAGAAAAAGGTTTTCCTAAAGAAATGTTGCAAGCTATGATTATTCCAATATTAAAACCACATAAAGACCCAGTACTGATAACTAATTATAGATCCATATCACTGTTAAATGTAGATATAAAAATATTTGCAAAAATTATAGCAACACATCTACAGACATACTAATCTCCATAGATCAAGTCGGCTTTATAAATGACAGACAACCATACGATAATACTAGGAGATTTATAAACATTATCAATTGGTCAAAAACTAAAAATATAACAACTTTAATAATAACTTTAGATGCTGAAAAAGCATTTGACCAAATAAATTGGAATTTTATAGAGGAAGTACTAATCAAATTTAATTTAAAAGGGTGGATCACAGATGCAATCATGACACTATACTCTAACCCAACAGCAACAATATACATTTCAAGCATGATATCAAAGACTTTCCAAATTACAAATGGTACACGTGAAGGGTGTCCTCTATCACCTCTCATATTTAACCTAATGATAGAACCTCTAAAATGAAAGACTACTATCTTTCCTAAATATAAGAACAACTAAGATTCTGGTGGTCACCAACAAATCCAGTAAAAAAATTGTATACAAATTGAAAACCACTCCCTCAAAAATATCCAGTTGAATGCTATTTTTGGAAATATAGCACTGGGAGGTAAAATACTACAAAACCAAATAATTCCAATTACAACATTGATGCAAATCTGGAAATATCTAATAAAATCACATAAGCTACTACCAAATATCATGTATATACTACCATTATCAACATTACAACTCTCAATACCAAATATAAACATCAAAACGTGGACTGATCATGTTATTGATTTCATTGGTAATCTATATGAAAATGGACAATTATTGAGTTTCAACACACTGAAACGCAACTACTCAATTAACAATAAAGAATTTTTAAAATATCTACAAATAAAAAGCTTCCTTCACTATAAATGGAATCCAAACCAAATAAATGAACAAGACCATCACATTCTCATAGATCTTACCACCACATTGGGGTCTAAAAAGAAAACTATATCCACAATATATCTACAACTTAACAACAAAAATATCTATGAAGATGCTAATAACCATAAAACATGGTCTACAGATCTACAAATGGATATATTCCCAGAACAATGGATGAAAGTAAACAAACATTCAAACTTACTAAATGTATATCCCATTGTGAAATAAATAAAAAAAATCATATATAGATTCTATAGATATCCAAAACAACTTTACAACTGGTTTACCAAATACTTACCTCTATGCTGAAGGGACTGCAAACACCAAGGATCCTTTAAGATGTGGTTTAAGATATTTTATAAACAACTTATTCAAAACCAAAATAACTATAAACTATATAACTATAATGTTATATCTATGTTTAAAAATAATTGTATTATTCTCTTAAGATAATATGTCTATATTGTATTTTTGTATGTTTTGTAACTAATATAATAATATATATATATAATAAATATACGATTGTAACTCTTATGACAAAATCAAAGTTAACATAATTTATTATATGCTTTTAAAATTCAAAAAAAACATTAAAAACAAAAAGGTTACATACCCTTAAATACAGTTTGTGAAACTTGTTTGTGTTGTCCAATTTTAACATATACTATACTGTTGGTTATTGATTGGCACAAATAAGTTGTTTTGTTTGTACCCAGCTATAGTATCAGTTACATTCTGCTTATTGCTTTGTCTCGTAGCGCAAATTATAAGAGAATAATATACAACAGGCCTGGCACAGTACTTAGTCCATAGTTATAGTGCCTATAAATGTATTTATGTTATTATTATTATTGTGGATTTATATAGCACCAACATCTTACGTGGCACTTTACAGTTGCATTAATACTGTATATATGAGGAAAACATACATGTTAGATAAAAGATTAGTGCAAGTTATAAATATTGTAAATAATCTCTAGGCCCCCCAGCAAAGCTATGATGGGGCCCCTATCCATGCTTCATCCACTGTGGTTTTCTGGGAGAAGGTTATATCTTTCATAGGAAAAATAAGAAGATGCCCCCCCACCTGTGGTTGCTTCCCCTGCTCACTTGGTAGTTACTCCCCTGAATGCTGACCCAGCAGCATTCAATGAGGTAAGTTACAGCATCACAGTGGTACAATAGGAAGAGGGCTTACAATCTAGAGGAGATGGGGATAAAACATACGGTGAAGCAGATCAGTAACTAGCGGGTCTGGGATGGGTCAGTAAGAGGGGTAGAGGTGTCCAGATTGTAACCTTGATACTCACTGATCTGCATGTGCACAGCTTTGTGAAAACAACAACCCACAGGAAACACTGAACATCCAGTTGTGCCCTAAGGGGTAAAAACAACACCAACTCCAAAAAAGCAGACAGGGGACACCCAATGGTACCCCCAATCCTAAGACCCCTATAAAAAGAGCACATCCACTACTGGGTCAAAAAATAGACACATAGGTTTATTCACAATCTCACCCAAATATACCCCTCACATTTATAAATACTAATAAAGTGCCTAATGTGCAATAAAACACCATAAATACAAATCACCGTAGGAAGAAAAAAAACAACAAAAAACACTTGATTCTATATCACGCGGTCTGGGCATCCCGCGACCGCATTTCAGCCCATCTCCCTTCATGTATAGCAACCAAAGAATAAATATTAAGAGCTGGGTTAAATCTCACAGTCCAGAGTGTTCAATAGATGTCCCTGTACCTGTGTAATTCACCCTGCCGGGACTTACGTGAGAAGCCGGGACTCGCCTCATGTCGAACCCGGATACCATCTCTATGCTGCAGCTGTCCTACTTTGGTACAATGGTTTACAATGGTTCATTTTGTAATGTTGTTGCTGTGAAACTGTCAAGCTTGTTCCATTTTCAGATTTACAGATCTTGGGAAAATCCCGAAGATCCTAAAATTCAAAAACAGAACATACTTTTGGGACTTCAGAGCTCATTTTCAATTATTGCAGAACTTATAGCCTTGAACATTCAAATAATTATCAAAAATCTTAACCATAAGAAAGAAAAGTACCTTTTGCTACATTAATCTTGTCATCTTCATTCATTTTTGTTTTTAGCTTCTGGCTAAATGAGAGTGAGTGGGATAAGTTTGTACTACCCTTGCTGAAAGCTATTTATGTATAGAGATGGCCGGTTCGCGGACCCGAACCCGGATCCGCCGCGGATTTCTCCCGTCCGAGAACGTCAGATTATTCCGGACTTTCCGGACTTCCGAACTTCCGAACTGCGGATTTTTTTTTTTACGAAAAATTTTCGAAAATACGAGTATCTCCGTAATTACGAGGATCTACGATACTTGCGGGATACGGAAAAACCGAAGATCCTCGTAATTACGAGGATTCGCGTAATTACGAGGATTCACGTAATTACGTGTAACATAGTAACATAGTAACATAAGGTTGAATAAAGACATTCGTCCATCAAGTCCAACCTATTCACTTTTTTTTTTTTTTTTTTTTTTAACCCTACCTAACAGTTGATCCAGAGGAAGGCAACTTCCGAACCGCGGATTTTTTTTTTTTTACGAAAATTTTCGAAAATACGAGTATCTCCGTAATTACGAGGATCTACGATACTTGCGGGATACGGAAAAACCGAAGATCCTCGTAATTACGAGGATTCGCGTAATTACGAGGATAAAAACGAGTAATTCGTGTAAATTTTCAAGACGGAGCAAGCCACATGATCCAAATTAGCCAATGGCAGCTATCATAGTTACAGAAAGCCTTGTTTTTTTACGGAAATCTTCGTTTTTACGGGAATCCTCGTATTTTCGAAAAATACCGTTTTTTTTAAAGTCACGCTAGCGGACTGTACTTTTTAGGTATTGTTGGCATTTATACGTGCTTCTAAGGCCATTACCCAGGTCCCTGAGTGGTTAAGTGTACGTTACCAAGGCTATTTAGACCACTTTTAATGCGGATTCTGCCGAACTTTCATTTTAATACGTTTTAACGGGTCCGCTCGCGGATTTTCGAATTTTCGGATTTTTTCGAAAATCCGCGGATCCTCGCGCGGACCGGATTTTTCGAAGTTCGGACATCTCTATTTAAGACATGTTGGCAATAAGAAAGTCCCACTAACGTAAGTCTATTAGTGCTTTCATTCTAGGCATATTAATTGCATGGCTCATAATAATTATTGTATAAACCATATCAGACCACGCACCCTGTAATATTACAAATTAAATAAAAACTTAACACCTCCACATATCACATGGAGATTAAACCCATATCTTACCTCAGATAATAAAACTAAAGAACAAATCAAAGAACCGAATATTTGGCTTAACAATAACAACCAAACTTCACCCTTTTTGATATGGAAGCTCATAAGCAACATAAGGGGTAATCTAATTAAAATAACAGCCTACCAAAAGAAGAAAAGAAATGAACAAGAATAAATCTAAAACAAAATAAAAGATCTTGAAGACAAACATAAAATAGACCTACACAAGTCCTCTATCAATCATTAGACAAAACTAAATTACAATTACAACAATTAAACCTATACCAATATGACAAATTATTAAGGAAAACAAAGCTTCTTATTATGCACAAGGACCAAAGCCAGTAAGGCTCTAGTCAATAAATTCAAAATAAACAAACCAAAGCTTAAATTCATATATTATAAATGACAAGAAAGAAAAAATAATAGATTCCCAAAAAAATGCCAACTCCTTGCCTAATATTATGAAACAATATCAATCTTAAAAATGATAATAAAATACATAAACCAAACAAAATGAGATAAACAACTTCTAAATTCAATAAACCTACCCCTTAAATACAACGCAACTACAATCCATTAATAAACCAATACAAAATCAGAAATACTAAAATCCATCCTTAATCTACCTTTCAACAAATCGCCAGGACAAGATGGCTACACAACAGAATTATAAATCATTCCATGAAATATTTGTTCCACACTTACATACAGTATTTAATAAACGCAGTAACAGAAAAAGGTTTTCCTAAAGAAATGTTGCAAGCTATGATTATTCCAATATTAAAACCACATAAAGACCCAGTACTGATAACTAATTATAGATCCATATCACTGTTAAATGTAGATATAAAAATATTTGCAAAATTATAGCAACACATCTACAGACATACTAATCTCCATAGATCAAGTCGGCTTATAAATGACAGACAACCATACGATAATACTAGGAGATTTATAAACATTATCAATTGGTCAAAAACTAAAAATATAACAACTTTAATATAACTTTAGATGCTGAAAAAGATTTGACCAAATAAATTGGAATTTTATAGAGGAAGTACTAATCAAATTTAATTTAAAAAGTGGGATCACAGATGCAATCATGACACTATACTCTAACCCAACAGCAACAATATACATTTCAAGCATGATATCAAAGACTTTCCAAATTACAAATGGTACACGTGAAGGTGTCCTCTTCACCTCTCATATTTAACCTAATGATAGAACCTCTAAAATGAAAGACTACTATCTTTCCAAATATAGAACAACTAAGATTCTGGTGGTCACCAACAAATCCAGTAAAAAAATTGTATACAAATTGAAAACCACTCCCTCAAAAATATCCAGTTGAATGCTATTTTGTGAAATATAGCACTGGGAGGTAAAATATACAAAACCAAATAATTCCAATTACAACATTGATGCAAATCTGGAAATATCTAATAAAATCACATAAGCTACTACCAAATATCATGTAATACTACCATTATCAAACATTACAACTCTCAATACCAATATAAACATCAAAACGTGGACTGATCATGTATTGATTTCATTGGTAATCTATATGAAAAGGACAATTATTGAGTTTCACACACTGAAACGCAACTACTCAATAAAAATAAAGAATTTTTAAATATCTCAAATAAAAAGCTTCCTTCACTATAAATGGAATCCAAACCAAATAAAGAACAAGACCATCACATTCTCTAAGACTTAACCACCACATTGGGGTCTAAAAAGAACTATATCACAAATATATCTACAACTTAACAACAAAATAATCTATGAAGATGCTAATAACCATAAAACATGGTCTACAGATCTACAAATGGATATATTCCCAGAACAATGGATGAAAGTAAACAAACATTCAAACTTACTAAATGTAATCCCATTGTGAAATAAATAAAAAAAATCATATATAGATTCTATAGATATCCAAACAACTTTACAACTGGTTTACCAAATACTTACCTCTATGCTGAAGGGACTGCAACACCAAGGATCCTTTAAGATGTGGTTTAAGATATTTTATAAACAACTTATTCAAACCAAAATAACTATAAACTATATAACTATAATGTTATATCTATGTTTAAAATAATTGATTATTCTCTTAAGATAATATGTCTATATTGTATTTTTGTATGTTTGTAACTAATATAATAATATATATATTAAAAATATACGATTGTAACTCTTATGACAAAATCAAAGTTAACATAATTTATTATGCTTTTAAAATTCAAAAAAAACATTAAAAACAAAAAGGTTACTACCCTTAAATACAGTTTGTGAAACTTGTTTGTGTTGTCCATTTTAACATATACTATACTGTTGGTATTGATTGGCACAAATAAGTTGTTTTGTTTGTACCCAGCATAGTATCAGTTACATTCTGCTTATTGCTTTGTCTCGTAGCGCAAATTATAAGAGAATAATATACAACAGGCCTGGCACAGTACTTAGTCCATAGTTATAGTGCCTATAAATGTATTTATGTTATTATTATTATTGTGGATTTATATAGCACCAACATCTTAAGTGGCACTTTACAGTTGCATTATAATGTATATAGAGGAAAACATACATGTAGATAAAAGATTAGTGCAAGTTATAAATATTGTAAATAATCTCTAGGCCCCCAGCAAAGCTATGATGGGGGCCCTATCCATGCTTCATCCACTGTGGTTTTCTGGGAGAAGGTTATATCTTTCATAGGAAAAATAAGAAGATGCCCCCCACCTGTGGTTGCTTCCCCTGCTCACTTGGTAGTTACTCCCCTGAATGCTGACCCAGCAGCATTCAATGAGGTAAGTTACAGCATCACAGTGGTACAATAGGAAGAGGGCTTACAATCTAGAGGAGATGGGGATAAAACATACGGTGAAGCAGATCAGTAACTAGCGGGTCGGGATGGGTCAGTAAGAGGGGTAGAGGTGTCCAGATTGTAACCTTGATACTCACGATCTGCATGTGCACAGCTTTGTGAAACACAACAACCCACAGGAAACACTGAACATCCAGTTTGTCCCTAAGGGGGAAAAACAACACCAACTCCAAAAAACAGACAGGGGACCCAATGGTACCCCCAATCCTAAGACCCCTATAAAAAGAGCACATCCACTACTGGGTCAAAAATAGACACATAGGTTTATTCACAATCTCACCCAAATAACCCCTCACATTTATAAATACTAATAAAGTGCCTAATGTGCAATAAAACACCATAAAACAAATCACCGTAGGAAGAAAAAAAACAACAAAAAACACTTGATTCTATATCAGCGGTCTGGGCATCCCGCCGCATGTCACGCCCCATTCAGCCATCACTCATAGTATACACAACGAGCAATTAAGATGGGTTAAATCTCACAGTCAGAGTGTTCAATAGATGTCTTGACCGTGTAATCACCCTGCCGGGACTACGTGAGAAGCCGGGACTCGCCTCATGTCGAACGGATACCATCTCTATGCTGCAGCTGTCCTACTTTGGTACAATGGTTTACAATGGTTCATTTTGTAATGTTGTTGCTGTGAAACTGTCAAGCTTGTTCCATTTTCAGATTTACAGACTTGGGAAAATCCCGAAGATCCTAAAATTCAAAAACAGAACATACTTTTGGGACTTCAGAGCTCATTTTCAATTATTGCAGAACTTATAGCCTTGAACATTCAAATAATTATCAAAAATCTTAACCATAAGAAAGAAAGTACCTTTTGCTACATTAATCTTGTCATCTTCATTCATTTTTGTTTTTAGCTTCTGGCTAAATGAGAGTGAGTGGGATAAGTTTGTAATACCCTTGTGAAAGCTATTTATGTATAGAGATGGCCGGTTCGCGGACCCGAACCCGGATCCGCCGCGGATTTCTCCCGTCCGAGAACGTCAGATTATTCCGGACTTTCCGGACTTCCGACTTCCGAACTGCGGATTTTTTTTTTTACGAAAAATTTTCGAAAATACGAGTATCTCCGTAATTACGAGGATCTACGATACTTGCGGGTACGGAAAAACCGAAGATCCTCGTAATTACGAGGATTCGCGTAATTACGAGGATTCACGTAATTACGTGTAACATAGTAACATAGTAACATAGTAACATAGTAACATAGTAAGTATAAGGTTGAATAAAGACATTCGTCCATCAAGTCCAACCTATTCATTTTTTTTTTTTTTTTTTTTAACCCTACCTAACAGTTGATCCAGAGGAAGGCAAAAAACCCCAGCTAAAAAGGGGGGAAAAAATTCCTTCCTGACTCCAAACGGCAATGGAAAGTATCCCTGGATCAACAGTACTATATGCATAATACCAGTAATTCTCAATATTCTTAGTTTTAGAAACTTATCCAGCCTTTTTTAAAGTTATTCAATGAACTTGCCATACCACCTCTGCTGGAAGACAGTTCCACAGTTTCACCGTTCTCACTGTAAAGAAACCTCTCCTAACTTGAAGATTAAACTTCTTTTTTCCAACCTTAAAGGATGTCCACGAGTCCTCTGATATGACCTATTAGTGAACAATGCACCAGAGAGTTCATGTATGGGCCATTAATATATTTGTATAAGGTTATCATGTCCCCACGCAACCGCCGCTTCTCCAATGTAAACAGCCCTAACTTGTCTAATCTGCCTGCATATTCAAGCCCCTCCATTCCCCTTATTAATTTAGTTGCCCTTCTCTGAACTGCCTCAATTTCCAAGATGTCCCTTTTGTATATGGGATTCCAAAACTGCACCGCATATTCCAAATGTGGCCTTACCAGTGCCTGTAAAGAGGGAGAAAATATTTTTCTCTCTTGATTCCATTCCCTCTTTTACAAGACATATCTTGCTAGCTCTAGCTGTTGCTACCTGGCATTGTTGCTACAGCTAAGTCTGTTATCTACCAGAACCCCCAAATCTTTTTCCATTTCAGATGACTTAACACAGAGTTTTATGGTGTAGGTGGCACAGGGATATTTAAATCCCAAATGCATCACCTTACATTTATCAACATTGAATCTCATCTGCCATTCTGCTGCCCATTTTGATAATCTATCTAGGTCTGCTTGCAGCACTTGCACATATTGGAAGTTTCCAAAGCTCTGCATAATTTAGTGTCATCAGCAAACACAGAGACCGCTCTCAATGCCCCCTTCTAAGTCATTTATAAACGATTAAACAGAAGCGGCCCCAGTACAGAAACCCTGAGGAACTCAGCTTAGAACTTTAGCCCACATAGATGTAGCTCCATTAACCACCACTCTCTGTTTGCGGTCCAATAACCAGTTCTCTATCCATGAACAAATGTTTTCTTCCAGGCCAACAGTCCTCAGTTTATACATTAGTCGCCTATGTGCACAGTATCAAAGGCTTTTGCAAAATCCAAATTACCACATCCACAGCTGTGCCTGAATCTAACTTCTTACTCACTCTTCATAAAAACCAATTAATTTGTCTGGCATGATCATTTCTCCTAAATCCATGCTGACTACTACTAATAAGATGATCTGGAGACAAAGTCAAGATATGATCCCTTAACAAAGTTTCCATCACCTTCCTACCACTGATGTTAGGCTCTACAGGTTCAAGTTACCAGGCTGTGAACGACTACCTTTTTTGAATATTGGTATTACATTGGCTTTTTCCAATCCAGCGGCACATCCCCAGACAAAAGCGAATCTGAAAAGATGAGACACAGTGGTCTTGCTAGAACTGAACTAAGCTCTTTTAAAATCCTAGGATGCATCCATCTGGTCCTGGCGCTTTATTGATATTAACTTTGTCTAATTGATCCGTACCATATCCTCTGTTATCCAATGTGAAGACTCTTCATTTCTCCCTGCACATTGTTACAATCCCTACTGTAAGGATTCTCAACAGTAAAAACCGATGTAAAAAAACGGTTTAGCAGATTAGCCTTTTCGGCATCCTCTACAACCACCTCAGCTCCATTATTTAATGGTCCCACATTCTCAGTCCTCATTTTTTTACCATTTATATACTTAAAAAACATCTTGGGGTTGGACTTGCTTTGTTCGGCAATCCGTGTTTCATTTTCTATTTTAGCTAGTTTAATTGCTTTCTTGCACTCTTTATTAAACTTTTGAAGTCCCTGTAAGCCTGTCTGTGCCTTCTGCTTCAAAATTTTAAAAGCCCTTTTCTTTTTTTCCATTTCCCTTTTTACCTGAGCATTAAGCCATGCAGGAGTGGACCTAATTTTTTTACACTTGTTTCCTTAAGGTACCGATTTGGAAATGTTATAGTTTAATATCCCTTAAAAGTTGGTACACATCTGCTCAGTATCTTTACCTAGAAACAGTACCCCCCAGTCTATGAGCAGAAGCGATTCCTTTAAAAGCATAAAATTAGCTTTCCTAAAGTTAAAAGTTTTTGTTAAGCCAGTGCACTTTAGTTTTCTGCAACCTATATTAAATGACACTATATCATGGTCACTATTCCCTAAGCTTCCCATTACCTTCATCTCCAAAATGAGCTCTGGGTTATTAGATATCACCAGATCAACAGCGCATCTTTCTAGTAGGAACTTCTACCATCTGTGAAAGAAAATGCTCATATAGGAAATTTAAGAACTTTATACCTTTTGAGGTGCTGGCAGTTCCATTACTCCAATCTATTTCAGGGTAGTTAAAATCCCCCATAACCAGAACATGCCCCATACCAGCAGCCTTCGCCAACTGCATATGGAGATTCATTTCCACCCTCTTCCCCGGCATTTGGGGCTTAAAACACACTCCAACAATTAATTTACCTACCTTCTTGCTTCCTGTACACAGTTCCACCCATAATGTTTCTGCCGATCGTTTGCTCCCCCATCTATTCCATCTTTAAATTTGGCTTCAATTCCTGTTTAACATACATACATACTCCTCCTCCTTTCTTATTAACTCGGTCCATGTCTAAATAGGAGTACCCTTCAATATTTACTGTCCAGTCGTGTGAATCATTAAGCCATGATTCTGCTATACCAATTACATCATACCTTCCTTTAACGCTATTATTTCAAGTTCGCCGGTTTTTCCAGCCAGACTCCTTGCATTGTGAAACATACATTTTAGATTATCAATTGATTTACTTCCATACTCGTAATTACGAGAATACCCGTAAAAACGAGTAATTCGTGTAAATTTTCAAGACGGAGCAAGCCACATGATCCAAATTAGCCAATGGCAGCTATCATAGTTACAGAAAGCCTCGTTTTTTTACGGAAATCTTCGTTTTTACGGGAATCCTCGTATTTTCGAAAAATACCGTTTTTTTAAGTCACGCTAGCGGACTGTACTTTTTAGGTATTGTTGGCATTTATACATGCTTCTAAGGCCATTACCCAGGTCCCTGAGTGGTTAAGTGTACGTTACCAAGGCTATTTAGACACTTTTAATGCGGATTTTGCCGAACTTTAATTTTAATTACGTTTTAACGGTCCGCTCGCGGATTTTCGAATTTTCGGATTTTTTCGAAAATCCGCGGATCCTCGCGCGGACCGGATTTTTCGAAGTTCGGACATCTCTATTTATGTACAGCACAGATAAAAGGAGCTCTGACTAGGGATTCGACAGGCTAGGGATAGCTGACTATGCCTGATGTAGCTGACCTGATGCAGCTAACTACTTGCTGATTTCTGTTACTGTAGTTGCCACTGAATAGTTGTATCTGGTAATTATTGCTGTCCTAGGTAAAGCCTCATGCATTGGGTCTATAAGAAGAAAAGTGAAGAAAAAGAGTATGTGGTGAAAACCTCTAACCATTCTGCATAAGGATAGTCATTGCAATAAGTAGAGATGAAGTGCTGGTCCTATTTGCACCCGGTTCTGAATCAGATCTAATGATTTTGACAGAACTTTTAGATTTACGGAACTTGAAATTTTTAAGATTTAGATACATTTTTAACATTTTTCATTTTTGAAATCAAAAGTAATCGGAAATGTAAACATTTTCAGAAATGATTCAGCCACATGACCTAATGGGTATAAAAGTCAGCGTTCTGGGCACCATTTAGTACTCAGTGTGTTGTGCCTTAACGTCTGTTTGCGTTTCGACCCACACAATTTTACGAAATATGAGCGAATGCAATTCCCCAAAAAATACTGATCACATGCTCTCTGAAAACGTATTGCAGCGTAGTGCATTACATGACCCACATTGACATGCATTGCACAGAGATTCTTGCACATTAATGGATCGCAAGTGAGAAAAACTCCAGTGTTGCCAAGCTCTTATGGTGGCCATAGACAATATGATTATGGTCAAACGATCCGTGGATTGTTTATTCAATGAACTGTGCATGGCCAATTGTCCAACAATCACATGATATGTTTCACTATCAGCCAGCCGTTTGAATAAAAAAATGATCGCCCGATATGATTGTAGGATCACGCAGACATTCTGAAATGCAGACACACTCAGTCGCACATACTCCATCAGCGCAAGTGAAACATGCTCCTATGTGAGAAAACTTTTCATGCGTGAGGCGTGTCTTAGGACTCAGCCTCACTAACCCGATTTCTCAACTGTTGTAATTGCGCTCGCGATCCATTGGTATGTGAAAAATGCAGAGCAGTGCAGGTTAATGTAGGTGCCTACATTTTTTGTGCTCCACAACTTTCTGTGAATCGTATGTGCTTCGAATACCGTATATACTCGAATATAAGTCGATCCGAGTATAAGTCGAGGTACCTATTTTTATCTGAAAAATTTGTAAAAACTGATTGACTCGAGTATAAGTCGAGGGTAGAAATTATCACCACTACTGCCTTCTGATTCTGTGTTGTTTTTAGGCTTTAGTTGCCCTTTAAATGGACAGCAGAATTCCCATACATGAATCCCATACAGTAATAGCCAAATCCAGTACCAGTAACCTCCAATTCTTTGGCACTCCAGATGTTGGCAAGGTACAGTAAACTTTTAATTAAGCTTACCATCATTTACAATTCTCCTGAACCCCATATAGTAAAGGGCCCTCTGAACCCCATATAGTAAAGCGAACTCTGATCCCCATATAGTAAAGGATTCTCTGACCCCAATAGTTAAAAATGTCACCTGAGAGTTGTAGTTTCAAGCTGTCATTTGCACTGTACTAGCAGCTGTTTTTTGCCCCAAACTGAGGAGACCCATCAGATTTACAGCATCCAGTGACAGTGCTGAGTGAGTCCAGCAGGCAGAATACAGGAAGCAGGAAGTGTAAAGGCAGATCAGCTCCTTTAACTTTCTATACAGGTTAACACAGCGCCACCTACTGGTTACTATCTGTAATTGCAGAATTTGGATCTAAATTAGGACTTGACTCGAGTATAAGTCGAGGTTAGGTTTTCAGGCTAATTTTAAAGCCTGAAAAATTCGACTTATACTCAAGTATATACGGTACTCAAAATTGAGCAGATCGTAGCACAAACGGACAGTATTATGTGTGAATCATGCGGTAATGCTACTCTGTTGTAGAGTGGTCTAAGCTTAACCGTTCTCTTGATACTGTGATGACTGGCCTCCAGTAGAGTCACTGGCCCCTCAAGTGTCTGTCACAAACCTGAATGGCTGTTCTGACCCTCTAACACAAAAAGTTAGTTAGTGTGTAGTGCAATAACTAGCACTCCTGTGACTGACGAACTTTTACTATTGGCCTCAGAAATGCTCAGACATGTATAATGTACAGGGCCTGTGGCTGAAGGGAATATGTCAGCCATAAACGTTATCCCTAGAATTTTTATAGGGAATTCAAAAATTCACAAAGGGGAGACTGCTAATGAAAAATATGGAAAATATCATACTTTCCTTTCTTTAGCTTTAGCATTAATAGCCTTATTTACCAAGGAGCATTGCGGATACATTAAGACGTTATGACTCGCTTTGCGGTGATGGCGGAAGTACCAGAAGAGGGACCCGCGTAGCTGTGGCAAACCAATTTACCAGAGGCTGCGTGGCTTTTTGTGTATAAGTATTTAACGCCAGCTAATAGCTGGCATTAAATACTTTAAATACTTACGTGCAGGTGAGATGCACAGCCTCTGGTAAATCCAGTATGGGACATTTGCCCAGAGAGCTTGCGCCTCTGGGTGAATCTCCCTGCTAGAGCGTTAAAAATGTTTTAAAGTTAAAATGTAACTTGTGTAATTTTAGTAAGCAGTTAGATCTGCTACCCAATTTTTTGAGAAAGATCTGAAATAAGCAAAACAAAGATAAAAAAGTAGATACATAGTATAAGCAAAGGATGAGTTTTATTAGCAAAAGGGAACTTTAAGAAAAGGGAACTATGCCAGGTGATGAAGATGTCAGCTATGGGCAGAATAAAGTGGTCAAATGTCTCTAAAATTGTTGAGTTTCTTTGTGAGAAAAACTAGCGGAAAGTAATTATTAGAGATGGACAAACTTCCTAAAGTTCGATTGAGGCAGTTCAGAGAAGGGCAACTAAATTAATAAGGGGAATGGAGGGGCTTGAATATGCAGGCAGATTAGACAAGTTAGGGCTGTTTACATTGGAGAAGCGACGTTTGCGTGGCGACATGATAACCTTATACAAATATATTAATGGGCCATACAATGAACTCTTTGGTGCATTGTTCACTAATAGGTCATATCAGAGGACTCGTGGACATCCTTTAAGGTTGGAAGAAAAGAAGTTTCATCTTCAGGTTAGGAAAGGTTTCTTTACGGTGAGAACGGTGAAACTGTGGAACTGTCTTCCAGCAGATGTGGTAATGGCAAGTTCATTGAATAGCTTTAAAAAAAGCCTGGATAAGTTTCTAAAACTAAAAAATATTGAGAATTACTGGTATTAATGCATATAGATCTGGTTGATCTAGGGATACTTTCCGATTGCCGTTTGGAGTCAGGAAGAAATTTTTCCCCCTTTTTAGCTGGTTTTTTTTGCCTTCCTCTGGATCAACTGTTAGGTAGGGTAAAAAAAATAAGTTGGACTTGATGGACGTATGTCTTTATTCAACCTTAATTACTATGTAATTACTATGTTACTATGATTCCTTTTAGAGCTATAGGACTTCAGTAAAAGTTATATAGTTCGAAAATGAACCCATTAAAGTCAATGGGAGAAAATAGTTTGAAAAGTTCTAATAAAATACAGTTAAAGGGCATGTCCACCCCCAAAATTATAATTTAATGGCCCCACTCTGTAGTGTATAAAAATCCTTACCTTACATCCCTGCTCCAAATGGTTCTCCTGTAATGTCCCTGTAAAGTACCAAAGAGTGACCACCTGGCAGAGTCTCCAAGAGGATTTTTCCATGCGCAATGCAGCCCTCCCTCTCCCACCCGTTTTGCTCTCCCTCCCCCTAGAACAAATCCCTTTGTTGTAGTGTAGGGCTCCCTCCCCCAGCCCCAACCTTTTGCAGAAACTCCCCCAAACTGTACTTATATTACCTTTTCCCCCCGGCATTCTGAATAGCTGGAAGCGCGTTCGTGATTGACTGCTTCTCAACCAATCACAGACGCGGCTGACGGTCTGGCCCCCTGTTTGCAGTTTCATGCAAGCAGAGGGCCAGGACTGAACGTCGGAGGAGAGAGATAAAGTAAGTACAATTTGGGGGAGTTTCTGCAAAAAGTGATATGGCAGTTGGGGCCTGGGGGAGGGAGCCCTACACTACAGCAAAACTTAGTAAATAGGGTGGACATGCCCTTTAAAATGGCAATGGTAACTTACTGTATATGGCTTTAGGACATAGGAAAGTGTCAGAGGAACATGTATATATCGCTAAAACTTTTTTAAACACAGGGAGATTCAATAAAAGTTCTTATCATTAAAAATGGTGCTAATTTTGTCCCAACCAATCAGATCTTATTTAACATTTGAAAGCTAAAATCTGATTGGTTGGGGCAAAACTAGCACCATTTTTAATGGTGAACTTTAATTGAATCTCCCTGTAACTTTCCTCAAGATCAGGCAATTGTTGGGCTTCAGCACTGGATTTTCAAGGGTTTTCGCCAAATTGGAGGGTTACCGAACTCTGCAATCAATGGTTATGGACAAATTCAAGGGTGATTGCCAAAATCGAGGGTTACCGAATGCTACATTTGTGGGTTATGGCAGAATTCAAGGGTTATTGCTAATCAAGGGTTAGTGAACACTACATTCAAGGGTTATCACCGAATTCGAGGGTTACTGAATGCCGCATTCGAAGGTTATGGCCAAAATTGAGGGTAACGGAATGCTACATCCGAGGGTTGTCGCCGTATTCAAGGGGTACCCAATGCTGTATTTGAGGGTTAGCAAACGTTAAATTCGAGGGTTACCGAATGATGCATTAAAGGGTTATGGACAATTTTCTGAGGTTAGTGAAAGCTACAATCAAGGGTTATCGCCAAATTCAAGGGTTACCGAACGCTGCATTTTAGGGTTATTGAGAGCTACATTAGAGGTTTATTCTTTTGTAATTCTCAAATTTTTGGTAATTATAGAAAATATTTCAGCGAGTTTGGAAAACATGAAAGTTCGTAGTTAGGGGAGTTCTAAATAGTTTGAGGACATACAAACTCATAAAGTTCGGCTCAAAATTGGGTTTGAGTTCTAGTAATTATAAGCCAATAAACAAGAAATATGTAATAATAAACAAATAATATGTTGACAATTTTTAAAAATTTAATCATTAATAGTATGTGAAAAATACATTTAAAAAAGTCACGAACTCCTGCATTCGGAGCTCTCATTGCATTTATAGAATTGTATAGAAGAGAGGGGCTTGGGGCAAGCAGTACCCAAGCCACGAACAAGGAGTGGTGAGTTACTGTTTGCTCATATACCACTTTCTGTATATGATTAGAATGTATATGTTAAGAAAACGTCAAGCGATGGTCTAGGGCGACTCGGCAATAAAAGCACCCAGGCCACTCGGCAATGAAAGTGAGGTCTTTTTATCACAATTTTAATTCATTATAGGACCATAGTGTTATACTAGCTTGTAATAAACCTTCTTTATCTAATTGAAACTTTGAAACTCAAATTTTGCATTTCTAAAAATATAAAAGCTTGTAAACCTGTCCGATCTTGGCACAGACCCATGACACCCGTCTATGACGCACACCTGTAATGAACGGGGTGATAATTGCATGTGTGTATGCTTTCGGTCTGGGGTCGTTCGTTGATCTGCCATGGTGGCTCAAAGAATGGCCCCTGACTGAATGCATACACATGTGTGATTGTTGGCCGAAACGCCCATTCAACGCACGCGTGAACACACTCAGGGTCGGTGCCAAGATCGGAAGTGTGTACCACCAGCATTTAATAGCATTATATCAAGAGAAAAGAATTAACTGGTGTTTACAGTTTAATTAATTGAATTAAGACCATTTCTAAAAGATTTTCTGTAAAAAAAAAGTTTAAAAAAAAATATTCAAATGATTTTGAAACCAATTGATTATTACTCCTCAGTAACAAGGTGTGTTTGTAAACTGCATTTCTCTCCTCCTTTTTTTATCTAAAATTGTACAGTCCTAAGACATGTTTTTTTTTCTGGCTTCATTATTTCATTAAAGTTTGACATAACAGCTCCAGTAAAGTCATTTTTATGATTATTTACCAGCATTTTATAAGCACATTTATTGAGAAAATGCTATTTAAAAAAACATAATTTCAGAAAGGCAGAAAGTTTACAAAAAGTAATATAAATACATTTTTTGGCGGGCAGCTGAATTTGTTGGCCTCAGCTGAGAAATAATGAATGAAATCCTGCCTGGAGGAGAGAGAATACAATATCGCTCCATCAAATGGTGATTTTACAGTCCAACTGTGATTCAGGAGATAAATACTCAAACCACATTAAAAAGGTTGTAGGATAATGGACACGGCAGGATCGACATAAAATATATTTTGATATATATATGACAGAATAAAATATTCTGTCAGTCCAGGTTTATATCCTCTGACATTGAAATGATCATATTTAATACCGGCATATTAATAAGGCATTTTGCTGCTTTCAGGACGTGTTTAATTATTTCTGATTTGGCTAGGTCTGGGAAAGAGGAACTGAGCATCCCATCAGTCTGTCCACTAGATCCTGCACAACTGAACAATAAACTGTAAGCAGAGGACAGGTCCAGTATATTTGTGGCAGTGTTCCTGATGCTGATCTACATCTCCAGCATATATTTGGGATATATGGGTAAATTGCAAAGGGGCAACTGTGGTCCAGTGTGTGAGATGGAGCAATTGCAAAGTGTAGTATTTAAATAGATCGGGAAACCCAAGCTTCACATATCTTTGCCACCATTGGTTCAATGCTCATTGCATATAATAGTGGGGAAAGGAGGCAGCCCTGTCTGGTGCCTCATTATAGGGAAAACTGTGAAGATATAGCTCCTGGGACCTTGATCTGACCAGTGGCGGTGGAATATAATGTGGCTAGTGTGTGTGTGAATCTGCCGATTAGCCCAAATCCCGCCATCATTTCAAGCATGAATGACCAGTCCATCCTATCAAAGGCTTTCTCAGCATCACATTTATGGGCCTCTTGTTTGATGCTCCATTAGTAATCCAACCTGGTTGATATGCATAAGATGGGGCAAGGGAGGTGTTGGTCGGTTGGCTAGGATTTTAGTAAAAATTACGGAGAGCTATCAGTCGTAGTAGTTTGCTCTATTTGTAAGATATACCTTGCTTCTGAATAAGTGTGACAGATGAATATGTAAATGAAGGAGGGGGCATTGAACCATCAAGTATGAAGTAAAAATAAGTGATCATGTGTGTTGATAAGGTTCATTAAAAAAGTGCTATAGTATTTGTATGTGAAACCATCCACACCGCCAATTTCCCAGGTGGTAAGCCCTTTAAACTTAGTTGTAGTTTTTGGGTGCTGATGTCCGTATTAAGTTGATCGAGTTGTGTTGAAGAGAGAGTTGAAAGTTCACTGGAGTGCAAGAATAAGTGAATAATACTGAAGGAATCGCTGAGCAATTTGATCTGGGCTAGTTGCCTGTAAGCCTGTGTCAATGGTGTGTAAAAACATGGTGTGTGTCTTTTGAGCATTTGGCCAATATTGTGTGAGGTCTGTTACTAAGTTCATAAAATTTTTGGCGGGAACACAGGAGAGATTTTTCTAATAGTCTAAGGGGCATATTTATAAAGGTTCGTTAACTTTTCGCGGCCGTTATTCCCGCCATTTTCAAAAAATTCCATTTTTCGCGATTTATAAATGGGTGGAAAACAGCCGCGAAAAGTTAACCAATCATTAACTTTTCGCGGCTATCTGAACAGTTACCGGCGCTTCTGTTTATAAAGCGGTGGTAACTGTTACGGATTGCTAATCTCGGCCGTATTACTTCGCTACCTTGAAGGTGGCCGAGATTCCCCCCTGGATTGCGGCAGGTGGTCGCGGGTGAATCTTTCCCATTCGTGTGGCTCTTCCATCCCCCCCTTTCTGTTGGACCTCACGGCTCCGAGGCTGGTCTGATGGAGCTTCCCTGGAGTGAAACGGAGACCCCCCAGGTGAGACACCCAGGGCCTGTGACCTCAAGTTACATTAAGGAGGTATCAGGTTGTGTGTCACCACCATATGGCAGCGCCTGATGGGCTGAAGAAACACTCTGCATGGTGTTATCATGCTGCTCCAAGATGGCGGCTCCCTTTTCATGGACCCCTTCCAGGTTCGCATCAAAGAAGTCCTTTATGTTCCACTGTTTGAAGTGAGTTGCCGGTGTCTTAGGGTCCCTGTCAGGGACTTGTTTACCTTTTTTGCCCATTTTTTGCCTATTTACTGACTTGGGACAGGGGTAAGCCCTCAATCTTCACGTCCTTTTAAGGCAGCATTCAGACCACGCCGCCATCACTGTTTCTTTCTTTTTGATTAAAGGTTTAAAATGTTTAGACTAGTTTATGGCAACATGTGGCATCTCTACTGTTAATGTGAATTTGAAAGGCAACTAAAATTAAAGTTTACATTTTAATTACAATGTTTCATCCCTGTGATAGAAAATAATAGCAAGAAAGATAGTGCATATTTTAAGCCTTCAGATTTCTTCCACTGTTCAATATCATTGTTTGATACTAAAACCAGCAAAGAAAGCTATTTTCCACTATACTGCATCCATCACAGTAGGGTTATTTTTACAATCTTTCTTTAGTCATGTAACACATAGATTTCCCATAAAGTATCCTTTATCAAAATCAGATCAGGCATCTTCAAACCTGTTATGCCGAGGACATTTATCAAAAACAACATTTAACTTTTTATTTTATTCTCCATTTCAGGGCTGTAGATGTGTCTGTATTTGGCATTCAGAATTTCTATCTAATGTATATATTTTGTTCATTTATTTCCTACTGTAAATACATTAAAGGACTTGAGATTGGGAACTTTAAGAATATGGATATTTTTTTTTGGTCCTGTACTATCAGTGAAAAATAACTCGATGTTCCAACTGTCCATATAATAGAATATTTCCCAACCTTTGGGTCAAAAAGAAATAATTTTATGAGAGCCTACATCCTTGCATTTATAATTTTAACAATGATGCTACTTCCCTCAAAACAAAATTTTCTTGCTGTTTTTTTTTTTTAATCCTTGATGAAATAATACATGCAATCTTAAACAATAACAGTTTATTTTCTAACATTACCCATTTGAAGAAAAAAAAATCCAAAAAAACACATATAAGGGCAAGTCCAGTCTCTAAAATTTTTAAAAGAAAGGTCCTTTAAAAATAAGTTTTAAGCTCTTACCCTGACTTCTATAATCTCAGTGTAACTGCCATTCCATTCCTGTGTAGATCTTCCTTTTCACTGACTAGAAGGGGAATGTCGTCACCACAAGCACATTCCCCTCCTCCTTTGTTTTGAGCCTGTTTTGAGCAAAAATGTGTGTGCTCATCGCAGATGAGGAGCTCTCCCCCCTCCCTTCCAGGAAGAGCCAATCAGGAGCCTTACATTTTAGACCAATCAGGTGGCTTTCATTAGCAACCAATCAGAATGCCCCATTTTCGGGACTTACAGAAGAACTCCTCCACAGATGGTACATACAGTTATCTGCTAGAATGGAGCTGGAATTTATTGTTGGTGGCTGCATTTTGGATTAACTAACATTTGGATTGCTATTTTAACAACAGGTATATGTTTTAAAAGTCTTTTAGATTTTGGATCCCTCCTCCCTTCTTCCATTTTACAAACACAGCTGACAGGCAATAACTCCTTCAACCTTTAGATCGCTGAAAGTCCTGAATGTGAAGCCAGGAGCTTGTTTCCTGTATAGCTCTTACCTAATTTACTTCAGTTAAGTCACGAGATACTGGATGTAATCACGTCACGGCTGACTAGACTATGTGTGAAGCGCATGGGGGGAGTAGGTAACGGGAGATAGAACTGAAAACCTTTTTTTTTTTTTTTTGACCATGCATCTGAAAATTCAAGAGACCTGCATATGCAGCTTTCTAACCAAACCAAACCCATTCAGAATCACTGTGAGTTAGCTGAGTCGCAAATCTGGTAAACCTCAGTGTGCTCAACATGATTTAGGATTCCAAGCCAGAGGATTCTCATCCCCAATCAACATACCTCTTGTAAGAAATAATGGCTAAGTTAAGTTTGAAAGAAAGTGTATGTGTTATATGTAATCCTGTTTTTCATGCCTTTATATCAATCCTTGACAGAGATACCAAGATCCTATTTATAATGTGTATTGGGCAAGACAATAGAGATAGACAGCATTCTCACACAGGACACCTGGTCAATCATGTTAGACAATACATCCATGTAAAGCAGGATACTGCATTCCCATGATATTAATATAATATAATATACACTGTGTAAATTAAGGTTGGTTCCTGGACTGGACAGATCAATGGGATATGAACAATAGGGAGCCAGTTTTGATTTTCATACTGTGTATCACATAGACATCTGTTCTATGGGAACAAGATATGATTGATCAAGGATACTGTGGGGGGAGTGGAAGGGAAAATGAGATATAAGCTGGGGTAGAATCCAGTAAGAGGAAGAATCTAAGAGGGAAGTATCTTTTTGGAATAGAAAAGGAGAATATTTTCAGACTAGAAAAGGAGGGTTCTTTTGGACTAGAGGAGGGAAGCTCTCTTGCACTAGAAAAAGAAATCTATTTTGGACTAGGATTACTGAGAGACTGAGGACACAGACCGGAGATTGAACAGGATGAAAGCCATGCAAGGATGCCATGTGGGATCTGATGAATAAAGGCCAGGACAAGAGCAAGGCTCTGTGGTAACTACTGTAATGTAGGCTAAATGTAATCATTTTAATATAGTGTGTATTTTTTGTTTGTTTATGTCTAAATAATCTTAGTTTGTTTTATTGTAATGGTAACTTGATTAAATAAACAATATATATTTGTTTTTCATACATTTATCAGTGTGGTTTCTTTGCTTTCTGAACTCAAAAGAACGGTATATAGATTTATATATTTTTATCTAATAAATATAGAGATATAAATCTTACACTCCAAACATTTTAAAATGCAAAACAGAGACACATTGGGAAAATAGATGTGGCAGACCAGGCCCACTTTGTTTAGGTTACACACATTTTAATGACCATTATTCCCATTTTACATTGTTACCTGCAATATTTTAAGTGTATGATGTGGTTAAATGATAGTCTACTCAGAAAGTGAACTATACCCATTTTGCATTAATTAAAGAAGGGTAGGCAAAGGAGCTATGAATTACCTCCCGTTCTTCAATTAATGTAACAGTAACAAAGATAGAAAACTTACCCGCGAGTGCAATCCACCACTAGCTCCTGTTACATTAATTTAAGAACTGGAGGTAAGACATAGCTCCCTTACCTCCCAATCCTTTACCCATCCTTTAAGATTACAGTAACAGAGTAATCAACTGGAGGGCTAACAATACTGGCTAATGAACTGGAGGGCTAGAAATGATATGCCTTCCCTGAAATCTTTCAATCTAAATACAGATACAAGTGGGGGGATGGGTACAAAGTGCTTGCGGTTGCTAACAATCATTTTTTGTTCTCGTGCTCAGAAAGTTAGGATAACAGTCTAGATTTGAAAGTATTAATGGATGTCACCTGGTGAAGTGAGAGATGGAGAAAGTTTCAATGGTAGGGAGCAGCAAAAGAGATTGGTTTAAGGCGGGAGGAGGCAGTGTTCATTGGAGGTTTGTGGAGAAGATTTCCTTGTGAGGAACGGAGGGCATGGCCAGAAATATAAGGATACCAAGAGATAAGATAATTAGGGAGGCGCAGTAGAGTGAAGGGAAGTAAAAATTAAAAGAAGCTTATTAAATATAATTCTTTGTTGATAGAAAGACACCCTATGGACTTAAGTATCGGGGATGTGGGTTCTCTTTCGGAGGAGAGTGAGATGATCCGAGCTGCCGAGTTTGAGATAGACTGGAAAGGAGAGAAATGACAGGCTGGGAGTCTAAGTAGCAGAAAAGAGTGTGTACATGGCTTTTAATACTGGGGTTTCAGTTGTTTGTGGGGAAAACAGTTGTAAGTAAAATTAACCCCTTACAGTGCCGTATGGCAGTGTCATCCCATCCAGAGCTCTTATTGTCTTTCCTTAAAGGGTATGTCAATGCAAAATTAAACATTTTGCTGTAGTGTAGCCTCCACCCTCCCAACCCTAACTGCATGAGATATTTGTTTTTTTTTTAAAAAAAAGGGAGAGATAACTTACTTACCATGTTCCTGTGGCCTCTGCCTGTAATGTTACTTTCGTGAAGGAAGTGACATTAGGGGCTGGACCGGCAGCTGCGTCTGTGATTGGCTGAGAGGCAGCCAATCACAGACGTGGCTGCCGGCTATTGAAACAGCCGTGGGAACGAAGGCTTGTAAGCTTTTTTTTTTTTACATATAAACCATGCGGGTTGGGAGGGGGGTAGCTACACTACAGAAAATAGATTATTTGCTGTCTGCTCACTGCAACATTGAGGGATGCGGAGGGTGGGAGGGAGAGGAGGGAAAGGGCTCCCGGCACTTGCAGAGTTCCTCCTGGAGGACAGTTAAGGGGCAGAAACATTTTTACACAGAGACAGCTCCTACTTTTCATTTTCCTGGACTTTGTACATGCACTGCAGGACAACCATAAGGAGCAGAGGAGAAAGGTAAGGATTTTTGGATTTTTTTTAACACCATACAGTGGGGGCAGTAGTGGGTTAAATTTTAGTTTTGGGGGTGTGCACATACACCTTGTGCTGCACATACACATTTCATGCCTGTCAGCACCCTACAATGGGAAACTACACATTTCCTTTCTGCTTTCTTTGACATTTGCAGCAGACTGCTAAAAACTGTGATCTCCATGAGTAGCTGCATGCCCAACTACCAGTACAAGAGACTTATCTTGGATTGGTCCCGGTACTACTCAATCTTGACTCTAGGCAAACCTCAAATGAGAGGAGGAGACTACGTGTGTGGTCACATGACATTGTTACATTACATGTTCTGCTACTCCTGACAGCTCTATCCTCTTGGCAGCAACAGAACAAAATGAAGCATTTATGAATCAAGTATTTTAATTGCCCTGAACAATCTGTGATTGGAAGGTGTGCAAATAACTTAGGTGATATCTTCACCAACCGGATGGCAGCACACAGGTTAATTAACTTAAAAAAATGTGGGGGGGGGGGGGAAGGGGGAATGGAGGCATTTTTAAAAGTTGTAAAGTACCTTAAATATAATTATACCAAGTCTCATGAAAATTGTCTCAGCCTTTTGGAAGTTTTTCTGGAACATAAATATACATATACACGTATATAAATACATACATACAAACATTGATACATACAAATATTTGCATGATAGATAGATGGATAGATATGGTCAAATATTGACCAATTATATTTTATTAAAACCATTGATATATATTTTTTTTAAATCTTAAGCAATCATATGGTCACATATTTCAATCCTAGCAATCACATGGTCACATATTAACCAACTGTATTTTAATATTATATTAAAATATGATTGGTCAATATGTGACCCCTTTGTCATAAAGTCTCTTATAATAGCCACAATGGGTGTCCTAGTTTCAAGCTGCAGCAACAAAGGCACTTGTCAGTGTCACAAGGGCATTTATAAGTGCCAGGGTAGGTGGTCCTGTTTTTTTGAGCTGCTGGACCCTTTAAGCCCCCCAAAGCACCTGTAAATGCAAGGAAAGGGGGTGAAATTTCAAGCTGAGGGACACCTTAAGCCCCAAAAGGCTCTTTTAAGTGGTCCCTGTCTGTGGAGGTGGGGGAAGGCCCCCCTGCTAGTGCTCAACCACCATGGGGATGGCACTAGTGGGACACACCACCCTGCTTAACAGACCCTCGCACCCCATCTTGTCACCTCCCACCCTCATCCCCACACAAACCTGCACGTACAGTATTGCAACAAAAAGAGAAAACATTATCTCAGTTTATCGCTTTGATTATGTTTTCTCTTATACGTATGCTGAAAATACTGGGAATATGATAACCTTATACAAATATATTAATGGGCCATACAATAAACTCTCTGGTGCATTGTTCACTAATAGGTCATACCAGAGGACTTGTGGACATCCTTTAAGGTTGGTAGAAAAGAAGTTTCATCTTCAGGTTAGGGAAGGTTTCTTTACAGTGAGAACGGCAAAACTGTGGAACTGCCTTCCAGCAGATGTGGTAATGGCAAGTTCATTGAATAGCTTTAAAAATGGCCTAGATAAGTTTCTAAAACTAAAAAATATTGAGAATTACTGGTATTAATACATATACTGTAGATCTGGTTGATATCGAATACTTTCCAATTGCTGTTTGGAGTCAGAAAGGAATCTAGAATCCCCCTTCTTTAGCTGGTGTTTTTTTGCCTTCCTCTGGATCAACTGTTAGGTAGGGTTAAAAAAAAAATAAAAGTGAATAAGATGGATTTGATGGACGTATGTCTTTATTCAACCTCAATTACTATGTTATTATGATCATTCCGCATTGATGTGTGGCAATAGGAACATTGCGATGTTAGCAATTGTTTATATATATCTCCCTAAGAACGTGATAAGATCTCTGACCCTTCAAACCTCTATATTAACAGACACTGGGCCCTATTTATAAAAAATCGTTATCGTTATCGTAAAATACCGATCGTTATCGTAAAATAACGACCGGGGTTTTACCGATAACGACCGTTATTTACCGATAACGGTCGTTATTTACCGGATAACGACCTTATTTACCGATAACGGTCGTTATTTACCGATAACGACCGGTATTTACTGATAACGGTCGTTATCGGTAAATAACGGTCGTTATCGGTAAATAACGGTCGTTATCGGTAAATAACGACCGGTATTTACCGATAACGACCGGTATTTAACGATATCGGTAAATAACGGTCGTTATCGGTAAATAATGGTCGTTATCGTTAAAAACCTGGTCGTTATTTTACGATAACGATCGGTATTTTACGATAACGATACCGATCTTTTATAAATAGGGCCCACTGGTTTTAAGCAGCTAAGCTGAATCCGTATCTAAAAATAAAAAATTGGCACAGAATCCCCAGAGAAATGCAATGTCTAAACATTTGCTGATAGCAATTCACACTAATAGAGATTTAGAAGAGAGTTATGTTGCTTATTTTGTAAGTTTGACTTTTAGCGATTTTATTTTGTTGCACCACCCTGAAAATCATTGTTTCAAATCTCAACAGGCATTTGTCAGTGTTTTGGACTTTGTTACAGTTGTAGTAGAAAATGAACAACAGTGCTATATTAAGATGGGCACATATACTGCTCCTGTATGTGAACTTCAATAGCAAGCTTGTCTGACATAAAGTATCTTGGTTGAGTTAGAAACATTCTAATGTAATGTATTTTAATGAAGAAAAAAAGTAAAATAAATTTAAAAAAAGTGAAAACATGCAAACTATTTAGCATGACAATGGTAGACTGTGGGATTGTGCTTTTACTGTGGCATCGAAAAAGTTGTGTACATTGTGGAATGGGTTCTCTTAAACCTGTGCAAATCCTGTAAGCCAATATCTCAAAAGCAATAAAGAAACAAAAATAAAAGAGCAGTTCACTGTTAGAGATGGACTTAGAACTGAACTCGAATACGAATTCGAGCAGCTAGGAAACTATTGTAGGGGGTGAGGTTCCAGATGCTGATGCTGCCGTTAGTGACACAGCTTCCAGTATTAAGGAGGTGGAAGTGGACGATGAGGTCACCGATCATTCATGGGTGCCACAAGTGAGAGAGCAGTATAGTGTCTCTGAAGGGGAGCCCTCAGAGTACAAGCACGAGCCTGAATCCAGAGGCAGAACTGGGGGCAGGGGTAGTGCACCTAGTGCTACATGTGAAGGTACGGCACCAATGACATCTGGTGCCAGTGACCCGCAACAGCAGGTGACTTCTGCTCCAGGGCTTGCCAGAGGCTCAGCTGTGAGGGAGTTCTCACTTCCGTCTCACTTCCGGCTTAGCCTAGCTCCTGGAGGTGCAGCTGCTACTATTCAGTCTGATAGACAGTGCAGCATTGAGGGAGTTTGTGGCCATTGGCACACCACAGTGACAGGTCTCTGGCCATAGGTACTTTGCCTAAAAGGCAATACCAGTCCTGCACGACCATCTGCAGGGCAATATATCTGCTTTGCAGGACCACAGTGTGGGTAAGTGTGTCCAAATTACTATGGACACATGGTCCAGCAAGCACGGCCAGGGGCGGTATGTCTCATTAACCGCCAAATAGTCAGATCTGCTAGCTGATCTGTTTGTGGTGAGATGGTGGTGTATCACCATGTATTGGTGATATGCTAGTCTCCACCCCCTTCTCATCTTGTGAGTCCTCTTCCCAGACAGCCCCGTGCTCCCCCAGAGACTATGCCTCATGCCAGGTGAGACGTACCATGCAATGTTGCAGCTTCTGTGCCTCGGTGATAGGAGCCACACCGGGCTGAGTTGCTGGCAGCACTGCAAGGGCAGACTGACAGGTGGCTGACCCCACACCACCACTCAATAGGAAAGGTAATGTGTGACAAGGGCACTAACATCCTGTCTCGTTTGGGCAGAGCCAAACAATCCTTGCCTAACACATGTATGCACCCTGGTCGTCCAGCGGTTCCTCACCAAGTACCCCGGTCTGCAGGAGGTACTGAGGATGGCTAGGAGGGTGTCCAGTCACTTCAGACGGTCATATACGGCCACAGCTTGTCTGGCCAAGTTCTAGCAGCAGAATAATCTGCCACTGAACTGCCTAATTTGTGACAAATCCACCCAATAGAACTTTTATGATGCAGCAGAGGCGAGCCATAGACTATTTCTATAAGTATGAAGCAAGATCAGGCTCTGGGAACCTGAGTTTACTGTTACCCAGGCAGTGGCTGTTGATTCGGGATGCCTGTTGTGTGCTCGTGAGGAGGACACTAAGATGGTAAGCTGCAATGATGCCACCATTGCAGATACCATCTTACTGGTGTTCCTCCTTGAGCACACCCTGCGTGGCATGCTCGACAGGGCACTAGCTGCCTAGCAGCAGTAAATGAAAGAGGAGGATGCCAACACAGTGATGCTTTCTGAGCCCAGACATCACAGTGCAGAGCAGCCTTCCAATTATGAGGAGGGGGATTTAGGTGACCTGGACCAAGAGGAAATGACTGAGGCATGGATCACATCTCAGTACAGCACCCCTATTGCTGATGCCCATGACTGAAGGCCTCCTGCCCCTGGCCACCCGTACTGAAATGGCTAATTTTTCTATTGGTAGGGCCATTTATTCTACCTTCTTCTACTGCAACTGAAATTTTTCTAAAATTGGGTCAATCCTGCTTGGTCCAAGAGCAAAACTCCCTATTTACATGAAGCAACTTTGTGCCATCTGACCATCTCATACAACCGCAACAGCTACTCTGTGGCTAATATTTTGTTCTGGGTCAATCCTTCCTGGGTCAAGAGCAAAACTCCATATTTGCTGTTCTTTTACTCACCATGAGGCACTTTTGTGGTCTTACCTACTCTCACCATCTCATACTGTGGCTAATGTTTTCATCTCTGAGTCAATCCTGCCTGGCCCAACAGCAAAACTTCATATTGCAAAGTGTTTTGAGCCATTTCTAACTCAGTGGTGCTTTTCCTATTAAACCTAACTCCTTACCCACTTTCCTCTGCAGGATGCATACTCTGATGGAGAAAAGCCAATGAGGTGTGGGGTATGTCCACTGTGGCCAAGCCTGTTTGGCTCCTCAACAATGGTAGCAAATTGCAGTGGGTCTACTGTAACTTAATGGTGCTGTTCCTATGAAGCCTAACCCCTGAGGGAGAGAAGCCAATGGGGTGTGAGGTATGTCCAGTAAGCCCAAGCCTGCCTGGCTCCTCAATAATGGTGGCAAACTGCAGTAGTTCTACTGTAACTTAGTAGTGCTCTTCCTATAAAGCCTAACCCCTGAGGGAGAGAAGCCAATGGGGTGTGGGGTATGTCCAGTGTGGCAAAGCCTGTCTGGCTCCTCAATAATGGTGGCAAACTGCAGTGGTTTTATTGTAACTTAATGGTGCTTTTCCTATGAAGCCTAACCCCTTCATTGCTTTCACTTGAATGATGCATACTCTGAGATAGAGAAACCAATATGTTTTGGAGAAAGCCTGAATAATTCTGTGTGTAGTCATTAATAAAGATAAAAGACATACAAGGAGATTCAATAAAAGTTCTTTTTGTTAAAAATGGTGCTAATTTTACCCTAACCAATCGGATCTTATTTAACATTTGAAAGCTAACATCTGATTGGTTGGTGCAAAATTA
Source organism: Hymenochirus boettgeri (assembly GCA_019447015.1). Taxonomy (NCBI): domain Eukaryota; kingdom Metazoa; phylum Chordata; class Amphibia; order Anura; family Pipidae; genus Hymenochirus; species Hymenochirus boettgeri. Next base: position 160,314,403 of record CM033475.1, read on the forward strand.
GCACCATTTTAAACGATAACAACTTTTATTGAATAACCCTGCTAGATTTGTATGATTCAAAAAATTTTGTAAATATAATAAAATATGAAAACATGAGTTGGGGGGAATCACTTTGTTTTAAGAAAAAAAAAATGTCCTGCTTCATTCGGCGTATGTCATGCTGCATGTGTTGCATGTCCTGTTCAATATGGTCCAGTCTCTCCATATCATCCCTCAAGGTTGGAGAGTGCTGGCACTGGGGATATGGTGGTTTCAGTACCGGTGGTGGGGGTGTCGCTGGGCCTTCATCAGCAGCTTGAACAGGTGGTGAACCTAGCTCCTCAGTCCTGGATACAGAGCTCTCATCTGCAAATTTATGAAAAATAATAATAATAAATTCTAATAATAAATATTAATACTAAGAAATAACAATAATAAGAAATAAAAATAAATAAAAAAATAATGTAAATATTTAACTAACATTAACTAACTTTAACTAACAGTTACATTAACATTTACTAGCACTAACTAACATTAACTAACAGTTAATTTACTAACACTAACTAATATCTGGTGTATTCAATTAGATCAACTGGAAGTTTAGTTCTTGAAGATGTTTCGCTAGTCATCCGACTGACTTTCTCAATTCAGAATGACTTGTACAAGAATCTGTGGCAATTATGTACCCCGGAAAATCCCAATTAGCATATCATAGACAGGTGTTAAGGGCGTGATTGCATAGTGGCTAAGAGGTGTTATAGGAACACCCAGGGTAAGGTGTCAAAACAGCATTGTACATGGCAGACAGTTGGAGTCGATCCCCACCACCTCTATTTAGGCTTGGTTTCTTTATTTTCACATAAATGGCCTCCTTGACACCTCTCTTGAACCACGTTCCTTTGCCAATATGTTAACATTACAATCTTCAAAGGTATGTCCTTTATCCTTAAGATGCAGGTACACGTCGTGACCCGAGGAATTGGCTCTTCTGTGCTGGGCCATACATTGGTGCAGTTGCTGTTTGGTCTCTTCCACATACAAATCAGAGCACACTGCACTGCATTGCATATATGATGTCGCTTTTCTTGTGTTTCGGTGTTGGGTCTTTTGGATGTACCAATTGCTGCCTCAGTGTGTTGTTGCAGACAGGGATACAGTGTTTTTTAAAAATTCTTCTTAATTTCTCGGAGACCCCTGCTACATATGGGGTGACCATGTTCTGTCTCCTGTCTTGCTTTTCCCCTTCACTGTTGGTATACCTGTTCTTTTCTTTCCTTCTACTTCTTTTGACAAAGGCCCAGTCTGGATATCCACAAGTTTTAAGGGCTCCTCTGAGATGTTTCATTTCTTTAGCCTTTGCCTCTGTGCTAGTGGGGATGTTCTCAGCTCTGTGTTGCAGGGTTCTGATGACACCCAGCTTGTGATCTAAAGGGTGGTGGGAGTCAAACATCAAATACTGATCTGTGGGGTTTGGTTTTCTGTAAACCTCTACTTCCAGTTTACCATTCTCCCTGACTTCTACCAAGCAGTCCAAGAAAGCAAGTTTGTTGTTTTGTACCTCCTCCCTTGTAAATTTGATGTTTTGGTCTACTGCATTAATGTGTTCTGTGAAGGCTTGTACTTCCTTCTGGTGGATTTTAAACCAGGTGTCATTGGGTGCTATGCCCTTAAAGGTATTTTTCTACCTCCTCCATGTAAAGGTTGGCCACAATGGGTGAAACTGGAGATCCCATAGGAGGAACGTGACTTGAGGAACATGACTGGTTCAAGAGAGGTGTCAAGGAGGCCATTTTTGTGAAAATAAAGAAACCAAGCCTAAATAGATGTGGTGGGGTTCGACACCAACTGTCTGCCATGTACAATGCTGTTTTGACACCTTACCCTGGGCGTTCCTATATAACCTCTTAGCCACTATGCAATCATGCCCTTTATAACACAAATGTGGGCCTAGGCACTCCTTCAGGCAATGTGCCAGTAAATACCAGGTGCTGCTTCCCTCAGTCCTCTAGAATCATGCCCTTTATACCTGGCTGCGATATGCTAATTGGGATTTTCCAGGGTACATAATTGCCACAGATTCTTACAAGTACAATTCATTCTGAACTGAGAAAGCCAGTCGGATGACTAGCGAAACGTCTTCAAGAACTAAACCTCAAGTCCAGTTGATCTAATTGAATACAACAGATATACCATGACCTGGATGAATGAGAACCTTCACAAGCAACACTAACTAACATTATAGAGTAATGGCTGTGGCTAAATGCCCCAAAATAATCTCAATGCGCTATCGGCAATCAGAAGTTCAGAAAGGGTTTTTCACTGTAAGAACGATAAATCTATGGAACTGTCTTCCAGTGGACGTTGTTATGGCAGGTTCATTGCTCAGTTTAAAAAAAAAAGCTGGATGAGTTTCTGCAAACAAAGAATGTTGCAAGTTACTGGTATTGATACACAAAGTAGAGTTGATCCAGGGAAATTTCCAATTGCAACTTGGAGTCAGTAAGGAATTTTTTTACCCTTCATAAATTTGTTGGTTTTTTTTTTTTTGCCTTCCTCTGGATCAACAGTTAGGCAGGAAATGAGGATATTGCTAGATGGGTAGGACTGGATGGGCGTATGTCTTTATTCAACCTCAAATACTATACATATAACATAGAAATGGCTATACATGGACACAGCTTGTCTGGCCGAGTTCCAGCAGCAGAACTTCCTAATTAGGGGGGTTATTCAATAAAATTTCTTATAGTTTAAAATGGTGCTAATTTTGCCCCAACCAATCAGATGTTAGCTTTCAAATGTTACATAAGTTAGCGCCATTTTAACCGATAAGAACTTTTATTGAATCTCCCTGATAGTATTTTATACAACTTTTATATAGCTATCAAATTTCAAAAAAATTGCCAAAATTTTGGCACTTGCCTTGGACACTTCTTTGGATGTCCTGCACATAAGCTTGGCCTTTGCCTTTTCAGTTTGGACCAACGCTTCTGCAAATGAGAACTTTTTAATATAAATAAATATTTTTTTTTTAAAAAACAACCTGATGAAAAAAAAAATGTCTCTAGCAAATTCTGTCCCACATGGTATCACACAAAATGTTCTGTGTACAGGGATAAATCCTTGTGAGTAAAAAAATTCACAACCCGAAGAACAAATATGTATTATTAATCACTTGATGTGTTTCATTCTTGCCAAAAAGGCAGTAGTTACTGCATTTCTAAAGTGTGTATTTAATATTGCTTTTGTTTATATAATAGAAAAAACACAAATTATTTAAAAAAACAAAATCAGAGCACACAGCTTAGCTAGAGAATCTTTAAATCTCTCTAAACTTATATGAAAAGTTTTTATGACATAACTGTGAAAGTATGAGTCAATATCTGTGCCTTTAAGGGGAGGGCATCTAGTTAAATAGTTCAAAAAGATAGCTTAGGTTCGCAAACTAGGTGTAACAAATTCGGCCAGATGGCCGGAGTACTTACAGTTACGCTTTCTGGAGGAGACCAAAGTCAGAAGATATATACAGGAGCAGATGAGGCTAATGGGATTTGAATGCTGGAAGAGCTGCTGGGAACTGGATACCAAAATGTTGCTGGGAACCGTAGGCTGGATGTGCTGCTGGAAACTGGAAACTAAGATGCTGCTGGGAAATGTATGCTGGATGTGCTGCTTGGAACTGTATGCTGGAAGTGCTGCTGGGAACAGGCAAGGTGAGTGACTCCAATGGAACTGGCAAGGTAAGTAACTGACAGGAACTGGCAAGGTAAGTAATTCTCAGGAACTTGGTAAGGTAAGTAAGTCTCAGGAACATGGTAAGGTAAGTAAGTCTCAGGAACTTGGCAAGGTAAGTCAGTCTCAGGAACTGGAAGAAATACGCTGGATACAGGAGAGGTGAGTAACTACGTCTGGGGTAGCAAAAAGCTATGATCGGGCACCGGGTCCAGGAGGACATCGGCATTTGAATCCTTGTGCCACCTGGCATGCTGGCATCATGACGTCTCCGACACCGCCCACCTGGAAGTGCAGAGCGGCTTGGGACCAGAGTCGCAGGTAAGTTCCTAACACTAGGGTTCCATTTGCAAACTAGTGTTTCAAAGGGTCTGAATTCCAAATGAGACTTTTAAAAACATACAGGGGTTTTCAATAAAAGTTCTTATCATTAAAAATGGTGCTAATTTTGCCCCAACCAATCAGATATTAGCTTTCAAATGTTAAATAACATTTGATTGGCTGGGGCAAAATTAGCACCATTTTTAACGATAAGAATTTTTATTGAATCGCCCTTACTTACTTGTGTGTTTTTATGTTGATTTGAGTTTTGTTTAACTCTTTTTGTCACTGATCTTTTACTAATTTCTACTATATTATTATAGCTGATTGTAATGTGCTTCGTGTTAAAAAAAGGTGGGGGAGTCCTTTTAGAGTCCTTTTTAAATATGCACCTGCTGCATTATCAACAATGATTAAGGCCACTAGAGAATAGAGAATAGTGGCCATACAAAGAATACTGTGCTGTATCCTACTCTTTATACTGTAGGTATAATGGAATTCATATAACTAGTCACGAAAGAACACCAATATGGAAACCATACGAACGTACAGGTATTCTTAGAACAAGAAGAGGTTATAATTTATTAAGAAGAACAATGTCTCTCATTAGTAAAAACACACTGTAAGCATATACAAATATAGCTCCTAACCACAATAAAGCAATTTTAATATAAACAAATTCAACAATAATTGTGATAAATATGAAAAGTCCTCAGATTTGTGAAATAAAGTCAAATGCATTCTATTGAGAATAAAAAGATCAAAAAGTCCATCAAAGACTGACTAGGATCTGTAAAAAATCCTAGTAATATTAATATAATTATTATAATAAACCAAGGGACATAGCTACCAACATTGTAAAATACAGATAACTATGGATATTCTACAATGGCATCCATATTTTGTACCATGGTAGCAAATTATTGGCTGTCCGTCATGGGTTTAATGGCCGTGAAGCCATTTCACAGTTGTGGGATTAAATTTGCCACCGTGGCCGTAAAATAACAATGCAGCCATAAAGTACTGATAATGATTGATAGTTTACAGCTGCATCATTAGCAGAGAACTACAGCTCACTTTGGGTCAGCCCCAGTGAGACTAAATCAGCACCTGCACCTCTATCAGGGTGCCGTTCAATACGTATTGCTGATGGAATGTTTGTTTTACACAAGACAAGCCAGGAGATAATTACCCACAATCAATAAGTCGTTTAATTTTATTTATGTGCTCACTGTTTTTACTCTCTTGTCTGGTAATGTGCGGTTAATTGGTCACTGTTTTTCATTTCAAACTCCTGTGTGGTATTGTAGGTGTTAATGGTCACTGTTTGTAATTTCAAACTCCTGTGTGGTAATGTCGGTGTTAATGATCACAAGTTGTATAAACCATACAAAAAATAGAATTCTAGTGCTCAAACAATTCTAACTGCATATTGGCTATATCTCCAAAAGCTTGTTGCTACAAATAAAAGCAATTTGTTCAATAAGTTGGCCAAATTATTTTAAGCCCAGTCATCACATCAAGGTTGCTTTATTTAATTAAAGTGCAATTATATGTATTATAACCTACACCTGTAGTGGATTTCTATGGGAGGATCTGTAAGATTATAGCCTTATGATTTTACAGTTCCAGGAGGAGCAGGAAACCAGAAGCCACAAAGGGGTAGGTTATAATAAATAATGCATCCCGAACTGTAAATTAAAGGGATATTAGAAGTCACCTTGGAGTTCCGTGCCCTGTATAAAAGGTACTCAGCATGCGGCCTTGTGCTTTTATATGGTCACGGAACTCCTCTGTGACTTTTAATATCCTTATAATTTACAGTTGGGGGTGCATTATCCACTATATATTTTTGGTCTCTAGTTGCACTTTATTATGTATGTACAACAACCCAATTTTTTATATAAGATGTATAAACCATTTAGGTGTCATGTTGGCACTTTGCAATAAATTAGAGGACGTTGGGTTGCAGTTGAGCACTAAGCCTCTAAAAGGTTCCCCATCACTGTCCTACACACTGGCCACTAGAGATGAGACTCGGACCAGGATCAGACACAGAACCGAGGTTCCGATTTTGGGACTTCAGAACCTATTTTCTATAATTATCGAACGTGCAAGGATTATCGAAAATAACCTTGAATATTTGATAACCCCGGAAACTCAAAAGTAGTCTCTGATCGTATTTTCGAGGACTATTGAACGTTTGAGGTTATTTTCGATAATCCCCGAAAATAGCCTTGAACATTTGATAATAATCGAAAATCCACTCTGTTTTGGGATTTTCCAGAGATACAGAAATCCGAAAACGGAACAAAACTGTTGAGTTTTGGACATCTCTACTGGCCACCACAAAAATATTGTTTTCTCTCTCTTTAGCTTCACAGGCAGGCCTCTCTCACTCATAGCCATACCTCCCACCGCACCTCCACTTGGACTGCAACACATACAGTAAACACATACGGTAAATATATGCAATCAAAATGCTACACGTTTTATCTCAGGACAAACAATTTTTCAAATTCTTAAAATACATAGTAATTAAGGTTGAATAAAGACATTCGTCCATCAGTCCACCTATCCCTTTTTTTTTTTTTTTAACCCTACCTAACAGTTGATCCAGAGGAAGGCAAAAAACCCCAGCTAAAAAGGGGGAAAAATCCTTCCTGACTCCAAACGGCAATCGGAAAGTATCCCTGGATCAACCAGATCTATATGCATTAATACCAGTAATTCTCAATTTTTTTAGTTTTAGAAACTTATCCAGGCCTTTTTAAAGTTATTCAATGAACTTGCCATTACCACCTCTGCTGGAAGACAGTTCCACAGTTTCATCACCGTTCTCACTGTAAAGAACCCTCTCCTAACTTGAAGATGAAACTTCTTTCTTCCAACCTTAAAGGATGTCCACGAGTCCTCTGATATGACCTATTAGTGAACTGCACCAGAGAGTTCACTGTATGGGCCATTAATATATTTGTATAAGGTTATCATGTCCCCACACAACCGCCGCTTCTCCAATGTAACAGCCCTAACTTGTCTAATCTGCCTGCATATTCAAGCCCCTCCATTCCCCTTATTAATTTAGTTTGCCCTTCTCTGAACTGCCTCAATTTCCAAGATGTCCCTTTTGTATATGGGATTCCAAAACTGCACCGCATATTCCAAATGTGGCCTTACCAGTGCCTTGTAAAGAGGAGAATATATTTTTCTCTCTTGATTCCATTCCCCTCTTTATACAAGACAATATCTTGCTAGCTCTAGCTGTTGCTACCTGGCATTGTTTGCTACAGCTAAGTCTGTTATCTACCAGAACCCCCAAATCTTTTTCCATTTCAGATGCACTTAACACAGAGTTATTTATGGTGTAGGTGGCACGGGATTATTAAATCCCAAATGCATCACCTTACATTTATCAACATTGAATCTCATCTGCCATTCTGCTGCCCATTTTGATAATCTATCTAGGTCTGCTTGCAGCACTTGCACATCATTGGAAGTTTCCAAAGCTCTGCACAATTTTAGTGTCATCAGCAACACAGAGACCTTGCTCTCAATGCCCTTCTAAGTCATTTATAAACAGATTAAACAGAAGCGGCCCACGTACAGAACCCTGAGGAACTCCGCTTAGAACTTTAGCCCCATAGATGTAGCTCCATTAACCACCACTCTCTGTTTGCGGTCCAATAACCAGTTCTCTATCCATGAACAAATGTTTTCTTCAAGGCCAACAGTCCTCAGTTTATACATTAGCGCCTATGTGGCACAGTATCAAAGGCTTTTGCAAAATCCAAATATACCACATCCACAGCTGTGCCTGAATCTAACTTCTTACTCACTTCTTCATAAAAACCAATTAAATTTGTCTGGCATGATCTATTTCTCATAAATCCATGCTGACTACTACTAATAAGATGATCTCTGGAGACAAAGTCAAGGATAGGATCCCTTAACAAAGTTTCCATCACCTTCCCTACCACTGATGTTAGGCTTACAGGTCTATAGTTACCAGGCTGTGAGAAGCACCAAGGGTTATGTTATAATAAATAATGCATCCCAACTGTATTAAAGGGATATTAGAAGTCACCTTGGAGTTCCGTGCCCTGTATAAAAGGTACTCAGCATGCGGCCTTGTGCTTTTATATGGTCCACGGAACTCCTCTGTGACTTTTAATATCCTTATAATTTACAGTTGGGGGTGCATTATCCACCTATATATTTTTGGTCTCTAGTTGCACTTTATTATGTATGTACAACACCCAATTTTTTATATAAGATGTATAAACCATTTAGGTGTCATTTGGCACTTTGCAATAAATTAGAGGACGTTGGTTGCAGTTGAGCACTAAGCCTCTAAAAGGTTCCCCATCACTGTCCTACACACTGGCCACTAGAGATGAGACTCGGACCAGGATCAGACACAGAACCGAGGTTCCGATTTTGGGACTTCAGAACCTATTTTCTATAATTATCGAACGTGCAAGGATTATCGAATAACCTTGAATATTTGATAACCCCGGAAACTCAAAAGTAGTCTCTGATCGTATTTTCGAGGACTATTGAACGTTTGAGGTTATTTTCGATAATCCCCGAAAATAGCCTTGAACATTTGATAATAATCGAAAATCCACTCTTTTTTGGGATTTTCCAGAGATACAGAAATCCGAAAACGAACAAAACTGTTGAGTTTTGGACATCTCTACTGGCCACCACAAAATATTGTTTTCTCTCTCTTTAGCTTCACAGGCAGCCTCTCTCACTCATAGCCATACCTCCCACCGCACCTCCACTTGGACTGCAACACATACAGTAAACACATACGGTAAATATATGCAATCAAAATGCTACACGTTTTATCTCAGGACAAACAATTTTTCAAATTCTTAAAATAATAGTAATTAAGGTTGAATAAAGACATTCGTCCATCAAGTCCAACCTATTCCCTTTTTTTTTTTTTTTAACCCTACCTAACAGTTGATCCAGAGGAAGGCAAAAACCCCAGCTAAAAAAGGGGGGAAAAATTCCTTCCTGACTCCAAACGGCAATCGGAAAGTATCCCGGATCAACCAGATCTATATGCATTAATACCAGTAATTCTCATATTTTTTAGTTTAAGAAACTTATCCAGGCCTTTTTTAAAGTTATTAATGAACTTGCCATTACCACCTCTGCTGGAAGACAGTTCCACAGTTTCACTCCGTTCTCACTGTAAAGAAACCTCTCCTAACTTGAAGATGAAACTTCTTTTCTTCCAACCTTAAAGGATGTCCACGAGTCCTCTGATATGACCTATTAGTGAACATGCACCAGAGAGTTCACTGTATGGGCCATTATATATTTTGTATAAGGTTATCATGTCCCCACACAACCGCCGCTTCTCCAATGTAACAGCCCTAACTTGTCTAATCTGCCTGCATATTCAAGCCCCTCCATTCCCCTTATTAATTTAGTTGCCCTTCTCTGAACTGCCTCAATTTCCAGATGTCCCTTTTGTATATGGGATTCCAAAACTGCACCGCATATTCCAATGTGGCCTTACCAGTGCCTTGTAAAGAGGGAGAATAATATTTTTCTCTCTTGATTCCATTCCCCTCTTTATACAAGACAATATCTTGCTAGCTCTAGCTGTTGCTACCTGGCATTGTTTGCTACAGCTAAGTCTGTTATCTACCAGAACCCCCAAATCTTTTTCCATTTCAGATGCACTTAACACAGAGTTATTTATGGTGTAGGTGGCACAGGAGTATTAAATCCCAAATGCATCACCTTACATTATCAACATTGAATCTATCTGCCATTCTGCTGCCCATTTGATAATCTATCTAGGTCTGCTTGCAGCACTTGCACATCATTGGAAGTTTCCAAAGCTCTGCACAATTTTAGTCTCATCAAACACAGAGACCTTGCTCTCAATGCCCCCTTCTAAGTCATTTATAAACAGATTAAACAGAAGCGGCCCCAGTACAGAACCCTGAGGAACTCCGCTTAGAACTTTACCCACATAGATGTAGCTCCATTAACCACCACTCTCTGTTTGCGGTCCAATAACCAGTTCTCTATCCATGAACAATGTTTTCTTCAAGGCCACAGTCCTCAGTTTATACATTATCGCCTATGTGGCACAGTATCAAAGGCTTTTGCAAAATCCAAATATACCACATCCACTGCTGTGCCTGAATCTAACTTCTTACTCACTTCTCATAAAAAACCAATTAAATTTGTCTGGCATGATCTATTTCTCATAAATCCATGCTGACTACTACTAATAGATGATCTCTGGAGACAAAGTCAAGGATAGGATCCCTTAACAAAGTTTCCATCACCTTCCTACCTACCACTGATGTTAGGCTTACAGGTCTATAGTTACCAGGCTGTGAACGACTACCTTTTTTGAATATTGGTATTACATTGGCTTTTTTCCAATCCAGCGGCACATCCCCAGACAAAAGCGAATCTGAAAAGATGAGACACAGTGGTCTTGCTAGAACTGAACTAAGCTCTTTTAAAATCCTAGGATGCAATCCATCTGGTCCTGGCGCTTTATTGATATTAACTTTGTCTAATTGATTCCGTACCATATCCTCTGTTATCCAATGTGAAAACTCTTCATTTTCTCCCTGCACATTGTTACAATCCCTACTGTAAGGATTCTCAACAGTAAAAACAGATGTAAAAAAACAGTTTAGCAGATTAGCCTTTTCGGCATCCTCTACTACCACCTCAGCTCCATTATTTAATGGTCCCACATTCTCAGTCCTCATTTTTTTACCATTTATATACTTAAAAAACATCTTGGGGTTGGACTTGCTTTGTTCGGCAATCCGTATTTCATTTTCTATTTTAGCTAGTTTAATTGCTTTCTTGCACTCTTTATTACAACTTTTGAAGTCCCTGTAAGCCTGTTCTGTGCCTTCTGCTTTCAAAATTTTAAAAGCCCTTTTCTTTTTTTCCATTTCCCTTTTAACCTGAGCATTAAGCCATGCAGGAGTGGACCTAATTTTTTTACACTTGTTTCCTAATGGTACCGATTTGGAAATGTAATAGTTTAATATCCCTTTAAAAGTGGTCCACATCTGCTCAGTTTCTTTACCTAGAAACAGTTCCCCCCAGTCTATGAGCAGGAGCGATTCCTTTAAAAGCATAAAATTAGCTTTCCTAAAGTTAAAAGTTTTTGTTAAGCCAGTGCACTTTAGTTTTCTGCAACCTATATTAAATGACACTATATCATGGTCACTATTCCCTAAGCTTCCCATTACCTTCATCTCCAAAATGAGCTCTGGGTTATTAGATATCACCAGATCCAACAACGCATTCTTTCTAGTAGGAACTTCTACCATCTGTGAAAGAAAATGCTCATATAGGAAATTTAAGAACTTTATACCTTTTGAGGTGCTGGCAGTTCCATTACTCCAATCTATTTCAGGGTAGTTAAAATCCCCCATAACCAGAACATGCCCCATACCAGCAGCCTTCGCCAACTGCATATGGAGATTCATTTCCACCTCTTCCCCGGCATTTGGCGGCTTATAACACACTCCAACAATTAATTTACCTACCTTCTTGCTTCCTGTACACAGTTCCACCCATAATGTTTCTGCCGCATTGTTTGCTCCCCCATCTATTCCATCTTTTAAATTTGGCTTCAATTCCTGTTTAACATACATACATACTCCTCCTCCTTTCTTATTAACTCGGTCATGTCTAAATAAGGAGTACCCTTCAATATTTACTGTCCAGTCGTGTGAATCATTAAGCCATGATTCTGCTATACCAATTACATCATACCTTTCCTTTAACGCTATTATTTCAAGTTCGCCGGTTTTTCCAGCCAGACTCCTTGCATTTGTAAACATACATTTTAGATTATCAATTGATTTACTTCCATACATGGTCGTACATGCCTCCTTATCCTCTATGCTCCCCCCTCCTCCTTCTCCTCCCTCCGTTGTGTTACTAGCCCCCAGATCCCTAACTTCTCTATCTACCCCTGTGTAGTTAAACGTTCCCTCCCCCCCATACCTAGTTTAAAATCTCTTCCAACCCCCTAGCCATCTTCTCCCCCAAAACAGTTGCACCATCACCATTGAGGTGCAATCCGTCACTACTAAAGAGCCTGTAGCCAACAGAAAAGTCAGCCCAGTTCTCTAAAAACCCAAACCCCATCTCCTTACACCACTCTCTTAGCCACGCATTTATACTCCTGAGCTCCCGTTGCCTCCCTAGCTTAGCACGTGGCTGCGGTAGTATTTCCGAAATCACTACCCTGGAGGTCCTTGCTTTTAACTTGGCCCCTAATTCTCGGAAATCATTTTTAAGGACCTCACCTCCACCTCTAACTTTGTCATTGGCACCAATGTGAACCAAGACCGCCAGGTCACTCCCAGCCCCACCCAATAATCTGTCTACACGATCCACCACATGTCGAACCCTAGCACCAGGCAGACAACACACTGTATGGCATGCAGGGTCCTGGCGACAGATTACCCTATCTACCCTTCTAATAATAGAATCCCCTACCACTACCACCTGTCTATCCTTCCTAGCCCCCAGTTCTCCCTCCCTTGTATTGGAGATGGCCGTCCCCTGGGTGCTCAAGGGAAAGGCCCGCTCCATACATGCTGCTTCCGAGCCATCGTCCTCCACATCTTCACCTAAAATGGCAAATCTGTTGGGATCGACCAGCTGGGAAGAAGCCCCTCTATCCTTCCGTCCCCTACTTCCCCTGGTGACCCTTACAAATCTATCTTCCTTCTCCACCTTATCTGCCCCATCTCCACCCACCAGTTTACTGGCCCCTGCCAGTACCTGCATTTCCCCCAGGTTTGCCAAGTCCTGCAATGCTGCAAGTTTACCCCTTAGACTCTGTACCTCAGATTCCAAATGGGCAACCCACTCACATCTGACACATACATAGGTCCCCTGGGGCGGCTGCTCCAAGATCCCATACATGCGGCAGGATGCACATTGCGCGGCCCCAACAAAACTGTCCATACTAAACAGCAATACACAGCAGAGAAATAGTGTTGTTCTTAAACGCTTTCTTGTTTTAACACTGTCAATTCTCTTAAAAACAGAAAAATCTCTTTAAAACAGAAAATCGCTCAGAGCTAATCGCTCATGGGAAAGGCCTTAAATGAGGTTCAAAACCAACCAGAGCCAACAGGCCTCAGCCAATTTAAACCAATTAGTTACACCCCCATCCAATCAGAGAGAGAGAGAAAAAAAAAAAAAACCCTTTCCTTTGTCTCCTACCAACCCCCGCTCCACAGGTAACAGTGTTTTTTAAACACAAGTATTTGTTTTAGTAATCCAGTGCTTTGAGTTTACTCAAACAATTCCTACCACCTTATTCAAGCAGTAGGTAGTAGGTAGTAAAAAAAAAAAAAAATACACTAGTGATTAATTACTTACACAGGCACCCTCCTAGAAATAAATACTGTTAGGTTAGTACATTTACTAGGCTGCAACCACAGTTAATAAACGCTTTAGTTTTTTAACGCTGTCAATTCTCTTAAAAACAGAAAAATCTCTTTAAAACAGAAAATCGCTCAGAGCTAATCGCTCATGGGAAAGGACTTAAATGAGGTTCAAAACCACAGACTAGGGATGGCCGGTTCGCGGATCCGAACCCGGATCCGCCGCGGATTTATCCCGTTCGCGAACGGCGGATTTTTCAAAAATTTCGTAATTTTCAAAATTACGGGTTTTCGCGGATTTTCGAAAATACAAGAAAACATGTAATTTCGAAAATTTTCGAAAATGCAAGGATTTCTCTTATTTTCATAAATACGTATTTTCAAAAATTTTCTAAATTACGAGGATTACTCGTATTTTCGGGAATACATATTTTCGAAAATACTGGTTTTCTAGTATTTTAGAAAATTTCGAAAATTTTCGAAAATACGAAAATTCTCGTAATTTCAAAGGTATTTTTCATTTTAATCGGTCCGCTTGCGGATTTTCGAATTTTTTCGAAAATTTGCGGATCCTCGAGCGGACTGGATTTTGCGAAGTTCGGACATCTCTACCATAGACCACCTAATTACCCTTTTCTCTGAATTTCGATGGACATCGCCAAAGGAGATTTCGGGCTCCTTTTCTCATAGTGCCACATAGGCCGTATGTTATGCTGTGATAAATAATAAAAAACCACTACAACTGGCACTTTGGATCTTATTAAGCTGTTAAAAGCCTTGTATAATGCATAGCATTTTCTTAAGGGCTACTATGGAAAAAACACTGTAAGGCCACGGCCACACTGCGCCGCAAACGCAATCGCACATGGAATCGCATGCGATTTCATATGCGATTTTGTTGCATTTGCCCATGCATTTTCTTCATTAGGTATAGGAAAACGCACGCGATTTCGATTAAAAATGCGGAACACGTGTTTTTGGGTGCGTTGCCGCGTTTTCAATGATCTGAAAAAAAAATGCAAGCGCAAACACAGAAAAAACGAAGCAGTGTGGCCTAACCCTAAGTAATTTTTTTTGTATATGAGAAAGGGAGCTTTCCCTGACTTGATGAATAAACTATATACTTTGAATTACTAATGGGTACATGGGCCTCCTACAAATGCAGCACAAAAAAAAAATGGCAAAAGTATTGTCTAATGCCTGAAATGACTGCAACTGTGTCAAACATTTGTATTTCGATAACACTTGTTTGTTATTGCATGCAGGCACTCAAGGGTCTATAAATATTTATTACAGTACTGATTTTTCATGCTGGGGAAGTTGTGTATCTGAATCTGTGTTTGGACAACTGATTTAAAAAGCTGCAGACCATTTCTACAGAAAATAAATTGGAATCATATTTATGATAGCATTTAAAAAAAAACCACACATCTGTGAGAGATTTGGTATATTTAGCTAAGCCTGTATTTACAGTGAAGCTTACAGAAAGTAGATGAAAAGAAAATGATGAATTTTCTGATTTTCTTACTTCGGAAACGTAGTAATGTTAATATGTTTTGTCATGCATGAGAAGGAATATACAGTATGATGTGCGTTAAGATTAATTGGAAGCTCCAGTTGCTTGTGATGTGACTGAAAAACTACAAATGTTTTATTTTCATACCTGGCGTAAATTTATATTTCATCTCTATGATATTTATTCTTTTTGCAACAGCTGCAAGGTTTAAATAGTTTTCTCCATGATCACAGTATTTTGTAGATAGGCTAATGTAATTTTCCAGACTCCAACATAATAAATGTATATATTTATAATGATACAGTCTAAAAAGATTTTGTTAGTAAGTAGAGAGGAGTCCCGATTTCGAAACAAACCTGGTTTTATTTAAGAGATTTGGAACTGCTAGTTTCGTAGATTTTCAGAAAGTCGTAACTTTAAGTAAGTCGTGAGAAAATTTGAGATACCTAAAATGAGAAAATTAAGATTTAAGTAGTAAATTGTGGTTGAAAAAACAAAAAATGTAATTCAACTAAGTTATAATCATATTTACTCAGAATCGCTGGCAGAACAACACTCTACAATTCTGTAGAGCAGTAAATAGTAGTTTCTACCAGTAAAATGGTTTCTATAATGCATTATATATATATTTAAACATAATGAATATATAACATGATACATCAAATATAACCCACTTTATATATGGTACATTAAGCACTTTATGTATGGTACTGTATGCCAGGCACTTGTGATAATACTGAGTCATTTACTATACTGTATACAGGACATCATTTAAAAAAAAAAAAATTATTGTACATTTTCAAAGAACATCTTAGACAACAGTGACAGTTCTAATAGTGTAATAAACAAAATATTGAATGACACATCTGTAAAATTTCTCTCTTAAACTCTATCAATAGTATTGTTTATACAATGTGTTGTTAAGAGGAAGAAATAAAGAAAAACTCAATTACATCGTTGTTTTCTTTGTTGTGAGGTCGGGTTTCGGATATTTCAATGTCTACCAGAGCTATTAATAAACCATCACCGTCTGTCCAAACCTTATTTTCTATATATCATTATTAAGAAAACACAATAACGCATTGGGCGGCATCCCCCTTCCCCGCCAGGCAGCGGCGTCTATTTCAATAAAGGAGATATCCATTGATGAATTAGTTGAGCCATACCTCCCTCTGTTAGTTCTTATTTTCTCCAGGGTAGTTATTGTCCCAAGTATGAGTGCCATGGGGTCCATATTTTTTCGTGTCTGTCTGTCTTTTCTCGCAGCTGGGCTGTCATATACTCCAGTATTTGTACGTCACTAATCTTATGTATGAGTTCTGAATATGTTGGGGTCTGAATTTGTTAATATTTTTTAGCTTTAGAAACTTATCCAGGCCTTTTTTTAAAGCTATTCAATGAACTTGCCATTACCACTTCTGCTGGAAGACAGTTCCACAGTTTCACCGTTCTCACTGTAAAGAATCCTTTCCTAACCTGAAGATAAAACTTCTTTTCTTCCAACCTTAAAGGATGTCCACGAGTCCTCTTATAAGACCTACTGTATTAGTAAACAATGCACCAGAGAGTTCATTGTATGGCCCATTAATATATTTGTATAAGTTATCATGTCCCCACACAAACGTTGCTTCTATAATGTAAACAGCCCTAACTTGTCTAATCTGCCTGCATATTCAAGCCCCTCCATTCCCCTTAGTAATTTTGTTGCCCGTCTCTAAACTGCTTCAATTTCCAAGATGTCCCTTTTGTATATGGGATTCCAAAACTGCACCGCATATTCAAAATGAGGCCTTACCTGTGCCTTGTAAAGAGGGAGAATACTATTTTTCTCTCTTGAATCTATTCCCCTCTTTATACAAGACAATATCTTGCTAGCTCTAGCCATTGCTACCTGGCATTGTTTGCTATAGCTAAGTCTGTTATCTACCAGAACCCCCAAATCTTTTTCCATTTCAGATGCACTTAACACAGAGTTATTTGTGGTGTCGGTGGCACAGGGATAATTAAATCCTAAATGCATCATATTACATTTATCAACATTGAATCTCATCTGCCATTCTGCTGCCCATTTTGATAATCTATCTAGGTCTGCTTGCAGCACTTGCACATCATTTGAAGTTTCCAAAGCTCTGCATAGTTTAGTGTCATCAGCAAACACTGAGACCTTGCACTCAATGCCCCCTTCTAAGTCATTTATAAACAGATTAAACAGAAGCGGCCCCAGTGCAGAACCCTGAGGCACTCCACTTAGAACTTTAGCCCACATAGATGTAGATCCATTAACCACCACTCTCTGTTTGCGATCCAATAACCAGTTTTCTATCCATGAACAAATGTTTTCTACAAGGCCAACAGTCCTCAGTTTATACATTAGTCGCCTATGTGGCACAGTATCAAAAGCTTTCGCAAAATCCAAGTATACCACATCCACTGCTGTGCCTGAATCTAACTTCTTACTCGCTTCTTCATAAAAAAACAATTAAATTTGTCTGGCATGATCTATTTCTCATAAATCCATGCTGACTACTACTAATAAGATGAGTTCTGGAGACAAAGTCAAGGATATGATCCCGTAACAAAGTTTCCAGTACCTTCCCTACCACTGATGTTAGGCTTACAGGTCTATAGTTACCAGTCTGTGAACAACTACCTTTTTTGAATATTGGTATTACATTGGCCTTTTTCCAATCCAGCGACACATCCCCAGACCAAAGTGAATCTGAAAAGATGAGAAACAGTGGTCTAGATAGAACTGAACTAAGCTCTTTTAAAATCCAAGGATGCAATCCATCTGGTCCTGGGGCTTTATTGATATTAACTTTGTCTAATTGTTTCTGTACCATATCCTCTATTAGCCAATGTGAATACTTTTAATTTCTTCCCTGCATATTATTACAATCCCTTCTGTAAGGACAAGGATTCTCAACAGTAAAAACCGATGTAAAAAAACGGTTTAGCAGATTAGCCTTTTCGGCATCCTCTACAACCACCTCAGCTCCATAATTTAATGGTCCCACATTCTCAGTCCTCATCTTTTTACCATTTATATACTTAAAAAACATTTTAGGGTTGGACTTGCTTTGTTCGGCAATCCGTATTTCATTTTCTATTTTAGCTAGTTTAATTGCTTTCTTTCACTCTTTATTACAGCTTTTGTACTCCCTGTAAGCCTGTTCTGTTCCTTCTGTTTTCAAAATTTTAAAAGCCTTTTTCATTTTTTCCATTTCCTTTTTACCTGAGCATTAAGCCATGCAGGAGTGGACCTAATTTTTTTACACTTGTTCCCTAAAGGTACAGATTTAGAAATGTAATAGTTTCACTGATCATGCAACCCTGACCATTTAAATAGATACACTACTAAGAAATGCATTTCACAGACCTGTGCTAAGATCAAGTTCACTTCATTATCCTTTCCCTTCAGCTCTGTACTATGTTGTTTCTATATATACAGCATAAACAACTACCCTCCAACATTCCCTTTAATATGGTACACCGATTAGAAATGAACAGGGTTATTCAATAAAAGTTCTTATCATTTAAAATCGTGCTAATTTTGCCCCAACCAATCAGATGTTAGCTTTCAAATGTTAAATAAGATCTGATTGGTTGGGGCAAAATTAGCACCATTTTAAACGATAAGACCTTTTATTGAATCTCCCTGGAATTGCACAGAGCTGTTCTAAGATCAGGTTCACTTCACTATCATCCGCCTACTGTTTCCACTAATATTGCTGCAGCTGACAGGGAGAGCTAGAGACCTTCACACTACAACACATAAACTGTATATTGCAGGTAAAACATACAAAGACACAGGTCTGTAGGTCTGTAGCTGTGAATAGTGCAGATTTATTGCAAAACATGCTTGCTGCATGTTTTGGAACCACTCGTCCTCAACTGCTTCCAAAACATGTAGCATGCATGTTTTAAGGAAGGAAAAAAGGTAGAGGAGCACACTACTGGGGTGAATGTTTCTTTATTAGTGCAAAAAACAACAAGCAACGTTTCGGGACTCAAGGCCCCTTCCTCATGTATATATACATTGAGGAAAGGGGCCTTGAGTCCCGAAACGTTGCTTGTTGTTTTTTGCACTAATAAAGAAACATTCACCCCAGTAGTGTGCTCCTCTACCTTTTTTCCTTGCTTGGATGTTGCAGCCCTGGAAGTAGGGGGCTAAGAGGATTGCACCTACCTTATTTGTCTGGCAAAGGAGCCAACAACAGTGTGCCATTGTGCGGTCTTGGAACTTTGGATGTTTTAAGGAAGGACAAGTAGGTCCAAAACAAGTAGCACACATGTTTTGCAATAAACCTGCACTATTTACAAAGATGGCCACCTTTGCCTTTAAGACTCAAACACGTATGAAATCTACATACTATTGTGCTAAATTCCATTGCTTTAAATACATGCTGTATGGCCACTGAAATCAATGTAGCCTGCATCATGCTTCTTCTAGAAATTATAACCAGACTTTGGTCTTGTAGATTTCATATGTGTTCAGGTCTTAAAGGCAAAGGTGGCAACCCAAAACCTGTGTCATTGTATGTTTTACCTGCAATATATATATTTAAGCTTGGATTTGGTGGATTGGAAGCTGTAATACATTATTTCAGATCCGGACACATTAGATATCCAGACCTATATATATCACACTACAACACTGCTATTGGAAAAGTGTTAATCAGTGAATCTCCCTGCATCACCCAGACACTTGATGATTTAATATATTCCTACATCATAGGGGTTAAGTGGTAGGAGTGGAAATCACACAGGTGCAGGAAATGTAATGAAGGCAGAAGTATTGTTAGGCAAGGTGAAATGTCAGCTGAAAATGAGCTAATACAGGAAAGGGAAAGGCCCCTGATTGGGATCTTCTATGCTGAGAAGGCTGTTGAGGCAAGTACTTTCTAACTTAAACTTTGATTTTTGGGGGGTTTAGTTTTCCTTTAAAGCAAAAGTAAATGTGATATTGTTCATTTTTAGCTGAATCAAATAGTATATCACTTGCCCTCCACCTGGTTCCCCAGAAAGTCTGTCAATATTAGAAAAGCACCTGACATCACTGCAGTTCCAATCTTTCCCTCACACAAACTGAAACTGTTACAGAGATGACACTAGTACATTAATTGAACCTTTGAGGGATGGATTAATATAGAACTGCATTGATGTCAACAGCTTCTGTAAGATTTTTATGACTTTTTGTGACTTTGACATGTTCTATCTCAGAATTCAGATGGAATATAAGTAATGCACAATGATTTGATTTAGTTTAAACATGGGCAATACACAGAAAAAAAACATTGTATTTATTGTTTAATCCGGTATATGTGTTCTAAATGTTTCCTGACAGTTCTAAGCTGATAATTAGAGATGGTCGAACTTCCTTAAGTTTGGTTAATTTTCGAACTTCCAAACTTCAGTAAAAGTTCGGAAGTTTGAAAGTCAATGGGGAGAAATTGTTTGAAAAGATCCTGTTAAATACAAAAAAAAATAGCAATGGTAACTTACTGTAAGTGGCTGTGGCACCTGGGAAATAGTTTGGAAAACATGTTCATATCACCAAAACATATTTAAACACTTCCTTCCCCCACAATCAGGCAATTGTCGGGTTTCCGCCCAAGCTACATTTGAGGGTTATGGCCAATTCCAGGGTTCCCGAATGCTACATTTGAGGATTTCTGAACCGTACATTTTATTACAGTTAACAAAATCAAAGGCTACATTTGAGGGTTACCGAAATCGAACACTACATTAAAGGTTTGCTGAAAGATACATTTGGGTTTTACCAAAAGCTACGATATATTCGAGGGTTACCATAATCGAACACTACATTTAACGGGCATGTCCACCCCTTTTTTTTACTTTTAATAAATTGTAGGGCTTTCTCCCCCAGCCCCAACCGCATTATTATTATGTCCAGAAACTTCCCCGAGCTCTACTTACCTTCCCTCTTTCCTCTGATGCACTGTCTCGGCCCTCTGCTTGCATAAAACTGCAAGCAGGGGGCCGGACCGGCAGCCGCATCCATGATTGGCTGAGAGGCAGCCAATCACGGAAGCGGCTGCCAGCAGTGGAGAACGCCAGGGGAGAGAGGAGCAAGCCAAAAACCTCTGAGAGGAAGCCTCAGAGGTGAAAGCAATTTTCCTCCCTGAAGTGCTCCTGGTGGTCACTTTTTGGGACTTTGGAGGGACATTACAGGAGAAGCAAATTGCAATTATAGAGTTTTATAAATGCATTCTCATTCTTTATGTGTTCCACCCTGATACAATTCATTCCTTATAGAATACCAGTAGATCTGCTTTTCACTAAAAGTGAAAAATCAAGATCAGGTTATTTATTAATTAAACACAGATGTCATTCTGTCATTAAATGCATTGCAGGTTAAAAAAAATAATAAAGTCAATTTAATAGCCTTATAAGCATTTCTGAAACTAAATTTCTCTCCTACTTATTTTTAGGGAAATAGGGATTGTTGAGTGAGATATTAAACATTTATTGACAAGAAACTTTGCTGTTGCAGTTTCAATTATGAAATGTAATTTACTGGTCAGAAAGCAATTTGATCAATTAGGCTGAAATGAAAAATGAATTCATAAATTGTCACTTGTGACTTTTATTTTTCAAAATGAAAATAACGTCTAATGAATTTGTCAGATCTCACTATAAATTTCAAAATGTAATTTATTATTTTCGACCAGGAGAGGATTGAGAACTAGAGATTAAACTGAAGCCTGAAGTTCAATAATTTACATTACTGGACTAATGGCCAATGTTTTTTCTTATCAGACAATATTGTTCACCTTTTAAATAGCTTTCAGGGAATGTTCTTTTTCAAAATGTATAATATTCAACATTATAGATGTTCATAAATAAGCAGCTGCTAAAAAAACAGTGTGAGAAATTAAAAATGAATTATGATATTTGAGAAAAGAGATGGTTTTGCCATGGTTTCATGAAACTCTGTGAAATGTTGCTGCAAAACATATTGAGGTCTAGGGAAGCCTTCTGCAATAGCTTCCTTTATTTTAAAGTCTTATACCACCTTCCAAATGTCTTAAAAGTAAATAGGTAGTTGTAAAATGGCACATGCGGAAAACCCCTCAACAAACGGGTTCCATCCAAGTGAGCAGTCCAAATTATAACGGCCAACTGCACGGCAAAACCTGTCTGTCTCTAGAATTAACCTTATCATGTCTTTATTGCAATTTGAGATGGCTGAACTCACTAATTTTTAGAAGGTTTTTAGAAATATTGAAATGCTTCGCTTTTGAAATTAAAAAATTCTCACTTGTTCTTTAATTATCAAAAGCAGTTCCATGGTTCAAATTCCGGCGGATCATTAAATCTGCTTCAGACCCGGGTTTGGGTGCAATCATGGTCATTTCAGCCTCATAGTGAGAGATAACATAACTTTGTTGATGGAATTATTTACTAATCCTCATTTTTTATCATATAATTCAATCAAACACAAGATAATGGGTGTACAAATTGAAAGGAAATCTAAACTGAAAAAAATGTAAAATAGTATAATATAAAAGACAACTTAGTGAATTACATTATAAGTTTCTTTGTGAAAGAGTCTATCAGTTTGGTGCATTTGGAGTTTTGCCCACCGACAGATTTTCAAGATCGTTCGAACTGCATAGGGAATTTCCTGTGCACAACTCTTTTCAAGTCACCCCACAGATTATATTGAAGCATATGCTTAGTTAATGTAAATGTATGCTTTGGGTCATTGTCATGCTAAAAGGTGAAGTACATCTTTATTTTTAACTTCCTATCAGGTGATTGTAGGTTTTGTGGCAAAATAGACTAATATTTGGAGCTATTTATTATTCCATACACCTTGAACACCAGTTAAAAGAAAAGTTCAGTGGAAAATATCAATATTTAAAAAATTCTTGGTTTTTATTATGCATACCTAGCTATTGTACATATTCTCTCCTGCTTTGAAAAATTAGTTGACATTAATGAGCTGCCTTTTCAGGTTCCAATGGTCCTTCTTCTTCCTAGGATGCACCACTTCCTTGGAATGTTCTTAACAGTAATTTCTACTGATTGGCTGTAGGATGGGACCAACATGCTCAGATCTCTACTGAGCAACTAAATCAATCCAGGCGCTGGGTCAAGGGCAAAACTATAACGGTCTCTATTAGGCGTCCTAAGTCATTATTTTGGTTTAATTCCTTTTAAAGACAAAATATTGAATGGGCAGGTTAAGCTCATTGGGATTGAAAATTACTGCTCTTTTTTCTTAAAAGCATATGTATTTGCACTGAACTTCCCCTTTAAGAAGCATGATGCTGCCTCCACCGAGCTATATTTGATGATGTACACCAAATATGCTCTTTGAAATGATAGAAAATAATTTATTCCATCTGGCCTTGAATTAAAGAGCTTAAAATCTAAGTACCCAATTACAGCCTATCAGTATGTCAGAAAGAAAGAAAGAAAGAAAGAAAGAAAGAAAGAAAGAAAGAAAGAAAGAAAGAAAGAAAGAAAGAAAGAGAAGAAAGACCATGTAAAAAATGTACATGCTGAAGCAAAAGAAAAAAAATCCTTAACATTGTATGACTACACTATATTCTGGTCAATCTCTATTTTTAAGCGGCACTCCATATAAAAATACTTCTGTGTACAACTTTTTAAAATAGATGTTTGTTTTACACAAGTAGATTTTAATAAACATGATTGAAATGACTAAATCCCTTGCAAAAAAAAAAAAAAAATAATAATAATAATTATAAATTTGGCTGTGAATAACCAAGTCATAGTTTTCTAGTTATGGCCAAGTATAAAAAAAACATAAAAGAAGAAAAAGGGCTACCAAGGGTCAAACATTCAAACATAATGTTAGGCTCATTCTCTAAGAAAAGCAGAATGTCACTTAGAAATATTGGAATCGATCCATAGTAATTTCATTTTATAGTCTGAGAAGCGTAAATGTCAATTACTGGCCCAAGGCAGCATTAAATATAAAAAAGCAAAACAGGCCAAGAAAACTATAGCTACATACCCCTTCCTTATCTCACGGTTTAAGATAAAATTGTATAATTATAAAAACGATTAAGTATTTAAATACTTTGTTTTTAGCAGTGAAATAAGCATGGACTTTACTAGTCCTGTAAGAAATAAATATACTGTAGGTAATGTTGGTAGCATTAGAAAAGTACTGTAATAAATTTGCTTTTATATGTCGCACAAATGGTTTAAAAAGCCACTGATGCATTAAGGGTTGCTTTGCTGTACTAACTGGACAACAGTTCAGGTGATATGGTTACATAGGGCACCCTTAGGCTGGGTACACACACAAACAAATTGGTCATCCTGACAGACTATTTAGCACAAGCGAACAATAGACCCAGGCAAATTACTGTTGGTCATGGCAAAAGTAGCCGTGGCAGGCAGTTTTTCAAAGATGGTTGTGCAGTCCATAGAAAACCACATTATCAACAATGTCCAACTGTCATTGGTCATGGCTGCCTGCCAAAAACACCTCCAATTTTTATTCACATTATTCAGACCAACCAATGCACGTATATACCCAGCCTTACTCAAATTACCCTAATCATTATGAAATGCTGCAAGAAGCTAATTTATATGCATAAAATGCTTTCTAGTACATTGTGTAGGGTCCTTTTTCTGTTTACATATCATTTAAACTATTAGGCACTTTCTTTTGCCCTTTATGGATGACTTATAATTCTAATAGAATTCTGATTGTTTGTTTCAGTTCAGAATGTAATACAGTTATTCCCCCAGAAGAACATATTTACTGTAACTGTATGTTCTGTGGATATATTTTTTTTAAAAATTCAAAGCTTACCCCCTCTAATCTTTTATAGGGTTATTGATATTAGCTAAGGGGTATTCTTGCTCTGTAAGGAAGAGTTTGTATGTTCTCTCCTCATACTGATATCCCCATCATCATACTGGTATCTCCACCTGGCCCAAACAATTGGCCTTGTGGAGATACATAGATGAAGTATTCGTCCTTTGGCGGGGGTCAACTGACACCCTGTGGCGGTCCCATGGATTTCTTAATGGTATACATATGGTATACATACCATATAGCATTCGACTTAAAAGTTGATGAAGAAAAAAAATCTCTTTTTTAGACATCCTAATAGTTAAGAAAGATGGACTAAAGACACAGCTGTACAAAAAGCCCACAGACAGAAATCAGCTTTTGCTGTATACCAATCAGCATCCACCCACATGTTATGCAATCAATTCCAAAAAAACAGCTTATGAGGGCCCACAGACTAGTAAGTGATCCTGAGATACACGGTATTGGAACAGATATGTATGGATGCAAGAGGCTTATAGGGAGCTATCCCTGAAAAGGAGAGAGGTCTGGTGGATTGATAAACTAGACACTCTCAATCCAAAAGGCCTCAACTGGGATTACAATCTGTTCCTATACCTGTGATCACCTGTACAACAATGTGTCGTATATTCAGCCTATGGGGAATCTCTCTAATTGTGGATTTATTGTATATATTTTTTATAATATGTGAGACCAGGGTTAGGAATATAAAATAGGATAAAGGAACACTACCCCTGGAACCTGTTGGATAAGTCCTCCGAAAAAGTGGAGGACATTTGTTAAAATACCCTCCCTGGTGATTTTGATATAGATGAAGATGTAGAAAGAAATTGTTGTTGAAATGTGTATGTCAGGAAAGTGTGTAGTGACTTGGCAAGAATGGGTTAACTATTGGTATTAGTTCTTGCAAAGGACCAATAAAAATACCATTCCACCCTGGAACAGTCCTATTGTTTATATTACGATTAGTGAAGCATGGAACCAGATCTCCTTTTCCAGACAATGTGGGGCCGAACTGTGTATCTGGAATTCTCTTCAGCTAGGGGTCTGGTGGGTACTAAGAGGTCATTTTAAGGACAGTCATACATGCAAAATAAATGTATTTCGGTATTGGAATGTGTAAGATAGAAACCAATATTATATTTATGAATGGAACAGAAGGCCCCTCAAAATGATACCCAACATGGAGACCTTATTCCCTTGCCAAGGCGAGTTATTAATATCTTGGTAAATATGGATTACACACAGGTCATGTTTGGTATTGGAGGAATGGATAATTAATACAGGAGAGGAATATGTGGTCAATATCCCAATACAATGTACATATCTACATTTATATGGAATCTGCATAACTGAGGGGGAATGAATGCTTTTGGCTAGTCGTAAATCTGGACATTCCTAGACACTCCCACCTCATACATACCAGGAGGGGGTGGTTCATCAAATGGTTTAAAAATCATTGTAGCCCCTATAACTTTTTTCATACTGAGGGGACATGCTAAAAACGTGCGTATGGACCCGATGTTTCTTCCTGCCCCGGGATACAGGACTTCTTCTAGTGAGTAGGGTCTGTGAATATTTTTATCTTTTTTATTTTATATAACTGTTGTACCTATTGTATGTAATTTTATTATAACACCATTTTATTCTATTTTTGTATTATATGCACTGTCCACCTTTTGGAATATTAAATCTAAAATTTAATAAGTTTTGTCTTTGATGCTCTAAAAGAACTCAGTTAGCCTCTGATAAGTTTATATGTGGTTGAATGGAGTGTGCAGTGTAAATGCTAATTAACTCTCTGACTGCTTGTGAAGGACTGATGCTAATTAACCAGTTAGTTGCTGGAGTGAATGGTGAAGTGTTAACCATTTAGCTGCCAGGACAGGGGTGTGCATAGTCAGTGAGAGTCAAGTGTTTTGGGGCGTCTTTAAGGCCGTAACTTAAAGTGGTGGCAGCGAGTACCGATTGATTGGTAAAATCACGTGCCCAGCAAACTGGCGTTCATGACAGTGTAATATATCCATGTTACTGCTATATGTATTTTTATGTCCTGTGGGATGGTTTTAAATTGCACTATTGGACAATAATGTTGTATAGCCTTTTGTATGTGCTTGAGAAAGGGACGTGGTCCTAAAACGATGCACTGCTACTACATGGCTGTGCACTGAGATAATATATCACTTTTATTTGCAACAATTGTGTGTGTGGCTACTTCTTTTTTGATTTGTTCTATATCATATATGGAGTTGCAGCATCCATTTGTAGTTCTGCACACACACACCAAAAATAAATGTTTAGATGTGAGCATTCAGGTGAAAATCAATTTACACTTGCTAGATGCAAGCAGACCAAGTTAGATAGGCCAAGCGGTCTTGTAGGTCCTTCGCCTGTTGTTCCAGTGCAAATTAAAGGCATTTATGCAGAAGCTCTATTGGATACTGGTTCTCAAATTACATTGTTGTACAAAGACTTTAACATAAAGTATCTTCAGCACATTCCATACAAGAAGCTAGAGCAACGTGAGATATGGGGACTTAGTGAAAAGAGGCTGCAATATGAAGGGCAACTTCAAAGCAAAGTTGCTGGCAATGGAGAAGCTTTTGACACATTATCAGTGGCGTGTCCACAACTCCGGGGAGCTGGGAAGAATGTGTTTGTAGTGGGGCCCAAAAAAATGATTTACCCTACAGGTAGCCCTGGAGAGAAAGTCTAATAATTTAGTGCACCCAACATTAAGATGATTGGTACACGAAGCCAGAGGTTTGCCAAGCAATCCAATGAGGATAAGTGGTCTGAAAAGTGTGAGACAGCATTCCAGAATCTGAAAAACTTATTAACTTATGCTCCTGTTTTGGCTTATGCTGACCAAACTAGCCTTACATTCTTCACATGCAAGTAGAGAAGATCTTGGTTGTGTACTTTACCAACCACATGGCAAAGAGTTAAAGCCAGCGGCATATGTTAGTCGGAGTCTTTCATCAACAGTGAAGAATTACCCAGTTCACAAATTATAGTTTCTAGCACTAAAATGGGCTGTGGTGGATAAATTCCATGACTAGTTGTATGGAGGAGTTTAAAGTATACACAGACAATTATCCACTGACATACAAACACAGCAAAGTTAGAGGCCACTGAACATCATTGGTTAGCTGCACTAGCCAATTATAATTTTAGTTTACATTATAGTCCAGGCTACAACAAAGATGCAGATGGTCTATCAAGTCGTCCTCATGACAGTCCATATCCAGATGATGATTGGGAACAAATTGCTTCCCCTGGCGTAAGAGCTTTAAATACTTTATCACCAGTTAAGACCCACGGGGTACCTACAAAGGGGATTCCAAAACTATACTGCTTTGTATTAAGCATAGACACTGCTGCATTGGTCATTTCATGCCTAAAGGGTCTATACAAAGATCAGAAAGAAGACTCGCTCAGCAAATTAGTTTTGGATGCCATAAGAGAAAGAAATCTTAGGATCTTATCACTAGGTGACCACCCAGATATAAAAACTGCAGCAAGAGAATGGGAATGTTTACAATTAAGAAACGGATTGGTTTACAGGCAAGCACCAAGTAATACAAGTGAAGAGTTAATGTTTGCTGAATAAACACAAAGATCTTGATGGTCATGGCCATCTAGGTGTGGAAAAAACACTGATTCTAACATGAGAGATTCCATTCTAAGAAGCTTAACAGTTTTGTCATGTTTACTTCAATAAAAAATGAATTATTCATAGGTTCACATATAGGTTTAGTTCTTTGCTAAAGCGAACCATTTCTAAATGTATTTACTAAATATCCAGAAAGCACACCTGCTTGTTAATAATATAATACAGGAACCAATAAAGATATTTTTTTGTATGAAATGATATGTACAGCCAAAGATGCTCTAGGTTACTGTTAAAAAACAACATGTTTCTTATACAGACTACCTGTGGAACACGTGTGTGGAGCATTAAGGTTGGTTAGGTAATGTTGTTTTATTATGACTTCTACAGGTTTTGATTTGAATAGTAACAATAAAACAGTAAAAAAACACAGTAAAATTATGGCCAGTGCATAGCAGGTCATTCAAGACACTCTGGCATTACAGAGATTACTATAATTCACTTTCAATTTATTTTCGCTGAGAAGCGTTAAGGGTAAATTTATACTGATAAATGCTTTTGTGACCACAGGGTTTCTAAGCAAAAAAATTAAGACACTGGATATTCTTTATAAAACGGGTATTTCAAGGGTTCTGCTGCTTGGGATGTACAGACTAAGGAATAGTTTTAACTGGGGGGGTTCCTGCCTTTTTACATTAGAAAAAGGAAATATCAATTCTAAGGGGCATATTTATAAAAAAACGAAAATAACTCAAAAAAATTACCAACGCACATCGCGGCTGCGAAAATATTTATAACGGCGAGCGCCATTGCCGCAATATGTATCGCGGCCGCGATGTCCTGTGGTAATTTTAAGTCCCTTTGCTGCGATACTGCACTTAGCGCAATGAGTTAAGTACAGTATCGCCGCGAAGGGACTTAGGTTCGAGCTGCGGGACCCCTTAAGCTCCAAAAGGCCCTTCTCAGGGCCCTGCTGGAGGGTGCCTCCACCCCTCCCAGCGGGCCCTTCCCTTCCCCTCCCTGCCAGCGGCGTAGCAGGGGGCTTGGAGGGGCTGCTGGGGAGGGGGTGCGCAGTGGGTGGTCCTGTTCCGAGATTGCCGCGAGCGGGGAAGTGGTTGGGAGGGGCTGCTGGGAAGCGGTGGCGGGTGGTCTCCGCCGCAGGGGGGGTCAGGGGCATGGTGGGTGTGCCTCCTGGGGCGGGTGCGACCACCCGCTGTCAGTTGTCTGCCCATCTCCGCCGCAGGGCGGCTAGCATCAGCCGCTTTCGCCACCTTGAAGGTGGCGAAGCAAAACGGCCGATACTAGCAATGCGAAACAGTTACCGACGCTTTATAAATAGAAGCGGCGGTAACAGGTAAGTATCGTCGCGAAGAGTTAACGCCTCGTTATCTTTTCGCGGCCGTTTCCCGACATTAATAAATGCAATTTATGTGGAAAGGTCGGGGGAAATGGCTGCGAAAACTTAACGAGGCTTTAAAAATATGCCCCTAATATAAGAAGCTATAGGACTCCACATATGAGATGTTTGTCCAATGATTTTTTCTGAAACAAATACTCATTTACCATAGTTCATTTTACCAAACTAAAAGAAGAAGAATATATTTCAAAGTACTTCATTAGTTTAATTAAAATCACTTGTTTTCAAGACTCAAATGCAAATTGCTATTAATTTGTCATTATAATAAGAACATCCAAGTTGCAGAATTTCTTGCACCGAAATGCTGTAATAGATGATACAGTAGATAACATGATTTATTAGATAATCTTTTAACAGATGAAGATTTAATCACATTCCTCTGTTATGTTTTAACACTTTCAGTACCAAGTGCACTCAGTGCCAGAAAAATCTTTAGCACTTGGCACTCATTTGGTTTAGTAAATTAGGAGTAGATTAAATAGAATTAAAGCCTCTCTAGATATACCAATGTTTTTCTTCCCAAAAAATATATCCTACTTCGATTCCTACCCTTCCATAAACTGTTGTAAAGAACAGGCTCTGTTGTTAAGGCACAGTCTTTTGGGGGTCTGGGAAATGGTCTTGAGTGACGTTAAATGCTTATTGCAATATAGCCAAATATGACAACATAAACAATTCATCACTTTATTTTCAGTTCCTTAGCTATTTCTCAATAATCTCTGTTTTCTGGTATTTCATCAGCCTCACATACAGGGCTACATTTCCTTTTAACCTTTGCAGCAATAGTGGCAGCACTTATATGTTTTTGAAAAAGAGCATGTGCACTTAACTTCTTTGGTTGTCCATTACGAGGCCTGTTCTGAGTGGAACCTGTACTGTTAAACCACTGTATGGTCTTGGCCACCATATTGTAGATCAGTTTCAAGGTGTTGACAGTCTTCTTACAGCCTGGGCCATCTTTTTGTAGAACAACAATTCTCTTCTTTTTTTTTTTAGATCCTCACAGTTTTCTTTACCATGAAATGATCAACTTCCAGTGATCAGTATGAGAGAGTATAAGAGCAACATAACATGAAATACATCAGATCCCTTGTAACACTAACAAGTCACATGACACTGGGTAAGGAACGAGGCTGCTTGGGCACAAATTTTGTGCGTTGAGTTATTTTGTGGTGAGAGCAAATTTCCACTGTTATACAAGCTGTACCCTGACTACTTTACATTGTATCAGAATGTCATATCTTCAGTTTTGTCCAATGAAATAATATAATAAAATATTTATAAAAATGTGTCTTGGGAGGAAAGGAGTTTCCTGGATCTTTCAAAAGCCTAGCAATACCCCTGTTCTAGATATCCCCACACTACTGCAAAAGCTGGCATAACAAGCTAACTACTGTTATAGTGAAGGATTTCAATTATTTCACAAGGTTATGTCCTTAGTTAGGAATTAAAAAGAATATATTATTTTAACCAACAGATTCTGTGCTCTAGATAAGGAAATAACAGGGAGATTCAATAAAAGTGTTTATTGTTAAAAATGGTGCTAAATTTGCCCCAACCAATTAGATATTCTTAAAGGACAACAATACCCAAAAAAACAACATTTCCCCCATTACATGTCCACACTTCCAGCAGCTGAAATCACTTATTCTCATTTACAACCGTGCTGCACTCCCTTAGATATCGCACAGCAAAGAGGAGTGCCATAAGCCTGCCTCCTAGACGGCCCAGGGCCATCGTTAACATATCACTTGGCTGGTGGGAATGTCTGTTACAACCTCTCTCCTCCTCCTCTGCCAGTCAATCAAACTTTAACTGTCCTGTTGCTAGAATACAGTCTAAATCAAGCTAATTAAGGGTGGTTACAGGAGTTTTTTCTTGCATGCTTGCTCTAAGTGACAGTTAGAGGCAGACAGAATCGTTACGCCCCTTCACAGCATGGCTAATTCAAGGCTCGAAATTAGGGGAAAAATGTATAGGGATGGCTGAATACCTTTTTAAAAAAATGCATTTAGGCAATACAGTTATCCTTTAAACATTTGAAAGCACATCTGATCGGTTGGGGCAAAAATATGACCATTTTTAATGATAAGAACTTTTATTGAATAACCCTGTAAATATATATAAAAAAATGTATGAATGTATGAATGTTCGAGTGGTTTGTAGGCTCCTTTTTCATTCCCTGGTGGACACCCGATGTCCAGTCCCGCACTGGCCATCTCGAAACCTTAATTAATGAGGAGTTGTCCATCCTGGGTGATGATGCCACTTTAGAGGAACTGAATGTACTAATGGATTGTGCCTACATGCACCTATACCTTAAAAAGCAACTTGAGTTGGTTCCTGTTAGTAATTAATCTTGGTTGCAAAGCTAACCTGGTTTGTAACTGGTTTTAAAAATCCGCAGATCTGATGGAATTTTCAAAATGTATTGTAACTTTTAAAAAAATCGAAAAAAGAACTGAAAAATTCCATTCAATACATGAAATTTAAAAAAATGTTAATGAAAATATAAAAATTTTGATTGGGTTTGAATTGAATTTTCGGAACTGATGTCAGAATGAAACACATCAGTTGCTTTAATTTTTAGGTCTTGCTCAAGCCCAACAATAATTGTATGTGAAGTTCTCTAACACTCAGCAATACAATATTTTCTAAATAGCAGGAAAATAATTGTGGAAGTTCCAAAAAATCTGCAGGAAACAAACTAACACAATTGCTTTGCAGTTTAAGAAGCTTTATTGTGATGCTCCAGTAACAAGTAAAACCTAAACCTACTGAGCAAGCACTGTCCTTGGGACTGTCCTGGATCCCTTACTCTCAATTTAAGGGACAGGGTAGTATTTTTTTATTAAAGCTGTTCTATTTATTCCAACATTCCTTTTGAAATGGAGCCTTCAAAGAGCAGCCAATCATCCAGAATGTTAAACTAAGCAGCCCAGGAGGTTAGCCACTGGGGCATCTTGTGTTGCAAAGGCTAACTGCATATTCCAATAGTGTGCTTTGTACGTAATACACATACAGATAATTGCATTGAAAACTGGGGAAGGTTGTGTTTGGGGAAAAAAATGTTATTTATTCTAGGTTCTAGGCTCTACTCTCTACATTAACATAGAGTTAATAAATTAGATGCCCCCAGCACCAGTGAAAACAAAAATTTTGCCTAAAAATTCCCTTGAATATGTTGAACTGAAGCATGTGACTACATTGAGAGCTACTTACAATTTATTTTCATCAACAGTTTCTGAGCACTCTTTTTTGCCTATGGCAATATCTGTTTTTGTGTGCATGTAATATTACATTGTAGAAAATGTACATTTTTTAAAGTCTTCTGTCAGTCTTTTGTTTATCATGAGTGACTGCCACAGAGCAAATCATCCCGAAATTTCATTATAATCTCTTTTGATCTGCTTCCTTCAATTTAGATTTCTGGAAAGTCTGTGTATAGGAAAGAAAAAAATACAACCTCAGTTTAAAATATCTGCAAATCTTTCTCTTTTTATTTATACTTAAGCTGACTTAAACCAATTTACAATCACTGTACCCCCATCACAAACAAAACATCTGTTATACGGTATGTCTTAAATGTGAGTACACCCTCACATTTTTATAAATATTTTATTAAAGGCATGTCCACCCCCAAAAGTAAAATGTAACTCCATACTGGCCCCACTGTGTAGTGTTAAATATGTATTACCTTACATCTCTGCTCCAAATGTTTCTCCTGCAGAGTCTATCCAAAGTCCAGGAAACTGAAAGGTAGGAGCTCTCTTCCTCTGTAAAATGTTTTCTGCCTCCTCCTTGTCCTCTCAGAGGACAGTGGCTTGTGCAGGCTTAATTTTTAAATACGTTTTGGTAATATGTACTTGTTCCCCAGGTCCCTGGTCATTTACACATACATACTGTTTCCATTTATGCCTTCAATTTGGTTATCACTCTCACACTCTCTCATAATGGTCACAAGAAGTTGAACATCTCATGGTAAAGAAAACTCTGAGGATCTGAACAAAAGAATTGTTGGTCTGCAAAAATATGGCCTAGGCTACAAGATTGCCAACACCCTGAAATAAAGCTGATGCATAATGACCAAGACCATACAGTGGCCTAACAGGACAATTTCCATTTAGAACAGGCCTTGCCATGGACAACCAAAGAAGATGAGAAGTCTCTGATGAAGTGACTGAGTCACAAAACGTGTCAGATGCCCATCCTCCATCCTCTCTGCAATCGACATGGTGGTTGACCATGTGCTTTATGGTGTATCGAACTGATTTTAAGCTGATAAAATAAAATTTGGATGTTTTATATCCCGTGTGCTGCCTGATCCTACTCCGTTTCATAAGTTATATTGTTCCCTGCTGAGGCGAAGCAGTCCTAGGGAGATTGTGAGCGCTGCAAGGATTCCCTACAACAGGAGTGTGCTCCCGCATAGTAAGTGATTGGGATTTCCTGCTTTAAAAGGATGAAACACTTGCTCAGCGTCATGTCCATAGGTTGTCTTTTGCAAATAGATGTATGAGTGCTGCCACCATTGCTGCAAAGGTTAAAGGGGTGGAAGGTCAGTCTGATAGTTCTCAGACCATACGCCACACACTGCATCAAATGAATCTGCATGGCTGTTGTCCCATCTCTTCTAAAGATGATTGTTGTGGTCCGTGGTCCATTTCTAATCTATTTATTTGTTTACCTCCCACTCCTGACCTTTGCCTGTTTATTGACTATGCTTACATGCCATCAGCCCTAACTATCTTCCTGTTCATCAACTACACTTATCTGCTGCCAGCCTTGACCATCTG
The DNA here is from genome assembly GCA_019447015.1 of Hymenochirus boettgeri. Taxonomy (NCBI): domain Eukaryota; kingdom Metazoa; phylum Chordata; class Amphibia; order Anura; family Pipidae; genus Hymenochirus; species Hymenochirus boettgeri. The sequence goes on from CM033475.1 coordinate 160,349,013, forward strand.
CCTGTTTATTAACTACATTTACCTGCAGTCTGCTGGTCTTCATGCTCATTCTATGAGTGAGTTCCGTTGCCTGTCCTTTTGTCTCAACGGCTTCTCCTTTCTTTTTGGAGGGTTCCCTGTGGGCTCACACGTGTCCAGGGGGAATCTCTGTTTTAGCCTGTGTTAACAACATGATGCAAAAGAAAGCCATTAGTTTTCTGAAGACAAGCATACTATTGACATGGGTTACTGGAACTATGTCCTGTGGTCTGATGAGATAAACTTATTTGGTTTAGATGGTGACAAGCAAGTGTGTCGCCAACTAGGTGAGGAGTTCAAAGACAAGTGTGTCTTGCCTAAAGTCAAGTATGATGGTGGGAGAGTGATGGTTTAGAGCTGTATGAGTTCTGATGGCACTAGGGAGCTTTAGTTCATTGAAGGAACCATGAATGCCAACATGTAATGTGACATACTGAAGCAGAGTATAATCCCCTACCTTTAGAAACTGTGTTGCAGGGCAGTATCCCAACAAGACAACAACCCCAAATACACCTCCAAGATGACCACTCGCTGCCTTGCTAAAGAAACTGAGGGTAAAGGTACTGGACTGGCCAAGCATGTTCTTTCTAAATTTTTCAGTAACCTGCATCTTTAAGTGGTGTATTCTATATTTCAGCATTATTATTCATTTATTATTCAAGTCAAAAATATACAATTTAGTTATACTGATACATTCTGATTTACACAGAAAGTGAGACTTAAGATTTATTAAATATTTTACCTTATAGGGGAACTGACTTTTTTTCATACAAGTCATAAAAGAGCACTCCTACTTTTAAAATTAATCCAGCTTGTTGCTGCAATGTATCCAAAGTTACAGCAATATATAGGGTGGTGTTTAATGTGTGTGCTGTGATATCACCGTCACTTATTGCTCCAGCCCCTCATCGAGCATGCCCACTGGAATCCTGCTGCTCGGAAACAGGAAAGATGAATACACTACTTGACATATTTCTGCATCATCAGCCATTATAAACCACGACTGTAAGTAATGAATTTTTTTTTAAATTAAAGGGCATGTCCACCCCCAAAACTATAAGTTAACCCACTACTGACCACACAGTATAATCCTTACCTTACATCCCAGCTCCAAATGGTTCTCCTGTAATCCCCCCCCCCCCCAAAGTCCCAAAAACTGACCACCAGAAGGATAGCAGAGTCCATATAGGACTCTGCCTCCTTTCTCTCCTCCGGGAGAAGTTTGGCATGCGCACTGCAGGCCCCCCCCTCTCCCTTCCTCTTCTACTCGTGTTCATTACTAAAGACGTCACCGTGCCTAGTGCTTGGGTTCCCTCCGCCATGTGTGTTTTACCTTCCGGTGCTCACGTCATTGGTCTCACGAGATCTTTTGAATCGGACACGTGTTCTTGAACGGCTGCGACCAAGGGGGATCTAGTAATAATTGGATACCAAAAAGACCCCCTGGTTGTTATAAATGTGATAAATATTTGTCTTGTGAACTTATGATCCCATCAAAAACTTTTAAACATCCTCATACAAATAGGATGATTAATATTCGTCAAGTTATTACATGTACAATGACACATGTTATATATATGATTATGTGTCCCTGTAATCTTGCATACATATGGAAAACGGATTTGACTTTGCATATTCGAATAGATGGTCACCGTTCTGCAATTACCACAGCTTTCAAGGATGGTTACAGTAATAAACCAGTAGCCAAACACTTTTTAGAGAAAAATCATGTACTATCATCTTTAAGATATATAGCGATATAACATGTTCCAGCTCATAAACAGGGAGGTGATAGATCTAAGCGTTTATTGCAACGTGTGACTGATAAAGGCTCTAGGAGATGAGACGAAATGTTGCTGATACACTATATGAATAAAAGTTTTTTGGAAAAGACCCTTTGAGTGCACTATCGTGCTTCTTTCTATTCAATTTGGATATTGGATTGCACCTGATTGCACCTGGGCAAGTATACTGTCAAAGTGTGAGTGCCCAAACACCTATCTCGCTCTCTCGCGAGCTAGACTCTCTCTCTCTCTCTCTCTCTCTCTCTCTCTCTCTCTCTCTATATATATATATATATATAATTTTATGAATACCCTCTCCAAGTGCCACCTGCTGGGGGCCTGGGATGTATAATATTATTTTATTTTGTGGTCATTCAGGTCAGTATTCACTTTGGCTGGGCTGTGGGCTCTCCCTTTCAGCCATCCTATTGGGTCCAGGGCTATAGGGCATACAAAGGGGGTGAATGGTGTTAGTTACCTGGTGGACACTGGACTGGATTTGCACAGTGCACTGCACACTAAGCAGCAGCTGACAGGAAGAATGAGGACACAGACGGTGTCAGTATGTCCCAGGAATCCACTCATCAGGATACACAGGAGGGAAGGTGACAAGGAGCAGCAGCCAGAACTCTTCTTTCACTTTCAGAGCTCCACCCTCAGCACATTTCTTTCTTTACCCAGCACATTTCAGGATCCGGTCATTTAAATCATGTGTGCAGGCAAAGATAGAGCCAATCAGGTACAGGAATGAGCAAGACCATGATTACCCCATAGATACATGGCCTAACAAAACAGCACATGGCACAGTGACACACCAATCCCCCCCCCCCCCCCGAAAAAAAGGAATAAAATGCCCATGGCTGATTTACCTGAGCTGATCACGAGCCCCCCTATGCCCCTGGGCCCCCCTATGGTGCCGCTGATTGGTAAAATGTTTGGCAAATTGACAGTTGTAAGTGGTTGATGCAAAACATACAGGGAGATTCAATAAAAGTTCTTATAGTTAAAAATGGTGCTAATATTTTCCCAACCAATCACTGATAGAATTCTAGTGCACAAACAATTCTAATTGCATATTGGCTATAACTCCATAAGGTTGCTGCTACTAAACGCTGGATAAATAAAAGCAATTAGTTCAATATGTTGGCCAAATTATTATAAGCCCAGTCACCATGTCAAGCTGCAGCTAATTAGGCAAGTACCAGTAGGTTAGGACCCAGGTAAATAAAGCAACCTTGATGTGGTGACTGGGCTTAAAATTGTGCAATTTGTTTGTGCACTAGAATTCTGTTTTTTGTATGTATTATATTTTTGGTCTCTAGTTGCACTTTAATGTGGATGTACGACAGCCCGATTTTTTTTGTATAGTTGGTTAGCATTGTCTGTGCCAAGCATTTTGCTAGTCTGTGGGCCAACAATTTTACCCGTGGTCCATGTACTAATCATGTTTACCAATGTTTGTGTGCCAAGCATTTTACCAGTGTCTGTGTGCTAAGCGTTTTACTAGTGTCTGTGTGCCAGGCATTTTACCAGAGTCTGTGTGCCAAGCATTTTACCAGTGTCAATTTGATTAATTTGGATTTCTTATATGGAAATTATTATTTGGTTTGCGGTGCTGATTTGGGTTTGTGGCAGATTGAGGGGTTGGGCATGTCTATTGGTCTGAAGTTGTCAGGTAAAGTAACTAAGCTGCCCTGCAAATGGCCAGGTGGCCTGTCCTTCCACATGCAGAAGCACCCCTGCTCCACCCTTTTGCCCTGACAGGCATTTCTGTCTCACAATTTTGTTGTAAAAAAAAAAAGTGTGTGTGTATATACTGTGTATATATACATACACACATACAGACTGTCACAGATTGCCCTGGACATTCTTGATTTTAAAGGTAAATCCCACTGTCCCAGAGATTTTTGGTTTGCTTACAAGCAATCCTATAACCTGCTTTTAGAGTTGTAGCCAATCAGAATTGTAGCTCCACCCCCACACACCTGCAAAGTTTATCTGTATGCCTGAAGCAATGAATGGAGCTGAATAGGCCCCTCCTGCTCCCAGCTTGTACTGTGTGTGGGCAGGCCTTTTCCTCTTAGAACCCATGTGTCTTCCTGGACTGTTTTTACTGTAAGTAAGTAAAGAAAGTGGGGGGAAAGTTCAATGTGTGGAAACTGTGCCTGGCTGGTCTATCAGAAGGGGGATGGGTGCATTTTGCACATGTCTCCTTGGTGTTGATTGAGGGCTGTCTAGGATTCTGCAGACAGGACTTTGTGTGTGTGTCAGTATGTCAGTGTGTGTGTCAGTATGTACGTGTGTGACAGTATGTCAGTGTGTGCATGTTAGTGTGTGTGTCAGTTTGTCAGTATGCCGGTGTATGTCAGTGTATGTGTGCCAGTATGTCAGTGGTGTCTTTTTGTGTATGTGTCAATAAAGACAGAAAAGTAGAAAATGCTGGGCACAGCCTTTTCTAAATTAATATAACTTAATTTATTAGTAAGGTTTCGGTAACATCTGGTACCTTCCTCAGACAAACTATTCTACATACCATATATTATACAGTATATCATAATAGTTTGTCTGAGGAAGGTACCAGATGGTACTGAAATGTCACTAATAAATTAGTTTGTTTTTCAAGTATTGTCGGCCCAGCTTTTTCAACTTTGTTGCATGTGTACTGCTTGCAACAGTTCTGGAAGCACCCATCAAATAATTTTTTTGAAAAAGTTTTCAGTTTAGGTGTGTCAGTGTTTATAACAGTGTATACATGTGTCAGTATTTCAGCGCATGCATGTTTGTAAGTGCGTGTGTGTCATTTTATGTGTGGGACAGTGTGTGTGATCTTCACAGATATAGCTGAGCACACCAGTCTTGATACAAACTGCTTTATTCAAGTAACGTTTCGGAACCGGACTGGTTCCTTCCTCAGACAAACATTTATGAAGAAACAAAGTACATGGTGCTTTATATAAGCAAACAAACAATCAAACAATGTAAGATGGCCATCTAGTAGTCAAGGAAAAAGTGTTTAAATGGGTGACCAAAAGTGATGCAGTGCTATAAATATAAAGGGATAAGTGCACTATTAAAAATATTTAAATCTACATATTGAATAAAAACATTCAAATTCCACATTAAAGAGTTCATTCAATATAATAAAGTGTAATAAATATTTGACTCACTGATAATAAAACACGTATAAAAAAAAGTATATTTGGATTTTGCAAAAGCCTTTGATACTGTGCCACATAGGCGACTAATGTATAAACTGAGGACTGTTGGCCTTGAAGAAAACATTTGTTCATGGATAGAGAACTGGTTATTGGACCGCAAACAGAGAGTGGTGGTTAATGGAGCTACATCTATGTGGGCTAAAGTTCTAAGCGGAGTTCCTCAGGGTTCTGTACAGGGGCCGCTTCTGTTTAATCTGTTTATAAATGACTTAGAAGGGGGCATTGAGAGCAAGGTCTCTGTGTTTGCTGATGACACTAAATTATGCAGAGCTTTGGAAACTTCCAATGATGTGCAAGTGCTGCAAGCAGACCTAGATAGATTATCAAAATGGGCAGCAGAATGGCAGATGAGATTCAATGTTGATAAATGTAAGGTGATGCATTTGGGATTTAATAATCCCTGTGCCACCTACACCATAAATAACTCTGTGTTAAGTGCATCTGAAATGGAAAAAGATTTGGGGGTTCTGGTAGATAACAGACTTAGCTGTAGCAAACAATGCCAGGTAGCAACAGCTAGAGCTAGCAAGATATTGTCTTGTATAAAGAGGGGGATGGAATCAAGAGAGAAAAATATTATTCTCCCTCTTTACAAGGCACTGGTAAGGCCACATTTGGAATATGCGGTGCAGTTTTGGAATCCCATATACAAAAGGGACATCTTGGAAATTGAGGCAGTTCAGAGAAGGGCAACTAAATTAATAAGGGGAATGGAGGGGCTTGAATATGCAGGCAGATTAGACAAGTTAGGGCTGTTTACATTGGAGAAGCGGCGGTTGCGTGGGGACATGATAACCATATAAAAATATATTAATGGCCCATACAGTGAACTCTCTGGTGCATTGTTCAATAATAGGTCATATCAGAGGACTCGTGGACAATCTTTAAGGTTGGAAGAAAAGAAGTTTCATCTTCAGGTTAGGAGAGGTTTCTTTACAGTGAGAACGGTGAAACTGTGGAACTGTCTTCCAGCAGAGGTGGTAATGGCAAGTTCATTGAATAACTTTAAAAAAGGCCTGGATAAGTTTCTAAAACTAAAAAATATTGAGAATTACTGGTATTAATGCATATAGAGATGGTTGATCCAGGGATACTTTCCGATTGCCGTTTGGAGTCAGGAAGGAATTTTTTCCCCCTTTTTTTAGCTGGGGTTTTTTGCCTTCCTCTGGATCAACTGTTAGGTAGGGTTAAAAAAAAAAAAAAAGGGAATAGGTTGGACTTGATGGACGAATGTCTTTATTCAACCTTAATTACTATGTTACTATGTTACTATGTTACTATGTATCTAGAGAATAAAATGAATACTATTAGAACAAAGGTGAATAACCCCAATATGAAAGAAATCATCTTTTTGAAAGAAAGCAGGTAAGGCGAAGATTTGTATTTAAGCCTTTAGGTTGTAAGGCATTCAATCTGTAAATCCACATGGCCTCTCTGTGCAATAAAGTGTTGTTCCTATCGCCCCCTCTATTGTCAATAGGTATGTGATCAATGATCATGCCTCTCAACTCCGATACCTGGTGTTTCATGTCACAAAAATGTGCTGCCATGGGTGGCATATCTCCCCTAGGGGTGCCATCCCCTTGTTTTGCCATTGCAATTCTGATATCTGTGTGGGTATACCAGTGTATGTATGTGACACAGACAGAGATACAGGTAAATGAAGATAGATAGATAGATAGATAGATAGATAGATAGATAGATAGATAGATAGATAGATAGATAGCCACAGACAAAAATACACAGATTGATGTGTATTTTTTATCTGAATAATTCTGTTTTTGTTTTGGTGGAAAGAAGAAAAAAAAATAAGAGAGATCTCTGAGGCAAAGAAAGACAGGGGGTGCTGTGTGATCTCTGATGCCCTAGGTGGGAAACCAGGACCTGAGCTGTTTCCATCTAATAACAGACAACACTAGGGGATTAGTTTAGAAGCCCACCTAACATTTCTTTGTCTATTACAACTCAATTACATATCTATCTTACTCCTACTAACCCCTGTTGTTTATTAAAAACAATTCCTTACTGTTCTTTTGGCTTTGCATTTAAATTTTAGCAGTTTTCTTGGGTGTATGGACCGTGGGCTCACCGGAGTATTCCACTGTAACCCTATGGACTAGTCAGACTGGGAGCAGTGAGTGTAATAGAGAAAACAGCTGAGAAGACTGTAAGTAAGGACAAAACTGTCATCATAGAAAGCTGTGATGACTGACATTGTTCCTGTCAGAGCAAACAGATCCAGAGGTACAGGCTGCTTTGTAAAGTGACTGCTTTGTAAAGTGACACTCTGCCATCACATAGTCCATTTATGGTCCATTTTTGTCGATTTTCTCTGTCCGTTTTTGGGATTTGGGCACTAACAATGAATTTATCATTATTAGGGTAAAGACCCATCCTGAAGGAGTATCACACACACATTCCTCTCTCTTAAACTTGCAATCGCCAGCTTGTGATTCTTCACCTCCCACTTCCGATCTGATAAAAGTAGGTCTTCAGCCCGCAGCATGGAAGTAGGAAGTGGAGAAGAGCGTGCTGGATCTTTACCCTGATTATGATTAATTCATTGTTAGTGCCCAATTCCCACATTCAAAAGTACTAAAGGGTAACTAATATAAAATATTAGCTAATATACAGCTAAATAAAAAATACATTTCTTTCAAATGGATGGAGAAAAGGTTTGGATCTGAGGTAAGCAAGTTGTGCTTTGAAGGGTATCTCCACTGAGAAAAATTAAACTTGGGCTATTCAGTTTTAGTTACGAATGGGCAGTCTTATCTCCTGTTCTTCAATAAAACCTGCAGGAGCCGGGAATGAAATAAACCTGGTCTCGCACTCCTCCTCTGTTCCTACAGTATGTGCATGTGCGTACAGTAGGAACTCAGTCAGGCAGTGGCGTAACTGCAGGGGCCCAGCCTCCCCCCATGAGTTTGGAGGCCAGGCCCCTGAACCATTCCCCTCTCCAGAGGTCCATGAACAGCTGTTTTTAAGTGGTGGGGGTGGTTAAGTTTGTGGGGGCGGGTTAAGTTTGTTCATTACTCCAGCAAGTTTTATTGAAAAATGGGAGGTAAGACATAGCTGCTGTGCTTGGGTTTGCAACAATGTATCAAAACAGGATCGGGGAACAGTTCTGAATGTTCTGTCAGTAATTTAGCTGCAAGAACACTGCATGTGTGTGTGTGTTAGAGGCAGAAAACCCGGACAAACAGGGTTTTGGGTGAAATTCAGGCCAGACCCCAGATTTGTCATTGAAAAAGAGGACAAATCCAGGATTTTAGTTCTGTTAGGTTGCATTATTACACCTAATTGTGTCCTTTGTTTAAAACATGTGCTTTTTTTCTAATCTTAAAAGTAATATATGCTAGACTGACATTTTTTTAAAAAACCAATGTGGGGATCAGGAGATAGCACCCCCTAAATCCATGACCGCATAGCCATTGCCGGTCCCACGCTGGGAAGAGGATATCACCGGTAAGTGAGACCCTGGTGATGTCACAGGGCTTCCCCCTTCACCAGGGTATTCCCTTACACATGTTCTATGCCCCTGGTGGTCTAGTTGTGGTACTGCGCTCCATAGAGATCGCAATGTAGTAAAGCAATAGTAAGCTGTCAGTGAATGACAGCTTACTATAGTATTTGTGAATGGTGCTCAGAGTTTCATTCACAAATAGAATTTTTTGTAAGTCTAAGACTTGGCATTTCTGACATATTGAAAGTTCGTTATCATTCCCTAACATGATCTGATGATTATCCTTGGGAATGATTAAAAAAATAATAAAGTGAAACGCACATACAAAAATATCTTAAAGTTATACACACCCCTTTTTACAATTTCTACCCTCAGCTTATATTCAAATTTAACTCATTTTTATAAGTAAAAATAAGTACCTTGACTTATACTCAAGTATATAGGGTACCTTTGTGCATGTGATTAAAATAACGTCACAGTAGGACTGGATAATCTTGTGAGATTTGCCATGTTTGGAAGCAAGAGCCTTTACAGATAAGATGCATTGATATATATTTGATTTGCATTTTACTCCAAGTGATGTGTCTCTGCTTCAGTGCTCCTAAAAAGTATTCTCTTGGGAATATAAAAGGTGGGTGGGTACTGTACACAGGGGGACACAGGGGCACTTGGATCACACAGTAATATTAAAAAAGACTGTCCATATATCCACATAGCCCCCATGTGCACCAATCCAAACTTCACACCCTATATCTAAATCTCTGGTAATGGTGTTATATGCATTAAAGGAACAATACACTTTCTTAAATGTTCTTTCTTTGTTTTTGTTTAAAGGTTTCTATAATTTCCTAGGAGGTTGGAGCACTTCAATCTTCCATTGAAGCTTTAGTCTTCTGTACTGTCTCACAAGTGGAAACACCAGTGGCAGATCCACGATATCTACCCACATAAGTATAATATAAACATTTGGTGTTGTGCAATTATAATAGAATAGTCAGTCTAGGTCAGAAACACAAACACAAGTCAAATAATTATTCCTAGTAGTAATATTTACAGAAACTGTTGATATAATCACATAAAAAGCTCTATGCCCCCTCAAACAAGTTCAAATATTTCTGCCTATATGTAAATATCTTTGGTTATGTTGTAATAAAATGTCTTATACATTACAGTGGCTGCACAAATACAATACAAATGTTACGTGTTGTGCAACAATAATAATGCCTATCCCTGGTGTATGAACTGAGAATAATGACTGAGTTTTGTTCCTCTAGTGCCCTCTTTACAAAGGAACTTAAGGGGACAATAAACTGTAAAAAATTTATTTTTCAATGCAAACATACAGTTATTCAATTTGACATAGAAGTGATCACTCGACTGATATAGCCACTTGAAGATATCACTTGTGCAGTGCTGTCAGCTCCTCCTCTCAACACACCCCCTGTCAAGTACTGGCTGGGTTGTGTTTGCGCATTGGATAGAGAAGATGGGTAAGAAAGAATGGGGATGGGGGGGACCTGACAACCATGCATGGGTGCTAGTGATATTCAGCCATGTAAGTAAAAATAGAACATGACAGTGAAAAGAAACCACCCACACTTTCTTTCCCCTTTTCTTTTCAGTTTAAAACTGTTTTTACTCTGCTGACAGACAGCAGAAATCTTTGTGTACCTAGTGTAAAGGTGGGTACACACAGCAAAGTTCTTTAAAAGATGACCGACAGAATCTTTAAGATTATATCTGTTGTATTCAATTAGATCAACTGGACTTGAAATGTAGTTCTTGAAGACGTTTCGCTAGTCATCCGACTGGCTAGTCATCCGACGTTTCGCTAGTCATCCGACTAGCGAAACGTCTTCAAGAACTACATTTCAAGTCCAGTTGATCTAATTGAATACAACAGATATACCATGACCTGGATGAATGAGAACCTTTACAAGAATCTTTAAGATTCTGTAATTTTTTTAAAGATCAGGTTACAGACAGCCTACAGAGAGTATAGGGAGAATTTTAGGTTCTGTCACATTTTCTTCAGCCGTGGCCGACTCCCTATACCCCCTATAGTGTCTGCCAGAATCACCCTTAAGCAATGAAAATAGATAGATATCTTCTGTATGCTGTATATCTATAAGTTCACAGTTCCTTCCCTTTTTCTGTATTACTATAAATTACCATTGTTTGAATTTTATTTTATAAGGCATATCATTAACTCAATTAAAGTAACCTCTGTAACTTCTAAGAGTTTTATTACTGTAGCAAATTATGCATGAAGACATGCACTTTTCTTACTCGTAAAGCTATTTTTACTGTAAAATGTTGCTTTAAAAGTCTCAGATGACAAATTAATTTATTTTTCTTTATTATATCTAGCTAGATATTGGTCAGCTTAGCCTTGCAGCTGCTGGTTTACATTTCTGATAATCAGTAGGATGGATTGCTATAATATTCGTGATTAGAGGAGATGTGCAAGGGGACCACTGCCAGCCAAGTATTGGAACATCAGCTCAGCAAAAGCAAGGGAGTCATTTATCTTTACCACATTTTAATGAATTTCCGATGCTGTTGCAAGCCAGGATCCTCTTGCACTGTACTAGGGAAGTTGTTCTAACAGATTCCTTGTAAAAATGATTCATTGCTCTTATAATGCAGTTCTAAAGACCTTCTGCTACATTCATTTATTTAAGTTTGAGTGAAGCCTTTATTGATTTGTGTTGTCTAAAATAAATAAAAGGATCAAACAAAAGTAAAAGAAGCAGAATTAATGCATTACTGTTGCCTTTAGTGTGTTTGATACCCTTAATTAGGAAAAAAGTGGAGAGGATTCCGAATAATGTAAATAATCAGCAAGTTTCTGATTTGTTTATAATTTACCTTTTAATTCAAAACGGAAACAGAAAAGAGTTACAACAAATAAATGTAGCAAAAATGTGTGAAATCCTATTAGGCTGATTTTTAGTAAAATAGTTCTAAATAGGACATAGTGGCAATGTCACAGAGACTCGGACAGACCAGGAACTGTAATTTTACAAATCTGTAACCTAAGATCCAGAGAAGCTAGAGACATCATCCTAGGCTTACAATCTAGTGCAGCTGTAAAAATACCATGGTCATGATTAGAGATGTTTGAAACTGTTGAGTTTCATTCCGTTTTCGAATTTTCGGAAAGTTCGAAAGTTTGAAAATTCGAGTTTCGATTCTCGAAAATCGTCTACTTTAAATTTTTGAAAATCGGCTACTTTCGATTTTTGAAAATTGTCTATTTTCGATTTTCGAAAATCGTCTACTTTCGATTTTTGATTTTCAATAATTTTCTACTTTTGATTTCGATAAAAATCTAAAAATTAAAAAAAAATGGGTACTGTGAAATTCGGGAGTTACAAAAGTTTTGTCGGGACTTCAAAACCCTCAGATTCGATTCGAAACTGGGTTCTATTCGAACCCACATTAATTCTCATGATCAATGGAGACATTGAACTACAGTACTAGAACTTTTCTTTTTGAAAGGAATCTTGCACATTCGTATGCATTAAAGAGGTATAAAAACTTATAACAAGCCTGATACTGTAGTTGTGTAGAGAAACACCTGGGTGATAAGAGCAGGCATTCCAGCAGCCCTAATAGGTCTAAGCCCATTAACAAGGGTATTGAAAATTGACAACATATGAATAAGATCTGTGTCATTGAATTAAAAAAATGAGGAAACAACTGGCTTCCCAGATCACAATTGTTATGCAAAACAAACAGTTTAGTATAATAATAAAGTATGGTGTCTATAAACTTGTCACCTTATTTCTCACCCCCATATCCTCTAGTCACCTTGTGTCTCACCCCCATATCCTCTAGTCTGTAAGCTCTTTGGGCAGGGTCCTCTCTCCTATTGTATCACGGTTTTGCTGTAAGAAACTCCTCACTCTGTTTACTTATATTTTGTATTACCTGTGTATGTAATATGTATGACTTTGTATAACATGTATTACCCTGTATGTAATGTATGACTATGTAATTGTAAAGCGCCACTGAAAATGTTGGCGCTATATAAATCAATAATAATAATAATAATAATAAAAAACTTAAATGACTGCTCCTTGGAAGGATTGAAAATAAAATGTAATCTAAGTAGGCCTGTGAAATGTAAGGAAAGCTCAAGGTTTATGTTTTTGTACCCACAGATAACTTTTTTTAATTGCAAATGTAAAAATGTAAGTACAGAATTTCGTGTGTATGATAATTTACACTAAAGAAAATACAAAAATGTCCTGTTATGCTCTTTTCAGGTAAATCTTTTTTTTATGATATTGTTTTTGGATTACAAGCACTGTATTACTTTAAAAGAATAACCTGATAATAACACTTCTCACATTACAGCCATATAAAGTGAATGTGTGATTGTTAAGCAATGTGTTATTTTGCAAAAATGAAAAACTAGACTTTAAGCATGCAAACACAAACTGTACATTACAACTTACCTGAAAGTGAGTTGTTAAAATTGAGCACATCACATAACTCCTATAGGCAAAATCTCACTAAGAATGAGAAATTGGTATTACAGGCTTTGCGCAATTATGACAGTAGTTGATCTAAGTAGTTTTTTTTTCTTAATAGTAGTGATTATCACAAAGAAACCTTACGTCAGTTGGAGACACTTCCACATATAATATTCTCTCCACATCTCCTCTAGTGAGCTTTCACAAAACATTATGTAATTTAGTTACATGCCAGTCCCATTGTATTACACCAATTTTCACTGTTTGCCAAAAGCCCATAAACCTGAACGCCCCCCTTTAGTCCACACTATAGTGGCAGGTATAGAGCACTTGGAGAAAATCTTTCACTAATCATCAATGCATAATTACAACCATTAGTTCTTAGACTCCATACATATGTTAAGGATCTACTGTACAGATTTTTAGGGACTTTGAATGGAAAAAGGGTATTCTTTGGTTGCTGTTGATGTTTCTTCCCTATATTCTTGCATCCCCCACCAGTTGGGTTTGGAAGCCGTTAATTACCATCTAATGAAGTATAGTTCATATGACCAAGACATGCGCTATTTCATTATGGAATCCACATGTATTCTTATACATCATAACTATTTCATGTTTGATGGTACCTACTACTTGCAACTATGTGGTGCGGCTATGGGGGGGCAAAATTTTTGCCCACATTTGCCAACTTGTATATGGGGTGGTGGGAAGAGTGCTTTGCTCTTGGCAACTTTGCGCTACTGTCCACCTTCCCATCAAATTATTTAGATGTTATATTGATGATATCATCATTGTATGGAGTGGATTTTACTACATTCTTTGAGATTATTAACAATGACTTTCAGCAAATAGCATTTTTCTGCATCCTCTTCAAATCTGCCCATGGTCTTTAAAGGAATTTCTTATGGACAATTCCTTAGGGTTCAAAGGAATTGTTCTCTAGATTCGGAATATATTATTAAATCTTGTGAACTTAGAGACCAACTTTTAGGGAGAGGTTATTCATTTAATCCATTGCAGGAAACATTCCTTAATTTTCAGAGTAAAAGAGGAGAAAGTTAAACCCGTCATCTTTTCAACAACATTTAGCCCCCAATATAATGGAATTGTTAACATTGTTAAAAATCTTTACCTATACTCTACGGAGACGAGAGTTTCTATGAGACTCTACAGTGTGGGATTGACTATGTGGCCCTGAGGTCAAAAAAACTACATGCTTACCTTTCCCCTAGTCTATTTACCTCCAAGAAACAAAAATCCACTTGGCTTGACTGCATTGGTTTTATAGGTGCGGCTCCTCTTGCTGCAGTATGTGACAGTGGTCCAAGAGTTTATTTGTATGTCTGCATCAACCACATATGACATAGTTGTTTTATTAACACTTGTAATAAGTGCAAGAAACAACATGTAGGCTGTACGACACAAAAACGTAGACATTAGATAAAGGGACACATAAGTAAAATAAGGAATAAAGACGAGTCTAGTTTACTGGCCAAACATTTTATGGTTTGTAATGGAGGTGATTCAGTATACCTTAAGATTCAGGCTATTGGCAAGTGACTTGAAAATAGATGGTTATTTTGTTTCAAAACCAGAATCCCTCTTGGTGTTAACTCCACTTTGTCTCCTGCTATATAGAATAAATGTGTCACCTAATGTGTCATCTTATATCTAGTCACCTTCGTTTGATAGAACCAATATCTGGTATTTGGTTTGTTTATTTATTTATTTATTATTTTTTAAAGTCATAAGCTGGGAATGTAAATTTATAACTTTTAACTGCATTTACGGTATATTTTTCAGCTTTCTTTAACATTTTTGCCATCAAGTATTTAATGTTCAGATGTATAATCAAGGAATCTTGAATGCGTTTAGTTCACCTCATTTTACATAATATGCATAACACCTTCATATCTTTTGATACCTGTGCCATAATTTGGATTTTGCACGTCCTGTTTTTCGTTATTGTACATTCGAGTTCCGTGAGGCTAGCAAGGGACCTGGGGCATGCTGCTCCTGGGCAAACCAACACGAATAGTGAGTTTGTTTTTCTCAACATGCATGCACAATCAGTTTACAGCCAGATGGTTAATGCACTAAAATGCACTTGTTTAAAGTACTGGACCTACGAGTACATTGGTGCAGGGGTCCTGAGGGTTTATTCACCCGGGTCAACCTCTTTCAATTTTGAGTGTAGCGCTGCCTTTTAAAATGACTGTTATATACTATTATTTATGTTGCATATTGTAAATCACACAGTACTCACTCAGTATTATTGTAACCATGCTTCCACAATGCCATAATTACTTTGCAGCAGTTATAGCACCTGGGAAGTGTGTCAGGTAAGGTGTGACAGGTGCAGGGGTTTATACACCAGATTCAGTAGATGTTAAAGAGCATATCATCCTAATAACAAACTTTCAACAAGGATTATCTAAACCCTACTTTTGCAATACTAACCTAGCTCTCCGGCTGTTCAGAAAGAAGATACCTTTAAGTCTGCTGGGCCCTCATCACACTTTGTCTGTCTAGTCTCACAGCTTTACAAGCTCGTGCAGCTGTGTAGACATAGAATATCATTGGCTGTGACATCACCACCATAGGAGTGGCTGATGGCTACCACCCGGAAGAGCAGTGGAATAAAGAATAGGGATGGCGGACGGCAAGGTAAATATCTTTTGACTGGAACACAAGGGAGACAGTTAAGTAGAGCAAAAGTTTGGTTTTGGGGGCTCTGGTTGTGGGGTAGAAAGTTTGTCATGAGGATGATATGCCCTATGCTACTATGTAAACCTAACTGCATCAAGTGCGTTGTGCAATATCCAAAATGTTATAGATATCACATAGGCCCCATTAAAAGCTACTATAATATTGGGTAGTTTGGGTTTTACCCTCATTTTTAGCAGTAACAAACTCACCTGAGTTCAGAAACACAAGGGGACTGGTGCAATAAAGTGGAGTAAAATTTTGGCCGATGTTATCTCACTGCAGTAAGATAACATCCAATAGGTAGCTGCAAAGTAAAGCTAGGTACACACCATACAATAATTTTGCCCGACTGACCGACATTGCAGTGTTTCAGTCAGTTGGTCGATGAAGAATCAGACAAATGGATGATCGAACATGTTGGAAAATCCCAACCAATCGTGTGGGGTTGGGAATTGGCTCTTAAAAAACAGACAAACAAAAAAACCTTTGTGGTGTTGTGTAAAGAAAACTGTGTACGAATAATGATAATGTACTAGTTGTTGTTTTTAATAACAATCCCTGTGGGTTATATGAGAATGAATAAAATAATGGTCTATCAGAGCTATCAGAGCTTTAACTATTAACAACTGGACTATGAATAATAAAAAAATGTATGTACTCTTATCACAACTTAGTATAGCAAGAAAATATACGGAAATATCGCTGGATCAACTCCAACTCTTTGTATCAATTCCAGTAGCATTCTTTATTTTAAAAAACTCATCTAAATGTCATAAAACCCATATATCATTAAGACCCAGGATACATTGTGCTTTTGAATCTTCCTTTATGTATTGTAGTAACAAAGCTAGGCAAGTTTTTCTAACCTAAAATGAAATATTTATTTTAATTACAGTACCCTAAACATGAAGTATATGAACTGTGTGGGGAAAAGCTTGGGAAAGTATACAAAATGTGAAGGTATTACAACTGTAGATCCATGTATGTCATCTATCTTGCCACTCGTAACTATGGGAAGCAGTATGTAGGCAAGACATTAAGATTGGCATACAAGAGGTTCACAGAACATGTGAATTCTGCATTGAATGGTAATTCCAATACGGCTATGTCGTCACATATATTAGAGGCCCATGAAGGGAGTGTGGATATAAATTTTAAGTTCATAGACCAAATAGACTTTGAAATTAGGTGACAGGGAACGTAGCCTCCTAAAAAAGGAAGCTTTTTGGATCCATGTGTTAAGAACCATAGCACCGCAGGGACTTAATAGAGATTTTGAGTTGAGTTCTTCTGTGACTGAATGTCATGTTTAAAATAAAATACTTGTAGTTTTTTGTGCTATTTATAACATTTACATTATAATAACTTGAGAGCAACTAGCTCTCTTGTTTTTGTTGTTTGTTTCTATATATTTCAGATAGTAGAATACTTTACTGTAAAGTAAGGAATATAAAGAATTGAATACATGTGGTCCTTTTGTTGCAACAGGTTGATAGTGCACGGAAAGATGTTTTTGTGCTCTGTCAACCTTGTCTTGGTTGCTTTATTATGCATCTATTGCCATATGTTTTTAATTGTGTACCATATGTAACTATTAAAGGGTTAAAACTAGTATGGGGTTTAAGAGAGAGGCAGCCCAGTTTTTGACCAAACCCCTGAGGAAGTAGTGTCATGTTGTAAAACGCGTAGAGAGAAGCTTTGGGCCCTCCATCGTACCATGTGGGTGTATCCAGTTTTTACAAGTCTGTTATAATAAATTTGATGTTTTACCTTAATGCCAGTAGCCTGCCTGTACTCTTTACACTGGACGTTAACTGTCTTGGGAAGTTGTGGTGCAGGATAAAGAGAGATTATTTACAATGAAAATAGTTAACAGCAAAGTTGTCAAGTTATGGACAATAAACTAGAGGCATAACTACCAGGGGATCAGACCCTGCAGGGGGCATGGGAGCCAGGGTGGCCCATTTTGTTATATAAAGCCTCCTCCCAGAAAACCACTGTAGATGAAGCAGGGTTAGTGGCCCTATCATAGTTTGTTGGGGGGAAGGGTGGGGGTTGTTGGGTTAGGACAGTGATTCCTAGATATGCCACTGCATTAAATTATGCCCAACCAAAGAAATCTGCTAGGTTATGCAGCATAATGCAGCATAATGCATATCTAATGCACCCCCACCATATGCAATTATGAAGCTGCAAAGAAAAATGGTCAGTTACATAAATGCTATCTATAAGGCTAATGTGCATTTCATTGAAAGGCAATGAATTCTGTTTAAGTGACACAAAGGTGTAAAGTAATCCATATCACTATGTTGCATTAAGCTACAGTTATTAAGCCATTTACATTATGGAATTTTATGGCTTAGTGAAGAATTGTCAAAGTCCTTAATTTAGAAATTTAGAGTTTGCCTTGTGCTTTACGGAAGAATATGGTAAGTTGTTCTATGCACTTGTACCAGAAATGGGATTGTTCTAAATAATTAACACAAAACCAATATGAAAGTGTCTGAAAAAATGTACTTAAATAATTTAGCAGTTTTAAAATGTGTTCTGTTTAGTTTTAGTGATGTTCACATTTTTCTGCACTTGAAACTTCCAATTTAGAGTTTGTGTAGGGCCATTGAAAGTATATTTTTTAAATGCCTTGCAGTCACATCAGAAATCACAGCTATTTTTTTTTTTTTTTGCAGCCAGGCACCATTTTGTCTGTATTGGAGTGTGTTAATAGAGATTTTTTGAGTCAGGGGTGTAACAATAGTCCCTGCGACCCCATGCGGGGAGGCCTGAGACAAAATGGACCTGTTGGTTGGGGTTCATAGTTAATTTACATAGTTATATAATTAAATTTGGATTGAAAAAGGACAATAGTCTGAACAGTCTGAATGAAAAACCATTGGCTCAGGTCATTTATAAATAAGGGACACGTCGCCCAAATGCAGATAGTGTTGCTGAGTTTATGTGCATTTGTGGTTCTGAAATAAAGTTTGGTTTCATGGCAAGCTTAATCTTTCTCTTTTTATTTGCGGTTTATTGTAAAAGGGAGCAGATACCCTATGACCTGCACACCTATGGAATATCTCACCTGTTTTTTCTCCACTATTGCGATCCACCGTAAACTTTGTAGAACTTTTAGTGACAAGCACTGCAAAAGTTACTGCTATCAGTATATTGCATTGTTTGCTGGATATATATGCACAGCTGCCACAGAAAGTCCTGTAAGCAATTTAGCAATAATTTTTTTCACTTACCAGATGATGATTGGCTTGCATGCATCTTACAGTAATAGTAAACTTCCTATAATTAAGACCCCCCCCATTGTCACCTTGATCCCCTCATTGGTTTCAAGCAAAATTGTCTTGGTGATCGCAAGCATTTAGTCCCCAAACTGCTGGATCATTCTGGTTGTGAGATCCTGGCTTTCTATGCAGAGCCATATTGCGTCTGCCATGCTGTTTTGCAACTTTGGGGCATACTTAAAAAATTTGCAATACCACGGGTCATCGTAAAAGTACGTCCACAAATGTACGTTCATGGGTATAAATCTATGGTCACAATCATAGATTTAAGACTGTAATTGTAGATTTATGATCCTAATTGTAGATTTATCACCAAAATTGTAGATTTATGACTGCAATCATAAATAAGGTGCGGTATCATAAAATAGCATTAACTCACCTATATAAATATGGCCCCATGTTGTAAAATAGACATGGTCGGTAGGAGCCACAGAATATGCATCTATAGATATTTACCGATACTGCAGGTTTACACACCGGGCCATATCCAATAACACATGGTATCAGAAACTTCCAATATCACGGGTAATCATAAAAGTACAACCGTGACTGTAAATCTAGGGCCACAGTCATAGTAGATTACCACAATGGTATTGTATAGGATCATAATCCCAAAAGTCCTCTTTTCTCCAATCCGATATATTGCTCTATATGTTACCATTTACTCACCTGGAACACTCACCTGGAAATAATAAGGAAATTGGGACGTGCAAGATGTATTGTACTGTTCTGCATGTCGCCAAATGTAAATGATTCAGCAACATAGTTCAGAAATGTTTTGTAGCTCACCAGTTGAATCAAATGTTGATCTAATTACCAGTTCTACTTTCACAGCACAAAATCAAATTGTGATGGCTGATTTTACAACGATTCTTATTTTTATTTGCAGAAATAGAAGAATAATAAAAGAACATAATCAAACAACAGTAAAACCAGCAACAATTAAATGCAGATCTGTCCAAAGATTTTAGTACACCTTTCTTATTAGACTTTTTATGTGCATTTATTTGTTTTTGTAAATAAGTGCCTTTGTCTTTATTTCTGTAACAATGTAAGTGCAATGTTGACATTGTTGGGGTGTTGGGGGGGGGGGTTGGGGGATACTGGCATCCAGTCAATGTTTCATGCCATCTGCAGTAGCATTAGTCTGCACAGAACTGTTGACAATAGGCAATTAAATAAAAACATCACAAATCCCTACTCAAACCCTCTAATTGTTTCTAATCCCAGCAGTTCAGAGGTTCTGGTTTTTCTAAGTATTTCTATTTTTATCTCTGACATTTTAGGCTGGAAAATATGAAAGAAAAACATAATTGCTTTTCCATCTTATAGTTATTATTTCTTAGAGTATTATTTCTTAAGAAATGAGTTTAATGTAATGGCTGGAAAAAAAACATGACTGAAACATCTTATTTATAAGGTCCATCACTTCCCCACCCTACTTACAATTAGAGATATCCGAACTTTGCAAAATCTGGTCCGTTTGGGGATCCGCGAATTTTTGAAAAAATTAGAAAATTAGAAAATCCGCGAGCGGACCCATTAAAATGAAAAATACCCTCGAAAATATGAGAAATCCTCATAATTTTGAACATTTTCGGAAATACGTATTTTCGAAAATATGAGAAATCCTCGTAATTTCGAAAATTCTCGAAAATACGAGAAATCTGCAGTTCAGAAGTTTGGAAGGCGGAAAATCCGGAAAAATCCGCCGTTTGCGAACGGGATAAATCTGCGGCGGATCCGCGAACCGGCCATCCCTACTTACAATCTGATATAAAAAATATACAATACTGCAATTATAAAGAAAGATTTGATAAACCTGCTTTCCACCTGTTTTGTTTCCCTGCTTCTATCAGTGCCCCTGACTCACAGTGCCATTCTCCTAACAAAGCATTTACACTTATACTGCTTTGGTCATGATTTATGATAACACTCCTTTGGCTTTTTTTTTTAAAGTAAGTGAAATGTCCGGCTTACTTAGTAAGTTACTCATAGATCTGGAAGTATTACATGAGCCTACATATGAAATAGAGACTTCTGGGTATTTTATATGTTCCCCTGATGGCCTTCAGAGATGGCCACAAAACTGAACTTGAACCGGAGTTCGAGACGAACTTTATACGTTCGGACGAAATCAAAGTATTCGAACTAGTTTGGTTTCGAACTAGTTCATTTTTCCAGACTCTCGGCTGTAACATAGTAACATAGTAATTAAGGTTGAATAAAGACTAAAGACATACGTCCATCAAGTCCAACCTACTCACCCCCTTTTTTTTTTTTTAGCCCTACCTAACAGTTGATCCAGAGGAAGGCTGTATTTTCAATAATTATTGAAAAATTGGATAAACATCGAATTCATGGACCGTTCGCAAACCTTAGAATGTATCGTTCGCTAACCTTTAAAAGTATCATTCATTTTATTTAACTAACCCTCGAATGTATGGATCGTTTTCGCTAACCCTAGAATGTACCGTTCCCTAACCCTCGAAAGTATTGTTCGTTTTCAGTAATCTTTGAAAGTCGATTTCGGTAACCCTTAAATTTATGGTTTTATTTCTGCTAACCCTCTAAAGTATCATTTGGTAATCCTAGAAATTGGCCATAACCCTCGAATGTAGCTTCCTCAAAAACCCGACAATTGCCTGCTCGTGTTCAAGAAGTGTTTTAACAAGCTTTGGTGATAGTGACATGTTCCCCAGACCATTTCCTAAGTGCCACAGCTATTTACAGTGAATTACCATTGTTAGTTTAGCTGTAAATCACCCGGACTTTTCGAACTATCACTCCCCCATTGACTTAAATGGGTCCTAATTCGAACTTTCAGAGTTAATGTTAAGAGAGTAAATGTACAAGTTGCGGGTTCTATTCCTCAGACTTTTTTTGCTGAAATGTAAGTATTCCGTTTCTTACATCCATGCTATCTTTGAAATACACTGCAAAGATTTCTTTTATTTTTGTATGAAAAGTAAAGGATTATATCATTGTTAGGACAGAAGCCTTCAATGTGTTTGAAAACAAAAAACTGAAATCCCTGTTCTGTGTCAGGGAGAGGGAGAATCTATGCTATAATGTGATTGGCTGTCAGCTTCTAGGAAGCAAGGATGCAACTTCCTTGTTTTGATCTGCTGAGCACTACAGAGCATGTGCCTGTATGCAGACACTTAGCTGGGGGTTTACCCAGCTAAGGTGGGTTGTGGGAGCTGACCCCTAGTACTCACCCAATGGCCACAGCAAAGGGAGAGGTGAGACACAGCCTTTTGTATGTTTGTGAATGTGTTCTGTCTATTGGGACAATGTTGTCTGGAGACTTTAGTTATGCTTTAACATAAATACAGATTGTAATAGAAGCAGAATTACACACCTCATTGCCATGCAAAACTTTTGTTTCCAATCATCTATCTTTACTAATAAGACCAGATCTCCTTTAATGCAGGGTCCTGCTGAGTTTTGCAGCAGTAATACTTCTATATTTGCCAGTAAGATTAAAAAGCATACAAAAGTCCAGGCACTGCGGTTCTTAAACCATATAGGATCCCTGGGTACTTTGTAATGAAAAAAACTGATTTAGTCGTTTATCTAGCCAATTTAAAAAATCATCTTTATGAAAGTTGTAGACCAACTGGTGTTTTTACATAATGTGATGAATGAACACTATCCATGCACTAAAGACCTCATTCCAATTAGGTAGGATTTGTTGTCAGATTTATGGAAATAAATATTGTTGCTGACACTAGTATAATCAAAGTAGAATTGGTTCTTCAATCTGTCACGGTGCTCTTGGGAAATGACCTGATATCTATATTGTACTCTTCATGTTTTCTCTGAGAAAAAATTTCAGGTCTTAGCGTTTTCTCATAAAATAATAGTTTTAATGACATTATAAATATGATTTAATGAGATGTCTAAAATGTAAAAATTTCACAATTCTGCCTTAGATACCTGGTGAAATATCTAAACACCCTATTTAATCATAATTATAAGGTACTAGCATTTGTACTCAACGTATATTTTAAAATATTTAAGTTTATAATTTAAGTTCCTAACAAATGAAAAAAATGTATTACACACAATGCAGTGGAATGAATTTTCAGCAAAAAGTGTCATTAAAAGAGTCACATGAGGATTTGGGACATATACAGGGTTATTCAATAAAAGTTCTTATCGTTTAAAATGGTGCTAATTTTGCCCCAACCAATCAGACGTTAGCTTTCAAATGTTACATAAATTCTGATTGGTTGGGGCAAAATTAGCACCATTTTTAACAATAAGAACTTTTATTGAATCTCCCTGATAGTATGTAATGACTGGTCTGTGGTTAATAGCAGTGGACTAAATTAAAAAAAAATCTATTGATTTGCTTAAGGACTAAAAATAAAATTCAAACTCTACATAACAAATAGACTCCTGAATTACTGTAGCCTTACCTATCTTTATATGGTACAGTTCTACGGCATGTTATTATTGACAAAAAAAGGGTAGCCATAGGTTTGGGTGGCATCCTTAACAATAAGCTACTTTTAGGTCATGACTAGGGATGGCCGAAACTCTAAAGTTATTTCTGGAAAAACCCGAAGATTCGAAAATGGAACTTACTTTCAGGGATCGGAGCATATTTTTGAGGTTTACTGAATGTTTGATAACCCTCGAAAATACGATTGGAAAGTACTTTTGAGTTTTCGATCGTATTTTATTGGGTTCCCGAAAAAAACCTCGTACAGATGGGTAAACAGTGGATTAGCAGGCTGTAGCGATGTGGAACAGGATTAAATGCGCCAACCATGCCATTAAATCCCAAAATTCTCAATACATTAAGTGTAGTTACCGGCTGTGACGAGTAGCATGAAAGCATGAAAAAATAGGTTGCGCGAATGGAAGACAGACCAGCAGTGAAAGGTCACCTGACCTCCCTGCACACTGCTCCTTCCTGGATTTGTACGTGCAGCAAGTTAATGGAACAGGTCAGTTTTTCCCATTCCCTTCTCTTTACAGCCGGTAACTGTTCAATTTGTAGTGAAATGTGGGGATTTCAACTCTGCAGCAAGAACTGTTACTGGCTGTGCAAAGTGCAGGGAAAGTTCATCACTGACTTACTGTTGTTACAGATGGAATGTTTCACCTAATTCAATCCTGCAAGGAGATGAGATTATTACCCATATCTGTGTACCAAGCAATTTACCCATATCTGTGTACCCAGCAGTTTACCCATATCTGTGTGCCCAGCAGTTTTAACCATATCTCAGCAGAGTCTAGGTGGACTCGTATAAATCCAACATGTGGAAAAAATGTCCAGCAGAAAAAAATATATAGATATTCCACAGTATAAATTATACTCTAACAGGAAGAATCAATAAAAGTTCTTATCGTTAAAAATGGTGCTAATTTTGCCCCAACCAATCAGATCTTATTTAACATTTGAAAGCTACATCTGATTGGTTGGGGCAAAATTAGCCCATTTGTAACGTTAAGAACATTTATTAAATAACCCTGAAAAAATCCTAGGGGTAAAAAATATATTTCTTTGTTGAAATCCAGCCTCCCTAAGTAGTGTTCCACACTAAAGAGCCAAAGAAAGTTATTATAAGCGTGATCACAGAAGTCAATATAGATTGTGTGAAGTAATTACACAGCGATTATCGCACAAGATAAGTATCAACTCGTATGATGCATCACAATTATAGCTTTTTATAACCGTTGTAAGGAGCGTAACTCCCACAATACCCCAGACCAAATAGCACTATAGTCCATGGCCGTAGCACTTGGGATATCTATTTGGGGTAAAAACTCCAGATTCGATATATATAAAGATAGTTCCACAGCAACTAAATATAGAGCATAGTACACCTCTATATAAAGATTTTCACAGTGGTTAGCATAGATATATATTATACATCACCATGTTGTCCTTTCAAAGCAGTGCTTGTGAAGGTTCTCATTCATCCAGCGACATCATTATGCATGCAGTGCAGTGAAGAATGCTCTGATTTGATGGGGGGAGACCAACAGCAACTGCATCAACGTATGGCCCAGCACAGAAGAGCCAATTCCTCGGGTCAGGACTCAGCCGTTGTATCTGCATCTTAGGATAAAGGACATACCTTTTGAAGATTGTAATGTTAACCATACTGGCGAAGGAACGTGACTGGTTCAAGAGAGGTGTTAAGGAGGCCATTTATGTGAAAATAAAGAAACCAAGCCTAAATAGAGGTGGGGGGTTCGACACCAAACTGTCTGCCATGTACAATGCTGTTTTTAACACCTTACTCTGGGCGTTCCTATAACACCTATAGCCACTACTCAATCACACCCTTAACACTGGCTGTGATATGCTAATTGGGATTTTCCAGGGTACATAATGCCACAGATTCTTGTACAAGTCATTCTGAATTGAGAAAGCCAGTCGGATGACTAGCGAAACGTCTTCAAGAACTACATTTCAAGTCCAGTGATCTATTGAATACAACAG
Organism: Hymenochirus boettgeri; assembly: GCA_019447015.1. Taxonomy (NCBI): domain Eukaryota; kingdom Metazoa; phylum Chordata; class Amphibia; order Anura; family Pipidae; genus Hymenochirus; species Hymenochirus boettgeri. Next base: position 160,374,451 of record CM033475.1, read on the forward strand.
ATATACTTTCAAGCAGTGTTTGGAGCGTACTTCCACATCCCTTCAGACCAGATCATGTTGTGGATCCTAGGTCATAGCCCTTAGGATACCTGCTATGGGTAGCAACTAAAAAACACCCAGTTCCAGTAAATTCAGTAGTTCCAAAAATCACGTAGTACAAGCGCTTGCTCGTGGGGATGATGTCACCTACCTTTGCGATAATCGCTATGTAATTACTTCACACGAATCTATATTACTTCTGTGATCACGCTACAAATAACTTTCTTTGGCTCATTAGTGTGGAACACTACTACATTGGAGGCTGGATTTCACAAAAAGAAATATATATTTTTTACCCATAGGATTTTTTCTAGGACACTTAGAGTATAACTTATACTGTGTAATATCATATAATTTTTTTCTGCTGGACATTTTTTCCACATTGTAAAAAATGCTTATATCCGTGCGAGTCCCCCTAGACTCCTTTTTATTTAAGTTTTAGCTATATATGATATTTATATACAGTATATTTGGCTGGCCACCTTTATATCTTTTAGTATTTGGTGTATATATATAATATATATAAATATATATAGATATATATAATATATATATATATAATATATAATATATATATATATAATGAAGCTGGCCTACCAGACCTACCATGTTACTTTACTAAATGGTTCACTTAGTCCGTGGAGTGCTCCTGGCTTCATTATTATATACTATTCCTTTACGGAAGCACCCAGGAATCGATTTTGCACAGAGTGTGGTGGATTTCACACACACACACATATATATAATATTATAATAAATATATATAATAATATATATGTATATATTCAAGGAACTATTAAATTTACTGTGTGATTTAGATTTACTTTATATAGGTTGCCATACATTTTAGCTAAAATGTCTATTATACCAATACACAAGTAAATATCGAATTATCGAATCAGCAAGTAAAATGTCTATTATACCAATACATGAGTAAATATTGAATTATCGAATCCGAGAGTAAAATGCCTATTATACCTATACGCTAGAGATGTTCGAAACTGTTGCGTTTCGTTTTCGAATTTTCGGAAAGTTTCGAGTTTCAGTTTTCAAAAATCGTCTACTTTTGATTTTCAACTTTCGAAAATCATCTACTTTGATTTTTGAAAATCGTCTACTTTTGATTTTCGAAAATTGTCTACTTTCAATTTTCGATTTTCAAAAATCATCTATTTTCAATTTTCGAAAAAATCTTCTACTTTCGATTTTCAATAAAATTCAAAAATCCGGGTTCGTGAATTCAGGAGTTCCAAAAGTTTCGTAGGACTTCGAAACCCGCAGATTCGTTTCGAAACTGAGTTCTATTTGAACCCACATTACATCTTTACTATATGCGAGTAAATATCAATATCAAATCCACAAGTAAAATGTCTATTAGACCTATTCGCCAGTAAATATTGAATTCTCAAATCCGCTAGGTAAAATGTCATTATACCTATATGCGAGTAAATATTGAATTCTCGAATCAGCGAGTAAAATGTCTATTATATCTATACGCAAGTAAATATCGAATTCTCGAATCCGCGAGTCGTTCATGGGATAATTATCGAATGCTTGAACGCGAGAGCTCGAAAGTAGCGCGCGTGAGAGTAAAATTGAGTTTTTGAAAGTCCTGGATATTTGAACCTGTCCCCCAGACCATTTCCAGGTCCACAGCTAAGTAGTATTTCATTCGAACTTTTGGAACTATTTGACTTTAATGGGTCCGTTTTCGAACTTTCCTATAGTTCAAACTTTCAAAGTTCGGCCATCTCTACTGAACTTTCCCCTTAAAGAATGATTTTTATTTTTCCATTTTACCCTCTTTTGTTGAGGTATGCAACAAGGAAGCATTGGCGACTTCATGCTGGGCATGATTCTCTTGTGTAATAATGAGCACCCCTTTTTAGAGATTATAGGCAGATTCTAGAAATTTAGAATTTTCAAAGTTCTCCATTTCAGGATAATTATCGAATGTCAAATGCGGAAGCTCGAAAGTAGCAGATGTGTTAAGAAGTTACCATTGCTATTAACCTTATTGTAGCCAAACTTTCGAGTTTGTCCATTTCTAGTAAGGATCTGCAATTTGTGGTCTAGCAAAGTCCTTCTTCCCTGGATTTATTTTCAGGTACTTATTTTGATTGTAAAAAGTAGCAGTGACCTATGTGATATACTTGTCATGACTAGAGATGAGATCCAGGCCCGAACCAGACCGAATCTGATACGGAAACCCTTTGGTTCCGAAATCGGAATGTTCTGTCCAAAACTGGGCGCATCATTCGGACTTTGGGACTTTGGATAGTATTTTCGAGGGTTACTGAATGTACAGTATGAGGTTATTTTCGGGAACCCTCGAAAATAACCTCAAATGTTTGATAATCCTCTAAAATACAATTAAAAACTCAAAATTAGTTTCCAATCATATTTTCGAGGGTTATCAAATGGTCGTTAACCCTCGAAAATATGTTCCAAACCATGAAAGCATAAGTAAACTGCTGGGCACACAGATATGGGTAAACTGCTGGGTACACAGGCATAAGTAAACTGCTGGGCACACAGATATGGGAAAAACTGCTGGGCACACAGATATGGGTAAAACTGCTGGGCACACAGACATAAATAAACTGCTGGGCACAGAGATATGGGTACACTGCTGAGCACACAGATATGGGTAAACTGCTGGGCACACAGGCATAAGTAAACTGCTGGGCACACAGATATGGGTAAAACTGCTGGGAATATATAATGGTTAATCCGCTGGGCACACAGATATGGGTAAACTGCTGAACACACAGGCATAAGTAAAAGGCTGGTCACATAGATATGGGTAAAGTGCTGGGTACACAGATACGAGTAAACTGCTGCACACATATATGGGTAAACTGCGGTGTACAGATATAGGTACACTGCTCGGCACACAGATATGGGTAAACTGCTGGGCACACAGGCATAAGTAAACTGCTGGGCACACAGTTATAAGGAAAACTGCTGGGCACACAGGCGTGGGTAAACTGAGGGCACACAGCATAAGTAAACTGCTGGGCACACAGATATGGGTAAACTGCTGGGCACACAGGCATAAGTAAACTGCTGGGCACACAGATATGGGGAAAATGCTGGCACTTAGGCATAAGTAAACTGCTGGGCACACAGATATGGGTAAACTGATGGGCACTCAGGCATAAGTAAACTGCTGGGCACACAGATATGGCTAAACTGCTGGGCACACAGATATGGGTAAACTGCTAGGCACACAAATATAGGTAAACTGCTGGGCACAAAAGATATGTGTAAACTCCTGGGCACACAGGCATAAAATATGGGTAAACTGCTGGGAACACAGGCATAAGTAAACTGCTGGTCACACAGATATGGGTAAACTGCTGGGAAGAAAGGCATAAGTAAACTGCTGGGCACACAGATATGGGTAAACTGCTGGGCACACAGGCATAAGATATGGGTAAACTGCTGGGCACACAGGCATAAGTAAACTGCTGGGCACACAGATATGGTTAAAACTGCTGGGCACACAGATATGGGTAAACTGCTGGGCACACAGGCATAAGTAAACTGCTGGGCACACAGATATGGGAAAAATGCTGGGCACTCAGGCATAAGTAAACTGCTGGGCACACAGATATGGGTAAAACTGATGGGCACTCAGGCATAAGTAAACTGCTGGGCACACAGATATGGATAAACTGCTGGGCACACAGATATGGCTAAACTGCTGGGCACACAGATATGGGTAAACTGGTAGGCACACAGATATAGGTAGACTGCTGGGAAGAAAGGCATAAGTAAACTGCTGGGCACACAGATATGGGTAAACTGCTGGGCACACAGGCATAAGATATGGGTAAACTGCTGGGCACACAGGCATAAGTGAACTGCTGGGCACACAGATATGGTTAAAACTGCTGGGCACACAGATATGGGAAACTGCGGGAAGAAAGGCATAAGTAAACTGTGGGCCACACAGATAGGGTAAACTGCTGGGCACAGGCATAGATATGGGTAAACTGCTGGGACACAGGCATAAGTAAACTGCTGGGCACAAGATATGAGTTCCCAGCAGTTCACTTATGCCTGTGTGCCCAGCAGTTTACCCATTCTTATGCCTGTGTCCAGCAGTTTACCCATATCTGTGTGCCCAGCAGTTTTACTTATGCCTTTCTTCCCAGCGTCTACCTATATCTGTGTGCCTACCAGTTTACCCATATCTGTGTGCCAGCAGTTTAGCCATATCTGTGTCCCAGCAGTTTATCCATATCTGTGTCCCAGCAGTTTACTATGCCTGAGTGCCCATCAGTTTTACCATATCTGTGTGCCCAGCAGTTTACTTATGCCTGAGTGCCCAGCATTTTTCCCATATCTGTGTGCCCAGCAGTTTACTAGCCTGTGTGCCCAGCAGTTTACCCTATCTGTGTGCCCAGCAGTTTTAACCATATCTGTGTGCCCAGCAGTTTACTTATGCCTGTGTGCCCACAGTTTACCCATATCTTATGCCTGTGTGCCCAGCAGTTTACCCATATCTGTGTGCCCAGCAGTTTACTTATGCCTTTTCTCCCAGCAGTTTACCCATATCTGTGTGACCAGCAGTTTACTTTGCCTGTGTTCCCAGCAGTTTACCCATATTTTATGCCTGTGTGCCCAGGAGTTTACACATATCTTTTGTGCCCAGCAGTTTACCTATATTTGTGTGCCTAGCAGGTTTACCCATATCTGTGTGCCCAGCAGTTTAGCCATATCTGTGTGCCCAGCATTTACTTATGCCTGAGTGCCCATAGTTTACCCATATCTGTGTGCCCAGCAGTTTACTTATGCCTAAGTGCCGCATTTCCCCATATCTGTGTGCCCAGCAGTTTACTTATGCCTGTGTGCCCAGCAGTTTACCCATATCTGTGTGCCCAGCAGTTTACTTATGCTGTGTGCCCATCAGTTTACCCACGCCTGTGTGCCCAGCAGTTTTACCTATAACTGTGTGCCCAGCAGTTTACTTATGCCTTGTGCCCAGCAGTTTACCCATATCTGTGTGCCGAGCAGTGTACCTATATCTGTACACCCGAGTTTACCCATATATGTGTGTCCAGCAGTTTTCTCGTATCTGTGTACCCAGCACTTTACCCATATCTATGTGACCAGCCTTTTACTTATGCCTTGTGTTTCAGCAGTTTACCCATATCTGTGTGCCAGCGGATTAACCATGTATATATTCCCAGCAGTTTTACCCATATCTGTGTGCCCAGCAGTTTACTTATGCCTGTGTGCCCAGCAGTTTACCCATATCTGTGTGCTCAGCAGTGTACCCATCTCTGTGCCCAGCAGTTTATTTTGCTGTGTGCCCCAGTTTTACTACTCTGTGTGCCCAGCTTTTTTCCCATATCTGTGTGCCCAGCAGTTTACTTATGCCTGTGTACCCAGCAGTTTACCCATATCTGTGTGCCCAGCAGTTTACTTATGCTTCATGGTTTGGAACATATTTCGAGGGTTAACGACCATTTGATAACCCTCGAAATATGATTGGAAACTAATTTTGAGTTTTAATTGTATTAGAGGATTATCAAACATTTGAGGTTATTTCGAGGGTTCCCGAAAATAACCTCATACTGTACATTCAGTAACCCTCGAAAATACTATCCAAAGTCCCAAAGTCCGAATGATGCGCCCAGTTTTGGACAGAACATTCCGATTTCGGAACCAAAGGGTTTCCGTATCAGATTCGGTCTGGTTCGGGCCTGGATCTCATCTCTAGTCATGACAAGTATATCACATAGGTCACTGCTACTTTTTACAATCAAAATAAGTACCTGAAAATAAATCCAGGGAAGAAGGACTTTGCTAGACCACAAAATTGCAGATCCTTACTAGAAATGGACAAACTCGAAAAGTTTGGCTACAATAAGGTTAAAATAGCAATGGTAACTTCTTTAACACATCTGCTACTTTCGAGCTTCCGCATTTGACATTCGATAATTATCCCTGAAATTGGAGAACTTTTGAAAATTCTAAATTTCTAGAATCTGCCTATAAATCTCTTAAAAAGGGGTGCTCATTATTACACAAGAGGAATCATGCCCAGCATGAAGTCGCAATGCTTCCTTGTTGCATACCTCAACAAAAGAGGGTAAAATTGGAAAAATAAAAATCATTCTTTAAGGGGAAAGTTCAGTAGAGATGGCCGAACTTTCGAAAGTTTGAACTATATGGAAAGTTCGAAAACGGACCCATTAAAGTCAAATAGTTCCAAAAGTTCGAATGAAATACATACTTAGCTGTGGGACCTGGGAAATGGTCTGGGGGACAGGTTCAAATATCCAGGACTTTCAAAAACTCAATTTTACTCTCACGCGCGCTACTTTCGAGCTCTCGCGTTCAAGCATTCGATAATTATCCCATGAACGACTCGCGGATTCGAGAATTCGATATTTACTTGCGTATAGATATAATAGACATTTTACTCGCTGATTCGAGAATTCAATATTTACTCGCATATAGGTATAATGACATTTTACCTAGCGGATTTGAGAATTCAATATTTACTGGCGAATAGGTCTAATAGACATTTTACTTGTGGATTTGATATTGATATTTACTCGCATATAGTAAAGATGTAATGTGGGTTCAAATAGAACTCATTTCGAAACGAATCTGCGGGTTCGAAGTCCTGACGAAACTTTTGGAACTCCTGAATTCACGGAACCCGGATTTTTGAATTTTATGAAAATCGAAAGTAGAAGATTTTTTCGAAAATTGAAAATAGATGATTTTTGAAATCGAAAATTGAAGTAGACAATTTCGAAAATCAAAAGTAGACGATTTTCAAAAATCAAAGTAGATGATTTTCGAAAGTTGAAATCAAAAGTAGACGATTTTTGAAAAACTGAAACTCGAAACTTTCCGAAAATTCGAAAAACGAAACGCAACAGTTTCGAACATCCTATAGCGTATAGGTATAATAGGCATTTTACTCTCGGATTCGATAATTCACACAGATATGGCTAAACTGCTGGGCACACAGATATGGGTAAACTGGTAGGCACACAGATATAGGTAGACTGCTGGGAAGAAAGGCATAAGTAAACTGCTGGGCACACAGATATGTTTTGTTTTGTTTTTTTTTTTAACGACCATTTGATAACCCTCGAAAAATATGATTGGAAACTAATTTTGAGTTTTTAATTGTATTTTAGAGGATTATCAAACATTTGAGGTTATTTTCGAGGGTTCCCGAAAAAACCTATCGTACATTCAGTAACACTCGCCCAGCAGTTTACCCATATCTGTGTGCCCAGCAGTTTTAACCATATCTGTGTGCCCAGCAGTTTACTTATGCCTGTGTGCCCAGCAGTTTACCCATATCTTATGCCTGTGTGCCCAGCAGTTTACCCATATCTGTGTGCCCAGCAGTTTACTTATGCCTTTCTTCCCAGCAGCTACCTATATCTGTGTGCCTACCAGTTTACCCATAATTGTGTGGCCAGCAGTTTAGCCATACTCTGGTGCCAGCAGTTTATACCATATCTGTGTGCCCAGCAGTTTACTTATGCCTGAGTGCCATCAGTTACCCATATCTGTGTGCCCAGCAGTTATTATGCCTGAGTGCCCAGCTTTTTCCCATATCTGTGTGCCCAGCAGTTTACTTATGACTGTGTGCCCAGCAGTTTACCCAATCTGTGTTGCCCAAGCCAGTTGTTTTAACCATATCTGTGTGACCAGCAGTTTACTTATGCCTGTGTTCCCAGCAGTTTACCCATATTTTATGCCTGTGTGCCCAGGAGTTTACACATATCTTTTGTGCCCAGCAGTTTACCTATATTTGTGTGCCTAGCAGTTTACCCATATCTGTGTGCCCAGCAGTTTAGCCATATCTGTGTGCCCAGCAGTTTACTTATGCCTGAGTGCCCATCAGTTTTACCCATATCTGTGTGCCCAGCAGTTTACTTATGCCTAAGTGCCCAGCATTTTCCCCATATCTGTGTGCCCAGCAGTTTACTTATGCCTGTGTGCCCAGCAGTTTACCCATATCTGTGTGCCCAGCAGTTTACTTATGCCTGTGTGCCCATCAGTTTACCCACGCCTGTGTGCCCAGCAGTTTTACCTATAACTGTGTGCCCAGCAGTTTACTTATGCCTGTGTGCCCAGCAGTTTACCCATATCTGTGTGCCGAGCAGTGTACCTATATCTGTACACCCAGCAGTTTACCCATATATGTGTGTCCAGCAGTTTTACTCGTATCTGTGTACCCAGCACTTTACCCATATCTATGTGACCAGCCTTTTACTTATGCCTGTGTGTTCAGCAGTTTACCCATATCTGTGTGCCCAGCGGATTAACCATGTATATATTCCCAGCAGTTTTACCCATATCTGTGTGCCCAGCAGTTTACTTATGCCTGTGTGCCCAGCAGTTTACCCATATCTGTGTGCCCAGCAGTTTTTCCCATATCTGTGTGCCCAGCAGTTTACTTATGCCTGTGTACCCAGCAGTTTACCCATATCTGTGTGCCCAGCAGTTTACTTATGCTTTCATGGTTTGGAACATATTTTCGAGGGTTAACGACCATTTGATAACCCTCGAAAATATGATTGGAAACTAATTTTGAGTTTTTAATTGTATTTTAGAGGATTATCAAACATTTGAGGTTATTTTCGAGGTTCCCGAAAATAACCTCATACTGTACATTCAGTAACCCTCGAAAATACTATCCAAAGTCCCAAAGTCCGAATGATGCGCCCAGTTTTGGACAGAACATTCCGATTTCGGAACCAAAGGGTTTCCGTATCAGATTCGGTCTGGTTGGCCGGATCTCATTCTAGTCATGACAAGTATATCACATAGGTCACTGCTACTTTTTACAATCAAAATAAGTACCTGAAAATAAATCCAGGGAAGAAGGACTTTGCTAGACCACAAAAATGCAGATCCTTAATAGAAATGGACAAACTCGAAAAGTTTGGGCTACAATAAGGTTAAAATAGCAATGGTAACTTCTTTAACACATCTGCTACTTTCGAGCTTCCGCATTTGACATTCGATAATTATCCCTGAAATTGGAGAACTTTTGAAAATTCTAAATTTCTAGAATCTGCCTATAAATCTCTTAAAAAGGGGTGCTCATTATTACACAAGAGGAATCATGCCCAGCATGAAGTCGCAATGCTTCTTGGCATACCTCAACAAAAGAGGGTAAAATTGGAAAAATAAATCAATTCTTTAAGGGGAAAGTTCAGTAGAGATGGCCGAACTTTCGAAAGTTTGAACTATATGGAAAGTTCGAAAACGGACCCATTAAAGTCAAATAGTTCCAAAAGTTCGAATGAAATACATACTTAGCTGTGGGACCTGGGAAATGGTCTGGGGGACAGGTTCAAATATCCAGGACTTTCAAAAACTCAATTTTACTCTCACGCGCGCTACTTTCGAGCTCTCGCGTTCAAGCATTCGATAATTATCCCATGAACGACTCGCGGATTCGAGAATTCGATATTACTTGCGTATAGATATAATAGACATTTTACTCGCTGATGCAGAATTCAATATTTACTCGCATATAGGTATAATGACATTTTACCTAGCGGATTTGAGAATTCAATATTTACTGGCGAATAGGTCTAATAGACATTTTACTTGTGGATTTGATATTTGATATTTACTCGCATATAGTAAAGATGTAATGTGGGTTCAAATAGAACTCAGTTTCGAAACGAATCTGCGGGTTTCGAAGTCCTGACGAAACTTTTGGAACTCCTGAATTTCACGGAACCCGGATTTTTGAATTTTATTGAAAATCGAAAGTAGAAGATTTTTTCGAAAATTGAAAATAGATGATTTTTGAAAATCGAAAATTGAAAGTAGACAATTTTCGAAAATCAAAAGTAGACGATTTTCAAAAATCAAAGTAGATGATTTTCGAAAGTTGAAAATCAAAAGTAGACGATTTTTGAAAACTGAAACTCGAAACTTTCCGAAAATTCGAAAACGAAACGCAACAGTTTCGAACATCTCTAGCGTATAGGTATAATAGGCATTTTACTCTCGGATTCGATATTCAATATTTACTCATGTATTGGTATAATAGACATTTTACTTGCTGATTCGATAATTCGATATTTACTTGTGTATTGGTATAATAGACATTTTAGCTAAAATGTATGGCAACCTATATAAAGTAAATCTAAAATCACACAGTAATATTAATAGTTCCTTTAAATTACATAATATAATATATCTATATAGAATAATATTATATATATATAATATATATGGTGTTGTGGTGTGAATCCACCCCACTCTGTGCAAAAATCAATTCTGGGTGCTTCCGTAAAGGAATAGTATATAAATAATGAAGCCGGAGCACTCCACGGACTAAGTGAACCATTTAGTAAAGTAACATGGTAGGTCTGGTAGGCCAGCTTCATTATATATATATATATATATATATATACACCAAATACTAAAAAGATATAAAGGCTGGCCAGCCAAATATACTGTATATAAATATCAATATATAGCTAAAACTTAAATAAAAAGGAGTCTAGGGGGACTCGCACGTATATAAGCATTTTTTACAATGTGGAAAAAATGTCCAGCAGAAAAAATTATATAGATATTACACAGTATAAGTTATACTCTAAGTGTCCTAGAAAAAATCCTATGGGTAAAAAATATATATTTCTTTGTTGAAATCCAGCCTCCTAATGTAGTAGTGTTCCACACTAATGAGCCAAAGAAAGTTATTATGTAGCGTGATCACAGAAGTAAATATAGATTCGTGTGAAGTAATTACATAGCGATTATCGCAAAGGTAGGTGACATCATCCCCACGAGACAAGCGCTTGTACTACGTGTATTTTTGGAACTACTGAATTTACTGGAACTGGGTGTTTTTTAGTTGCTACCCATAGCAGGTATCCTAAGGGCTATGACCTAGGATCCACAACATGATCTGGTCTGAAGGGATTGTGGAAGTAACGCTCCAAACACTGCTTTGAAAGTATATCTGTTGTATTCAATTAGATCAACTGGACTTGAAATGTAGTTCTTGAAGACGTTTCGCTAGTCATCCGACTGGCTTTCTCAATTCAGAATGACTTGTACAAGAATCTGTGGCAATTATGTACCCTGGAAAATCCCAATTAGCATATCACAGCCAGGTGTTAAGGGTGTGATTAGATAGTGGCTAAGAGGTGTTATAGGAACGCCCAGAGTAAGGTGTTAAAACAGCATTGTACATGGCAGACAGTTGGTGTCGAACCCCCCCACCTCTATTTAGGCTTGGTTTCTTTATTTTCACATAAATGGCCTCTAACACCTCTTGAACCAGTCACGTTCCTTCGCCAGTATGTTAACATTACAATCTTCAAAGGTATGTCCTTTATCCTTAAGATGCAGATACACGGCTGAGTCCTGACCCGAGGAATTGGCTCTTCTGTGCTGGGCCATACGTTGATGCAGTTGCTGTTTGGTCTCCCCCACATACAAATCAGAGCATTCTTCACTGCACTGCACTGCATATATGATGTCGCTGGATGAATGAGAACCTTCACAAGCACTGCTTTGAAAGGACAACATGTGGTGATGTATAATATATATCTATGCTAACCACTGTGAAAATCTTTATATAGAGGTTGTACTATGCTCTATATTTAGTTGCTGTGGAACTATCTTTATATATATCGGAATCTGGAGTTTTTACCCCAAATAGATATCCCAAGTGCTACGGCCATGGACTATAGTGCTATTTGGTCTGGGGGATTGGGGAGTTACGCTCCTTACACCGGTTATAAAAGACTATATATTGTGATGCATCATACGAGTTGATACTTATCTTTGCGATAATCGCTGTGTAATTACTTCACACAAATCTATATTGACTTCTGTGATCCCGCTATATAATAACTTTCTTTGGCTCTTTAGTGTGGAACACTACATTAGGAGGCTGGATTTCAACAAAGAAATATATATTTTTTACCCCTAGGATTTTTTCAGGGTTATTTAATAAATGTTCTTAACGTTACAAATGGTGCTAATTTTGCCCCAACCAATCAGATGTTAGCTTTCAAATGTTAAATAAGATCTGATTGGTTGGGGCAAAATTAGCACCATTTTTAACGATAAGAACTTTTATTGATTCTTCCTGTTAGAGTATAATTTATACTGTGGAATATCTATATATTTTTTTCTGCTGGACATTTTTTCCACATGTTGGATTTATACGAGTCCACCTAGACTCCTGCTGATGTCTTAGCTATATATTGATATTTATCTATGTTTGGCTGGCCAGCCTTTATATCTTTTTAGTATCTGGTGTATATATAAATATATATATATATATATATATATATATATATATATATATATATATATATTAAAGGGACTATTAATATTACTGTGTTTTTTAGATTCGCTTTATACAGGTTGCCATACATTTTAGCTTTTATCTGTTTTTTTGATTGCTTTGTCTCTTGAGGCCATTTCCTGAGTGGGGATCTCAGGGGCTCCTGTTTTCAAGGTCTGGGGTGTACATATATACACATATATATATATATATATATATATATATATATATATACTAATCATCCCGGTGTCCCGCACTCAAGACTTACGTTCCAGGTGCCCCGGTGCCTCCCGTGGTTTACAAACAGAGGATTTCAAGAGAAGGAGCACTCGTGGGACTTGTTGCAAATACCGTGGTTACTTTTATTGTATCAACGCGTTTCGGCCTTGATGTTGGCCGTCCTCAGGATACAAACAAACTACAATCTGTGTGGTTACTGCACAGATTGTAGTTTGTTTGTATCCTGAGGACGGCCAACATCAAGGCCGAAACGCGTTGATACAATAAAAGTAACCACGGTATTTGCAACAAGTCCCACGAGTGCTCCTTCTCTTGAAATCCTCTATATATACATATATATATATATATATATATATATATAATAGACATTTTATATATTTGCATGCCTCGAACGTTCGAACATTCAATAATTATCGAAAGTCAGGAAAATATTGAAAATCCTGAATGGCTGTTGGATGGGTCAAATATGCTCAGATCTCTAATGAGAAACTGAATCTACCAAGGTGCTGGGTCAAAGGCAAGGCCACCATAACAGTCTCTATGCAAACAGTAAGTCAGTATTTCCGAAGCATTTATTTATTCTTCACCCAGCACCTGGGTTGATTCAGATCTGAGCAATTTGACCCATCCAACAGCCTCAGTATAAATACTGTTAGGAACATTCCACATTAGTGTGTATTCTGTGAAAAGAACCGTTACAGAACCTGAAACTTATTTGAAAAAAAACTAGGAGATTTGTAGAATTGCTAAAGTACAGCACATACAATGGTTCCCATTACTAAATGCAATAAATAGCTTGTTAAAAATATCTTTGGTATTTACTGACAACAAAACCTGTTATATAATGCTAGTGAATTTTGTTTTGCATGATAATCAATAATAAAAATACCTTTATTTTTCCTGATCTTGTTCAAAATTGTGACTGTGCAATGACAGATATGATTCTTTGGGGAATGGAAAGATTTATAGTACAAGTAAAATCAGCACATAGTGAAAAAATCACAAACTGTCATATCACAGGCTTAGTTTTCTTATAAATCCTGTTAGTTATAAGCAGGCCAAGAAATGTCAGCTTCATCCATCATAGTATTTACAAGTACACTTTAGGAGAATGAAAATCTGATGACTTAAATTAAATGTGCAATGATGAGAGGAGAGTTCTGCCTTGACCCAGTGATATTTTCCTCTTCTAAATCTAATAATTCACAGTTCTCAAGTGGGCACTCAGAATGCCATGTCTGAGTTCTCTGTAAAGCAAATAGGATTTAACATTCTTAAGCTTACAAATTTCAGTCACCTTTAGCTTTCTGTAACAAACATCTAACATAAAGCAGTTTGATAGAACAATTTAATATTGAATATAGGCTAAAATAAAATATTCATTGTCTTGCTTCTTTTAAGATTTATAAATACAATAAAATAAAATAAAATACAGAATTATAGTTGTGTTTTGCTTGTGAAGGTTCTCATTCATCCAGGTCATGGTATATCTGTTGTATTCAATTCACAAGGGAAGAGGTACAAAACAACAAACTGGCTTTCTTGGACTGCTTGGTAGAAGTCAGGGAGAATGGTAAACTGGAAGTAGAGGTTTACAGAAAACCAACACACACAGATCAGTATTTGGTGTTTGACTCCCACCACCCTTTAGATCACAAGCTGGGTGTCATCAGAACCCTGCAACACAGAGCCGAGAACATCCCCACTAGCACAGAGGCGAAGGCTAAAGAAATGAAACATTTCAGAGTAGCCCTTAAAACTTGTGGATATCCAGACTGGGCCTTTGTCAAAAGAAGTAGAAGGAAAGAAAAGAACACAAATACCAACAGTGAAGGGGAAAAGCAAGACAGGAGGAAGAACATGGTCATCCCATATGTAGCAGGGGTCTCCGAGAAATTAAGAAGAATTTTCAAAAAACATTGTATCCCTGTCTGCTTTAAACCAAACAACACACTGAGGCAGCAATTGGTACATCCGAAAGAACCCAATACCAAAACACAAGAAAAGCGACATCATATATGCAGTGCAGTGCAGTGAAGAATGCTCTGATTGTATGTGGGGGAGACAAAACAGCAACTGCATCAACGTATGGCCCAGCACAGAAGAGCCAATTCCTTGGGTCAGGACTCAGCCGTGTACCTGCATCTTAAGGATAAAGGACATACCTTTGAAGATTGTAATGTTAACATATTGGCAAATGAACGTGACTGGTTCAAGAGAGGTGTTAAGGAGGCCATTTATGTGAAAATAAAGAAACCAAGCCTAAATAGAGGTGGGGGGGTTCAACACCAAATGTCTGCCATGTACAATATGTTTTAACACCTTACTCTGGGCGTTCCTATAACACCTCTTAGCCACTATCCAATCACACCCTTAAACACCTGGTGTGATATGCTAATTGGGATTTTCCAGGGTACATAATTGCCACAGATTCTTGTACAAGTCATTCTGAATTGAGAAAGCCAGTCGGATGACTAGCGAAACGTCTTCAAGAACTACATTTCAAGTCCAGTTGATCTAATTGAATACAACAGATATAGTTGTGTTTTATTCTTTTTTAAATGTCTGTATAAATAATATCTAGAGTACAAATTCTTATTAAAACCTCGGTTAACCAATTTTTATTTTAGAAGTGTGAAGTATCTACTAATTACAATATTTTAGGGACTTGTGGACAATCCTAATTAGGAGCTGAATGGTTGAATAGTTATTTTGCAGACTTTCGATACTGGTTTATTTTACCTAAAGTGATTTTGATTTGAGGAATAGAACTAATGGAAACAATAAAGGTTCAGATGTTTCTGTTAGATTTTATGTTGGAAACTGCTGGTTGAAACTACCAATAAAAAGTTACCACAAATAAGTTTTGACATCAAATTCTGTAAATTCCTGATTTCTTTTGGATAAGAGTCCCATTTGGATATCTTCGGTAAAACAAATACCGATTTGCTTTCTCTGAAGTATCTATAAATGGGCAGCACTGTGGCCCTGTGGTTAGCACTGATGCCTTGCAGCGCTGAAGTCCTGAGTTCGAATCCACCCTTGGATACATCTGCAAGAAGTTTGTATGTTGTATGTTGTATGTGTTTCCTCCAGGCAATCCGGTTTCTCCCACAAACATAAAGACATACTGATAGGTTTTATGTGACAGATTAATGTCAGATAAATTTTGCTTAGATTATAAGCTCTTCAGGGCAGGGTATGATGTATACATGTAATTGTAAAAATAATATTATTTAGCCGAGTCCTTTACCAATGAAAATCATCACAATCATCTTTATACAATTTTATTTTCTGTCTCCTTTTCACATTCCCTATATCAATGAATTGCAATCCATTATGAACCAATAAATAAGCAAATGATTTTTTTTTTAAAAAGACAAAAAACTATTGATTTACAGTATTTTTTTTGTAAAATGGGATGTAAAAGGGGATGGTTAAGTTGATACACATTGATACCATGTTGACTGTATTTCCATTTTATTATTTTGGATTGTTTGAAACAACTGCAATATTTTTAAAACAAACTGATAACAAATATACTATCGCTACAATCACATTCATAAAGTAGAATGAAAAACAAAACAAAGGCAGCTTCACAGATCCTATAATTGTAACTTAGTAAAACCATTTGTCTCTCACCTCTTAAATCAGACTCTTACAGGGAGATTCAATAAAAGTTCTTATCGTTTAAAATGGTGCTAATTTTGCCCCAACCAATCACATCTTATTTAACATTTGAAAGCTAACATCTTATTGGTTGGGGCAAACTTATCACCATTTTAAATGATAAGAACTTTTATTGAATCTCCCTGTATGTGTAGAAATAATTTATAGAATATTTCTGGTTAATTAAAAATCTGTGATGTCACTGTATTTACTTTTTCCTTTTGTGAGTGGTCCGAGCCACAAAACTTCTTCTACACATTCTAACTAGGATCCTTGAGTTTGTATTCCCAGTCCCCTTTACTGTAAGTTTTTGTAACAGTTGAGTCCCCATCTGCTATTGTTTTCCAGCCAATCATCAGAGAGAGCAATGAATATGATTAGCTGTCTTTGGAGACTGTGTTCAAGCAGAGTGGGAGAAGCTTTAAATTTAGTTTTATAGTTTATAGTTTATAGTATTTGAGGTTGAATAAAGACATACGTCCATCCAGTCCAACCCATCTAGCAATATCCTCATTTCCTGCCTAACTGTTGATCCAGAGGAAGGCAAAAAAAACCCACCAAATTTATGAAGGGGGAAAAAATTCCTTCCTGACTCCAAGTGGCAATCGGAAATTTCCCTGGATCAACTCTACTTTATGTATCAATACCAGTAACTTCTAACATTCCTTGTTTGCAGAAACTCATCCAGCTTTTTTTTGAAAATGACCAATGAACCTGCCATAACAATGTCCACTGGAAGACAGTTCCATAGCTTTACCGTTCTCACAGTGAAAAACCCTTTCCGAGCTTGAAGCCTAAACCTTTTTTCTATGCTTTGCATAGCTTTTTTTACATATGCTTTGCATATGTAAACTTTTTGCATATCAAGCAACCACCTATTAATCCTTTATATTTTTTAAGAAATTTTTTAAGAAAAAAATATCAGGGAGATACAGTAACCAGCTTTATCCCATAAAACCAGCGTAAAATTCACACTACCCAATGCAATACTGGGTAGCATGGGTTAAATGCTCATTTTGACACTTTCAAGTTCTTTTGTAAGTAGGGCAGCTTTTATGATCCAATAAAAAAGTTAGATATTGCGCCTCTATTTATCTAGCCTTTTTTACTTGCAAGCGCTCAGTCCCAGCTACTTACCTATTCATGCTCCCACAATTCATTGACATGCAGGACGTTATTGAATCATGGGTTTGTGCGCTGGAAAGTAGCAGGGTTGAGTGACAGTTTATTGTATCCCCCGTATGTCTTTTTATGTGTTTATTTCTGCACCTCTATCATTTATAGAAGTGTGTGTTGCTGAAATATGTATTTAGAAGCATAATATTTAGAAGCATGATGCAAGCTGCATTGATTTTATTGTAGCCATACAGTATGTGTCAGAAAGTTGACACGTTTGGGTCTTATAGGGACAATTGACAACCCTAGTATATTTATAAGAGTGACCCATTTATAATGTACACTTAAAAAACAATGTAGTGCAGAGCTGCAGGTGGAGAATAATGAAGTGAACTTGATTTTAGCACAACTCTGTGTAATGCATGCAACAGTGTACCTATTTTAAGGGGAATGCCACTGTATATGTATGTAAGAATGTAAGAATTGTAAGAATGTCTTGGTTAGAACTGATCTTGTTTAATAACTATCACTTTGCAAGCAGTACATCCCTGCTAATTACATTTTTCTTAAAATGTCTTTTTAATTTATTACAATTTTTTTTGAATGCATACCCTTCAACTGTATTCCTTTGATTGGTAAACTTACATAAATAACAGTGCAGAGCAGCTGGTAGAGGATAATATAGTGACCCTTACCTTAGCATAGCTGTGTGCAATGCATATATCAACAATGTCCTATTTTAAAGGGGAATGTTGAAAGGTATGCTTATGGCATACACTCCAATATTCCCCTTTTAAATGGTATGCTGAAAACAACACAACATGGTACAGGGCTGCAGAGGGCAGGGTAACAAAACTGAACTTAGCACAGCTCAGTGCAATGCTTCTCTAATGAGTGTACCTTATTAAAGGGGAAAGTTGCTTGCATACATGTTATATTAAATTGATGCAGCAGGATAGAGATGTAATGTGAGTTCGAATAGAACCTGATTTTGAATCTAATCTGAGGGTTTAGAGGGTCCTGACAAAACTTCTGGAACTCCCAGATTTCACGGAACCCGGATTTTCCAAATTTTAAATTTTTACTGAAATCTCAATAATCATTGAAATCGAAAATAGGTGATTATCAAAACGGAAAATCGAATCAACGAAACGAAAGTAATGACCGATTTCAATAACCCTCGAAAGTAATTATTGATTCGGTAACCAAGCAAGCAAGAAACTATTTCGGTAACTCTCGAAAATAGAATGCGGAAGCTCAAAAACAGCCCGATCGTGAGGAAAGATAGTTTTAAAATAAGTTTTGGTTATATTTACGGGTTCCCCAGACCATTCCCCAGGTCTCTGTGTCATTTACAGTAACCTACTATTACTATTTGTCCCTCAAAAAAAAAATTTCTCTCATAAACCTCTATGGGTTCGTTTTCTAATGTTCGAAAATTTAAAAAATATGAAAACAGAACGAAACTCAACAGCCTCAAACATCTCTACAGCAGGATGGCTTTCTGTGGGAAATTGTCTGTGCCTAAACAAAAACACACTCTTCCTACCCTCCAATATTCCCATGTAAGAAGATAAACTTTTCTCTTAAGAAAGTAATAATGCTGCAGCTGGCTGAGAGGTCTACAAACTACAATTTGAGAGAAGTAAAATGGTGGTACTCACATTTTTATCTCTGCTTGCTTTGTGATTAAATAATTTTTGTTAATGAGTGCTCCTAATTCCTCCCACCTCCCTTCAGCACAGCCTCACAATGGACACTGCTCTACTTTCCCCCCTCCCCCTTCCTCCCACTTCTTTCTTTTCTCTGCTGAATCTTTTAGATGTTGCAGAAAGTGTACTGGCAGGCAGTCAGAGGTCAGGGTTAGGGAAAATATTATAATGTCTGCTTCTGGAGTGACAGGTCTTTCCCTATAAATGCTGTGATTTCAAATGATGATTTCTCAGAATCTATATTTATTTAATCTCCAGTGCAAGAAACTAAACATTAACAGAGTTTTGGTCTAGGTCTGAGACCTTTATCAAGCCAAAACACACATAACACTCAAGTGCAATTTATATTGATTAATCTATTAATCACACCAATGTCTGTAATGTTGGTTCCTTATGATTCAACTAAAGGTGAATATTAAAGGTAAAATATTATGCATAGTGCATAATACAATATTAAAATATACTTTAAAGTGCTAAAAACATTAGGTAAATTAAATAAAGCATTTTCTACTGTACCATTTAAATCCCTCCTAACTATTTCTTAAGTGATAGATACCGCATAACCAAGAAATTGAAGCAGTTAAGGGAAGCATATACTATGATGGGTTTGGGACAGTATGATTTCAGAATTTTGTAATAGACACATTTTTGTAGACCAATTTTGAAGACCAATATTATCTCCAGAGGTCAGGCATGGCGATGGGCGTTGCCATGGCACCAGCTTACACTAATATTTTTATGCAAAAACATGAAAAACAGCATGTACTGTCAAAATATGCTCAACATTTCATTGCTTATTACAGGTATATTTATGATATTTTCCTCATTTAACATGGTACTCTCTCCTCATTTGAACATAATTTGGCAAGCTTGAACTCCATGGGCATTTACCTACTAGGTTAGTCAAATGGAAATCTACTTTTTTCATCTGTTGGTAAAACTTGACTAACCTAAACTTTGCACAGGATGGAAACTGATCACAGTCTCTACCTATATATATATATATATATATATATATATATATATATATATATATATAATATTATAGAGTTATTAGAAATAACTCAGACAAGAGGGTAAGGGAGAGTTATTTGAAGGAAACAAGTGATTGACTCAAACAAAAGGGATATCCCCATTATGTTTTGCTGAAAGACTTAAATAAAGCAGTGAGACAAACACAGGAGAGCACAAACACCAGGAATACCCAACCCAATCAGTTAGTCTGCACAATGAATTATATACAATTAAGTGAAAAAAATAACAAATGTTACAGATAAATTGAAAAGATTAGAAACTGAATACATGCTTGACCACAACTCCAACAAATGGATATAAAAGAGCTAAAAATTTGAGAGATTAACTGATCAAAACAGATCCAGTTAAGAACTACAGAACTCAGTCTTCATGACCACCAACCCCTAAGCAAGGATGCTTTAAATTCACAAAATATGAATCCTGGGGCCATATTAAAAAATCTACATAAAAGTAGGACATCATATTATATGCTCCACAACGCATGTAATATATATGATAACGTGTCCCTGTAATCTCATTTACATAGGAAAAATGGATCTTACTTTACGTCCATGTATTGATGGACATCTTTCAGCTATTAATGTAGCATATAAATACCAAAAAAGCAACAAACCAGTTGCCAAGCATTTCCTAGAGAAGGGTCATAAAAATATCAGACTTGAATCATATTGGCATAGACCATTTCCCAGCCCTACAAAGTTGAAGAAATCACTCCAAAATACTGCTCAGAGAGAAACATTCTGGATCCAAACATTTGGTACCATGGCATCACAAGGACTAAATGAACAATATACAAATACTCTTTGACAGAAAGATAAACAGCTGCTTGCAGAACCTACAGTACCTAGAATCACTAGGGAGGGAGTGTCAGGGGCCCCCAGGCCAGAAAGTTGCAGTTGCATTACTTCCACAACACTAAACTTACTGTCATTATAATATACTATACCATAGGTCTTACACATGGGTCATACTACGATGTCAGCAGATGCTCCCACACATTGTCAAACCTGTATGTCTTCACCACTTTGCCCAACAATTATCTAACTTGTATACAGAGCTTTATACTTTTAAATTCTTCAAAGCTTTAAAGCTTACAGCAAAGTATGGTGGGAACAAATGACTTAAAAATGTTGTCTGAGTTGGCATACATTTAATAAGATGCTGACTGATGGTGTCTAGACAGGTGGCTTGATGTTGTTTTCAGCACTAAATTTCAAGCTGGAAATGGTCTTATTGTACCAGTGGAAGATATATATAACTGATAAAAAACTTAAAGTCAGTAAAGGCATTAGTGACTTATGGAACTATATTAACAAAACATTCCAATTTATGTTCTTAAACCCTGAAAACAACAGCAGTCAAAGACCTTTTTAGCTCTGAGAAATATTAATGTGAACTGCAGTAAAACAATTCTAGTACGAGAGATTTGAATCACTAACATATTGATGTTCTTATTATCCTTACCATAAATACGCCAAGAGATATCACACTCATCATCTACAATTTGTTTAAAAAAAAATCAATATCCTATTATATATTTGTGGCTTTGTAATAACAGTCATAATTTAGTATTTCTTACCTTCTATCCTCAAGAGAACCTAGCAAAGTAGGATAAGGACCTAATTAGAATATTTCTATATTCTGCTGTAACCCACTGCCTGAATAAATCATATGCATTTTGCTCCGAGTGAAAAAACAAAAATGATACATTTTCAAAAGTGCGTCAACGAAGGAAAAAATAAATAAATTAATTAATTAAACTACTATATAAAACTTCCACAGCATAACATTAGTTCTGGCAACTCATAAGAATTAATGATACGTGCAATTTTACATACCTCTTTATAAGTAGGAAATACAGTAGTTTACTGAATTAAAATGGAAAAGAAAATTAAGCTGACCCAGTGGGGCTTA
Source organism: Hymenochirus boettgeri (assembly GCA_019447015.1). Classification (NCBI taxonomy): domain Eukaryota; kingdom Metazoa; phylum Chordata; class Amphibia; order Anura; family Pipidae; genus Hymenochirus; species Hymenochirus boettgeri. Next base: position 160,396,495 of record CM033475.1, read on the forward strand.
TTAAGGGCTTAAACTTGAAATTGTTTATATTTACAAGAGTCTTTAGATGTCTTTGCAAAACATGAGAAATCTGCACAGAAATATTTAACCTCCCATTTATATTTATTTAATCCCAATCCTTAAAATATTTCTATCTTCCGTTTAGACATGAAGTTGGTTTGCAGTGAAATTTTAATGTGAAATGCTAGTGAAACAACGGGGGACTCGAACAGCTGATTAAACTTTTTAATAGCTTATTGCACATATCTTTTCAGCTTTACTGCAAACAGCTGAGCCGATGGAAGGGAAGGGATGTGTTAAAGGGGCCTGGCTACCAAACTTGCAGGTTTGCTTGCTCCCCTGCATTTTCGCCACTGATCCTGATATATTTTACTGGCAAATTTTTAACATTAATTTGTGAAATCATCTGTAATTGAGAACCAGCAATATTGCCCATATCTATCTATCTATCTATCTATCTATCTATCTATCTATCTATCTATCTATCTATCTATCTATCTGTCTATATCACAAATGAAAGCCCCGTTCACAAGCTAAAAAACAACTGTATTTGTTTTTCCTATGAATTCATTACTGTATGCCTGCTATGCTTCTGGATGTCTCATGGAAACAGAGGAATTTAGTGACCTGTACTAAGCCTGGGCATGCTCAGAAGAGGCAGACAGGGGATTAACATTCAGTCATTGGCTGTGATGTCAACTGTCAAATCCATAACTGGGGCAACAAGACATGCAGGATTTCAGGTTTGACATATATTTCAGATTTCAAACTATTACCGTTAAGGGTTTTGTGGGATGATTTACCTGTATGTTTTCATTTTGGGGCTGAACTTTCCCTTTAAAGATGCATGAACCCATTAGGGTTTATTCTGCTGGCATTTTCATGAAGAAAGAGGTTTTGATGGCAAATTTTTTTTATTTAAAAATTGGAAAATTTTAGCATTGAAATGGGGCTTCACTATTGGTATTTCATTAGTTCTAATTCAAAACTTCATTGGTGGTTTTGACCCGTGACTGCTTTCTAAGTATGCCTCTTCGTTATACTGTATGACAGAGTTGTTACAGAGTAATAAACACATGGTATAGGTAAATTTAGATTGTAAGCTCTTTGGGGCTTACAAATTTCATTTCTAATGTGTCAAGGCTAGAGATGGCCGAAACTCACGAGTTGTGTTCCTTTTTTGGATCCCCGGATCTTGGGAAAATCCAGAAGATCTGAAAATCCAAAAACAGAGCAAATTTTCAAGAATTATCGAATGTTTGAAAATATGATCAGAGACTAATTTCAAGTTTCCAATCGTATTTTCGAGGATTATCGAACATTCAAGGCTATTTTCGGTAATCCTCAAACATTTGATAATTATAGACAATAGGATCCGAAGTCCTGAAATCCAGACCATCTGTCCGGATTTGGATGGATCATTTGGATTTCGGAACTGAGTTTTAATTATATATATGTGAATGAAATTGTATTTAATTTTTAATTATTTGTATATTTGCTTGCACTTATCCCATTGTTTGAATTTTATAATGTACCACGCTGCATACCTAAGTTGCGCTTTATAAATAGAATTATACATACATACTTATATACATACAACTGCTAAAAGCCCATCAATTGGACACAGATAACTAGTAGATAAAAATTTATGAATTCTGATTCTAGAAATAGGCGACTGTCTTAACTTGGAACAAATACATAAGATGTGTAAACGGATATATTTTTATTTTTATTCACTTTCAATGTCCTTTTTATTGTTTTCACTACCAACGTACTTATGCGAATATAATAATTATAGGATTTTCAAAAACATTATAAAAGAATAACTAATAAAATACATCCTTGGGGGGTTACAGTATAAGTCAAATATAATAATTTGTGTAATGAATAGTATGGAAATTAATCTTTGGTAAGATTTTTACATACAAAGAAGTGGGAGAACTGCTCATGCCAAATCACAGTTACTGTGACATTTCTGTTGATATCTAACATGAACAGGTAGGATCTGCACAACTTTATAGAATATGAGTACTGGGTGCATGGAGGTTATTGCCGCTGAATAGGCAATATGAACAGTTATGCAATTGTAGGTTCCACCACACACCAGGTTTAAACCACAAACTGCTTTTTTACATCATTGTACATTTATTGATATAATAAAGCAGTTTGTGATTTAAACCTGGTGTGCGGTGGAACCTACAATTAGATTTCTGTTGATATATCCCAAAAATTAATGCAAAGAAAAAAACGATTAATGCAAATTCCTGGTCCCATGTACCTGTACTATTCTAATATCTAAGTTTTAGCTATATGTTTATTTTTATAAAATTGAAAAAAATATTTTAAACTATGTTGAAGGGTATGGTATGGCCACCCCCCAAACACAAATTTTAGGTTTGTTAGAGAAAAAAAAACAACCTAGAACTCACAAGGTGTAAAACATTCATCTTTTCTACTAAATGTTCTTACCAGCCTTCTTTCCCTCTGCTTTCTTTTGCTGCTGTTCCGTGCACAGAAGCAGAAAAAGGGGCCGGGCCTGTATCCTCGTCAATAATTGGCTGAGACGCTATGTATGATCTGGCACGTATAACATCCTTTTTTATGGAAGTACCTATAGGGCTGTTTCTTATAGTTATATAGTTACATAGTAATGAAGGCTGAATAAAGATTTATGTCCATCTAGTCCAACCTTTAAAGCATACTTATAAACCCTACCTAACAGTTGATCCAGAAGAAGGCAAAAAAAACCCCAGCTGAAATCCTTCGTGATTCTAAATGGCAACTGAAAAGGATTAATGATTAACAAGAACTATACCGTATGTATTAATACTGGTAATTTTTGAATTTGAAAAACTTACTATATTCAGCCCACTTTTTAAAACTATTCATTGAACTTGCCATTGCCGCATATGATGGAAGGCAGCTCCACAGTTTTTTTTACTTCTCATTGTAAAGAAACCTTTTCTTATGTGAAGATGAAACTTCTTTTCTTCTATTTTTAAAGGGTGTCCACAAGTCCTCTAAAATGACTTATTGGTGAACAATGCATCAAATAGTTTATTGTCTGTTACAAATGAATACATTTGTATAAAGTAATCGTATGCCTTGGTATATGCCTCTTTTCCAATGTAAACTTGTCTAATCTGCCTGCATAGTCAAGCCCCTCCATTTGCCTTATTGATTAAAGGGCATCTATACTGAAAAATAGGTTATTTTAATTTAACCCTAACTGGAAACTATAATTCTTCCCAACCACCACTGTATCATTTTTTTGTTGATTTGACCCTATTTCTTTACATATTCAATCTGTCAAAACAGAGTTTTGACAGTTGGAATGCTGTATGCTGTGTGCAGGCTTGACAGTTGGTTTGTGGGAAAAAGTTAGGTTGGATGAAAGTGGGAGTGGTTAAAAGAGGGAGGGGGGATACTGCTCCTAAACAAAACGTGTGCTGGATTGAAGGCATGCAGCAACACACACAAATCAGAGTAAGTGCTATTACATGTATTCAACTATAGATTAAGATGAGGTAGTCATTTTTTCAGTATAGTGTCCCTTTAAGTTGCTCTTCTCTAAACTCTTTCTGTTTCTAAGATGTCTGTTTTATACATGGGATTCCAAAACTGCAACGCATATTCCAAATGAGGCCTTACTAGTGTTTTATAAAGAGGTAGAATTATATTCCCCTCTTTATACAAGATAACATCTTGCTATTTCTAGCCATTAAGTCTATTATTTACTAGAACCCCCAAATCTTTTTTTAATACAGATTCACTTAGCATAGAGCCATTTATGTTGAAGGTGGCAAAAAGATTGTTAAACCCAAAATGCATCACCTTACATTTTTAACATTGAATCTTACCTGCCACTCTGCTGCCCATTTTGAAATTTTGAATTGTTTGCAGCAATTGCACATTATTCCAAAGCTCTGCATAGATATGTATCATCAGCAAAAACAGAGATCTTACTCTCAATAAGTGGCCACAGTACAGAACCCTGAGGCACTCAACTTTAGATGTAACTCCATTTCTTTATGCGATCTAACAACCAATTCTATATCCATGTAGAATTTTTTTTTCTAGGCCAACAGACCTCAGTTTATACATAAGTCTCCAATGTCGCACAGTAACTAAAGTGTTAGCAAAATCTAAGTATACTACATACACATACTTATCTTTGGGATCTGCTAGCATAGACTATACTTATCTACCTTTAGTGTACAAACATAAAGGCTTATTTTATACTTCATGAGATAATGTTTTGTCTGTGGCTATTATATATGCTGTGCAGCTTTGGAATCCTGTGTACAAAAAGGACATCTTGGAAAGGGTTTAGAAAAGGGCAACTAAATTAATAAGGGGACTGTGGGAGCTTAATAGGAAAACAGATTGGATAAGTTAAAATTCTGCACACTAGACAAAAGGGATATGGTAACTGTGTATAAATACATTAATGGGCTACACAATAAAATATCTGGTGTATTTTTCACCAATAGAAAATGTCAGAGGACACACAGACATCCCATAAAACTGGAAGAAAAGAAGTTTAGTCTTTAAATACGGAAGGGTTTTTTCACTGTAAGAAAGTTAAAACTATCCAATTTTTTTCCATCGGTCATGGTGATGGCATGTTCATTGGTTAAGTAAAAAAGCTGTATGAGTTTCTAAAAATAAAGAATGGTGCATGTTACTGGTATTGATAAATAGAGTTTGAGTTGATCCAGGGATATTTCTGCATGGAGTCAGGAAGGATTAATTTTTCCCTTAATACTGTTTTTTTTTTCTTCCCTTCCTTGTTATGTAAGAAATGTGGGTATTGCTGAATAAGTTGGACTAGATGGACACGTCTTTATTCAACCTCAACTAAACTATACAAAGCTTGATGCAGTACCTGTATTATAATCTCTGATGTTGCGGTATACCTTTATGTAAATGAGACTCCAACTAATATGGCACTAGGTTTCTCACTTCTGGATATGCTTGCACAGGGGTTGTGACTTTTTGGTAGACCTTTAATGAAATCTGGAGAGTGACAGATTTCACTGTGCAATAATGTTTTCCAATCTGTTGGTTTTATAGAAACGTGTACATATTCTGTTGTCTGAATACTGGCATTCAAATAATATATTTTTTGGAGTTCTCGGATATAAAATGTATATTTTCTGCCATGTTAATAAGCATTTCAGCAAGAAAAATTAAAACTAACCTCATCTCCCTTCCATACTATAAAAAGATCATCAATAAAACAAAGGTATAAGAAAATATATTCTTTGAATACAGTAGCACAGATAGATAAACATACTTCAAATAAACAGTATTACATACTATACTTTTTTGCAACCCTTTTTTGCAAAAGGGAAACAAATAATTGATGTTTTGTTTTAATGAAATAAAGGATAAACTTTTGTTTTAGTGAAATAAACAGTATACCAGATTATGATTACATAATAATAATGATGATAATAATGCTAATCATTGCACAAACATTTGTTAATTTGAATATAGAAAAAGCAAAGTGATGTATTTTTAAAACTAAAATGCACAATGGAACATGGAAAACTGGAATCAAAAGATGTCAGGGATGTGGTGCTGACACCCATTTAAACCTATAAAGGTCTTTAAAAGAAACTAAAAATTACATGTTTGGCAATTACTGGAAAAAGGAGCTGGATACTGCATTGTTTGTATCAGCAAATTGTCTCATTTCTGAAAACAGCACTTCAAAGCCTGAAACTAGAGATCTAATAATATTGTTCTAGCCCTGTGCTAACACCACTGCCGAGAACAGAGGAGAAACTATTATAAAGCTGCTTTTGTGGTACTACTGGGTTGATAGATCAAATTAATCTCACTTTGTTTCCAGCTTTGGCAGAACTAAAATTTCGCTTTGACCACACCAAGTTACTAATATTTGAAGAAGAAATGATAAAATATATTTTTTGTCACAGTTATTGTAGAACAAATTAATTGTTTGCAGGGAGTAATATGATTCCTAAAAGGCACACTGTCTGTGTTATGGTGGTTTAGGTGTTGTATTTAGTATGTTATTATACATATAAAAGATTGCAACCATATTATCACACAACAATAATGTCTAGAAAACACTATACAGTATAATTTGATATATCATTTGATATTTATATATTATAAATGTAAAGAAAAGTCTTCAGCATATTAGGCATGTAAGTCAAAGATTTGCATTGATTTTACATATTTTATTTGGACTTTTTTTTATTGTAACTAAGCTTTTAGTAGGTCTATACCGTAGTTCTTGTTAGTATTGTCCTGATGTAGAGAGTAGATCTTTTAAAAGCTTGTTGGCTAAAAAAAAGTTACTTTTGAACAAATAAAAAGTAAAAAAATATCACAGATCTTTATTTTTTACAATATACATATTGAATGAGATATTTGGAAGTGCACTGTAAAATCAAGCTATGTTTATTTGGAAGCTGCAGCTTTAAAAATACTGTTGGCATATTTTTTTTACCTATGCTCCTCCAGAGCCTACCTTTGTGACTTGAAAGTTGCTGACATCTTGTTACTGGTTGGTTGAATGTTAAGCTCCGCCCCTCTGAGATTTTCTTTGCTTTCTCCTACTTGAGCGTCAAACAGTAATGCCTGTGAGTTCCATGCACTCTCCTGCTTGAGCCTCAAACAGAAATGCCTATGAGTTCTGTGCACTCTCCTGCTTGAGAATGCCTGTGAGTTCCGTGAACACACACATGCATGGAACTCACAGGAATTACTGTTTGAGGCTCAAGTAGGAGAGTGTACAGGACTCACAGGCATTACTGTTTGAGGCTCAAGCAAGAGAGTGCACAGAACTCACAGGAATTACTGTTTGAGGCTCAAGCAGGAGAAAGCAGAGGAAATCTCAGAGGGGCGGAGCTTAACATTCAGCAAACCAGTAACAAGATGTCAGCAACTTTCAAGGCACAAAGCTAGGCTCTGGAGGGACATAGGTAGAAAAAAATATGGCAACAGTATTTTTAAAGCTGCAGCTTCCAAATGAACATAACTTGATTTTACAGTATACTTATCCTTTAATAATTTACATTAATACTTACAATACTAAACAACAAATCCTTCTTATTTTAATAAATTCAAGTATTAAACATGTTTCTAATTTTTATACTGCATCTCAATTTCTTATTCAGTACATTCAATTTTTTTACATACACGGCATGACTGTCGTCCGAAACTGACGTTCATACACATCCTGTGTTTCATTATGTTTTGTTCACTTGTAATAGTCACTTTGCAGCTTCTAAGCATGTATTTAAAATCCACCACCTGCTTGCGTTTCTGCTTGAATAACACTTGTACATCTGTACTGGAAGTTAGTAGAAGCTATTCAGTGCTTTAAGTGTACTTGCAGACCAATATTAAACAATTTTAAACTATTCAGTTCTACTTATTATCCTGAAAATCTGTGTCATTCCCATTACCTTATTGTTAAGTGCACAGAACATATATAACACAATCAAAATTCTAATTTTTTTTTTCTGTCACGCTTTCAAATTACATAAAATTTCAATCATTTCCTTTCAACTTCTTGTTCAAATAGCACTTTGTACATTGTGCCCAAGTTTGGTAGACATTCTTCAAACTTTATTGTTTGCCAAGTTTCCTTTCCAATTTTCTCTCCATTTTATGCATGTTATGTGCAAATTCTAAGATGTTTAGAGCCCAATAATAACTAGTGCACGCTGAGCAAAAATAGGTATTTATTGTATAGTAGCAGCATTTAAAAAAAAAAAAAAAGGTGTTATTTGTATACTAAGCTGTACATCAAGAGAACAAAATATGTGGCTTTCAAATTTTGATGTATTATAATGATTTATTTTTGACCAGTTAATATTTCTGCAGAAAATTACACAGACTGATTATTTAAAAGGATTTACATGTCAGACAAGGGGTTCAAAGTTGACTGTAGAAAACTAAACATTGCACTGTAGCTCTATTTTTTATTTATCAGTTATCTGTACTCTATGGCTTAAAGCGCATCTCTACCCTCTCCCAAAAATGTTGCTATACTGTAGTGAATCCCTTCCCTCCTCCAATGGCTGTATTGCCTTGCTAAAAAAAATAAATCCAAACAGTACTTACAGCCACTCGCTCCAGCCTCGATCTGATCCGGCTCTCTGCCTGCCGGAACTGGAAGCAGGGGGCCGGACTGGCAGCCGTGGCTGTGATTGACTGAGAGGCAGCGAATCACAGACGTGGCTGTCCTGGAAGAAAAGTGCAGTGGGAGTAAAGGGCTGCAAGTACAGTTTGGATTCTTTTATTAGCAGGCAATATAGCGGTTGGGGTTGGGAATTGATACAGTATAGTATGGCAGTGATTTCTCACTAGGTGAGGGACAGCCATGGGGGGATCAGGAGGGAGGGAGCACATGTCAGCATACCTCCCAGATGCAAGACAGGAGGCAGAGACATTTGGACAGTAAGACAACCACTACTCTTCAGTTTCCTGGACTTTGTACTGCAGGAGAACCATAAGGAGCAGGAATGTAAGGTAAGGATTTTTTTTAAAACTATACAGAGGGGCCAGTAGTGGGTTAAATTTTAGTTTGGAGGATGGAAATACCCTTTAAAGGGTATCTATACTTCCAAAAATCTAATTTTCAAAAATAATACCTTTAGAGTGTAAAGGTCCACTACACTTTTTTTCAGATTTGAAATCCAAGCTGTAGATTCTCAGATATCTTTATTTTAAATAACAGCATGTAAAGGAAAAGACTTGTCACTCAAAACCAGGTATGCTAATTTGTGTCCCTCCATTGACCTTTTACTAGGTTCTCCCAAAACATGTCAAAACATTTCTTAATATAACCAATATAATGAGCTGATTAATCATATTAGTCTCCTGTCTATCTATCTATCTATCTATCTATCTATCTATCTATCTATCTATCTATCTATCTATCTATCTATCTATGTTTCTGTCTGTCTGTCTACCCATCTGTTTCTGTCTGTCTATCTATCTTATCTCTCATAGAAAGGAGACGGCAGTGAACTCATTACTACTAGCAGGTAGTCATCATCCAAAGAGTCTAATAAATGGTATTCCTGTTGGCCAATTTGGACGAATAAAACGTAATTGTTCAAAAAAGGATGATTATTTGATACAATCTGAGGAACTGGCAAATAGATTCCGAGCCCGAGGGTATTCAGAACAGGCTATCAAAAAGGGACGTCCGCTAGAAGAAGCCGTAAATCTTTGCTTATTCCATCTAATAATAAAATGTAAAAAGATGAGACCGTCATGTTCATCTCTAATTATAATCAAATTTGTATGGAAATAAGACAGATTTTGAAAAAACACTGGAGGTTAATCTCAGGGGATAAAGACCTAGAAAAAAATATAGGCACATACCCCCAAGTGACTGCCCAAAGGGCGGCTAATTTAAAGGATAATCTATCTCCAAGCTACTACACAGACCCCAAAGATAGTGGCTGTAAGTGGCTAAAATATATTGGGAATAAGCGTTGTGGAAGATGTCGAGTATGTCCACAGATGGCCCAAGACAATTTCTGTATGGGCTCTGATGGAAAGAGGTGGGACATAAAACAGTATATTTCATGTCAAACTAAGCAGGTAATTTATTTAATAACATGTGAATGTAATAAAAAATATGTTGGTAAGACAAAAAGAGCTTTGAAAACAAGGATCTTTGAGCATGAGAGGGCCATCAGGAGAATGGATATAGAGAGATCCGCAGTAGCTAAGCATATGCTAGAGGTACATAAAAAACAAGTAACTTGGTCTTTCTGTGGGATTGAAGCTATTTCCCTGGGAATAAGAGGAGGTGATGTGGACAGAACTTTATTACAAAAGGAGCTACGTTGGATATACAGACTAAATACACAGACCCCTATAGGTCTTAATGGCACAATGCAATTTGCATGTTTTTTATAGTGACCTGTAGGGTATTGTTGTGATGTGACGTCTATTTACATTGACAATGCGATACATATAAAACATTGGAATGGATTTATAACAAAAACATTGTTTGGGTTCCCCTCTATCTATAATTTAGGCAGTATCTGGTTCTGTTCTGATAGAAGCTATAACTAAATGGAGTGATTAGAATAATAGTCATCTATGTGTATATATGGAATTGATTACAAACGTAACCCCTTTGGTCCCCTGAAGGTATTTAACTAATAGTCACTAAGGAAATATATCCGTAGTCACCCAAAAATGGTCTTCAATATTATCAATATTACCCTTTGGAGTATGTGGGTAAGCGATTGGTGTTGTAGTAAGTAAGCGAGTCAGTGCACAAAATAACACTAAGCCCCTGCAAATTATGTCCCCCTGTACCTGTTATGACCTAGAGATTAAAAATCTGGTTACCCCCATAATATGTGTTGGGGAGGTTTAAGAGGGGTAATTCATTGTATACATTTTGATAAAATATATATTGTTTCAAAATTTGGCAACAGTTGAATCTAACATGCATTGAGATATTGGGCAGTTGGCACCTGATACCTATGATTTGGATGCAAATCGGAGGTGTATGCCTTTAAGGAAATGTGCATAAATAAGGTCTTACTTGAAGGTATGAAGACCCTGAAGAAGCCGTTGCACTAGGAGTGCGAAGGTGAAACGCGCGTAGGTTGTTAGATGGTGGGGAGACCATCCAGTGTCTGATGTACGAGCGAGTGGAAGATGGAACACAGAGGAATGCCGAACGGACTACAGATGGATGTGCAGTTTTACAATTGAGATCTCTCTTCAAAATACATACCATCGGGTGAAGAGTGTGGTCCGTCCCGGCTCTCGGGTCCTGGCTTCTCACGTAAGTCCCGATAAAGTGAAGTAATTATGTGTCTTGCCTATCTGTGATAAATTCAAGTCATACATAGGAGGAACTTTGAACGTGGACATATTTAAGCTTGGTACATCGTAGTAACGCTGGATTTTTGGTTACAGGCATTTGGGGACGCCCAGTGCCGTAATGGTTTTATATGGTAGTATGTTGTTATAAGTCATGAAGGTGGTTTTATTGTTGCCTTAAAAGTTCATATGTGGGGAGAGGGGTGGTAGGGGTTAGTGTGGAATTTATTTATCTATTTGGATGTCAATAAACAGGTTTTCATATTTTTGGACCTTTATGTGTTAAGTGCCTTTTTCTGGGAGAGGACACCCTTTGTGCCCTCTTTCCTTTTCATGGGCTATCTTATCTCTGTCTGCCTGTCTATGTCTGTCTATATATCATGGTGTATAAAAGGTGCTTGGTAGTAAAAATGCTCAGACCCCAGTCAGAGGGAGAGATATGCAAGTCAGTTCTGCTGCAGGAAGTGTGTCACAGGAGGACACTTACAGGAGCTATCCCAGCATGTCTGCATGCTTGTAAGAAGGGAAAAAATTACACAGCAGCCGCCCCTCCCCCACACAGGATCAGCACCTTGTCTACTTGCCTGTTAGAAGTGAGGGAGAAAGGAATTGACACAGCAGCAGCCCACCCTCCTCCACCCACTACCAGCAGTGTCAGAAAGATATATTAAGAACTGATAAGTGTCGGCTGTATTTACAAGTGGGCAGTAACTAAATGTTCGTACACATGTGCGATCGTGGGTGTCAATCTTTTCAATATTGTTGATTAAATGCTAGTTTACCTACACTTTAGTGTTATAGCCGTGTTTCATAATGTAACAGAAAGAGAGGTTATAAAAGGGAGATATCTGTCTTTGGTTATAGATCTTTGGTTATTGGTGTCGTTGGTTATAGGTCTTTGGTTATAGGTGCCCTATGCACACCACATGGTGCCAGTCGTGGATGCAGATCCCTCCATCTTACTCCATAAGGGCCCAAAAGTCCAATCCAATCCAAAATATATGCAAGATCTGAACACCAGGGATACAATGAATAACTTTTTATTGAATCATCAACACATCAATAGCACACAATGTTTTGGGGGGCTCCTCCCTCTTCATCAGTTGATCAATGAAAGTTAGATATCAGGTGATCTATGAAAGGGAGATATCTATCCACAAGATAACATCTTTTTTGTGGTCCCTAGTAATCACAGATTCTGGATACTGGAGAGTATTTGGAAGGATACCGTAAGTAGCAAGGTCCCAGTTTGTTAAAGGGAGGTTTTTAAATATTGTAGAGAATGGGTCTAACCAGTATGTTTCAGGAATCACTTGGTTACTGGGAAAGCTGTTGTGTGTAAAATTGTCGTGTTATTTTTCTTTTCCTGCTGTGATGAAAGTTATTTGTCTGTTTGAAAACAAGTATAAGGCTTTAAAGGACAAGTTTACACTCTCAACAAAATACTTTACATAGGTTAATCACCCCCAAATGCAATTTTATTATTTATCAGTTGTATTCAGTTAGATCAACTGGACTTTTTGAAGACATTTCACTAGTCATTCAACTGGCTTTTTCAATTCAGAATGACTTGTATAAGAATCTGTTAGCAATTATGTACCCTGGAGTCCCAATTAGCATGTCACAGCCAGGTGACCTTCTGAATGCAAGGCGTGATTGCATTGTGGCTAAGAGGTGTTATAGGAACTGCCCAGGGTAAGGTGTCAAAACAGCATTGTACATGGCAGACAGTTGGTGCCAAACCCCCCACCTCTATTCAGGCTAGGTTTCTTTATTTTCAAATAAATGGTCTGCTTGACACCTCTCTTGAACCAGTTATGTTCTTTTGCCAAGATTTTGACATTACATTCTTCAAAGGTATGTCCTTTTTCCTTAAGTTGCAGGTACACGGCGTCCTGACCCAAGGAATTGGCTCTTCTGTCCTCGGCCATACATTGGTGCAGCTGCTGTTTGGTCTCCCCCTACATACAAATCAGAGACTGCACTTACTGCACTGCACTGCTTATATGATGTTGCTCTCCTTATGTTTCGATATTGGGTTTTTTAAATGTGCCACGGGTCCTTCCGCAAGATCTAGACCATCTGCGGCTCCGATTGGCTGTGTAACTTCGGAACCCAGACAACCATTGGTAAACCCTTTTCTCTGTGTAATTTTCTTTAACCTTCCACAGCAAGAGAGAACGGTTTAAGGGTTTAAGGCAGGAGGCAGCAGTGTTAGTTGGGGGTCTATGGAGAAGATTTCCTTGTGGGGAGCGAAGGGCATGGCCTGGGACATAAAGGACCAAGAAAGAAGATAAGTAGGGATGTGCAGTAGAGCAAAGGGATTTTAAGGTTAAAAGTAGGGTATTGAATATGATTCTTTGTTTGATGGGAGGCCACCCTATGGACTGAAGTATTGGGGTTGTGGGTTCTCTTTTGGAGGAGAACGAGATGATCTGAGCTGCTGAGTTTAAGATAGACTGGAGAGGAGAGAGATGAGACGCCGGGAGTCCAAGTAGTAGAATGTTACAGTAATCAAGACAGGAGATTATAAGGGTATGGAGGAGCATTTTAGTAGTAGAGAGAGAGAGAAAAGGGCAGATCTTGGCAATATTGCGAAGGAGAAAACAACAGGTCCTAGCCACATTGTTAATGTGATGATGGAAGGAAAGAGAGGAGTCAAAGATTAGTCCAAGGCAGCATGCAGATTCAACTGGGTTAATAACCGTATTGTCAATAGAAATGGAGAAGGGTGGACTAAAATTGACTATTCAAGGAGGGCACTATGGGACTATATATTAATTAAAAAATTATCTCTCTGGCAAAAAACATTTGAAAGAACATGAATCATTATGTAACATGGTATCACAAGCACATGTAACCCACATACAGAGGGCATTGTAGGTTTGCTGTGCCACCCTTTGCAGCCTTGGGGATCTTGCATGAGCTAGTTAACAGGTGTAATGTATACAATTTATACATTACACAAAAGACTCCAGCACTCAACTATACTTATAGTATAGACTTTTGTGTAATGTATAAATTGCCGGTACTCCTTTGCACCGCACCCGAAAGTAATTTAAAATAAAGGTTTGAGCTGCATATCCTTGTATTTGTATATATATATTACATATTTATGTAAAGCAAGTCAAGAGGCTCACTCTGAGCATGTAGTCAATAATTTGATTATAAAGATTCTCGTTCACCCAGGTCATGGTTATGTATGCAATGAACACAAACCTGAGTTTGACCCGAACTTTAATAGTTCAGGAGAACACAAACTCTTTTGAACTTCCCTAACTCTTTCAATCTCGCTGACTTGTTTACGATAATTAAAAAAAAAAAAATTTGATAATTGTCAAATTCTCAAATTGGTAACCCTTGAATGTATCCTTTGATTTTGGTAACCCTCAAATGTAGTGTTTGATTTTGGTAACCCTCGAATATAGCCTTTGATTACAATAACCCTCAAATTTATCTTTTGGTAAGCCTCGAATTGGCCTTAACCCTCGAATTTAGCATGTGGAAACCCAATAATGGCCTGATCGTGGGGAAAGGTAGTGTTTAAACTTTTACTGAAGTTCGGAAGTTCAAAAACAAACTGAACTTCAGGAAGTTTGGCAAGTGAAAGTGTAACAATCAGCATTTACCGTAACATCTATTAGCTACAATGCAATCACACCTTGCATTCAGGAAGTCCCTGACAAATTTCTGTTACATTCTGTTTGGGACACTTTCCACTTACCAGCATATTCTTGTACAAGTGGTTGAATTGAGAAAGCCAGTCGAGTGATTAGTGAACAGAGATGGACCCAAACCCAGGTGAAAACAGGAAATGCATGAAGGTTTCTAGTACTGGATGAGGTTTTTTAAAGATTTTGCCCATTGATAAGTATTCTCCATACAATTTCCCAGGTCTCTGAGGCATTTAGCATAAGTTACCATTGATATTTACATAGAATTTTATGCAGAGTTTACTTTTTTTTTTTTTTTTTACAGTGGATCTGCTTGCAGATTTTAAATATTTTTTTCCCTTTGGAAAAAATTGTAAATCTGCATGCAGAATGGATTTCAGTGACTTTGGCCATCTTTACCAGTGAAATGTCTTCAAGAACTAATCTTCAATCCAGTTGATATATCTGAATACCACAGATAGTCAATAATTTATTTGAGCATAATCTGTTTAAAAATAATGCAATGTTTCAGTGAAATCTATCTTTTCTCAAGCAGGTAGCAATATCTGCTTAAAATAGTTCAACGCAAATGGAAATGTAAACTTTCCCACCACAAGTGACATCACACCATGGTTATATTACATGTATATAACAGGGTAAACTACTAGAATGGCTAGACTGCCAGAAGACAACTGGCCTGAAAAGTTTGAATCAAAGAAAAAATTGTTCATTGGCTCTACTGAGACCTTTGGATCACAAATGATAGATCCAACATAGCTGTTGCTGTTTTATAGTCAGCCTTCTATTGCCACCTTTGTGCAGATGTAAAACTGACTCCAATACCAAAAACTAAAAAATGTGCATCCATATGTACAAAAAAGCAAATTATTGAGTGTCTAGTAATCTTAAAACATTTTAACAGTTAACATTAAGGGCCTTGTACTTTAGGGGCCTAGAAATTTCAGCTAGAATGTGTGCAGGACAAATTTTCAAACTGACTCTAAATTTTTGCTATGTGAATAATTCTTCTATTTAAAAATACAAGGTTATTAGAATTCCCCAAATATTTTAATATAAAAGTATTGCATATATAGATCTCAAATTGTGAATATTTTTCTATGATTTTGCAATTTTTGGATTTTTGGATAAACTAGTTGTACTAAAAATGGATCCACTGCATCCACTCAAAACTATCCATGGTCTACAAAGATTCAGACATTTCCATCTTCTAAACATGAAATGTGAGTTGCAAATTTTAGCTGTCATTTCTATATTTTTTTTAGCATAATGGTATTTTAATTACAAAGGGACAGAATACCAGCAACCGAGAGGATGAAGAGGAGATGGGCCATGGCTGCATTACCAGGGGATGACCATATACTGGCGGGGTGGGAATTTTCATATTTTGCCCTGCAGCATGATTGGTTCCCCCCTTTCCTGCCAGCCCCCCCCCCTTTCCATCAAATATTGCGAAACTACACCTTCCATACACCTTCCATAGGTTATAAAGCACCCCTCCAGGTATCGCTGTCAGTTTAGGCTTGACAGTGCCAGATAGTAGCTCCTCTTTCTACCCACCCTCTTGTGGTATACAGCAATGTAGCACTTTAATGGGGGTTTACCTGTCTCTTTTTATTTAAAAAAAAACCCAATAATAATAAGAATAATAATTAAAAAAGTAAATACAGAGCTTTAAGTCCTACTGGAGAAAAGTGCTTTACAAATGTTATTTGTTGTTGATTGTTGTTAAATACAAGTGAAACATTTTGTCATTTGATTCGACTTACACAGTTTTACTTTTTTCACTTTTACTCTTTTTACATGTGTTGTCACAGCTTTATGCGGGGTTCATTGGATACAGGATTGTTGTAAATGGTTGATTTTTGGTGGATTACTCTGCAGGGAGGGCAGCAACCTATAATTTTGCCTCTGTAGTGCAGCCACAGGTAAACAGTGTTTTTATCATTGTAAATAAAGCTGTGGCCTTTTCTTTTTCCATATCTTTCTCCTGACTTCCTTTTTAACAGGCAAATATCTCAGGTGAGGAAGTACAGGCCCTAGGTTATATCATCCTATATGGTGATTCAGGTTACATCCCAGGGTGGGTGGGCAACCATGTAATATATAAGGGATAATAGCTACCTACAGTGTAATATAAGGATATTACGCCACGAGAAGTTCCCTGACCATATAAAAACACAAGACTGTTAGGCCAAGTGCTTTTAAAGAGGTCAGGGAACTTGAGGTGAAGTAATATCTGTATATTGGGGCATGGCTTGCAGTCCCAGAGAGCAGTCGCATGGACTGAGAGCTCCTGGAAGCTGCCGTGTAAAACTCCACTTTAGACCCACTTACAGGGCTGGAGAACTCTCCAAAAGTGAGTCTGAAAAACCTAGAATGGGGAGAAAGAAAACTGGAACGAAAAAAACAAACAAACAAAAATATGGATTCAATACAAAGGCTGGAAATGGCAAGCAGTGAGGAGGATTGCTCGATTTCACAAGATGAATCTATGATCAGCAAAAGTAAGCAAATTTCCTCTCCTACACATGATATTATAACACATGAAGATCAGGAAATAGATCTCACAAACAAAGATAATATCTCACCAACAAATCTTTACGCAAAAATCAAAAGTGAGTCCATTTCACAAAATGAAAGTGAAACTAAAGCAATTAACCTCTTACAGCATTTTCCAGCCACAGATAAACCCATATCTGAAGCAGTAATGAAGGAGTTACTTATATCCCAACACAATGCATTTAAACTGGATATATCTGAAATGCTTAATTCTGTAAAAAAGGACATTACAGAAATAACTCAAAGAACCTCACATATTGAACATAAAATGGAACAGTTCACTAATTCATTTAATGAGCTAGCAGATGCCCATAACCAACTGGATGATTCAGTATCCTACTTGTTAAATAAAGTTGCAGACTTGGAAGACCGTTCCAGAAGGAACAACTTAAAAATAAGAGGAATACCAGAAACAATCCAAAATAATGAACTGGAACAATATGTGCAAGAACTGCTAGAGACCATCCTACCAAATACTCCTCCAATTAGCATGCAATTGGACAGAACACACAGGTTGTTTAAATCTAAAAATGCACCTCCTAATGCCCCAAGGGACGTGATAACGAGATTTAATTTCTTCCAAACAAAAGAACTATTTCTGAGATCAATCAGAAACAAAAGAGATTTGCCAGATAAATACAAGAATCTACAATTTTTTGCGGATCTCTCACAAAACACAATGCAAAAAAGAAAATCATTTAAAACAGCTACAGAGATTCTCAACCACAACTCCATTGTATACAGGTGGAGATTCCCAGTCAGTCTAACAATAATGAGAGAAGGAAAAGTCACCAAACTTACCTCACCTAGAGAAGCAATACAAAAATTCCAAGAATGGAACCTGAGAATCCCAGAAAAAATAATTAAAGAATTTAAAAATGGCAGAGAGGAAGATCCCACAGGATTGGATTACAACTCCCCAAAGAAGGGAAAATAAAACCACAAATGGAAAAAATATCAAGGACAAACAACCAGATTCTTAACAAACTGGAACATTTTAAAGATAAATATCCAGCCCTAAACCTCTTAAAAATCAAACTCACGGTATTTGCCCCCCACAGTTTTAATAATGAAACCTGGAATGGGAGAATCCCCCTCCTCCCACCATGTCTGGGGTCATTATAATATACAGGTCATGTTTTATATGTTTTATATGTTATATTTGTTAACCGTTTTTATAATCTATAGAGTTGCACTGTTTAAATATGGTACCTTGAATGCTGAACGTAAGGAAAAAAAAGAAGAGAATAATGTGGCCGAGAAGTCCCTGATTGACAGCCAAAATCCAAATCGAAATTTAGAACCCTCTAAAAATGGTTTTAACAACTGTAACTTATAATGTAAGAGGGTTGAATTCCCCACAAAAGAGATTCTCACTAAATAAAGAACTTAACGAAATAAAAGCAGATGTAGTATGTCTCCAGGAGACACATCTGCTGCACCAAGACAGCATACTGCTGAAAAATAAAAAATACCCTAATATATTCCAGGCTACTTTTTTTAAAAAAAAAAAAGAGGAGTAGCGGTCTTGATCAGGGACTCTGTGGCATTCCAACTGAAAGATAAAGTTATAGATGATAATGGAAGATATGTGATACTGTCTTGCAAGGTAAATAATTTAATGTATACAATTGTGAATTTATATGCACCAAACCAGAATCAACTCAGATTTATTAAAAGAACTATCAATAAGGCTAGAGAATTTAAGAACAATACAATACTTGTATTTGGAGATTTTAATCTAATTCTAGATCATGAGAGAGACTCCAAAAATATAAGAACCAAGGGTAATAAGGAATTTAGAGAATGGTTAAAAAAAGAAGACCTCTATGATATATGGAGAGTAACTCATCCATTAGATATTGATTATTCATATTACTCACAAACCCATAATACATACTCAAGAATAGATTTAATATTGACAGATAAATGGACTCTACAAAAAATCCAAAAATCATCCATAAAGAATATAACAATTTCAGATCACGCCCCTGTCACAGCAGACATAACAGAAACATACAATCTAAAACCATATTCACCATGGAGATTAAACTCATATCTCCTATCTCAACCACAAATTAAAGAACAAATTAAAAAAGAATTGGAACAATACTTCCAAATCAATATGATACCTGAAACAGATATCAACTCAATTTGGCTTGCACACAAAGCATATATAAGAGGCATATGCATAAAAATTGCCTCAATACAAAAAAAAAGAGAGAATTACAAAAAATGGATATTCTCCAAAAATTCACAGACTTAGAATCAAAACATAAGACACAACCAACAGAAACAATAAAAAAAGAAATCCAAAATGTTAGAACCGAACTACATCAAGTAAATCTTTATGAATATGATAGACTTTTGAGAAGACTAAAATCCAACCACTACCTACAAGGGGACAAAGCAGGCAAAAATGTAGCTAACAGACTGAAATATCAAGCTGCTAAAACAAAAATAACACACATAACATCAGACACTAAAGAAAAAAATATTAACCCACAGAAAATAGCTGATCAATTCAGCCTATACTACAAAAAACTTTATAACCTCCAAGAATCAACCCCCAAACCTATTACAAAAGATATTGAAGAATTCCTCTCAAAATTAGAAATCCCAACACTTACAATTCAACAATCAGAAGAATTAAGTAAACCAATAACAGAGATAGAGATAGTTCAAGCAATCAAAACATTAAAACCAAATAAATCGCCAGGACCCGATGGATTAACTAATGAATATTACAAACAATTCCAAACACTATTAATACCATCCCTAAAAGCTACACTCAATAAAGCAATAGAAACTAATATATTCCCTCAAGAAATGACCAAAGCTCTGGTTATCCCAATACATAAACAAGGGAAAGATCCAGCACTAACCACAAATTATAGGCCAATTTCATTATTGAACACAGATTTAAAAATTTACTCCAAAATTCTAGCTACCAGACTCAACAAATACTTACCTTTACTCATTCACTCCAATGAAGTAGGATTTGTACCAGGCAGAGAATCTATAGAAAATACAAGAAAAATAATCAATCTAATACATAAATGTAATAAAAAAAATATATCAGCCTTGTTCATCACGCTTGACGCAGAAAAAGTGTTTGATAGAATAAATTGGAATTACATGCAAATGGTACTGGAGAAATCTAAGTTTCCAACTATATTTCATAACGCAATACTAGCACTATATAAAAATCCATCAGCTCAAGTATTAATATCCCAAATGCTTTCGAGTCCATTTAATATAACCAATGGTACTAGACAGGGCTGCCCTCTGTCACCTTTAATTTTTGCTCTACTGATGGAACCTTTGGCACAGGCAATAAGACAAGACAACAATATCCATGGTATCCAATACAACAATTCAACCCATAAAATAGCCCTATTTGCAGATGATATCATACTTACAATAAGAAACCCAATCCAATCACTACCACATATCCAAAAACACATAGAAACATTCAACAAAATATCTTACTACAAAATAAACGACACAAAGTCACAAGTAATACCAGTAAATATATCCATAACCCTCAAATTATTTCTCACTAGTAAATACCAATACAACTGGAAAATAAAAGAAACTACATATCTAGGAATAAAAATGACAGAGAACAACTCCACTTTATATCAAAATAATTATCTACCACTCCTCAATAAAATACAGAAACAATTAACAGACTGGAAACATGCCTCCTTAACTTTAACAGGCAAAATAAATATTATTAAAATGATGGTCTTACCACAATTCTTATATATATTCAGAGCAGTGCCAATACCAGTCCCACCAACATATTTCATTCAAGCCCAAAATATAATAACAAAATTTATTTGGAATAATAAGATTCCTAGAATTAATAGAAAAACATTAGCTAAAACAAAAGAAACAGGAGGCTTGACATTACCTATATTGAAAGATTATTATCAAGCTGTGATAATGAACCAATCAAGAATATGGTGGCAGCAAAGGTCCAGTGCTCAGGAGTGGTACAATATAGAACAGGAAGAGGTAAAACCCAACACCTTAAAACAAGTGTTGGGAGCGATCCTGTTAGGATATAAATCTAGAAGGAAAGTGTTATGGTCTCCTACAGTACAAGCTACTATATTAATATGGGAAAATCTCTCCAAAGAAACACAGTTATTTACAGATTATTGTGGTGATATAGATATTTCCAGCATTGAACTGTGCATTCCCAACCTAAAACTCTTATGGGATAAATATAATCTAATCTCATTACATCATTATTCGAGAATGGCCAATATATGCCATTCCCAAAATTAAGAGAAAAATATAATATGCCTACAACAGAATATTACAAACATATACAGATATTATCTTATCTGTCCAGAAATGCATATTTCAATGTAAATTTTGAACCAGAATATATAGAATATCCATTGGAACTACTGTTGAAACCTAAAACAATAAAAATATTTTATATAGCTAAAGAAAAGAAAGATGCAATAGAATCTATGAGTTGGTCACAAAAATGGGAATCTGATCTTAATCAATCATTTACAAATGAACAATGGCAAGATGCTCTATCAATACCTTTTCAGCTGTCTAAATGTGTATCACACTGGGAAATGTCAAGGAAAATTACATACAGATATCACAGGACCCCAGAAACTTTAGCAAAATGGTTTCCCACATATTCACCTTTGTGTTGGAGATGCCAAAAGGACATAGGAACATTCCTACATATCTGGTGGTCCTGCTCAAAAATACAAGAATTGTGGACTCATATACAGAATTTCTTGGCAGATCTATTTCAACATCCCTTCCCAATGAAACTGGAACTATCATTACTATTAATCAACCTCAATCTATTCCCCATAGAACAAAGGACGATAATTTATCATACTATCACCATAACTCAAAATAAAATTGCCAAAAACTGGTTATCAACTAATGTTTCTAAACTACAGGACATAATAACTAACCTGACAACAAATATGCAATATGAAAAAATGTTTTATATAGTAAATAATAATTTCCCTAAGTTTTATAAAAACTGGGAATACTGGTATATCGATAACAGATCCCAAACAAGACCTTCATATTCAGTCTTATAGATGATGTCTTGGTTAAAACAATATATTTTGTGCGTGCAAATTTAAGGTACCTTAAATTAAGTTATTGTTATATTTTTATTTTGTTCTGAAATATAGTGTATGCAGAAGATAAAATATACTGTACTAGATCATAATGTTTTATTTTATGTTAATTTTATATAAATATAAGGTCTGTAAAGTTGAGTTTCAATATGTATTGAATATTACTTTTAGAGAAAAAATCTTCAATAAAAATTAATGATAATAAAAAAAAAATATCTGTATATTATTCTGTAGGTAGTGTATTATTCCATATAATACATAAGGTCACAAAAAGAAAAATCCAGCACAGACATTCTGTCTACCCCCCTCCCTGTCTCTACCTCCCAGTATTAGTAATGTAGATAACAAGCCTGTTTTTCTAAATACAAATAGTTAACTGCCATTTCTATCTCAAACTAAAAGAAGACGATAAACATCGGCTCTCCCCCGGTGCAGTTCCGGTTCGCTACACTGACTGACTGAATTACGGTGCTGATAAGGAGGAGCGAGCGCATTCCTGTGAGTCATAATTGACTCGGCCGCTCGCTCCTCCTTATCTGCACAGTAATTCAGTCTGTCATTTTTTCTGAAATGGGGAGGGGCAGTGGAATACAGGAAGTCACTAGTGACATCACTAAGTGACTGTAATATAGATTCTCGCCACTGCACCTCCCCATTGAAATGCCAGAGCCTTATGTATTATAATGACAATACCTTTTCATTTGTTTGTACAGGACAGATGTTATACAGTAGTAGGTATGCTGTACCTACCTTACAGAAGATAAGCCAAAATCAGAGAGCATGTAGCTAAACTAATCATTTATAACTTAATATCCATTAATAATTTTTGGAATTTAGTTTACATGGAAGTCTTTGTGCTTATCAAATTGTTTCATATCTCTTTATGTATGGTTAATGGACAGGTAGTGAGAAGAAAATGTTTGATTTTTTTGAATAGTGTATTAAAGACTACAGATGGAGCAATGTCATCATAATAATTATAAGTCAATAATAAAGTAAATTTCTTTATAAATTCTAATTCTAAATGGATTATAAAGGGGTAAAAATGTCTTAGAATATTTTTTTTTAAACTAGCGAATGGCATCTTGGTCCTTTTTTAAAGATTAAAACAAGGAATTAAGACTGTAAAGACGCTTTACAGAATCTTTATTCATCCATTTAAGTAATGGCCAACCCCTGGCCAAAATTCCTGACCAACATTGAATAAACTGATTAGTTGTCTGTCAGGTGGGAACGAAAGTGCAGAACTGCTGGGTTCTGTTCTATCCGCATGTTTGCGGAACAACGAAAAGATTCGAATTGGAATTTACATTTTTTTCATTGAAACTGTGAAAATGTTTGATTCAACTGTCAAAGTTTCAATATCTTTAGTTTGAGATTTCCTAACCAGTTTTTACCAGTGCAAAACCAGTAGTTGATACAAAAACAAGAGAACCTAGCAATGGATATATAGCACGGGCACATAAACTGGACGCGTTTCGTCTCCACAAACAAAGACTTCGTCAACAGCTGTTTATGTTTATGTTTTAACTTGCTCCCAGGAAGTACCGAATATGATCTATACTGGTGTAGTATCACTTTATATTATTACTATGTTCTGAGGTTTGTGTGATATCTGCCACAGAGTTATCCAGGTTGAAATGTATCTATGATTATTTATATGGAGTATTTAGACATGGTGCATTTGCTAGAATGCCTACAACTATCTAAGTCACTTACCTGCTATGGCTAGATATGGCCTACTGTTACTTACATGTTTGGATATCTGTGAACCTCTGTTATACTTGTTTGATGTACCTATTTATTTACCTTGATAATCTACCTGTGCGACTCTAGGACACTGGTTTTTATATACATTAGAGTAATATACATTTGGGATATTCCTCAGTATATAACAGTGGTCCTATAATGATATACCGGTATATCTTCTAATTATGACTGCCTAAGATAATATTCACTACATCCAGTTATCAACTGGATACTTTACATGGGATGTGTTTTTATCCTTTTCTTTTTTTTCCTTTATACCTAATATATATAAGACATTGTATCTTTGTATCCCCATGCATGTTTAATAAAGGAGCTTTTACATATTTTGATACTAAAGAAGTGTGCCCGTGCTATATATTCATTGCTAGGTTCTCTTGTTTTTGTATATGCTAATTTTTGATGGATGGAGCACCTTCTAGACAACTTATATACAGCTCTGATTAACAGATCTATTTCACCAGTGCCCCTGTGATATCTTTATTATATACAAAACCAGTAGTTGGACACTGAAACCAGGTTCAGGATATAACTACGGCATATCCCTTATTACCAATATTTTAGTGCAACTGACTGTGTGGCCTATTGAAGTCTGTCTACTTGTCCAATTTGTTTTTACCTTTTTCCCCTTAAAATTGAATGAAAAACTATTTGTCATTCAGGAAACTTCAAAAAAAAGGAACAATGATCCCCCCCCCATGCCTTTTTTTCCTGTGCATTATCCAGCATGCTCCCTTTCTAATTGGCACCTTCTTTGCTAAATCCAATAATAAACAGACTTTTCTAATAACTTAACAGAAATATTTTTGGGCTGTAATAAAGTCAAATTAAGATCTCACTGATTTAGCAAAAAACAAGCTAGAGCATGGCATAATAGTTGTTTTTTATGCTGCTTTTTCAATTAATTCCTTCTCATTTTCTGCCATAGATTTGACAGAAAACTGGATAAAAGGGCATCTATAGTGAAACAAACACATTGCCCCCTTACACAATAAAATTAATGTACTCTGTACTGCCTTTCTCCTACCTCTGTCAGTGACTCTGTTTTTCCATGGTGTCAGATGCAGCACTCCCCACTTCTCCCTCCCCTCTGTTACCTCCTCCATGTCTAAATGCCAGCTGACCGACAAGCTTCTCATGTGTAGTAAAAAGTTCAACCTCCTGAAAAACACACTCACACACAATGGCCAATAGAAAGCAAGCTGTCCTGGAAACATGGAGAAGAAGAAGAACAGTACAGATTACTGCTGTAACACAATCTCCCTCATTGTGACCCATCATCAAACAGTGAAAACTATGAAGAAGGGGAGTCGAGCAGCCTTATCTCTGCAGTCAAAGCTACTTCTCTCCCCCTGCCAATGTTCTTATCTTTGTGTTCTGTTTTGTAACAAAGCAGGGAGGAAGGAGGGACATGAGCAGGGAAGAGGGTCATGTCACAGGGATTTGATTGACATTACAAGTAGGAGTAAAGGGATGCTACCACATATTCTTTAATTCAGGACAGAGAGGGAAGAAAGTAAAGACACTCGGGGGAGGGGGGGATTCATGGAAAGGAAAAAAATCATTGCCCTGATTCTTCTGTTGGTTCTGGTTTTTATTTTGGCTCTGATTTGCTCTTCACCTGGTTTTATTCCATTCCTAATCTATGGACTAATGGTCTATTTCATTTGTCCGAGTCCTGCAAGAACTAAAAGTGCATGTAAAAATCCTAGTAAAATGCATGATACAGAAAATAAAATGATTATGCAGTATTTTAAAGGACTGTATAACAATGATTGTAGAAAGCACTTTAGTGTGGTCTATGCACACTCTATGTGTGGTCTATCAGCAAAGAAAAATTGTACCGCTAATTAGAGATGGGCCAAACTGCTAAAATCAGTTCCTCCTCTGGCTTTCTAAATTTTCGAATATTTTGAAAGTCCGCAGTAAAAACCTATTAAAGTCAATGGAAGAAAGAAATCTGCCTAAATATAAGGTAAAAACTTACTGTAAAGGGTTCTGGGACCTGGAAAATGGTCTTGGAAACACATACATATATCCAGAACTTAAAAAAAATAAATAACTCACGATCACACTGTTATTCGATCTTCTATTCAATCTTCGCATTCTATTTTCGAGCTGTGTTCAAAAATTTTCGAAAATTCAAGAAAAATCCAGATGTTTCTGTCCATATAGCATTAGAACATATGCAGGAAGATGCAATATTCTGGGGGGGGGGGGGGGGGTGCAAAACCTATGCTAACCAATGTTATATTGGGTTAGCAAGGGTTTTGTACTCATTTTGTATTGCCTGTGCTATTTCCAAAGACCTTTGGAAATAGCACACAGCAAGCGATGCAGTAAAGTTAGCAATGCTTATTGCCCTAGTTTTTTGCATCAAAATTAAAGCTTTTTCAATTGTGGCTTTATAGCCGTACAAAAGATCCGCTCACGTTAGAAATAGCATAGAAACAGGTGAAGAGAAAATCAGAACCAGAGCCAGAACAAACTGAAAAATGTATAAGCAGTTTTCTGCAGAAACTATGATAGAAGATGAGCAGGAAGAAATTGAAAAAGCAGCAACAAGGCTCAGTAAAGATGAACTTTAATGAGGGTAGATGAACAAGAGGAAGGATCTGAATAAGATGAGATGCAGAATCATTGTCAGATTAAGAGACTGAGATATCTGTTACTGTATCTCAAGTCTGGCAAATGAAAGATAAAAGAAAAACCAAATTTGAAAAAAAGGAACATCAGAGAAAACAAAAAAATGGAAGAACATAAACCTAAAAGTGTGCAGAATCAATGCCACAAACAGAGCAGGTAGAAACTAAAAAGAGAAGTTGTTGAAATCTTTTTTTTTTCAAATTTAAGTCTCATCCCGAAATCCTAGCAGGATTAGTGCTTGAAACAGATCAGACAAAAATAACAAAAAGATCTGAGCAGTAACACCATAGCATATTAAGAATAAGGAGAAGGCTATAACAAAATGAAGACCCAAACCCCCAGACTTCAGTGTCAGAAACAGAAAAGGAGTGTTATAAAATAATAAAAATAAAGTGAAAGCTGAAAGAAAAACAGAATAGACATGCTATTTTTTTCAGCTGAGAGACCTGTTAGAGGGGATCTTGTGTGGGGGCTCTTTACCCTGCTGTGTATAAAGGGATTATAGCGAGCAGTTTAGAAAATCCATTGATGACCTTACAGGGGGAGGAGTATGCAGACAGAATTGAACATAATAAGCTCTGTGTAGTTAACACACAGGTTGCAAGAGAAATGATAAAATTCCTACAAACATTTCCAGTTAGAAATATGAAGCAATTTCCTGATATGTCAAGACCATTCCTTAATATATCCATGTCCTCATCCACATAACCCTATTTCATTTTTAGTAAAGCCCATATTTTTAGTTCAACATACATAGATTTTCATGCCAATACATTGCCAATACAGGCTGGCATGTCTGAAGATTAATTTATACAACAAGAATAAAGTTCCAATTTAATTTACAATAGTTAGAGGGATTTGATTTTGGTTTTAAATAACCCTAATGCTGGCCATACATTAGGATACAATCTGTACCTCCTGATGTTCCTACAATGTTTTGAAAAACCTCTAAGCAGATAATTTTTGCGATCAAATCACAAAATGAATAGGCCAGAGCATGGTGCCCATTAGTGTATTAGTGGTGCCCAGGGTAATGTCAGACAGAATCATTGATCCATCATCAAATGTATCTAATATCTATTTTAAGGGGAACTGTGGCCTTCATTCAAGTGGTCTTTATTAAAAGGGAACATTCCTACCAAGATCATGCTTCTAGTTTCAGTGTACAACTAAGCCAAACCCACCATCCCTTTAAAACACAGAAATGGTGGTGAAAAAGTCCATTACAAAGGCACTAGGACTTATAAAAACAATCACATGAAATAAGGTAACAAACCAATTATTTATATACCTTAAATACCATATAATACTCACAGATCACCTTCATACATATCCCATAAATCCCATCACAACCCCTAAATCCCAATATATACATAAGGGGGAGCTTGTGTTGATAGAGGGAATAAAGGAATCCTAACTCACACTCCGGACATTATTAACAGAGAATAAATACTGAGCTCTGATACCTAATAGGCTCAACATCATTTCATCCAATGTTGCATCTCTGGCTTGCATAATAACAAAGTGCGTGGAGGGGTATTAGGACAAACACTTGTGTCTAAGACGTGTTATAGGAATGCCCAGGGTAAGGTGTCAAAACAGCATTGTACATGTCAGACAGTTGGTGTCGACAATGTTGTTTTGACACCTTACCCTGGGCATTCCTATAACACCTCTTAGCCATTATGCAATCACGCCCTTAACACCTGGCTGTGATATGCTAATTGGGATTTTTCAGGGTACATAATTGCCACAGATTCTTGTAAAAGTCATTCTGAATTGAGAAAGCCAGTCGGATTACTAGCAAAACGTCTTCAAGAACTAAACTTCAAGTCCAGTTGATCTAATTGAATAAAACAGATATACCCTGACCTGGAAGAATGAGAACCTTCACAAGCATATTTCAAATCATTTTGGGGAGAAAACCCTCAAACTTGTACGGCAATATGAAAAGACAGCAAAAATTGGACAGACTACAGAAACCACCTGCGATTTAATCTCTGATGCAGACAACAAAGGATAGTACCATGCAGCATATGTTTGGATTCCACAGTTAAAGGCATCAGAGCCAAACAGATACTGCAAAAGACTCAAACACAGCTCCTAAATGAACGAGCATGACAGATGCATTTTACGGTTGATGCTTTAATGTACAACATTAGTCAACTAGAACAGAACCTGGCCTAACAGCTTCCTGTGGCCATCTGGGAAAGAGTGATGGAGTTCACCAAACAAGCACAGCTTTGTCAGCACTATAAGGGCAAACAAAGGCAACAGAACAAGTTCTCTATTCTGTCATCCCAGAACATCCCCAAAGGACTCCCAAAGATACATAAGGAAGGAGCACCGCTAAGACCTATAGTCAGCAGCATCAACTCTGTAACATACAAGGTGGCAAAATACCTAGCCAACATCTTAGGACCATTGGTGGGAAGTTCTAAGCATCACATCCAGAACTCTCAGGATTTCACCAACAAGATTGAAGATATAGTACTCGGTGCAGAAGAAACTATGGTGTCCTAT
This sequence comes from Hymenochirus boettgeri, assembly GCA_019447015.1. Taxonomy (NCBI): domain Eukaryota; kingdom Metazoa; phylum Chordata; class Amphibia; order Anura; family Pipidae; genus Hymenochirus; species Hymenochirus boettgeri. Next base: position 160,425,641 of record CM033475.1, read on the forward strand.
GATGTGACATGCCTCTTCACCTGTATACCCACCAAGGAGGCTGTTGACATGGTGAGAAAATGGCTAGGCCAAGACAGCACTCTTACCAGCAAAACTGATCTCAACCCAGAACAACCCAGTTCTTTACTGGACTTGTGCCTGAATACCACCTATTTCAAATACCGGGATACATTCTATAAGCAAAAACATGGATGTGCTATGAGATCTTCAGTTTCACCCATTGTGGCCAACCTTTCCATGGAGGAGGTAGAAAAAACAGGTGCTTAAAACCTTTAATGGCATTGCACACAGCCACAGATATGTGGATGACACCTGGGTTAAAATCCACCAGAAGAAAGTAAAAGCTTTCACAGAACACATTAATGCGGTAGACCAAAACATCAAATTTACAATGGAAGAGGTACAAAACAAAAAAATGGTTTTCTTGGGCTGCTTGATAGAAGTCAGGAAAAATGGTAAACTGGAAGTAGAGGTTTACAGAAAACCAACCCATACAGATCAGTATTTGATGTTTGCTCCCACCACCCTTTAAATCACAAGCTGGGTGTCATCAGAACATCACAGAGCTGAGAACAGCAACACAGATCTGAGAACATCCCCACTAGCACAGAGGCGAAGGCTAAAGAAATAAAACCTCTCAGAGGAGCCCTTAAAACTTGATATCCAGACAGGGCCTGGGTCAAAAGAAGTAGAAGGAAAGAAAAGAACAGGTATACATTGAAGGGGAAAAATCATATACGCAGTGCAGTGCAGTGAAGAATGCTCTGATTTGTATGTGGGGGAGACCAAACAGCAACTGCATCAACGTATACCCCAGCACAGAAGAGCCAATTCCTCGGGTCGTGTACCTGCATCTTAAGGATAAAGGACATACCTTTGAAGATTGTAATGTCAACATATTAACAAAGGAACAGTACTGGTTCAAGAGAGGTGTCAAGGAGGCCATTTATGTAAAAATAAAGAAACCAAGCCTAAATAGAGGTGGTGGGAGGGTTTTCGACACCAACTGTCTGCTATGTACAATGCTGTTTTAACATCTTACTATGGGCGTTCCTAAAACACCTCTTTGCCACTATGCAATCACGCCCTTAACAACTGGCTGTGATATGATAATTGGGATTTTCCAGGGTACACAATTGCCACAGATTCTTGTACAAGTCATTCTGAATTGAGAAAGCCAGTCGGATGACTAGTGAAACGTCTTCAAGAACTAAACTTCAAGTCCAGTTGATCTAATTGAATACAACAGATAGACAAACACTTAGACAGTGGCAACCATGCCGGGACCAACAACAAATGCAAGCAAATTAGTTGGATGTGCACTAGGCTTCTATTTTTTGTATATATTAAATTGATTGGTCTCTAGTTGCACTCTGTGTGGATGTATACTATCCCATCTTTTGTATATAGTGAAGAAGGCACAGCAACAGTTTTATTTTTTGCATAAATTAAGTAGACTTGATCTCCCAAAGTCTGTGATGGTAAATTTTTACAGATGCATGGTGGAGAGTATTATGACTTATTGTCTATTAGCTTGGTATAATAATTGTACAGTGGCAGACAGGAAAATCCTGCAAAGTGTTATCAGTGAACTGCGACTTAAAAAGCCTGCCAGTGAATTTAAAGCAATTACTGGGTTATTCAATAAAAGTTCTTATTGTTAAAAATGGTGCTAATCTTGCCCCAACCAATCAGATGTTAGCTTTCAAATGTTAAATAAGATCTGATTGGTTGGGGCAAAATTAGCACCATTTTAAACTATAAGAACTTTTATTGAATCTCCCCTTTAGTTCAATAACTTGGCCAAATTATTTTTAGCCCAGCAACCACGTCACGATTTGCTTTATTCTGCTGGGTCCTAACCTTTAATCTTAGTAAATTTTACCTTCGTAAGATAACGTTAAATGTAAGCAAATTACGTAAGAGAACGCTAAATGTAAGCAGATTAGTTGGATGTGCACTAGGCTACTATTTTTTGTATATATTAAATTGATTTGGTCTCTAGTTGCGCTCTGTGTTTATGTATACTATCCCATCTTTTGTATATATTTTGCTTGTTGCATTGAAAGTTTGTCCAAGCCTCTGGGAAATGTGTACTCCACCCACAGTGGGTCATGTGTTCAAGTAGTTAAAGCTGGAGAGTCAGTCCCTATACAGTAAGCGAATGAGCGACAGGGATTTTAATTTCATTAAAGGCAGGTACTGTTACTAAGAAAGTTTGAGAATTATGTCTCTTATGAAGATAAAATTTACTAAGAAAGGTTAGGACCTTCTTCACTATACATAAAATATTTTCCTCCCATAAAAACTTTTCTGTTAAAACAACCTATAAAAATTTAAAACTTGAGACCCTCTCTACCTCCTCTAGATTTATAAATAATGGACAGTGAGTGGTCCTCTTCCCGCTTCTAAAATCTATGACAATTTCCTTTGTTTTACCAATATTTAAAACTAAATTATTCTGGTCTCTCCACCTAACCAGACTCTCCACCTCCTCCATATAGGTCTTCTCATCATTTTTTTCAATCAATCCTATGATGGTGGTGTCATCTGCGAATTTAATTATTCTGTTTGAAACAAGCCGTGCTTGACAATCATATGTAAAAAGAGTATACAATAACGTGCTTAAAACACAACTTTGCAGGACCCCAATGCTCACCTTGGAAATGGAAGACATACAATTCCCCATTCTAACAAACTGAAGACGATCCACCAAAAAATCTAATACCCAATTACATATATAAGGTGGAAAACCCAATCCAAGTAGCTTGCTTATCAGTTTGTTCGGAACTATGGTGTTGAATGCCAAACTATAGTCGATAAACAGCATTCTAACATAAGAATTTGTTTTTTCAAGGTGCACCAAGGCCAAATGTTCCCCCAATGCTTTGCATTGCCGGCAGCAGCGTCTGTGATTGGCTGCGTCTCAGCCAATTAAAGATGTGGCTGCCAGCTTCTGGCAAACAGAGGGCAGGGCAGATACAGCCGTGGGAGTGAATCAATGCCCACTCCCAACATGGCAGTTGGGGGGGCAGGGTTGCCCTATGATATATATAAAAAAAGGCTTGCAGAATAACAAAGTGTGTGGAGGGGTATCGGGACAAACACTTAGGTAGTTTCAACCATGCCGGGACCAAGAACACCTTATAGTTAGAGATGGCCGAAACTGCTAAAATCCGTTCCGCCTGTGGATTCGCGGATTTTCGGAAAAATTCGAAAATCCGTGTAAAAACCCGTTAAAGTCAATAGGAGAAAAAAATCTGCACAGATCCGCCTAAATATAAGGTAAAGCAGCAATGGTAACTTACTGTACATGGCTGTGGGACCTGGGAAATGGTCTGGCGAACACGTACATATACCCAGGCCTAAAAAAAAAAAAACTTTCCTCACAATTGCACCTTTTTTCGAGCTTCCACATTCTATTTTCGAGCCGCATTCGATATTTTTCGAAAATTCGAGAATTTTCGAATTTTCTTGGAATTTTCGAGTTTTCAAGGAATTTTCGAGTTTCCAAGGAATTTTCGAAAATTTTGCAAAAAATGATACAGTAACTTACTGTAAATGGCTCTGGGACCTCAGAAATGGTCTGGGGAACAGACCAATCTGATTGAAACCAATTCTGATTGAAAAATAATCTTATTGGTTAGTATACCAATCAGATTCTTTCTCAAATAATTTTAATGTATCCAATCAGAATTGCTTACAAATAAAGGTGAAGTTTTAAAACCCTAAAGCTTGAAGCCTGCTTTTTGCAGTGTATATGTTTTCAAGGACATGATGAAAGGCCGCTGATGTGGAGCTCCGCTAACAGAGGGGGTAGGTGACCACTCCTCTATAAGAGCGCTAAAGTCTGGGAACATGATAATTATTGAACGTTCAAATTTGTGTGTTCAAGTTTGGGTCTAGTCCATCTCTAGTCATGAACTTCCTACTGTGCTTCTTCAGAAATCCCCCCCCCCCTTAACAATCCTGCGCTTGCCCCTGGATTTAAAGCATTCCAATGGGCAAAAGTACAGCGCTAGAAGTGCACTATAATGGAGGGGCTACATAGCACTGGCTGGTGCGTCATTTTGACATCCATACCACTTTCTTGGTCCTCCAGAGTTGGTTTGTTAATTAACGAACGTTCAGCATTAATTTACTGCCGCGGTTGTACATTATCGATAATGCACTGTATGGCTAAACTGCAATACTGTGTGTTTTTAAATAGACCTCTAAAAGGCCTAAATTTGTCCAAAAAACTTATAGGGGGGGGGGGTATTCCTCATAAGGACTTTTGGGTCCCAAATTGTGTGAATACAGGAGTGGTTAACAACAAGTGCTAATCCACCACACTAAAATTCACACACAGTAAGCTTCAAAAACATGGAAAAAACTCTATAACTCCTACACTGTCAGGTCTCCACTAAACTCACTTTAACACACTGACAAAGTAGCACCTGTCTAGCTGCCTTTTATACCCAGGGGGTTGGCACAGGTAAAAAGAGCTGCCATTGGTGAATTTGATACATGAAAATCTTCGAAAATGTTCAAAGGTGGGTTCGGAAATTCCGCGAATATGCAGATCTCGGAGATCTGCCATGGAACCAGGTTTGGTTCCACAATCCGGTCCATCTCTAGTTAGTATGCCAATCAGAATTGGTTACAATAAGATTAGAATCTAATTGTAACCAATTCTGATGGGAAAAGAATGTGATTGGTTGGTATACCAATCGAAAATTCTGATTGTAACTAATCAGAATAGAATTCTTTTAGAAAGTTCCCCAGACCATTTCCCAGGGCCCTTTACAGCAAGTTACTGTATCATTTTTGCCAAATTTTCGAAAATTCTTTAAAATTTTAATTTTCTAGGATATTCGATTTCTTGAATTTTCGAAATTTCCTGATTTTTCAAAAATTTTCGAACGCAGTTGGGAAAAAAATTGGAAAGCGGAATTCCCGGAAAATCCGCAAGATCCGCAATTCGCGGATCTCGGAAATCCGCTGCGGATCCGATTTCGGATCCGCGAACTGGCCATCTCTACTTATAGTGTGGCCGCCATCCTTTCCTGGATGAAAATCTTCACCTGTCCCAAATCCTACCGTAAACCTAACAAATGGTATCAGGTCTAAGCTGTAATTCACACTCAGTCAATACCCGGATCACTTAATGGCTGCCCTTCCACCTTGCATTAACAGCTTCCAGCAAACAGAGGGCCGGGCAGAGACAGTCGTGGGAGTGAATCAATGCCCACAGCCAACATGGCGATTGGGGTTGGGCAGGGTTTCCCTATAATATATAAAAAAAAATATTTAGGCTGAAACTGCTTTTCCAATGTTGGCCTTATCAACTTGCATCAGTTGCATAAAAAATACAGTTTTCCCTGATTATTTCCTGTATTACATACTGTAATACAGTAACATATAAATTAAAGTTTTTTTGGAGAAAGTATTTCCACCATACAAATCACGTTCTTTCCAGAGAAAATTTATTCTATTAATGAAGTGCTCAAAACCTTTTAGAAAGACATCTGTTCCAACTACATATTGCATAAAGTCAAACTTTGGTCAATCTGTCTTCGGCTACTTGATCCATTTAAGACAATTTAAAAACCTTTTTGTGAGCAGCATGATACTTACAAACTCTTATTTATGATGTCAGTTTGTTCCTGGGGGCAATTTAAGAAAAATCCATTATGGCAGAACAAGTACTTAATAAGAACATGATTATGACATGCTCTTTGAGAGGTCAGTTTTAATCCAACCAGCAGGCAACGTTTATGCGACGTCCTGGAGTAACTGACGTGCGATTCCAAATAGACCTTTAAACATGTTTGTTTTTCTAACCGGTTTCTTAAATGATAAAAAATAAATAAGAACTGTATGTATAAATAGTTTTTAAATTGTTTTTCATTTTTACCTTTCAATGTGTTATTTAAAAACACATAATAAGTAAACCCTTGCTTTACAATAATATCCTACTGTGCCTTTTCCTTTTTAAATGCTACCTCAAAGCACATTGCAGGACATTTTTATAGTTAGTCTTCAGGAAAGAACAGCAACAGCGTTTTTTTTAATATGACTATAATTTGGTTATAAAAAGCTATATGGTACCTTGTGGTACATCAATGAAAAGCACACAAAAGTTATGATTCCAAATTGAAAAATAATTTAATCTACTTGAATTTATCGAAACTTACTCTCTAATGGAAAAATAATTAAAGTACTCAAACTCGCTATACATTTTGCAACTCCAGACGTTCTTGTGATGTTCCAAAAACTGCCCAGGGTGATCACTTTGATCATTGTGATCAATCATCTTAATGCTATTATTTGGCTATAGATGGAGAGACATTATCGGTTATTTGTGACTTAAAGCTGCATTATGGGCTGTTTGTAAAACATGGCACTCTTAGCCAATAAAAAAAAAAAAAACTACTGTATATAAGGTCCTTGAACCATAGTGCATCTGGACTCACCCCCCTCTTCTCTCTCCATAGGCAAAAGGAATACTACCTGGAGTGGTGTGGGATAGAGTGGTGTTGGGGTGGGGGGTGGAGCCTCAATTAATGTGTGTTCAGCCTGGAGATAAAGAGAAAAAGCTAAAAGAAAGAAAGTAACTTTTCTAAAGAGGTAAATGTGTCCGTCTGTCCCTATCTCTTTATTTATATGTCAATATATATGGTGTCTGCACACATACCCACATATATACATACACAAGTACTGTCTCTGTCCATATGTAAATATCTTTGGTTATGTGTCATATAATGTCCTATATATTACAGAGGGGGCAAACATAATGTTTGGTGTTGTGTAACTATAATAAAATACCAGTTCAGTGATACAGCACAAATTTAAATAACTAGCTCCAGGGTTCAAATCAGCAGTACATACCATAATAAATATAGCACAAACACAATGATATTAATAAACACAGTCCAAACATCAACATACTTTTATGGCGTTTTAAAATGTCCTATATATATCCACATATCCACATACCACCCCAACACACAACCACACACACAAACACACTTACAAAGTTCACTACTCACATGTTCCATATAAACATTTGTGGCCTATTTTACCACTGGGTGGTGTTTTAAAATGCGGAGCGATTACCGCTATTAAATAGGTGAGCGTGAGTTTACCCTCTCACTTGCGCCGTCTGTGCAGGTATCATAAAAGACTCCTGTGCAACATTTTCAGTTATGCCATTTGAGCTAATAGGGGGTGTTAAAGTCACGCTGGGATTTCTGCTACTAAATACCAGAACAAACATGTACCAAGATCAGCTCTGGGTAAATGAGACCCTTGATTTTGTGTAACTGAAAATGCTCAGTCCAGTTCAGTAATACAAATAAAACCCCAAATAATCTCCAGTAATAATATTTATAAAGGCTGTACACATACCCCTATAAATAGCCCCATACCCCCCTCATATAAGTCCAAATGGCTCTGCCCATAATTAAAGGACGACAATCAGTCTCATACCCACCCTCTCCCAATGAATGGACCCAGGATGAGGACCTCACTCATCCATGTGTTTAGCCTGTAAAACCCAAACCAAGGCTGGACCACTAGTAGAAAGACACACTTCTTGCACAATGTGTCCTGCTATTGGTCAGGTTGTGGGATTGAAGCAGGAACAGTTTTGGTTTGGTTATACAGGCAAAATCCATGGGTGAGGACCTAGCAGTTTAGGTCCTCACACTAGGTACAACTAACCCAGGAAATAAGAGGAGCGGGAATGAGCTAAGTATAATTGTCCTTTAAATATCATTGGTAATGGTGTCTTATAACGTCCTATACATTACAGATGGTGCCCAAATGTCACTTGGTATAGAAAAATTGATTTCTGAAGGTTAGGCTTGCAGAATATTAACCCAGGTACTGTAAATTGGTTCTAGCTACTTGATAAGAGCCCTTGTGATCAACACCAAAAAAGTACTTTAGTTTCTGGAAAGTAGTTTCTGGATAGTGCAGTATGTAGGTTTGTTTTATTATTTAGATAGAGCTATCACATTATATATAAGAAATGCAAAATAGACACCAATAATAATACAGATAAGTTTTTTTTAGTAAGATGCCTAAGTGAAAACAATTCTGTACACAGCCCTAACTTGTGTAATCTGTCTACAAGTTATACCAACTAAATTTCAAAAAGTCTGTGATGCAAACAAAAACAAAATTTGTGGCAATATAAATGAACTATATTCAGTTACAATAAATTAATACAGATAGAGCTGCTTTTTATTCCACTCTTTTCTCCACATAACCTAGTGTATGTAGCTTTCAAAAAAACTACATTTTGTAACAAAATCAGGGTTTTGACCACACTGTTTTGACCACAAACCTAGAAAATGTGAAAAGCTATAGAAACACTTCCCTGCAAGTGACCTCAGGATAGTCATTATTATTATCTGGTTAAATATTTTGTAACTATTGTTATATAGTTATTACTGCTACTGTTGCACAACCAAGAAGGCCCACAAATTATTGTTTTTATAGTTTAGTTTATTTATGTTTACTTCAACATAAAATTGTGTACACACTTGTCATGTTTTTATTATTAGGTACATGCACCTGTAGCTGTGGAAATTAAGAAAACAAGTTTTAATAAAATCTATCTTCCAGACTATCGAAGAATGTATTAAAGAGTGTAAGAAATCCAAGATTTTCAGCTGTTCTTATCTTTTTATTTTAAAGAAATATAAGTAATGTAGTTTACTGTGACAGAATTATTCCAGGAAAGGAAAATAATGGTAAGTATGGTTTATTTTCAATCTTTTCATACATTACCTCCCAGCACAATGGATGTTTCTCTGAAGGCACTGTCATATATTCAGTTTATCAATGATGCAACAAAAACTGATTTGCTGGAACAGAAAGAAAAGAATGGCTGACTGGTTCTTAAATGTTCCAACTATTGGTTTTCTTATCTCTGCTATTTAATTCAAATGATTCTAGGTGGTGACAAGTTAATATATGAATCTTTCACCATCTGCTTATTCATTTAAAATCAATTGCCTTTGACTCATTTTTCAGTAAACTCTTAGCTAATCAGATAAATGGTTCTATAACTAAGTTTGGGGAAAGCTGCAATATTGATAATTTTACTAGCATCATTACCTGATGATGACTACACTTGTTTCTCTGAGGCTGCTTTATTTAGCATGTAACATTGTAAACCTCACTTTATAAGCACCTAAGCATGACGTTTACATTTACACATTCTAATATTTTAGACCTATTGACTGCCATAACCGTAATTTCGGTTGGCCACGGAAATTTCGGAATTCATTTTAGGGCGCAAAAGAGAATTCCCCCCCCCCCATTGTCACGAACGCCAGTTCGCTGGGCACTTAATCTGACCAATCAATTGGTAATTGTTGCAACCACTGCACCTTTTTTCAGCTGCGCAGAAGCTAAACACTCACTTTTGACTCTCACTGACTATGCCCACCCCTGTCCTGGCAGCAAAATGGCTACCACTACACCATTCACTCCAGCAACTAACTGGTTAATTAGCATCAGTCCTTCACAAGCAGTCACAGAATTAATTAACATTTACACTAGCAAAGCATTCCATACAATTAAAGTCCATCCAAACACATATAAACTTATAAGAGGCTAACTGAGTTCTTTTAGACCAATCCCAATAGGTCCTTATGCACACTTGAACTCTAAGGGTGCTGGCTACCAGAGGAATCCCACTTCCAGGGGAAACATAATATTAACAACATAAAAAGGATGTAGCCTTACTCCAGAAATAGGATTATTTATTAAACCAATATCAGTGATACAACGTTTCGGGGGGAACGTGCCCCCTTCTTCAGCTGATGCGCAAGCAACAAACAAACAGACTTAAATAGCTTAACCTCAAAAAAATGGGAGGACCCGCGATTAGGGGAGTATACAATTTCGGACCAATACATGTAATGAACAATGAATCAGTGTAACGCATAAATAACAGTGTAAAAATGTATAAAATATTGATAATAAGATATACAATATTAATAATAGGAAAAGGGAGAGCTTATCTCTTAGTTGTAAAGTGCTTCCAGTAATTTCGTGCAAAATAAAGTGCTTCAAGTGTAGATAAAGTCATAGTCCTGATTCACAATAGATCCACCAGATGGAGACAATTCCTTGAAATAAATACAATAATTTAGTTAAGATACATAGTTAAGATTGCTGATGGAAGAAACATACTACATAAGTTTAATGTGTGATACATTAATAGTAGCCATGTTAAAAAGCTAGACCAAATACATTTACGGTATGTTTCAAGGACTGACATTATAAGTAGTAACCAGCATGGATTTAGGAGGAATAGATTTTCAAACTAACTTGCTTGGCTTTTATGAGGAAGTAAGTAGAAATTTAGACTCTTGCATAGCAGCAGATGTAGTTTACATGGATTTTGCAAAGGCTTTTGATACAGTCCCCCATAGGTGACTAATGTATAAGCTAAGGTCTGGGGAGTCACATTTGTACATGGATAGAAAATAGGTTAATGAATAGGATGCAGAGAGTAGTTGTAAATGGGGCTTCATCATTATGTACTAAAGTGCTAAGTGGGGTGCCACAGGGTTCTGTGTTGGGGACGCTTCTATTTAATCTATTTATTAATGATTTGGAAGTGGGTATTGTCAGCAAGGTCTCTGTGTTTTGCTGAGGACACAAAACTTTGTCGACCATTAAAAATTTCAGAGTATGTGCAATCGTTGCAGGGTGATCTAGATAGATTGTCACATTGGGCTGCTAAGTGATTCAATGTTGATAAATGTAAGGTGATGCATTTTGGACTTAAAAATCCTTGTGCTGGTATATAACAAACTTAAAGGAAGCAAGCAGTGCCAGGCGGTAACAGCTAGAGCCAGCATGGTATTGTCTTGTATAAAGAGAAGTACAGTATGGATTCAAGGGAGGAAAATGTTATTCTACCTCTTTACAAAGCATTGGAAAGGCCTTATTTGGAATATGCAGTGAAATTTTGGCATCCTGTGTACAAAAAGGACATGTTTGAAATGGAAAGGGTTCAGAGAAGGGTAATTAAATTAATAAGGGGATTGGGGGAGCTTGAATATGAAGACAGACTGGAAAAGTTACAATTATATATGCTGGAGAAAAGGCTTGCGTGGGGATATGATTACTGTATATAAATACATTAAACAGCCATACAATAAACTATCTGGGGCATTGTTCACCAAAAGAGCATGTCAGAAGACACATGGACATCCCATAATACTTGAAGAAAAAAGGTTTAGGCTTCAAGTTCGGAAAGGGGTTTTCACTGTGAGAACGGTAAAGCTATGGAACTTTCTTCCAGTGGACGTTGTTATGGCAGGTTCATTGGTCAGTTTAAAAAAAAAAAAAGCTGGATAAGTTTCTGCAAACAAGGAATGTTGCAAGTTACTGGTATTGATATATAAAGTAGAGTTGATCCAGGGAAATTTCCGATTGCCACTTGGAGTCAGGAAGGAATTTTGTTTCCCCTTCATAAATTTTCATTTTTTTTTTTTCCTTCCTGGATGAACAGTTAGGCAGGAAATGAGAATATTGCTAGATGGGTTGGACTGGATGGACATATGTCTTTATTCAACCTCAAATACTATACTATACTAAATACTATACTTTACTGATGTCATTGATTACAAGAACATACAAAAAGATTTAAGGCAGCCTGCATTCACATAAGATCTATAGTTATCTATAGTTTTTCAAGATGTTTGAAACAACTTATACTACAGTATCTGCCAAATTTCTTCAAAAACTGTGTGTACAAGTGTATGCAGAATACTGATTTGATTTAGAGTTCTTATCTATTTATTCACTTTGCCTTTTAATTGATACAAATAAACAATCAAAACTACTTTTGTGAATATATTCTTCATTTCCAGCATTTTTTCCCACCCTCCTTAAACTTTTGCACAGTAATGTACATTGCCAGGGAGATATAATACTTACCTCAGTTTTAAAACTCATTCATTTTCATGCTCATTAGTTTTTACGCTAAAACAATTTGCTTCTTACATTAAGAGTTGGTCCCACATTAACCTGATATTAAATCAGGTAGCATGGGTTTAACACTTTCATAGCCATTAGTGGCCTTTATTATTATTGGGTAGGTATAAAACAACAATGCGGCTGCAAAGTACAGATCAGTAAATAAGGGCCATGCCATATGAATAGTAATGTATGGTACTGTAGTTTTGGAATGGCTCAATAAAGCCGAAATCGGTCTGTAGTTGGCGCTATGGTTTTGCATTCAGCTTGTGGAATGATGTAAAAGTCTTTTTAAAGATATAGCTTTCCTAAAAGCTTCCATGGAAACATGGTAAATACCCATGTTCCTTATATGTATGTCTCTTTAAAGGAATACATAGTAACATAGTAACATACATAGTAATTAAGGTTGAATAAAGACATACGTCCATCAAGTCCAACCTATTCACCCTCTTTTTTTTTTACCCTACCTAACAGTTGATCCAGAGGAAGGCAAAAAAAAACAGCTGAAAAGGGGGGGAAAATTCCTTCCTGACTCCAAACGGCAATTGGAAAGTATCCCTGGATCAACCAGATCTATATTCATTAATACCAGTAATTCTCAATATTTTTTAGTTTTAGAAACTTATCCAAGCCTTTTTTAAAGCTATTCAATGAACTTGCCATTACCACATCTGCTGGAAGATGGTTCCACAGTTTCACCGTTCTCACTGTAAAGAAACCTTTCCTAACCTGAAGATGAAACTTCTTTTCTTCCAACTTTAAAGGATGTCCACGAGTACTCTGATATGACCTATTAGTAAACAATGCACCAAAGAGTTCATTCTATGGCCCATTAATATATTTGTATAAGGTTATCATGTCCCCAAGCAAACGTCGCTTCTCCAATGTAAACAGCCCTAACTTGTCTAATCTGCCTGCATATTCAAGCCCCTCCATTCCACTTATTAATTTAGTTGCCCTTCTCTGAACTACCTCAATTTCCAAGATGTCCCTTTTGTATACGGGATTCCAAAACTACACTGCATATTCAAAATGAGGACTTCCCATTGCCTTGTAAAGAGGGAGAATAATATTTTTCTCTCTTGAATCTATTCCTCTCTTTATACAAGACAATATCTTGCTAGCTCTTGCTGTTGCTACCTGGCATTGTTTGCTACAGCTAAGTCTGTTATCAACCAGAACCCCCAAATCTTTTTCCATTACAGATGCACTTAACACAGAGTTATTTATGGTGTAGGTGGCACTGGGATTATTAAATCCCAAATGCATCACCTTACATTTATCAACATTGAATCTCATCTGCCATTCTGCTGTCCATTTTGATAATCTATCTAGGTCTGCTAGCAGCACTTGCACATCACTTGAAGTTTCCAAAGCTCTGCATAGTTTAGTGTCATCAGCAAAGACTAAGACCTTGCTCTCAATGCCCCCTTCTAAGTCATTTATAAACAGATTAAACAGAAGCGGCCCCAGTACAGAACCCTGAGGCACTCCGCTTAGAACTTTAGCCCACATAGATGTAGCTCCATTTACCACCACTCTCTGTTTGCGATCCAATAACCAGTTCTCTATCCATGAACAAAAGTTTTCTTCAAGGCCAACAGTCCTCAGTTTATACATTAGTTGCCTATGTGGCACAGTAGCAAAAGCTTCTGCAAAATCCAAATATACCACATCCTCTGCTGTGCCTGAATCTAACTTCTTACTCGCTTCTTCATAAAAACCAATTAAATTTGTCTGGCATGATCTATTTCTCATAAATCCATGCTGACTACTACTAATAAGATGAGCTCTGGAGACAAAGTCAAGGATATGATCCCGTAACAAAGTTTCCAGCACCTTCCCTACCACTGATGTTAGGCTTACAGGTCTATAGTTACCAGGCTGTGAACGACTACCTTTTTTGAATATTGGTATTACATTGGCTTTTTTCCAATCCAGTGGCACATCCCCAGACCAAAGCGAATCTGAAAAGATGAGAAACAGTAGTCTAGATAGAACTGAACTAAGCTCTTTTAAAATCCGAGGATGCAATCCATCTGGTCCTGGGGCTTTATTAATATTAACTTTGTCTAGTTGTTTCCGTACCATATCCTCTGTTAGCCAATGTGAATACTCTTAATTTCTTCCCTGCATATTATTACAATCCCTGCTGTAAGGACAAGGATTTTCAACAGTAAAAACCGATGTAAAAAAACGGTTTAGCAGATTAGCCTTTTCGCCATCCTCTACAACCACCTCAGCCCCATTATTTAATGGTACCACAATCTCAGTTCTCACCTTTTAGCCATTTATATACTTAAAAAACATTTTAGGGTTGGACTTGCTTTGTTCGGCTATCCGTATTTCATTTTCTATTTTAGCTAGTTTAATTGCTTTCTTACACTCTTTATTACAGCTTTTGTACTCCCTGTAAGCTTGTTCTGTTCCCTCTGTTTTCAAAATTTTAAAAGCCTTTTTCTTTTTTTCCATTTCCCTTTTTACCTGAGCATTAAGCCATGCAGGAGTGGACCTAATTTTTTTACACTTGTTCCCTAAAGGTACCGATTTAGAAATGTAATAGTTTAATATCCCTTTAAAAGTGGTCCACATCTGCTCTGTATCTTTACCTAGAAACAATTCCCCCCAGTCTATGAGCAGGAGTGATTCCTTTAACAAAATTAGCTTTCCTAAAGTTAAAAGTTTTTGTTAACCCAGTGCACTTTCATTTTTTGCAACCTATATTAAATGACACTATATCAGGGTCACTATTCCCTAAGCTTCCAATTACCTTCATCTCCAAAATGAGCTCAGGATTATTAGATATCACCAGATCCAACAACACATTCTGTCTAGTAGGAACCTCTACCATCTGTGAAAGAAAATGCTCATATAGGAAATTTAAGAACTTTATACCTTTTGAGGTGCTGGCAGTTCCCTTACTCCAATCTATGTCAGGGTAGTTAAAATCCCCCATAACCAGAACATGCCCCATACCAGCAGCCTTTGCCAACTGCATATGGAGATTAATTTCCACCTCCTCCCCGGCATTTGGCGGCTTATAACATACTCCAACAATTAATTTATCTACCTTCTTGCTTCTTGTACACAGTTCTACCCATATTGTTTCTGCCTTATCGTTTACTCCCCCATCTATTCCATCTTTTAAATTTGGCTTCAGTTCCTGTTTAACATACATACATACTCCTCCTCCTTTCTTATTAACTCTGTCATGTCTAAATAAGGAGTATCCTTTAATATATACTGTCCAGTCGTGTGAATCATTAAGCCATGATTCTGCTATACCAATCACATCATACCTTTCCTTTAAAGCTATTATTTCAAGTTCCTCGCTTTTTCCAGCCAGACTTCTTGCATTTGTAAACATACATTTTAGATTATCAATTGATTTACTTCCATACATGGTCATACAGGCCTCCTTATCCTCTATGCTCCCCCCTCCCCCTTCTCCATCCTCTGTTGTGTTAATAGCCCCCTGATCCCTAACTTCTCTATCTACCCCTGTGTAGTTCAACATACCCTCCCCCCATACCTAGTTTAAAATCTCCTCCAACCCCCAAGCCATTTTCTCCCCCAAAACAGCTGCACCACCACCATTGAGGTGCAATCTGTCTCTACTAAAGAGCCTGTAGCCAACAGAAAAGTCAGCCCAGTTCTCTAAAAACCAAAACCCCATCTCCTTACACCACTCCCTTAGCCACGAATTTATACTCCTGAGCTCCCGTTGCCTCCCTAGCGTAGCACGTGGCTGCGGTAGTATTTCTGAAATCACTACCCTTGAGGTCCTTGCTTTTAACTTGGCCCCTAATTCTCGGAAATCATTTTTAAGTACCTCACTTCCACCTCTAACTTTGTCATTGGCACCAATGTGAACCAAGACCGCCGGGTCACTCCCAGCCCCACCCAATAATCTGTCTACACGATCCACCACATGTCGAACCCTAGCATGTGGTGGGTCGTTTTCTCAGAAAGTTAACTATTCCGTTTTTAAATTAACTGAAGTACAGGAGGTAAACTAGCTATTTATGTAATAGGAGCCGTGAACAAAGCTTTAAAACTAAACATAAACTAAACTAAACTATAGCCTGCATAAGTGTGTATGCGTATTACAGTTCAGTTAAAGTGGGAAACAGTAAGGACCTGTCAGATAAACCAGCTGTGGATCACACAAGGCTTCATTACTGGCTCCTGTATAGTATATTCATTTAAAAATGGGAGGTAAGACACAGCTCCTTTACCTCCCGCTCTTCAATAAATCAAAAAAATAAATAGGTTTTTGAGTTAACTTATCCTTTAAATATGCCATAAAAATAAATAAGTACAGTAAACCAGTAATGCTAAGCTCTGGACGTATTTGTGTTGTTTGAAATTGTTTGTCAGCTGTAGAGAATTTGTAAATCACCATAATTTACATTTTAGGAAACAGGTTTCGCTGTTTTGCATACCAAGGAGAGAGACGTTTAGCAATTCTCAGCATAATCTGTAACCAGGAACTTTAGCTTCAGTATATTCCTGATTTCATGGATCCAAGAGAGGCCTGTTTCTACTTCTTTCACAGCATCCTTAAGGGAAACTTGGCAGACTAATCACATCACAGCAAAAGCCTTTAGCTGCATAAAAAGTCTGTGGTTAAAAAAAAAATTCTCATTTACATTCAGAACATCACTGAACTCCAGCAGCCACTGGACATTTTTAGGCTCATTATTCTGTACAGTAAAGCAAAGAAAAAACTAAAAATGGGTTAGAGGGCATTTAATGAAGGTACACAATACCTACCGGTAGTTATTTATTGCTTAGTACCTTTGTATTAAGATAATACTTAAATTAACAAGTGATATTTGTAAATTAAGTATCCCTAGGCAATTATGGGGATTTTGATTATTATTTCTGGTTTAATACTCATTGCACACATTTGTTCAAAAACATCCCATTGAATTCAATGTCATGTAGGTCTTAATCTGTGTCCAAATAGCAAATGGAATAGTGTGTATTCTTTACCTATGCTTTACAACCTTTACTACTTTCACATTTGTTTAATATTATTGTATTTGCAGATTAATAATAACAGCTTTTCAATATGAATATAATATCTGCCAAACATCCTGCTGAATAGGTTACAATTTCTTGAACTAACAGACCAATTGGTGTTTTTGACCAGTCGCCGGGCTGAAATATAGGCAGTTGCCCATAGGCAAAAATTTGTTGTGAATAATTGTGCTGTCTATTGAAGATGTATGATGGGTGTTAGGAAAGTGTGTAGTGACTTGACCAGAATGGGTTAACTTGGTATTAGTTCTTTCAAAAAATCAATAAAAATGCCATTCCACCCTGGTAACAATCCCCAGTGCTTACATTAGGGTTAGTGAAGCACGCAACCAGGTTTTCTCTTCCAGACAATGTGGGGCCGTGAATCTGGAATTCCCTATAGCTAGAGGTCTGGTGGAAACCTTTAAGAGGTCACCTTAATTAAAGCTATACATGTAAAATAAATATATTTTGATATTGGAATATGTTAGACCCAACATGGAGACCTTATTCCCTTGCTAAGGTGAGTTATTGATATCTTGGGGAATATGTATTATACTCAGATCATGTTTGGTATTGTAGGAATTGATAATTATTACAGGAGAGGAATCTGTGGTCTATATCCCAGTACAATTTACATATTTGAAGTTATATAGAATCTGCCTGAAGGGGAAGGAAGTTGTGACAAGTCGTAAATCTGGACAATCCTGGACACTCCCACCTCATGCATAACCCAGGAGAGGGCTGTTACAACAAGGGGCTTAAAAAGTCACTGTAACCCCTATAGCTTTGTTCATACTGAGCGGACATGCTAAACGGGTATGGATCATATGTTTCCTTCTCGCCCCGAGATACAGGAATTCTTTTAGTTAGTAGTTAGGGTCTGTGAATATTTTTATCCTTTTTATTTTATATAACTGTTGTACCTATATTGTATGTCATTTTATTGTAACACCATTTTCTTTTATTTTTGTATTATATGCACTGTCTACCTTTTGGAATATTAAATCTAAAATTTAATAAGTTTTGTATTTGATGCTCTAAAAGAACTCACAGCATAAAAAGGATTTAGCTGCACTCCAGAAATAGGATGATATATTAAACCAACATCAGTGGTAAAACGTTTCGGAGGAACATGCCCCCTTCTTCAGGTGAAGTGCAAGCAACAAACAAACAGACTTAAATAGCTTAACCTCAAAAAAATTGTCACCTATCTTGCTTACACCCCACTATGAAATTTACCCTTAATTATGATTTTCATAAAAAAAGCTATTTATACACGATAATTGAAAAGGTCAACAGCCAATTAATAACAGACTTGTATATTAAAAAAATTATAATGGAGGTCAGCCGCTCCGTAACACCAGACACTAATCTCTTTCACGTGATCACATCAAACTTTATTGAAACAGATAAAATGTCATCAATGTACACAAACAATAACCACAGCAAGGGAGCCACATTCAACCAGTCTGACGCGTTTCATGGTGGTTTCAACTTAAAAACTTTTCAACTTGGTGTTAACTTTAAATCATCTTTTCTTTCATTTTTATTTGCGATTCCAAGCTTCATTCAGTTCAGGTTGAACTTTATGAGTAAACAATACGAACTATGCGAACTACAAACTAGTTTGGAAGTTTCCCACTTCCACCCACCTCTATACTGGCCCAAGCCAGTGCCTGCTGTCCCCCCAGATTTGCCAATCCTTGCAATGCTGCAAACTACCCCCTTAGACTCCTCACCTCAGCTTCCAAAAGGGCAATCCACTCACACCTGACACAGACATAGGTCCCCTGGAACGTGTTCTCCAGGTTCCTATACATGTGGCAGGATGCACATTGCATGGGACTGACAAAACTGTCCCTTCTAATACACAACACCAGCACAGTGATGCACAAACCTTGTTTAATTGCCCTTCTTGTTTCAATGTCATTCTTTTTTTTTGTCCTTGAGAGCAAGGTCCTTTGTACATGTTCCACTCTAGTTCATTTCCACTCACAGGAAACTTCCTTTTGTTAGGTTCAAACCACAGGTCCAACCAATGTGATAGGCCCCAGCCCCCACACCAATTAGTGCAAGAGCCAGGAAGAGAGGGAAAAAAACGAAATACTTATTAAACTTTTCACAACCTGTTTGCGATTACAATAGGTGCAATACTAGAATATAGAAGCCCAGTGCACCCATTTAACTGGAAGAAAGAAAGATTAATCTGCTTACTGCACACACAGTCTTGCATACACAGTCCTTAACACAGCAGACTATCCGCACAAACAATCCTTATTTTCAAACTTATTTTCAAACTTTCACACACACCATACCATTGAGATCAGGGATCTGTATGAACCATTGCCATCCGGGACTCCTGGTTCTTTATTAGACTGAAGCTATTTCTTAATGATATTGGCTGTAAGTTGGGGTTGTTGTTCTACTGCAGAATACATTTCTGCAGAACGATACCTGCTTGATGGTGTTGTATGATGGACGCCAGCATTGAGGACACCATTTTGACCAAATCCCCAACTTCTTTTGCAGAAATGCAACCCTATATTTGCAAGGAACCTCCACCATGCTCCACGGTTTCCAGCCCTTCTGTGAACAATCTGCCTTCTGCTCAGCCAAATATTTACATTTTTACTTGTTGTAAATCATCCCAGATGTTATGTTGTTAAAAAGGTCCCTTCAGCATACTAAATATATTGGAGTGATAGTCTTTTCAGGCCAATATACTAAACAATAGGGAACTCCTAGTAAAAGTTAATTTAACTGTTAGACTTTTAAAATTATACCATTAGGAACAAACATAAAATCATAAGGTCAAAACCATATGGTAAAAAGGAAAATGGAAATTAAGAGAAATAAACCATCTTTTATTAAGATTACAATAACTGTATTAAAACTGTAAGAAAGCAAAAGTTCTTTAAGTGCAATAGTAAATAGACAAAGACAAAGAATACAAAGCCATTAAATAATAGGACTGAGATGGTTATAGAAGATGCAGAAAAAGTTTTTTACATTTCTTTCCCTCTCAGCATACACTATAGAGCAATCTAGCTCTGAGCATATAGATTGTAGTAGCAGGAATATTATAAAAGCAACAAATCCAGTTTATGGTACAGAAATCCAAGTTATGGTACAGAAACAACTAGAAAAATTGGACAAAAAAACTAAAAAACTACTTGACCTGAATAAATAAATACATCTACAAGTACACACAGAGAGATTTGTGTCATAATGTCTGTTGGGCAAGTGAAAAACCTTACAGCATTTTCCACACCTGCCTGGACTGAAGGTTTCGACCTTACAGCATTTTCCATCAATGCTTTGCCTATGTGGACTAAGGTTTTAATGGTGTTAATTGGTGCCACGTTTTAACCTGTTTCTTAGTAATTTAGAAATTAGTTCTAAAAACAAAGTCTTTGTGTTTGCCAATTACATAAACCTATGTTTACCTTTATAGGTTTATCTCCAAAAAGTAAGAAATTGTATGAAGAATTGCATCCTAAATTCTGCAAGTGGGTTTAGATAATGTTTCGAACTTTTAATCTTCTTTTTCTTTAATGTTTTCACAAAATCTCCTAAAAGCATGGAGTTACATGGGGAACTGAGTCTAGAAATCTGCATGAATGTATAAAGGAAAGGCACATTTACAGAGTTGAAGGTGTGTAGATTCCAAAATGATATAGTATGTGGGGGTATTTCCAAGTTTGAGGAGTGTTTTGTTTGAAAAAAGTGAAAGTTGGTTAAAATACATTGCTATTTTAACCTTTATTTCATCCGAACTTTTCAAACTTTTTGTCCCCATTGACTTTAATGGGTTCGTTTTCGAACTATCAAACTTTCGACCTTTTAATGAAGTTTGAAAATTCGAAAATGCACCAAGAGAACCATTTCTATAGGTGACCACATCTCTGGGTACACCCACATACATATATGGCATATGTTTTATTCAGGAGAAGTTAGATTTTCACATTTGTATTGATTCCAAATACTTTGTTACATTTTTTGTGTGAAATTTACCTTTGGTTTTGACTCAAATTTTCTATTTTAAGAAAAAAGGAAAACATGAAAAAGAAAATTTCAATTTGATGAACATCTGCGTCTGGCTATCTGCTTTTTGATCAAAATCCTGGGGGGTACCGTATGTAGTTTCTAAAAATATTTCCTATGTGGGAGTATTTTAGGGAGTTTCGAGGGTTATCTTACATTAACAGTAAGAAAAGCTTATACATTTCAATTTGGCATAAAATTCTAGAAATTGCTGTTTTAGTTTTAAAGAGTTTCTTAGACAGGAAAAATCCTGAAAATTCCCCTATTGTCCCAAAGGAAAAAGGATTAAGCTAGATTTAAATATTCTTCCCACTCGCAGGGAAGCAGCTTAGGGGCAGCACGAGGAGGAACTGGCACTTCATTACTGCTCCCCCTGCCATTGCATGGCTGCAATAGGAATACATTTTATGAGGTGCTGACATAGGTTGGAGCTTGGGTTTGCAGTATGAATTATTGTCCCTTGGGTCACTGATATAGAAAACACTGTGTGGCTAATGGGCTTTGTAACACTTGATTAAGTCCTGTAGGCCAAAATGTGTCGATTTGCTGTTTCTGCAGAAACAGCATACTGAAAGTATTTTTGGTAAAAATTGGCCTTGAAAGGATAGGATACTCATGAAACTCCTTATACCTTATATACTTGAGTATAAGTCAACCCGTGTATAAGACAAGGTAACTATTTTTACCTCAAAAAGTAAGAAAATGTGATTGACTCGAGTATAAGCTGAGGGTTGAAATTATAACCACTACTGACTTCTAATACTGTATTTAGTTGCCCTTTAAATGGACAGCAGTAGTCACATACAGTAATAGCCAAATCCAGTATGGCTATTAATGTATGGGAACTCTGCTGTCCATAAAAAAAGCCTCATTCCTTGGCATTCCAGATGTTTGGAAACTACAACTCCCAGCATGCTTTAGTAGATGGGAGTTGTAGTTTCCAAACACCTGCAGTGCCAAGGAATGAGGCTTTTTTATGTACAGCACCCCCAGGAAAGGCCCAAGACATTCCCCCTTAGAAAGCCTCCCAGTTCAGTGAGTGCGGTAAGTACTTGAAGAGTAATGGAAGAGCGGTAAGTCACGGTAAGGTATTATAAATTTTCCCCCCGATCCGTTGCTGCTGCTTGCTCTGTATGTAGGATACCGGTAATTTAAATCCAGGGATCCGGCTGGCACTCTGCACTGATGTCCATATTCGACAGCTGTCTCACTTACTGCCCGGCGCCCGGGCAGTAAGTGAGAAACTGTACTGAGTAAGTGAGAAACTGTACTGAGCTCAGGCTCAGTACAGGTTTCAAAATTGCTCAGTTTCCATGAGGCCTCCAGAAACATAGCAGGCATACAGTAATGAATTCATAGGACAAACTATGATATATCAACATATTTTAAAGAGGCCATTCTTTCTAAAAGATGTTCTTATGAGGGTGGAGTTGTCCTTTAAGCACGGGACATAGAAGTAAAAATGGAAGGTAGAAGTTCTGACTCCTATCACCCTGGGAGTTATTGAAGGACATGTTCACCCCCAAAAAGTCTTTTATGTATAGCCTAAATAACCCCCACAATATTTACCTTTCTTTCCAATACTAAATCCAGATATCTTGAACTTTTGTGGGGGGTGAACCTACCATTTAAGGATATTTTTATGTGTGTTTCTCATTAAAGAGGTCTCTGTATTCCATAAAATCTCCAGTAAATGTTTTATCCCCAATGGAGAACTGGATCCCCCTAGTCAAATTACCTCATAAACATTGTGTACTAGTTCTGGTCAGCTCTTAGGAACTTGTACATTTTAGCTATATTTTTTTAAGCATGTATAATTTATGCCTATGCAATCTCAGCCAAGGAAATGTTGTTGCTGAAAAAGTATACTTTTATTTCCCAGGACACCTTTGCAGCATTGCATTTTTATTTTATTTTAAAGCAAGTGCTAAATTCTGCATTGAGTGATACATTGTAATACATCACACTAGCCCAAGTGGAATGGTTTGAAATATTGCATCCTAATATGCACATTTTGTATGCAGACATATAAAGATTACGCTTTGATAATCCAATAGCTTGCCATTTTTTGCCCTTAACACCCCCCCCCTACACACACACACACACGCACACACACATTTCCAGAAGAAGCTGTGTACAATGAGTATATGTGTTCTTGTTTCATTTTTTAACACCTTATATCATACTGCCATCTGCAGCATCAATTGGAAATGTATTAGTATTGAATTGTATGAACTGACATACAAGTATAAATATTGCAAACCATGTGTAATTTTTTCCCCTAACATGTAATCCATGATTATGCATTAATTAACACACTTTCCTGCTTACGCTTAGCTACACCTGTATTAATCATAATCATTGATATTCAAACCTGTATATTTTTGGCCAATGAACAGTGAGAATAGTTCTAGGTCTAATACTTCCATGGGGTGTGAAATTATTGCTTTTTACTCTGTTTTATCTTATCTTTCCTTTTCCTTTATTTGATAATACAGAATCTGTTTCGGATATGTACTTTTCTTGTATTTACTGATATGAGCTAAGATAATACAGACAAAAAGGTGATAAACTACATTATAACAAAGTACTGAGCTTACAGATTACACCAGCTCTTTTCCATTCACTTAATATTTAGTGCCTTCCCTTGTGTTCTAGATCATTCTCTTTGCACCCTTTTAGTCAGTTTCAACTGATTGATGTTTTCTTTGTTGAAAGTTCTTACACACATTTAGGTATTAATGTATTTTACCAAGAGAGAGAAAGGCTGGAATCTGTGTGTAGGACTAAATCCCCTATCCAGTGGACTGAATGATTGCTGCAGTCTGGTCTGTATGGGGACTGTACTCTTTTGCCTGATGTGAGTGCCAGTTCTCATGGTGCTGAGGTCTACTGGGGGCTCTGTAGCAGATTTTTCACCCACCATCCACCAGATACTGTAGATACCATGATTTTCATCAGGCAGGGCATGCAAATCCCTCTTTCAACATGATTTCCATGAGTTACATGTGTCATTATCAGCCAGTGACATTTCATAGTAATTTAAGGAAGCTGCAATTCTAGTTTATTATGCTAGTCCTGTGTACAGAAAGAAAAATAGACAGGGAATTTTACCCAGATCACACAGGGTAGATCTCCCTCTAGAGATTTAATATCCCTTTAGCAGCACTGGGTAAAGGTGTCCATACACATACTTCACAATTAGATTCCATTAGAGGAGAACGAGCACAGGTGGAATGAGCAGGCCTCGACTCACAATGTTCAGTGAGATAAGTAAGAAAACGTAACTTTTTTTTGAACCATTCTCTATGTGGGGCACTTATATTATAGTTCTCTGTGTCTGGGCCATTCTATTACAATTCTCTTTTACTTTACTTTCCCCATTATCCATCATTGTCTCTTTCCGAGGTATCCACCTGTCTCTTTGACTGTTATCCACCAGCATGATAGTGCAAATAAGCTTGAAGGGGATCACTGTTTTGCCTTTCCCCTAATGCAATAAAATCTTTGTGGCCATCAATGCCCATAGTCCTAGATTCTGTGGGGCTGTCCAGAACTTTAACAGTCCGTAACCCTATCCCTGCATCCACCAGTTGTCCTGTGATCTGCAGAAGTCAAGCTCTTAAATGTGAGTCATTGGGGTGTTCTCACCTTTGTCTATCATTATTTACTTCATCACAGTCTTAAATATAGAAAATAAGCATCTATGCATATAGTATTTGAGTTGACATTTGAGGTCTTCAGCACCCAGGGTTTTTACAAAGATCACTTCAGTAGTAACATCCTTTCTGAGAAGAAGAGCAATAGCCATGATACCTTATATAACTGTATACCAACCAGCCTAGATTTCTGAAAAGTAGTTATTTCTAAGTCCAGGATAATATTCTCTAATAACCCACTCATTAGAGAAGCTTTCCCTGGACTTAGAAGTATTATATCTTCCTTCAAATTTTAAGAAAACACAATGGACCATCATGTAAATTATACAAAGAGGAAAGAATAAAGACAATCCAGTCAAGAGTAACTTGGTTAAAGGACAACTCCACCCGCATAATTACATCTTTTAAAAAGAAGGGGCCTCTTTAAAATATGTTTATATATTCTACTTTATTCTCTGAATTAATTAATGTGTGCCTGCTATGCTTCTGGATGCCTCATGGAAACAGAGCAATTTAGTGACCTGTACCGAGCCTGAGCATGCTCAGAAGAGGCAGCTAGGGGATTAGCATTCAGTCATTGGTGTCAACTGTTAAATCTATAATAGACAGTTGCTAACTGGAAGAAACAAGAAGCAGAAACAGGGGCAACAGGACATTGTGCAGGAGTTCAGGATAGACTTATATATTTTGGATTTCAAACTATTACAGTATAGGGTTTTGGAGGGTTATTTACCTGAATATATGTTTTCATTTGTGGGATGCCCTTGCAATTCAAGTAAAGCCCCACAAGTTATACTGAGACCGGTTCTGGAGCTTCTAGGCCTATTTTTAACAGCACTGGGGGGGATTTCTTGGGGAAGGATTCATATCAGACCTCTTCCACAATTTTATTATTTCAAGTTGGAAAAGATCTATAAAAAAAATTTGGTAATCCTTTCAAAAAACCTAAAAGACTATTACTAAATTGGTAGTTAATACCAACACAATTTAAAAAATAGACTGCTTATCAATACCCAACCTGTTTTAATATCTACAGGTGTAAAGTTGCAGAGGATATGGAGCCCACTGTCAGGAGTCAAGAAGAAACATTTTAAGGGTTCTGTTTAGTCTAAGAAAAGAAAATGTCCTCACATCACAGGAAATTAAAAGCTATTTAGCATGCTTGCCAGATTTTTCCAAAGTTCAAAGTTATTTGGTTCAAGGTCTCTTTGACAACTCTTCAGCAGTCACATATTTCAAAAATCAAGGAGCAGGAATCTTTGAAATATTTTGCAAAGATTTATTTTCTGGGCAGAATTCATTCTCCTGAGTAAAATAGCAAAACACATAAGTGGTACATCAAATAATGGACATTTTTTGCTCAATTTGCCTCAGACGGGCAATAGATCTAATGGCACTAGCACAGAATATGAAACTGCTTCTCTATTGTTGCCTATTCAAGGACACTCTAGCATGAGGATAGGATGCTCTAATCCACAAATAGAGCTTTGACCTGGCTTATATCTTTCTACCCATTCCTCTGATAGAGTTCCAAAAAGAGAAAACAGTTGAAAGCAGGTTTCAAAATGATAGCACCAGTTGCTAAGCGGACTTATTCACATAATCCAAAAGACTAGCTTGGCCTCTTCCAATATGTCACAATCTTGATGAGCCAGATAACCAATTTCCAGATAGAGAGTCTGAAACGTACCACATTGTTTTGGAAAGGATGATAATATCTAATATGGGGTTGTCTCCTAAAGTAATTAAATGTGCATACACATGTGTGATCACGGGGGCCGTGATGCACAATGTGTATGCGTGGCCAAAATGTCCTTTCGGTCAGGGGTAGTTGATGATCTGCCAGGTGGATCTGGCAACAAGCCCTGACCAAAGTCCCCATAAATGGCACGATTGTTGGCCAAATTGTCCATGCATACCCATCGTGCATCACGGGCTAGACCTCTTGATCGCACATGTGTTAAGCACATGCTTAACACTCTTATGCACAGCAGGAAGCCATCAAGAGTCTATCAAGGAATCTGGGATGTCTTTCAAAGCCAGCTATCCTAAATATTCTTTCCATTGTATACCAGCGCCAGAGGTACCCCTGGTGACCGCAGGGGTACTCCTCTGTGTCGGTGGCCTCAGCGGAGCTGGTGTCACTGGATGGAAGACAGAAGACGCCATCCAAGGGCTCTTTTAAGAGCCGATATGGGACCCGGTTCGAACTGCGGGACCCCCAACAAAGGCACTTATCAGTGCCGCAAGGGCCCTTTCAAGAGCTGCAAGGGCCCTAATAGGGCCAGGGAGGGGGGTCCCGGTTTGAGCTGTGGGACCCCTTAAGCCCCAAAGTGCCCTTGTCAGGGCCACAAGGGCACATCTTAATGCCACAAGGGCCCTGATAGGGCCGGGGAGGGAGGTCCCGGTTCGAGCTGTGGGACCCCTTAAGCCCCAAAGGGCCCTTGTCAGGGCCACAAGGGCATTTGTTAGTGCCGCAAGGGCCCTGATAGGGCCCGGGAAGGGGTCAGGGTTTGAGCTGCGGGACCCCTTAAGCCCCAAAGGGCCCTTGTCAGGGCCACAATGGCACTTCTTAGTGCCGCAAGGGCCCTGATAGGGCCGGCAAAGGGGTCACGGTTTGAGCTGCGGGACCCCTTAAGCCCCAAAGGGGTCACAAAGGGTCACAA
This sequence comes from Hymenochirus boettgeri, assembly GCA_019447015.1. NCBI lineage: Eukaryota > Metazoa > Chordata > Amphibia > Anura > Pipidae > Hymenochirus > Hymenochirus boettgeri. The sequence continues at coordinate 160,453,032 of CM033475.1, forward strand.
AGGTCCTTATAAGGACCCGGTAGGGGGTCCCGGTTTCAAACTGCGGCCATTTCCGGGAAACTTCGGGCGTTCAGGGTTTTTCGAAAGCAGCCATTCGAGGCCTGCCAAACGTTCAAAAATCCTTGTACATTCAAGAATTCTCGAATGTTCGAGGATTTTCGAAAATAGTCCCGCGAGTCCGGAAAATCAAATTAGTTCGAACCTATATGTTCGAAACTATGAATAGTTCGAGTTTGTCCGAACTCATAAAGTTCGGCTCGGACTCAGGTTCGAGTTCTAGTCCATCCCTACCTATGCTACATGTAGGTCCCGTGTATAACTTATTGCAGTTTTAATTTTTGATACATTTTCTATACTTTTCTATACTTCTATACTTGATACATTTTCTATACATCTTGAGCATTAAAAGGCAGGGGTATCTCCAGGGTTTATGTGTCTAGCAGCTACCTAGTCATCACTCAATACCCATTACCAGTTAAATATTAACCATACGAGAAAGCAGCTTTTAAGAGTATGTTTTTTTCGTCATGTCTCAGGTGATGAAACGAATACTGCCGGACGGCTGGGGTACTCACAGGTATGCTTTCAGGAGGAGACCAAGGTCTGTAGGTTTGGATACTGGAGCAAACAAGGCTGATGGGAATTGTATGCTGGGTACCAAGGTGCTGCTGGGAACTGGATACCAAGATGCTGCTGGGAACTATATGCTGGATGTGCTGCTGGGAACTGAATACCAAGACCAGGAGGAGACCAAGGTCTGTAGGTTTGGATACTGGAGCAAACAAGGCTGCTGGGAAGTGTATGCTGGGTGTGCTGCTGGGAACTGGTTAACAAGATGCTGCTGGGAAGTGTATGCTGGATGTGCTTTTGGAAACTGGATACCAAGATGCTGGAACAGGCAAGGTAAGTGACTACACAGGAACTGGCAAGGTAAGTTCACTGGAACAGGCAAGGTAAGTGACTTCACAAAACAGGAAAGGTAAGTAACTTCACTGGAACTGGCAAGGTAAGTAAGTACACTGGAACAGGCAAGGAAATTGCTGGATACAGGAGAGGTGAGTAGCAGAGTAACAGAGCCAGGGGTAGCTAAACGCTACAATCGGGCACCGGGTCCAGGAGGACGCCGGCATTTTAATCCTCACACATTGTGATGTCATGACATCTTTGACAACGCCCACCCGGAAGTGCAGATCGGCACGGGACTAGAGCGGCAGGTAAGTTTGTGACAGGTGAATGCTGCCTTTGTGTGTTTGTGTTAAAGATTTCTAGAATTGATACTTACTATAAATTATTCTCAAACCACAATGCAATGCCCAAGCCTACCCCCCCAATAAATATATACAGTACTTTTAAAAGCATTATGGGATTATGTTTTTCTTTCTTTTTTTTTTTACATTCCATACTATACTACTTTTTTTTATACACTGAAGGATAAGGGGAAGGATAGATTTTTATCATAGGGAGTCTGACCCATTTGGCCTAGTTCGCGGATCCGAACCCGGATCCGCGGCAGATTTACCTCGTTCGCGAACGGCGGATATCGCAGATTTTCCGGTTTTCCGCCCTCCGAACTTTTCCGAAACGCGTTTTCTAAAATTTTCTAAATTACGAGGATTTCTCCTATTTTCAAAAATACGGGAATATACGAGAAATCCTCGTAAATTCTAAATTTTGCGTGTTTTTCACATTTTTGGATGGAGCAACCCACATTTTCGGGTCCGTATTTTCGAAGAATCCTCGTATTTTCGAAGAACGGATTTTGCCGAAATTTCATTTTAATAGGTTTTAATGGGTCCGCTCGCGGATTTTCGAATTTTTCCAAAAATTCGCGGATCCTCGAGCGGACCAGATTTTGCTAAGTTCAGACATCTCTAATTAAGAGATGCTATTGCTCAATAGAGATGAGTTCTGGTTTTTAAACAAACCTGTTTTTGTTTTAGAACGGTCGGTTTCAACTTCGAAAAAATCAACTTTGAAGAAATCAAAATTAAATTGGAATCAAAACGTCAAAAATCTAACGGAATAGGCCTAGATTGTAAGATTTAAGGGGGAACATGGGTAGGTTCACTGTTATGTATGGCACTACATAAAAAACTGAAGTAAATAGGAAAATAATACATTATTAATGCGATCTTTGCAACACATTCCTCATTATAGTGATCTCTTAGTAATACACACTTTATACATGTTACACTGATTTTATTTTAACAAAATGTAAAGACAATGACTCTGCTAGGTTTCTTCTGACACATTCTATTTAAACTAAAATTCACAATATTTTGCTTAGTGATCATTGCTGTCTGTCAGTACAGACTTCTATGTACTCAGCTTATTATTTTCATGAGGACGTATACATTATCTTATTGTATGATGTTCTTTCTAGTAGTCCCCTGGGCAGAACTTAATCTATCAGCCTGGAATTCTAAATGAAGCAACAGCACAGCACTTTATGTTTATTTATCTCTATAGTTTTACAATGGTTTTGATACATTTATCGAAAGCAAGAAAAATCTTGTATTTTCACTATGGGGTTTCAAGTACATTTACAGCATTTAATATAATTTTTAAAAAGTTAAAACATTCTGTGACTGTAAGTGTGACTGCATGGTATTAATAAATGCATATAATGTAGGGTGCCTCCAGCTTTCCAACCCTCTTGTGGCCAACTCACTGCCATGAATACAATCCAGTCCAAAATAAACAATTGTGTGAAAACCCTCTTTATTAGTGCACAAAATGAATAGTTGGTCTATTTTGGGCACTAATAAAGAGGTTTTCATCCTTGTTTGCAGTAATTAGAGACTGGACAGCGCTTCATTATTTATTTTGGATTGCATGATATTAATAGTCAAATGTGTGATTCTGAATAATAAAATGGAAACTGCAAGTATTAAATGTCAAGACAGTGCTTAAATATTGCACAGAAGGTGAATAGGGTTATACTAATATGTACAGGGGACTTAATAAGCATGTATGTAAATGACAAATATGTTTATGTTGGGTGGCATTAAAAGATCATGCTTGTCAATGCCTTATAGCTAATAGAAAAGGACCCAGAAAAAGTTAGTTCTGTAGCAAAACTGCATATTTTGTGAAGTATGCCAGCGCAAAATGTTTTCAATACTGTAATTCCTTGCATAGCAATGACACACACACACATCTGGCCTGCAACAACCAATCACAGATATTTTATTTTGCACCAGCTTCTTAATATTCCTACTCCAAGTGATGTGTTTGTACAATCTGGGGCCATGCGATCGTATGGGCCAGAAACCCCTTCCCTGCCAAAAAACCCATATGCTTTTTGGTTGATCCCTGGCCAACGATTGTAAAATACCCAGATCCTATGACTGTGATTGTATCATGTATGGCCACCATTACAGTGAATGTGTTAGGGAGAGCTCATAGTAGGCAGATGGTGAACTCCAATAGCCTGCTTGCCATATTTTTTTTTAGAGGCGGTAGTTGGCCATTGGTACATGTTCTCCATGCCTTTTCCCAGCTTCCATTGCAATTTCCATTTGGCTATTAGTCTCTAAAATAAAGTTAGACAATAGGCCATTGACTGCATTTTAGTCCATCACTATCCTTAGGAAGCAAACAAAAAACAAAATCTGCTTTATCAAGAGCCTAGTTGTTACACAGACACACACACACACACACACACACACAAATGTACACAGATGGACTGCCTGACATTACCAAAGTTGCTGGATCCAAGAGAGAGGAGTGACTTCCTGTATATGAAGGTAGTGCTTTACTGCACTGGGCAAGGGGCATAAAGAGATGGTATGTGGCTCATCCAATTTGTTTTAGTATACAGTTAAAATGTAAAGCACCCGCTTTAGAATTTGAGAGGATTATAGAAATGTGTTTTATTTTCTATTTTACAATGTTTTGTGACTGATCTAAAGTGTAATATTCTTCTCCTCAAAAAGTAGAAATACAACTGTGCTTTTCTAATGACCATACCATTACCAAATTATAATCTCATTCCTACTCATTTCTCTGTGATACTAAATATTAGAAACATTCAACATTATTATACGGCACAAAAACATAAATAATATTTTTAAGTTAGAGACTCTCTTTACTTAGCAATGAAATATAATAATTACAAAACTATTTGCCTACTATAAAGTTCTTGTGTAATCCAAAAATTGCAGAAAAACCATACTTGTCTGAAATCTTACTACTGCTTACGTTAAATAGAAATTCTCTCTCTTTTCCCAACTATTATTTTCCTTGGCCTTCTGTTGGAAGAAAAAGAGGTAATGATAGGTTCTCTCCAGTGATTCAGCAGTTAACATAATTACAGCTTCATCATGAAACAAGAACTTGATGATTACAACTGAGAAACAAGGCGTTAATGAATTCTGAAGAAATGCATCGGAATGAGCTTTCCAATCAAGCCCTGTACAGTAGGGACATTTATTATAGCAAGTTAAACGCTTTCTACAGAGCTTGCAAAATTTGTCCTTCAACTGAAAAAAAACAAAATCTATGACAAAATTATTTTCTTGCAAAGTACAATGTACAAAAACAGATTTGTAACAGTAAATCATACATGGTCATAATTGCAGTTAAACATGATTAACAAGGACTAATGTGAATGATCATGTACTTTTTCGTTGTAGACGGTATATGTTATCTATTCACTTTTAGGACTGGCACACAGTGACGCTTTCAGTTTTTATCTTTCTGGGCTATAACTATAATTTATTTGGTAAATTGTTCAATTAATTAAATACTAGTTGAATTGTGGGCTACCTGGTTTGCACCGAACTGGGGTTACCAAATCATCTAATGATCATTCTAAATACACGTAATTTGCAGGGCTGTACCTATATTTACACAATGAATAAGGTAATCAGTGGTAAAGGACCCTATAAGCCCTATATATGTAAATATACATGTGGGTACAAGTAAATGATCGTAAAACATAAAAGATTGAGTATCAGATACAGCTGAAACTCTGACAAAGGGAACCCCACTTTACTCAGAAAACTCTGAGGCACTCGCTTGGGCATAAACCAGGGAAATATGAGCCCCAAAACATAGGGGCACTAAATGGATAATAATGTTACATGAAACCTTCCAATATGAGTAAAAATATATCTTTATTATGTTCAAACAGACACTAAAATACTACCACAAATATATGTATATTCTAAACATCTCCTGGGCGTCCCCAGGATAAATAATTCTTGCCTAAACAGAACATCCAAGTTCAGCAACATAGGAACTAATATAAAATACAATGAAAAACTAGGGTAGCAGGGATAGCAGCAATGGAACAAGCAGCAAGCAACTCACAGGGCACATCCGCGCAACCTCCCCATCTCAGAGGTCGGGGTAACCCCTACCTAGATATATCATGAACTAAAGGCAACATGCGAAAGGGAGAGAAGCAAGCGAAAAGGTAAGTATATCTAGCACCTAAGTTCAGCTTGGTATCTTCCCCCGCATCCGTCCATGTTAGTGTGATATTGCATACGATCCCTTCACTGCAACGATCCTGCTTTGGAAGGTCTCAGTCTCACTGAGAAGGTTCATTTACCGCTGCCATAGGTAATGCACCAATCTCCGCTATTTGCTCAAAGATGCTGACTTGGATGTTCTCCTAACCGACGCGCGTTTCGGAGGTACACGCCCCCTTCTTCCGGATCTGACGTAGAGATCGTGCAGTCCGAACTTAAAAGTACAGTCCACTCCTCCCAAATTTTGAATAGCCCAATTAGCGAGGTCCTTGCTTACTCAAATTGAATTGGGGACTGTGTATCACGGTTATCTGACTGCATATTAATAAAACGGATATACACAGTAGCAGAAATGGTAATTCAAATATATTTCTAAATACCTAAATGGAGATGGCTTTTCAGACATTACTATAAATAAAGAAGTATCTGATGGGCAGAACTGAGGGGACATATTTTGGTCTTTTGATTTTAAAGGAAGCATTTAAAGGTAAGTTGCTCATTTAGCCCATTTGGGGTTAATGAGTTCATTTCAAAAATCCAACGGGCTTCTTTTTGCAAAATACAGTTATCCCAATCTCCCCCTCTGGCAGGACGTGGGGCTTTTTCAATGCCCCAAGCTTTCAAATCATTCACATTACTTGAATATACTAGTTCAAAGTGTCTAGCTACGGGGCTGTCCTGATTTTTGCTCTTTATGTTCCGTGCATGTTCTAAGAGCCTGGTGCCCAAAGATCTTATAGTTTTGCCGATGTAGATTTTTTTACATGGGCATTCCAGGATGTAAATAACACCTTTGGTTTTACAATTGATGTAGTCTTTAATGATTAGATTTTTTCTGCCCAAATCCTTGCCATATTCATAATTGGTTTTACGGACCATGTAATTAAAGTTCTTCCCACCCCTATCCATGTATCCTACGGTACAACTTTTTGTCTCCTGTATAGAAGAAGAAATTAGTAATTTCCCCCATGTCAGTTATCTTATAATCTCACTGCCAAGGAAAGACAAGCTTTAAATGAATTAAAAGAGAACTCAGAGCTGGAAATTAAACCAGCTGACAAAAGAGGTAACGTGGTAGTAATGAACAACAGCTCATACGTTAAAGAGGTTACACGTCAATTAAAAGTGAAAGAGCAATACAAAATAATTGATAGTAACCCTTTACTGTTGGTCAACCAAAAGGTTTATATTTGCCTTAAAGAGGCCCACAGGCAAAACATTATTGACCAAAAAGAATTTGAATTTTTGTACATTCAATTTCCAAAGTTACCATGCCTATATTGTGTCCCCAAAATCCATAAAAATGCGAGAAATCCACCAGGCCGCCCGATTATATCGGGAATAAAGAGCCCCACTGACAATATATCTAAATATGTTGACCAAGCCTTAAGACCTTTCTTATATTCTTTGCCATCCTATCTTAAAGACTCAAGGGAGGTGGTCAAAAGATTGGACAATCTTACAATCAAAGAAACAACAATATTAGTCAGCATAGATGTGGAGGCTAATATTGTTGTTCACTCTATCACTCCTTAACTAAATTCTGTATAATAACTACTTCATGTTTAACAATAAATTCTACCAGCAGTTAACAGGAACTTCTTGGCCTGCGCGCCGACATATGCCGGTCTATACCTTGGTATGTGGGAAAAAGAAGTAGTGATGGGCACTGATTGTGAATGGGCATCATCCAATATCTCACTCTGGGCGAGATATATTGATGACGTCATAGTGTTGTGGGAAGGGTCTGAAGAAGAACTTAAGCGCTTCATTACCCAAATTAATTCGAATAACTGGAATCTAAAATTCACTTACCAATGGGACCACTTCCAAATTCCATTCTTAGACCTCGTTATCAAAAAACAGGGGGATAAGATACATATTGACACCTACCATAAACCTACGGCAGGCAACTCACTATTAAGAGCCCAAAGCCTGCATCCTATTAAAGGAGATCCCTATCGGACAGTACCCCCATATTACGAGGAACTGTTCAGATATGGTGAGCTTTGAAATTGCAGCAAAGGAATTGCAAAAAAGATTTTTGCATAGGGGGTATCCCCAGAACTGGCTAAATAGAGCCTATATAAGAGCTAAGTTTAGTAGCAGAACTGAACTACTGTTTAATAACCAAAAAGGTAATATGAAGGAAAATCCCATTAGACTTATAACCCAATATAACAATGATTGGCATTGGAATAAGTCTACCTTGAACAAATATTGGTTTATATTAAGCTCAGACAAAGCTCGTAAAGCTCTTAAAGCTCTACATAGGTAACAGGCCTGGAATTACAGCTAAAAAGGCCCCCACAATTGGACAAACGCTAGTACATAGTCTATATACAAATACTACCAAAACATGGCTAAATAAAATATCAACAGGCTCACAGAAATGTAGCCATTGTAAAGCATGTAATTACATGGTCTGTAAAACCAATTATGAATATGGCAAGGATGGGGGCAGAAAAAAATCTAATCGGCAAATCTAATCGGCAAAACCATAAGATCTTTGGGCACCAGGCTCTTAGAACATGCACGGAACATAAAGAGCAAAAATCAGGACAGCCCCGTAGCTAGACACTTTGAACTAGTATATTCAAGTAATGTGAATGATTTGAAAGCTTGGGGCATTGAAAAAGTCCCACGTCCTGCCAGAGGGGGAGATTGGGATAACTGTATTTTGCAAAAAGAAGCCCGTTGGATTTTTGAAATGAACTCATTAACCCTAAATGGGCTAAATGAGGAACTTACCTTTAAATGCTTCCTTTAAAATCAAAAGACCAAAGTATGTCCCCTCAGTTCTGCCCATCAGATACTTCTTTATTTATAGTAATGTCTGAAAAGCCATCTCCGTTTTGAAACACTTCTAAATAATTTATATAATATATAAGCTAAAAATCAAGTTTCATTATTATTCTTGACACTATGTAGGTATTTAGAAATATATTTGAATTACCATTTCTGCTACTGTGTATATCCGTTTTATTAATATGCAGTCAGATAACCGTGATACACAGTCCCCAATTCAATTTGAGTAAGCAAGGACCTCGCTAATTGGACTATTCAAAATTTGGGAGGAGTGGACTGTACTTTTAAGTTCGGACTGCACGATCTCTACGTCAGACCCAGAAGGAGGAGGGCGTGTACCTCCGAAACGTGCGTCAGTTAGGAGAACATCCAAGTCAGCGTCTTTGAGCAAATAGCGGAGATTGGAGTATTACCTATGGCAGCGGTAAATGAACCTTCTCAGTGAGACTGAGACCTTCCAAAGCAGGATTGTTGCAGTGAAGGGATCGTATGCAATATCACACTAACATGGACGGATGCTGGGGAAGATACCTGGCTGAACTTAGGTGGTAGATATACTTACCTTTTCGCTTGCTTCTCTCCCTTTCGCTTTTTTGCCTTTAGTTCATGATATATCTAGGTAGGGGTTACCCCGAACTCTGAGATGGGGAGGTTGCGCGGATGTGCCCTGTGAGTTGCTTGCTGCTTGTTCCATTGCTGCTATCCCTGCTACCCTATTTTTTCCATTGTATTTTATATTAGTTCCTATGTTGCTGAACTTGGATGTTCTGTTTAGGCAAGAATTATTTATCCTGGGGACGTCCAGGAGATGTTTAGAATATACATATATTTGTGGTAGTATTTTAGTGTCTGTTTGAACATAATAAAGATATATTTTTACTCATATTGGAAGGTTTCATGTAACATCATTATCCATTTAGTGCCCCTATGTTTTGGGGCTCATATTTCCCTGGTTTATGCCCAAGCGAGTGCCTCAGAGTTTTCTGAGTAAAGTGGGGTTCCCTTTGTCAGAGTTTCAGCTCTATCTGATACTCAATCTTTTATGTTTTCTGTACCTATATTTATCCTGCACTCATTCTCTTTCAGCCTGGCCACATGTAAGACATGTAAATATTAGCACCCCAATAAAATGTATTATTTTATTTTATCAAGTAAACAGAAAAGCTGTTACTATGCAGGATATATTTTCTGAGAACACCTGTTGTGCTGCTAGAGTACCTGTAGGAGGAACTAATGTACTGGTGTCTGGAGTTTTACCAGGGACTACGTTCACCCTCCATATTGTTGCAGATGTTAAATAAAAACTCTTCACTAGCTTTCAGCTTGTGCACTGTTGTTTTACTACCAATATATGTGTGCAGCAAAATTGGCACCCAACGTGGGGTGGTGAATATAGAGATCACATACAAGTTGTTATATGGAGGATATCTGTCTTGCTAACAAGTTACTGTTGTAAGTCCCAAATAACATGGAGCAGTTACAGGATGAAATTAGCAGATAACCCAAAGGACAGCTGGTAAATTGATGAACATGTGCCATTTTGTGAAAGCACCATAGCAGAGCCTGATAAAAGCCAAAAAATCTATACAATTTGATGAGAACAATTAACGATGTGATCGATGCTTTGGTAGAAACAGAGGCTGAAGACTGTGTTATTCAGTTTTTAAAGAAAACCAAGCAATTCTGAGTTAGAAAAGGTTACTATCTAAATCACCAGATGTCAGTGATATGGACTCAAACAGAGAATGCAAATTTGGAACATTTAAAGGAACAGTTTTGCATTATGCAGGACAAATTCCAGGAATCGACCAAAGCAATGGAAGAAAAGATCAAAATGCTCAGTAGTAGAATTGCAGATTCTAGCAACAGTCTAGCAAACAAGAAATCTAACTACAGAGACATCCAACTACAGCAAGCAGCCAGAAGTTGATATATAAAAGGATTTTAAAATCTCTTTCAGACAGGAGAAAGAGGACAGAAATACACGTTGTGTTACATTGACTTCATTCACCAGATCAATCATCAATCAATGAATCAGGGGTAGTTGAAGTCGTAGTTAAAACAATAAACCCTGGCTTAAACCTGGGATGAATGTTGGAGATGAAGGGGAATTGACACTAATACAACCTAAAACAATTCTGAAAAGTCATTACAAAGAAGAAAATGCTTCTGAGTTTTGTCAACAGCTGGTTAATATCTCACAGAACAACAAAGAATCCCTACAAAATGTTTTAGTCAGAGCCATTGAATTAAAAGACAGACTGTTATTTATTTTACGTGGGTCAGAAAGAGAAGAACATTTTGGTACAGATCTCATAAAAAAAATAAAAAATTCTAATGATCACTAGCCACAATTTCATCTAAAATCTTACAATTTCTAAAGACGTGCTTATAACAAAAAAATAAAAGCTGCAAATATGGAGCTGGAGAGGGAAAACAAGCAAAAGAAATCTCAGCCCAGTAAAGCTGTTAAAGTTAAATGAATATTGAAGAAGTTCTACAATGGGATAAGGTCCGATAGCAAGCAATGCTTACACAATAAACAAGCCAAAAAACAGTAACAAGGGTGGCTTGCAAGCCCAAGGGAGTAAATTTTGAAAATATTTTATTGCACCTGCAAAAAGACACGTTGAAAATAAAAGTCCCAATTCTAAATTCAGTTAGAAAACCAGAAAACCTGCCCAAAAGGACAACCAACAATCAGAGAACCAGGAAAAGTGATTGTTGGGCATGCTAAAATGCTAATCAAGTCAGTGCAACATTTGGTGAAAAGATGTCACATGAGAAAACAAAAACAGGGAAAAGAGTGCAGGTTGCTGTGATAGGATAGTCCCAACCCTCTGCATTGCTAAAGCCTAGCGTAGTAGAAAAGTCACTAGCTGAGAAGTCCTCAAATCCTTTACAGAAGGTAACCTATATCTAAACAGTAAAATGACTGCAAAACAAAATAGTCTACCTTTCTTCCAGACACCAACCCAAACCTCTCCATCTTATTGGAGAAAAATGTCTAGTGCATTGTACCATAGGCAGTTTTCCAGTTCAGTCATTGTGGGACACATGCTCTCAAGTGAGTCTAATCAATAAGGGCTGGAGAATGAAATTCCTCTCACACACTGAGCTAACAGTAAGATCATTTGAGGAGTTGCTAGGTTCTAAAACCTTGTGTAGGTAGAAAAGCAGCAAACAAAACATTTAAAGTATAAGAAGGATAGGGATAATCTTTGAATTAATTTCAAACATCACTCACACAAAAAAAAATGCTTGTGTCAGTGATAGTGTCAGAGGACTCGAGAGTAGTTGAACAGACAAAGTAACATAGTAACATAGTTATTGAGGTTGAGACATACGTTCTTCAAGTCCAACCTTTTCACCCTCCTTTTTAACCCTACCTAACAGTTGATCCAGAGAAAGGCAAAAAAAAAGCTAGAAAAAAAAGGGGGGGGAGGGAATTCCTTCCTTGGGGCTCTGTAGTGCAAGTTACTATGATGAGGCAATGAGACAGTACCACTAAACACTATAAATTGGAGCTTACCCAGCTATTACAAGAAGGTTAAGCAATTGGCATTATCAACACCACTATGTTGGGCAGACTAATTCCTGAGTGTCCGGTACTCCCGATATTTCATCTACCAAAGGTACACAAAGGAGAGGTACCACCAAAAGGGAGACCGATAGTAGCCGGGATAGGATCTTTGAATGAAGGTCTATCCCAACTTATTGACATATTACTTCAACCGACTGAGGTCATATGTACGTGACACCACACATATTTTGCAATTTTTAGATACCTTAGAATGGCTACCATATTATGAATTTATCACTATAGATGTGGTCTCACTCTGCTCGAGTATTCCACATATGAGAGGACTTGAAGCTATACGCTACCATCTTGGTACATATAGCGAATTCACCGTAGAGTGGAAGAACTTCATTTTGGATGCTGTAAAGTACCTTCCGACTCACAATTTCTTCGTGTTTGATAAAAAATACTACCTCCAGACCCAAGGGACGGTGATGGGGGTGAAATTTGCCCCTACGTACGCCAATCTGTACCTTGGGTGGTGGGAGGAATGTAACCTAGATGCGGATCATCCTTTACATTTGTACATAGATAAGTTAATTTGCCATAAAAGATACACTGATCATCTGCTTTGGGTATGGGGAGGCACAGAAAGCGAATTCGTAACACTCATTCATAGCCTGAATAAGAATAATATGAACCTATGTTTTACTTGGACATATGGTAAGAAAATTACTAATTATTTGGACCTCTCTATCTCTGTATGTGATTGTCAGATACTTACCACAGTGTATAGGAAGCAGAATTCGAGAAATACTCTATGCAAGATCAAGTCATCCCAAACATTGTATACGGGGTATCCCGTTTAGCCAATTCATTAGGCTACGTAGAAACTGCACTACAGATGACAAATATATAACTCAGGCATGTCAATTACGGGATTGCTCTCTAGATAGAGGGTATGGATTTGCGGTCTTAAGTGAAGCTTTTCTTAGAGCATTTCACATTAATAGGAATTTGTTGTTATATAAGCATAAAACAAACAAAACTAAAAGTAACATTCAGCAACCAGTCACTTTTGTTTCTCAGTACAGTTCCCAATTCCAGGACATAGTAGGTATTATTAGGAAACATCTTCCTATTTTGAAGGCTGATAGAAAACTGGGCGATAATGTGGTTAACAATTGTAGATTTGTTTCAAAACGCTAAACCACACTTGGCAATATGTTATCACCCAGTGAATTTATAAATGTGGACATGTCCGGTGTATTTCCTGTATACATGTAAAAATAGGCTTTTTGTAACCAGAAGGTATTGCCTATTGCCATGAGTGGGCGGGCCACATGGGGCTGTAAGAGAATGGGCCAAGGGGGGCCTGCAACTGGAGGGACCATGAGCTCCATGAGTGGGAGGGACCAGGGGGCTACAAGGGGGAGAAGGAGACACAGAGCAGATTGACTGACATGGTTTCAGAGCAGGAAGAGGGAAGTGCAGGGGACCTGGTGATGATGCTGCCATATCACACACAAAAATGTAAAAATCTTCAAAACTATGCAAAATAAACAATGAAAATAAATTGCAAAATTTCTCAGGAGAGCAATTCCTATCAATTTACCTTAAGTCATTTTTGGACCATAGTTCCCCTTTAAAAACTCATTATGAAACATTTTATTCCATTTAAAAAGGCAACTATACCCTAACTGTCCCCTCCAATTTATAATCCTATAAGAGGTAGGAACAAGTATTCCTGTTCTACTTTCATTTAAAAGTAATTGACTTTAGATCTTTTGCATTATTCATTCTCCCTGGAGTTCAAAGGGGAAAAAAATGTGACAAATTTTGTTAAGTGTCAGGAGTCAGACAAACTTCAAGAACTCACTGACTAAACTTTTTAAGGGAAAGTAGAGTTGTGTTTAGAGTATACTGACCCTTCTGTATTTTGTAAATGTTTTGCGTTCAACCAAAAGTAGAGATGGCCGGTTCGCGGACCCGAACCGGGATCCGCCACGGATTTATCCCGTCCTCGAACGGCGGATTATTCCGGATTTTCCGGATTTTCCGCCTTCCGAACTTCCGAACCGCGGATTTTTTTTTTCCGAGAATTTTCGAAAATACGAGTATCTCCGTAATTACGAGAATCTGCGATCTTCCGGGACCCGGGAAAACCGAAGATCCTCGTAATTACGCGGATTCTCGTAATTACGAGAATTTTCGTAAAAACGAGAAATTCTTGTAAATTCGAATGGGGATTATTTTCAAGACGGAGCAAGCCACATGACCCAAATTAGACAATGGCAGCTAACATGATTACACGTTTTTATGGGAATCCTCGTTTTTTCGGAGATCCGCAGGTTTACGGAGGTCCTCGTTTTTACGGAAATCCTCGTTTTTATGGAAATCCTTGTATTTTCGAAAAATACCGTTCTCGCTAGCGGACTGTAATTTTTAGGTATTGTAGGCATTGATACGTGTTTCTAAGGACATTACCCAGGCCCCTGAGTGATTAAGTGTACATTACCAAGGCTATTTAGACCACTTTAAATGCGGATTTTGCCGAACTTTCATTTTAATACGTTTTAACGGGTCCGCTCGCGGATTTTCGAATTTACGGATTTTTTCGAAAATCCGCGGATCCTCGCGCGGACTGGATTTTTCGAAGTTCGGACATCTCTAACCAAAAGTATTATAGTTTATGAGATTTAAAAAAAGCAAAATTCTTCAAAGCCCTTTCACTGTAAAAGGGCAGAAAGCAACGAAAAAAGGGTTTGATTTACAAAGACTTGGGATAACCTCTCTAAAAAGTTAGGGACAATTGCTTAAACATACAATATAATGGAGGAGCCTTCTTTAGTTTTTTTCAATGGCTCAATCTAAAGGTTCGTATACGCATGCAATCGCGGGTGCTGACCCGCCCATACACGCGCCGATTATCAGCCAAAATGGCCTTTTGTACACATCGTGCCTCGCGGGTGCGAACCTTAAAGCTCATGTTAGGTTTACAGCATATAATATATTTAATAAAGGGGTTTACCCCAAATCATTTTTACCCTTTACAAATACAGGAATTTCTTTTCAACAGAGCTTGACAAATTCCACTAAAGGATAATTATATTGTCTCAATGCAATTTTTTTTGCTTTATAAAGAGTAAAGTAATTCAGCCCTCCCCATACCTCCCCCCCCGATTTCTATCCTCTCTCTGCCTTCAGTTAGCTATGCTGTGAAGGGAAGGGGGTGTAACAATTCTGTCTGCCTCTAACTGACACTTCAAGTTTGTTTGACTAGCAGAGGTGGAGGAGAGATATTATAACATACATTCCCATCAGCCAATGACAAGTGCAATGTTAATTTAGACCCTAGGACAGCTAGGAGGTGGGCTTTTAGCACTCATTTTTGCGGTGTAACATCCAAGCAGAACGGTTGTAAATGTGAGTAAGCCATTCCAAACACTGTAATTGTGGACATGTAATGGAATGATATTTTTTATATTGTTGTCCTTTAACAATTTGATCAAATACAGAGGTTTTAGAAACTGTAAACATTGTGTATGAAGGAAGTTATTGAGGTCTTGGTAGTTTGCTGTACAATTAATTCAGTCTTTTTGGAAAGATTAAATGTAAATGAAATATGAACACATTCTACATCAATACAGTTTCTATGGCTCCTGAATAAGGGAGTTAGACCTACCATATGCCGATTATACTTGTTTCCCAACAATTATCCCTGCTTCAACTATATACCCCATACAAGTTACTGATTACCTTAAAGACAATCATTGTACTACCACAATTTCCCCCTAGACAGATACACTGGCAGACATTGCATTAATTAGCAGATAATGACATAAACAGTAAAAATTGAATCCTGGATTTGAAAAAAAGAACCTTTTGTAAAAAGTGAATTTAGTGAGAAAATATATTTGTAAGAGAGAGAGCAAAACCTTGATTATTATTACGTGTGATAGAATCTTGGCTTTCAAGCTCTCATTTGCATAAAAGAAAGGAAGGCTTTTTTAATTATTTTCTCTCCACTGGGGAGTCATAAAATGACATTTAACAACATTAAAAAATCCTTGATATGTGGAGGCTGCTAAAAAAATGATATAGTCATCCCCGCATTAATCTCAATAATTAACATGATAAAAAGAGATATTCAAGAGAAAAACATGCAGAGGAAGCAGACATTCTGAATAATAAAAAGCTACATAGAGAAAATCAAGTACATTAATGTTTCCTCTCTAGTAAATTCAGGAACGCCTACAAGAATGACATCCAAGTCATGGTATATCTGTTGTATTCAGCCTGATCAACAGGACCTTTCGATAGTCATCCGACTTTTTCAATTCAGAACAGCCTGTACAAGAATCTGTTGGAAATAAATACCCTGGAAGGTACCAATCACCATATATCAGTGTTAGGGACCTCTTGAATGTAAGGTGATGATTGCATTGTGGATAAGAGGTATTATCAAAAATGTCCAGGGTACGGCAGTCATCACCAGCAAATTATGTGTCATAAAACCAGTCAATCAGCTGAAGAAAAATCTTAAATGTGTGTACTAATGTAAAACTACACAAAGATATAGTCCCAATATAAATATGAAAAAACTTTATTCATAAAAGTGGAAGAGGTAGCTTGAGGAAGTGGCACCCACACTAATTATACATAAAATATGGGCTGGCCAGCCTAACTATATATATAATCTTAAAAAATAAATAGTCACAACATTTAAAATATATAGTAAAAGAGTTAAAAGACTATACACTATAAATTATAATCCCACATACATCGGGCCCATATTCGGCCTAATGTCCGTAGACCTTTTTTAGTCTTATAAAGTGTTAAAAAAACCAAGGTGAAAGCCCTATTGTTGGGGCACACCGTTTACTTCAGTGTCTGCACTGCACCCTCAAGGAATCCTCCGATCCCCCTTGGTAGTGACTCCGTTGATTCTCGCAGTAGTCAGAATGTTGCTTCGGGCAATCGGCACTACACACTGGGTCTCGTGTTGATGACGTCACCTACTAGCAGTCTCCCGCTTAGAAAAGTATATTATTGCAGAAAGATAGTTAGTCTATAACTCCAATACAAACAATGCTTATCGCTTTGTTTATATAGGAAGCATTCTTCCCACATGCCAACATATAACCCTGCATAGCTAGGAGCACAGGGAGTTCCCATTGCAGTTCCTAATCGTTGTTTATAGAAAACATAATTAAATTTAAAATAATTATGGTCCAACATAAATTTGGTACCCTCCTCCAGGAAGTTTCCAACTGTTCATTCATTCATTCCTGTTTTTTGAACCCACCATCTTATCGCTTCAATACTTCCATCGTGGGGTATTACTGAATATAGAGATGTGACGTCTAGAGTCACTAGTCTATAGTTCAAATCCCATCTTATCTCTTCTGAAGATTGTATGACATCAGCTGTATCTTTACTAATGTAAGCCATACACCATTTGACTTGGTACTGATGATTTTGCAATCAATTCTATGCTTTGAATGTCACAAATATCTACTAAGGATTTGACCTCCAGTCAGAAATCATTACATAATTATTAAATTATATGGCAAAAGTCCTCAGGATCAACTTTTTTGCATATTGTCCACATAGTGTATATCAGTTTAAAAAACAAAAACAAAACAAAAAAACAGTTAAAACAAAAAGTACCAGGGTCAGGGAGGTATGATTGGTAATTCCTGCCCCCCATTAGTGTTTCTGTGAGGAGCACCAGCAAAAAGAAAATTGCTTCTTCCAGGCTTCCTCCTGGCTTCAGCACTATTTGTAATTCAGAGAAAAACTCTGTAGCTCCTCAACGAAATGATAGTAATATAGTAATTGAGGTTGAATAAAGACATACGTCCATCAAGGCCAACATTTTCACCCTCCTGCTTAACCCGACCTAACAGTTGTTCCAGAGGAAGTGGATTAGTGGCATCTTGTTGCATCTTAAGGTAGAATTTTTGAAAATTAATTTTTTTTTAAAGATACCCTTTAAGTACAGTCACTTAAAGGACAGTTTAAACACCCAAACCATTCGCTTCTTTTGCTTTATCTAGGGTGAGCATGCTAGCTCCTAGCATACATTACATTGCCCGCTATAGTATACATACAGAAATTTGGTCTTGCCGGTCAGGCCCAATCCCCTTCTTGTTTTTCAAGGCCTGACCTATGGAAAGATTTGCTCTGCAAGAAGCATGTTTTTCCTACAGTCTAAAATCAAGACAACAGGTATGGGCAGGGGGACCTAGCATTTTAGGTCATCATCCCACATTAAAGGAG
This sequence comes from Hymenochirus boettgeri, assembly GCA_019447015.1. Taxonomy (NCBI): domain Eukaryota; kingdom Metazoa; phylum Chordata; class Amphibia; order Anura; family Pipidae; genus Hymenochirus; species Hymenochirus boettgeri. The sequence continues at coordinate 160,471,125 of CM033475.1, forward strand.
GAGGGAGGGGAGGTACATGTTTTAATTGCCCTTTAGTGTTGCTTAGATTTATTTCACATTATTTAAAGATGACTGCACATATAACTATATATTTTACATTTGTATTACCATGAAGTCATACTGTATGTTTCTATTTATATTGCAAGCATTAACTAAAGAATTTTCAGGATACAGCACACAGTGGGAAAATTGCTGTGGTCGAAACAACTCGCATTGCGTTTCTCAACTAAAATTAAGATGTAAAAATAGTGCGGATGAAATTAAGGTGTTTCTATTCACTCACCACATCTATAATAACAAAATAGCAGTTCAAAAATATATTCACACACCTTCAATTAAGACATTACCTCCTAGAAAAGCATAAGAATATTTGCAACAAGAAAACAGTTTGAGGCACATTAGCATTTTAATTATGGGTGGAAACAAAGGGTTGGAAGACCATTAACATAATTTTCTCCAAAAAGTAGAAACAAAAATGCTGCTTAGTTATGTATCCAAGATTTAGATTTTTAGAAATGAATTGTACACGCCCATTAAATATTGATTTAACGGGCAACTAATGCCATAAAATAAATTTAGGTGAATGTGCATTAAAATGCTTTCCTTATATTTTGCAATTAGTTTATTTGCAGGTGTGCATGGGCATGGCTTTGGGTGTGGGTGTGGCTTTGTGTATGGGCATGGCTTTGCGTGTGAGCGTGGCAAAGTTGATAATTTTGTATTTGCAAACAGTAATTTATACAGTTCTTCAAACATATGTTGGTGAAACTGGTACATTTCATTAGAAAGACCTATTATACTCTGTAGAATAAAATATGCTCGGCAAAAGATTTGTAAGCCTGTTACCACACATTTCAGCAGGGTCCTAAGTAACCTAACTAATCTAACCCTGCTAAATCTAAGAAACTCTAAAGCTAGCCAAACCATATGAAATTCCTTTTAACAATATCCAACACATCTTTAGCAAAAATTAAAAAAAGATTTAAAAAAACACCCACAGCAAAAAATACATACATTTTCCCAGGTTAAAAGCAGCTATTCAGAATGTCAACTGGGATAACGTACTATCAGGTAAATGTACTGAACAGAAGTGGACTGTGTTCAAGGGGATTTTAAGCGAGTTCACATCTAAATTTATACCCTTAGGAAATAAATGTAAAAAAAATAAATCCGCGCCCATGTGGCTGAATTCTGATGTAAAGGGGCAAATGGAAAGGAAGAAAAAGGCATTTAAAACCTTTAAGGCCGAAGGAACGGAAAGGGATTTAGGGATTATAAAAACTGTAACAAGGAGTGTAAGAAAGCAATCAAACTAGCTAAAATTAATAATGAAGTTAGGATAGCTGAACAAAGCATCACTAAGCCTAAAAATGTTTTTAAGTATATTAATAGTAAGAAGATGAGGACTGAGAATGTGGCACCATTAATTAAGTTAGTTACGGATGATGGCGATAAAGCAAATGTCTTGAATATTTTTTTTCCTCTATATACACTATAGAAGATCCAAGTACAGATATCACAGAGTATAGTAGCATTAATGGTATAAAAGATTCAAGTGCACTTTGGTTAACCGAGGATATGGTACAGAAAGAACTAAAGAAGGTTTAAATACATCCTCGGGTACTTAAGGAGCTAAGTTCAGTTTTATCTAGGCCATTGTTTCTTATTTTTGCTGATTCCCTCATGTCCGGTGGTGTGCCTCTGGATTGGAAAAAGGCTGATGTTATTCCAATATTCAAAAAGGGTAGTCGTTCACAGCCGGGTAATTACAGGCCTGTAAGTTTAACTTCAGTGGTGGGGCAGATCCTGGAAAGTTTAATAAGGGAACATGTTCTAGAGTATGTTTCAAGGACTGACATTATAAGTAGTAAACAGCATGGATTTAGGAGGAATAGATCTTGTCAAACTAACTTGCTTGGCTTTTATGAGGAAGTAAGTAGAAATTTAGACTCTGGCATAGCAGTAGATGTAGTTTACTTGGATTTTACAAAGACTTTTGATACAGTCCCCCATAGGCGACTAATGTATAAGCTAAGGTCTGTTGGTCTGGGGAGTCACATTTGTACATGGATAGAAAATTGGTTAATGAATAGGATGCAGAGAGTAGTTGTTAATGGGGCTTCATCATTATGGACTAAAGTGCTAAGTGGGGTGCCACAGGGTTCTGTGCTGGGGCCGCTTCTATTTAATCTATTTATTAATGATTTGGAAGTGGGTATTGTCAGCAAGGCTTCTGTGTTTGCTGACGACACAAAACTTTGTCGACCATTAAAAACTTCAGAGGATGTGCAATCGTTGCAAGGGGATCTAGATAGATTGTCACATTGGGCTGCTAAGTGGCAGATGAAATTCAATGTTGATAAATGTAAGGTGATGCATTTTGGACTTAAAAATCCTTGTGCTACCTATACTATAAATGGCTCTGTGTTAAGTGAATCCCTGTTGGAAAGGGATCTTGGAGTTTTGGTGGATAACAAACTTAAAGGTAGCAAGCAGTGTCAGGCGGCAACAGCCAGAGCCAGCATGGTATTGTCTTGTATAAAGAGAGGTATGGATTCAAGGGAGGAAAATGTCATTCTCCCTCTTTACAAAGCATTGGTAAGGCCTCATTTGGAATATGCAGTGCAATTTTGGAATCCTGTGTACAAAAAGGACATCTTTGAAATGGAAAGGGTTCAGAGAAGGGCAACTAAATTAATAAGGGGATTGGGGGAGCTTAAATATGAAGAGAGACTGGAAAAATAACAATTATGTACGCTGGAGAAAAGGTCATCCCTTAAGACTTGAAGAAAAAAGGTTTAGGCTTCAAGCTCGGAAAGGGTTTTTCACTGTGTTTTTCCCCCTTCATAAATTTGGTGGGTTTTTTTTGTCTTCCTCTGGATCAACAGTTAGGCAGGAAATGAGGATATTGCTAGATGGGTTGAACTGGATGGATGTATGTTTTTATTCAACCTCAAATACTATAAAATAAAAATAAACACTATATTTGGTAGAGCAATATGATGAAATCTATAGTCTACATTATATCTGTTATTTAGGCAAGTTCAATAAGAGTCATTTATTTAAATCTTTTGGTCAAAACCTTTCAATACCATGAAACTAAACAAGGTAGAAACAGATTGATCATGTTCTAAATAGGGATGGCCGGTTCGCGGATCCATGGTGTGGTAGGGAATGTCTTCTTAAGTAGGGTGGCTGCACTGCAAGTTGTCCACTGAATTGTTTATAAAATCTTTAAAAGTGTCTTGCTTGCGCTTGGGGGTATGGGTAGGGGAATGGTTAAAACAAGAAGTAAAAAATAATAAATAAATAAAAAATAAATAGGTTAACCTATTTATTTTTTATTTTTTACTTCTTGTTTTAACCCTTCCCCTACCCATACCACCAAGCGCAAGCAAGACACTTTTAAAGAGTATATAAGGAATAGCACTGTTTTGCAATTTAATGTTGTCCTGATGAAGACGACCTGTGTATTGCCGAAACATGAAATAAATAAAAAATCAGTGTGCCTGGGAATAGCTTATATGATTGGAACAGTTTGGTGTAATGGATGGAGTAACACTAACTGGTGGCACCAGTAAATAAAGTTATTATTCTGGATGAGTGCAGAAACCTCTATTATACAATTTTATGTTAAATTATATCTATATATACTATTCATACCAGACAGTGTATGGTATGCAGTCAGCACTTTGGGTAGGGTGCACACAAGTAGGTTGGGCCTCAGCACACACAAGTAGGTAGGGCACGAGCACACACAAGTAGGTAGGGTACCTGCATACAAGCAGGCCCCAGCACACTTAAATCCCCCCATTATAGTAAAAAAAACAAATACACACAGTGTCCTGGTGGCGGTGTTGCCAATTAGAGCTGTCACACTCAAATGGACTGATAAACAGATACACCCTTTACGGCACCTACAGCAAACACAAGTAGGTAGGGTACCAGCACACAAGTAGGCCCCAGCACCATTAAATCCCCCCTCCCAAGGAAAAGCTGATGATCCCCCACCCAAAGAACCCAGACGCGCCCAATAATAACCACACACTTACACTCTGTAGGCAATCACTGTATTGGAATGGTAAGTAATACACCATTACAGTAAATAAAATAAATACATACAGTGTCCCCACTAACACATGCACACGATGGTGGTGCTGGTTTTGTGCTGTGACATGGGTAGAGACTTAGCCACAAATGGACTGATACACAGAGACACCAGGATTCCTGCATCCTGATTGGTCCTGCAGTCACTCCATAATACTACCTCTGTGCGTTTGCTAGTGTCTTACGCGTACAGCATGGGGGGCGGTACTGGAGCCAAGTAGGGAAGGTACGGATAGCCATACTGCAGTAGAGCAGTTAAGTGCACTGCCCTGACTGGTTAGAGTTCCGATAGGCCCACCACTAACAGTGCACTCAAGTGCAGTTATCATAGTCGTGTTAGCGCCACTGAAGACAGTCATTCAAAAAAAAAAATGCTGACAGTTGCTGCCTTTCTCATTTCATATATATAGAGAGCCATATCATATAGTCTATCATATCAAATAGTCTGCACATCAACATTTTTCACAATTACAGTAGAGATGGACCTAACCCAAACCTGAGTTCACATACCAACTGTTACCATTCCAGCTATACCAAAACTATACATAACTGAAAGTATTGTGATACTAAGGTGCTTGATTGACAGCTGAAATGTAAGATGTTTCAGACTGAATATATAAGTAAATAGGGGACAGATCAACAAAAAAAGGGTTTAGTGATAGTTGGGAATAGTTATAGTTACCCATAATGGGCAATTTAAAAAAACAAATTTCCCAGTGTGCATATCCTTCAACATCTTTAGCTTCTGAGTATACAGCTTCCCAATATACAAAGAATGAAAGGTACAGAGCCTTCTGCAACTAACTAAACTTTAGTTTTCCTAAAAGATTGAGAGGCAGTTATTAAAGGGCTACAGAGGAAGGGAAATGCTCAAATTGGGCATTAAAATGCATGCCACGGTTGTGTTTTCTGCACTGAGAAAGGATAAATAAAACCATATCAGTCTATTACAGACAGTCCTTAGGTTGCATTCGGGTTGACTGTGTATTATTTTAAAAGCACAGCAGATGGTGTAGCATTCACTAGAGGGCTGCCATGCAAACATCTAATTAATCTATAAGTCTCTGGGAGGCTTATTGGCATAAACGAGCTTTAGCGAAATCTTTCTCTACCTCCCTTGATTCTTAAGTGCCACTTACAAATACAACATGGTGCAGAGCTGCAGGGGGAGGCTATAATGAAGTGAACCTAATATCAGCACAGCTCCGTGTGATTTGGCTGAAAAAGGGGTGCAGTGTAATGGAATAAAATTAAAATGAGCTGAACTTAATAACAAGGAAATGGGCTGAAGAGGAGAAAAAAGGGGGGAAAAAACTAAGAAAAACATAAAAAAAGGAAATGAAATAAAACAGAAGGGAAAAGACAGAATGAAGGAAATATACACAGATATAAAATGTGAATTCTGTGTGTATATGTAAATATATGTGTGTACTCGATGCTGAAAGTTGTAGTTTAAAAATATCTGGTTTGCAGATATGGTGCTATCACTTACAGGGCCATGCAGGGAGAGCTACTATCAGCTCCCCTGGGCAATCTCCCCAGGGAGGTGCTACGTTCACATAGCGTCTTTCCTTGGATTTTGAAAAGGAGTTTCACCTTTGCAAGAATTTGACACCAGCCATTGGCTGTTGTTAAAAAGTCCCATAAAGGTTTTGTTTTTGGCCACTGTGCCTCTTGATGCATCTGGCTGTTACTGCTTGTGTATTTGTTATTTGTGAATACACTTATACTGCATATTTAAAGGGCATATTTTTTAAGAAATGTTTCACCCCTCCAAGACATAAATCTCACTATACTGTACTTTTCTTTAACAAAACTACTTCTATCTACTACACACTGACCCCAATTTTCCTGTATTATCCTTGGCAGAAAATCACAGGACTACAGACATTTCTGCACATTTCAAAGGTAATTGTTGAAGGTATATAATCTGGGATACTCAAAAAATACTTTATACCTTAAAGATGTATGTTTCCCAGAAAAGGGTTGCTTTGTGTGGCTTACCTATTAGAGGAAACAAGCCATCATAACTACATTTTATAAATATCCAGTTTAAAAAGTATTTAGCAAGCTTATTTACCAAAAACTGTGCAAATGGATTTTTAAAAATCTATATGTACTTTTTTTAGTACATATGAAAAGCGCATTAGTATTTCTCCATCTAATGTAGGTGCAGTATTAAAGGGCAATTATAGTGAGAAAATTGTTTTTTTTTAATTTCTTCTAATGTATCCTATAAGTCATCCCATCCACCAGGGTACCTTTAGTTTCTTTAAATTCTACATAGTCCCCGAGATATAAGCCTTTGAATATGCTGTTATTTGTAGGAGCTGCTACACCTCATCTGTCACTCAAAGGCACACACCCACACAATCCAAAGCTCCCCTGCAGTACTGTCACACACTCTCTCACCCACACTATATGTACCATGTGCAACATATAGTCAAATGCTGTAGTGCTAAACACAATCAATAAACCATTAACCCAGCAATATGAGCATAACCCACTATAAAACAGCCCCTCCCCCCAAAAAAAATCTTATATACATACAAAACCAGTGACTCAAATGGAACACTAATACAGTATATATAATACAGTAATACAGACTATATACCAAACAAGACACACAGTGCAATCTATGAAATATATAGACTAAAGCAACTGAAATGTAACAGGACAACAAGCAGTGTCACTGTGATTGTGAAGGTCTCACTACAAGCTGCTGTTACACTGACTCTCCCTTCAGTGATTATGATCTCAGCTAAGCAGGGGGAGAGATATGAACTTTAGGTAAAAAATAAATAACAATTAGCAAAGTTAGAGAACAGGGAGAGTTCAGTAACTTACTTGTAAAGAATCTCAGCACCACTTGTCCTCTCTCCCCCTCTGCCCCTCCCTTCAGCATATTGCTACTTTATTCCATACTTTGATTGCTTGCAGTCTAGCTCTGGAAGGGAGGGGTCAACAGGATGTCAGCACTTCATTTAAAGTCCTTCAACTGACAATGCTCGGACTCTGTATACAGCCCGTCACTGCTTGAGGGGGAGTAGACAGAGAGGGGAGGGGGACTACACAGCTTGGTACAAACTTCTGCCAGTGTGAAGAAACGAAGCCACACAGAAACATGAAAGTAAGGCAGCTTATACTAAGTGATCTATATATTGTATACAGACAAAGTTTTTTTTTCACTATAGTTGCCCTTTAATTAGTTCTGGTAATTAAGTATCCATGCAAGATGTAAGAGGTGTTTGCTACAGTATTTAGCCTCCCTAAGGGCTAGGCCCCACTAGGCTATTTTGGTGTGTGCTGTGTGCTGGGATAGCACAGCGCTCAGTGCACACCAATAAAAGAGAATGGGGATGGCCCCATTACATCAAAGCAATCTCAGAGCATGTGCAGGGTAGCGCACATGAATCGCGCAACATTAAGATTTCACTACCCTTAATCATGGCTACTGGGCATGGACAATTCCCAGGGAGTACACAGGGAGTAGCAAAAATGGCAGCCCCCATGGGAAAACTTTAAAAATGTTGCATGGGGATATGATTACTTTATACAGATATTTTAGTGGGCCACATAATAAACTCTCTGGTGCATTGTTCACCAATAGGTCATTTCAGAGGACTATAAACTGTGGAACTGTCTTTTAGAAATGGGCTAGAACTCAAACTCGAGTTCGACCCTAACTTTAATAGTTCGGATGAACTCAGATTTTTTAGCACTTCCCGAGCTATGAATTTTTGGGTTTTCCAAACTTGCAGACATAATTATCGATAACCCTCAAATGTACCATTTGCTAACCCTTAATTTGCTAACCCTTAATAACCCTCAAATGTAACATTTCTGCCATAACCCTTGAATGTAGCGTTTCGTTAATAACCCTTGAATGTAGCGATTAACCAATAACCCTCGAATGTAGCGTTTCCTCTTTAAACCTTGAACGTATCGGTTCGGTGATAACCCTCAAATGTAGTGGTTCGGTGATAACCCTCAAATGTAGCATTTGGTAACCCTCGCATTGGCAATAAACCTCGAATGTAGTGAAAACTCAATGCGAAAGCACAACAATTTCCCAATCATGGGGAAAGTTGATGTTTAAATAAGTTTTGGTGATATGTACATGTTCCTGAGACCATTTCCTAGGTCTCAGAGCCATTTACCATTGCTATTTTAACTTTATCTTATTAGAACCTTCAGAACTATTGGACTCCCATTGACTTTAATGGGTTTCTTTTCGAACTTACTGAAGTTCTATAAACTCTTTCAGCATATATGGTAATTGCAATTTCCAGAGTGGGCTGGATAAAATTCTAAAATTAAAATATATTGAAAATTACCGGTACTAATACATATATTGGTGATTAAAGGCTGTATTCCTATTGGCTTTTGGAGTCAGGAAGGATTTGTTTTCCCCTTTCCAGCTGGGTTTATATTTTTGTCTTCCTCTGGATCTGCTGTTAGGTAGGACTCATGAGTAGGCTAAAAGGGTTGGACTGGATGGACATATGCCTTTATTCAGCCTCCAACAGCCAACTATGCATGTTTATTTACTGTCATTGGGCTGATGCCATGCTGGTGCATTATGTACTACATTGTATGCAGTTTCCAGCCCAATTTGATTATTTTCACATTAGTTTCCCTTAATATATTGCAAATAGGATAAGCATCACAAGAGGAATGTACTGAGAGCTGCACATCCCTTACTTAATTCATCTGGGGTGGTTCAAATTTGCAGAGATTTGCATTGGTGTTAGTATTTCCCATTTTTTTAAACACCACCAAATTCCCAGTATTAAAGCCACCCAAACATTATGATGCTTATATTTTTAGTAGATCATTTGGCAAAAGTATATTTTGTAACATTTCTTCTTTAAATAAGAGAGTCAGTGTTAGATTGGCATCAGGACCTGCAAGCTAACCATTTTCAAGTTCATCAATCCTGAGCTATGATAGTCAGGTTGCATTTTTTCTGTGCCCTAAGGGTTCTGCAAAGACAAGCAAATCACAAGCATGAAAGCATGTACAGCATAAGTTATTAATCTGGAGGTTTCTGACTGGAAACCCCATACCATATATTATATAAATCCATTTACAACTGTCATTCTGGTGCTCTGCAAGCGTCAGAGATTACAAGTTTACATTGTATACTGTAAATTACATTTCCCCCCAAAAAGTAAACAAATATTTTATATAACAAAAGTGCTTAGCATGTTGTTTATTCTTGTTTTAAAGAGGGATTCACTCCATTTTGCTATAAAGGGAGAATCACCCAAAATATTTTAGGGTTATGTATCAACAGCCAATATCGTAAAAAGTGTCAGCAATGCACAAGCAATTTCCATATGTAGAAAAGTGTTTGCAAACATGAGTATATTGTGTTTTGTGTTGGATTTTCACATTAATGCAAATAATATTTTCATAAGCAAATAATACATTGCTTTATGTTAGGTATTGGATGAAGTTGTGTTAGCAAATGTTTTTATCTACGACATAATGGCATGTAAATGCTAGAATATATTTGATTGACATAAACACATTTCAACAAAAATAAATATACATAAATGGATTTCTAACATATACAGTCTATTGCTGTACCTATTGTAGGTACCATAACATTTCTCAATGCATCCGGATAAGGCCATAAATTTCATGGCATTGAAAATGGTCACAAAAACAAACTTAATAAATTGATTGAATTAAAAATCTTGCAACTGCTGCAACTAACTTCTAATCCTCGTGCAAACCATTCAAACATTGCCGCAAATCACTTTTGTGGCAAAACTTCACAAAACTTCACAAAACTTTTAGACACTTGAAGACAATCATACATAGAACAATCAAACTTTAAGACATAGGGGACATTGATATATAACATGGTTTTTAATTAACCCCAGAGGGTAGAGAAGGTAAAAATAAACTCCAAGCTGTCTTTCCACTGCCGTCTTCACTAGGATAAAAAGACAACCTATCAGAGAACACACTCTGCAAGAGACAGTCCTCCCATAGACTGTGCATCTTTGGCTCACCAAAGTGGAGCAGCAGCAGGTTAGAGGTAAGTAACTGCTGTTTTCCTAGGGGATTTATATGTTTTATGTAATAACCCAGTGTATAGCAAAAGAAAGGGGGAATGAGGAAAAGCTTTTACTTTAATTAATTTATCATTGGCATTTTAGACCATCTCATCCTAATAATTGTTTGGCAACTCTCCCAATAAGGATCACTTTTAATGTTTGGTATTGTATGTATGTATAATTTTATTTATAAAGCGCCGCTTGGGTACGCAGCACTGGCATTTATATGTTTGTTTGGGTATTACAGTATATATTGGCATAATTCACGCATGCAAACATTTTTAAAGGGTAACTGTGGTCCAAAAATTACTTTAGGTAAATAAACAGGAATTGCTTTCCTGGGGATTTTTGCAAATTACTTTCATTATTTATTTTATATAGTTTTGAAGGTATTTACATTTTTATGTGTGATATGGGAACAGCATCACTAGATCCCCTGCACTTCCTGATTCCTGTTCTATAACCATGTGACAATCCCTTGGTGTCTCCTCCTCCTGGTGGGACCTCATGGCCCCTCCCCTTGCAGACCCACCCTGGCCCCTTCCCTTGCAGCCTCCTGTGGCACTTCCCACTCATGTGCTCTGTTGCCCCACCCACTCATGGGTCATGTGGTGCCTCCCACTTGTGGGCCACATGGCCCCTTGCCTTGCAGCCCCCTTGAGCCTTTCCCTTGCAGCCTTCTGTGGCCCCCCCACTTGTGGGCTCCATGGCCCCTCCCACTTGTGGGCCCCTCTCACTTGCAGGCCCCTCCCACTCGTGGGCCCCTCCCACTTGTGGGCTCTGTGGCCCCTCCAACTTGAGGGCTCCATGGCCCCTCCCACTCATGGGCCTGTGTCCCCTTCCACTTGTAGGCCCCTCCCACTTGTGGGCCCCCATGGCCCCTCCCCTTGCAGCCCCCTAGGGCCTTTCCCTTGCAGCCTCCTGTGGCCCCTCCCGCTCACAGGCCCCAATGACCCCTCCCCCTTGTGGGCTCCCCATTGCCCCTCTCCCACTTGCACCACAGACCAATAACCCCCCCTTACAGAAAACTGTAAAAGCAGCCTTTTTAGCAGAGAAAGAATCAGCAGTTTTAAACTTTAAACTATCTGTGCTTGCAGATAAAGATCTCATAAAGCCACCAGAACAAACTTCTCGGTGGAATGAAACCTGGCAAGTTCATTAATCTCTTATTAATAGCGGTAATGATACACTTTGTTTGGATTTTTTGTGATCTGAAAAACAAAAGTAAACAATTGTGAAATCTGTGTGTTGCTCAATACTTAAAATACAATTGCAAATGTACGGAATTCCGGTAACATATAAAGTATGTATAATACATCAGTGCAGATTAGGGTTATGAAATTGCTAAAACTTTTCTGTAAAAGTTCTCTGGAGCTGGTGGAGCAAATCCAATGGCTTTAGATGATAAGATAATCAAACCTGAACAGCTGATCTCAGCAATGTTTTATGTTAGTATTAAAGGACAACTCCACCCTCAAAATAACATCCTTTACAAAGAATGGCCTCTATAAAATATGTTGATATATCATAGTTTGTCATATGAATTCATTACTGTATGCCTGCTATGCTTCTGGATGCTTCAGGGAAACTGAGCAATTTAGAAACCTGTACTGAGCCTGGGCATGCTCAGAAGAGACAGATAGGAGATTAACATTCAGTCATTGGCTGTGATGTCAACTGTCAAATCCATAATTGACAGTTGCTAGCTGGAAGAACCAGGAAGCAAAAATAGGGTAAACAGGACATTGTGCAGGATGTCAGGTTAGACTTATATATTTCAGATTTTAAACTATTACCATTTAGGGTTTTGGGAGGTGATTTACCTTTGGGGTACACTACATCAGTTTGTATCCGTTTTTCAAATGCAGGTGCGTTTAAAAAAATGGACAGACAGTAAAACCCAATTGGATTTCATAACATCGTTCACACCTGCTGCGTTACATTCCGTTCCATTCCGTTCCATTCCGTTCCGTTCCAGTCCATTTAAAAAACGCACTGCGTGCAGCATTTCTGTCCCTTTTTTCTTGCATTTTCTATATAAATCTATGGAATACACATTGTCAGAAAATGGACACAAACTAACAGAAACACATGCTGTACATTTCTGTCAGTTTCTAGTGTGAATGTAGCCTAATACTGTAATATATGTTTCCATATCAAGACCAGTTTCATAAGGCATTTTTAAAGTGCTGTAATGACTGCTCTGTAGTGTTTATAGCCTAATTTCAAATGTGTGCAAAGGGCGATATAAAGATGAAGGTTTTAAAGAAGCAGCATTCTTTTTAATTAAAATTGTATTCTTGTGGAAACTTCTTAATCTTAAATTTCTAGTATATTTGTATGCCTAAAGGATTGAATCACATGTTTAGATATAGCGTCTGTGAAGAAGCTTAAATGGGGAGTGATACAGTAACCTATTACAATAAAATGGATTTAGCCATCATTCTGTTCTATGCATCTATGCAAGTGTGGCCAGTTTTCCTAGCTTTGCTAGACATCAGGGACAGTGAAACAGTTCTCTATACCCTGTACCTGTTGTTTAGGATCAGATAACAATAAAATGGTTGCAAGTTCCCATTGATGTTTGTCACAAAGACATTTTTCTCCTGCTGTCAATCAGGAAAAAGTGTGTTGCTACTGTATTTAGTTTGGATTTTGACCTCCAAAGCAAGTCTTCCATTTTGTTTCATTATTCCAAGCATTATTCTAAGCACTTTGGGCCATATTCATAAAGGCGTGGTATATATTTTTAGCAATACTGTGTCTTTACCGATCGGTTTAACAATGGTTTTAACGTTTGTTAATTTACGATCATTATCATACTTTAACCATAACAATCGTGAATTACTGATAACAATAACGCGATTGTAGATTTATGATCTCCATAGAATACCATTTCAGTTGTATGCTACCGCATTGTATTCTATGGCCAAAAGTTCATTAATTAACAAACGTTCGGTCATAAATTCTGTAAAAATGATACAGTAACTTACTGTAAATGGCTCTGGGACCTGAGAAATGGTCTAGGGAACAGAAAATCAGATTCTTTCTGAAATAATCTGATTGTAACCAATTCTGTTTTGAAAAGAATCTGATTGGTTTGTATTTGTATACCAATCACATACTTTCTGGTTACAATCAGGTTCTCTCAGAAATAATCTGATTGCCTGTTCCCCAGACCATTTCCCCAGAGCCATTTACAGTAAGCTACTATATCATTTTTACAAAATTTTCCAAAATAAATTATAAATTAGAATTTTCTAAAATGTTTAAATGCAGCTCGAAAATGGAATGCGGAGGCTGGAAAAACAGTGTGATCGTGAGGAAAGTTACTTTTTTCTGTACGTGTTCCCAAGACCATTTCCCAGGTCCCAAAGCCATTTACAGTAAGTTACTATTGCTATTTTACCATAATTGACTTATTGGGTTCGCCTGTGTTTTTTTTGTTTTTTTTTTTGAAAAAAGTAATTAAGGTTGAATAAAGACATTCGTCCATCAAGTCCAACCTATTCCCTTTTTTTTTTTTTTTTTTTTTTTTAACCCTACCTAACAGTTGATCCAGAGGAAGGCAAAAAACCCCAGCTAAAAAAGGGGGGGAAAAATTCCTTCCTGACTCCAAACGGCAATCGGAAAGTATCCCTGGATCAACCAGATCTATATGCATTAATACCAGTAATTCTCAATATTTTTTAGTTTTAGAAACTTATCCAGGCCTTTTTTAAAGTTATTCAATGAACTTGCCATTACCACCTCTGCTGGAAGACAGTTCCACAGTTTCACCGTTCTCACTGTAAAGAAACCTCTCCTAACTTGAAGATGAAACTTCTTTTCTTCCAACCTTAAAGGATGTCCACGAGTCCTCTGATATGACCTATTAGTGAACAATGCACCAGAGAGTTCACTGTATGGGCCATTAATATATTTGTATAAGGTTATCATGTCCCCACGCAACCGCCGCTTCTCCAATGTAAACAGCCCTAACTTGTCTAATCTGCCTGCATATTCAAGCCCCTCCATTCCCCTTATTAATTTAGTTGCCCTTCTCTGGACTGCTTCCATTTCCAAGATGTCCCTTTTGTATATGGGATTCCAAAACTGCACCGCATATTCCAAATGAGGCCTTACCAGTGCCTTGTAAAGAGGGAGAATAATATTTTTCTCTCTTGAATCTATTCCCCTCTTTATACAAGACAATATCTTGCTAGCTCTAGCTGTTGCTACCTGGCATTGTTTGCTACAGCTAAGTCTGTTATCTACCAGAACCCCCAAATCTTTTTCCATTTCAGATGCACCTAACACAGAGTTATTTATGGTGTAGGTGGCACAGGGATTATTAAATCCCAAATGCATCACCTTACATTTATCAACATTGAATCTCATCTGCCATTCTGCTGCCCATTTTGATAATCTATCTAGGTTTGCTTGCAGCACTTGCACATCATTGGAAGTTTCCAAAGCTCTGCATAATTTAGTGTCATCAGCAAACACAGAGACCTTGCTCTCAATGCCCCCTTCTAAGTCATTTATAAACAGATTAAACAGAAGCGGCCCCAGTACAGAACCCTGAGGAACTCCGCTTAGAACTTTAGCCCACATAGATGTAGCTCCATTAACCACCACTCTCTGTTTGCGGTCCAATAACCAGTTCTCTATCCATGAACAAATGTTTTCTTCAAGGCCAACAGTCCTCAGTTTATACATTAGTCGCCTATGTGGCACAGTATCAAAGGCTTTTGCAAAATCCAAATATACCACATCCACAGCTGTGCCTGAGTCCAACTTCTTACTCACTTCTTCATAAAAACCAATTAAATTTGTCTGGCATGATCTATTTCTCATAAATCCATGCTGACTACTACTAATAAGATGATCTCTGGAGACAAAGTCAAGGAGACAAAGTCAAGGATATGATCCCTTAACAAAGTTTCCATCACCTTCCCTACCACTGATGTTAGGCTTACAGGTCTATAGTTACCAGGCTGTGAGATTTTAGCAGTTTCTTTCTATTGAGAAATGCATTGCACAAAACTGTGCACTATGTTGTTTATAAAAGTGTAACTATTAAAGGGGTATTATTAAAGGGTATGTAGATAGAATTCAATCTGTAAGCGACTGTGGCAGGTTTAAAGCAATTTGCCGGAGATATGGGCAGATTGAATACATATATTTATGTCTATAGGAGACTGTGGCATAATAAATGTAATTTTGTGGATCTTGTAAAAGATTGAGCCTGAACACATAAGACATCTACATGTTCCAAGGCTAATTGAGGAAAAAACAGAGGTATTACAGACAGCAAGATAATGCATTTTTACAAATTTGCTCCATAGTATCAATTGAGATAACAAAATTCAACAATCAATGTACTATAAAAAGCAAGAAAACAGAGCCCCTTATGGCTTAAGGAAATGTATGTCACAATTTACGGTATTACGGTAATTATAACTGCTTACAATTATATACAAATGCAATTGACTTTCCTAGTATAATTGATTGACATTTCATGAATATATTAAGAGTTTTAAATGCCATCAGGAGTGTTGTAAAATTGTACTGTAAAATGAAAATCTGCTTTGTGGTGTAGTATATACAAGAATTCCATTACATGGCCACTTGGACTGTCTGCACAGAAATCTAACAAAACAGAAAGTGGAAACCATAGGGCAATTAGTTAGAACAAAAAGAATCATAACATCTCACACTCCATTACTGCTATTCTGTGATGTGAGTTGAAATTACTGCACTAAATGACAAAGAATAAAAAGTATAGGGAAAAAATTGATACTAGTTCAATTTAGAATCCATTATATGAAAAGAAAGAAAAATCATTTAAAATGGTTTCAAGAGACGGGCCTTTCCAAGTTGCTGCTAGAATGCAGTTTGTGAAATTTAGAAAGTTTTATTAAAGTAAATTCAAATAGAGAATATAGGAGCAAGGAAAAAGACTGGGTTGGTGAACTGTGAAATTACTTGAATTTGTCTGTTTGGCATCAGCTCTGTTTGACATTGTCTAGGGAGGCCAGTTACTGGTGGGGAGACAAACGTGAGGTCAAAATACAAGACGTAATTAATGAAACCGACAATAGAAAACAAATGGTGTGCACAGTAATATGCTCATATTGAGGTTTCAAAGGTCTGTGTTTACTGGATGCTTGCAGGACTTCATCAAACTAGACAATGTAATGGATTCTGAACATAATCAGAGAGCAATTACTAAAACAGAGTGTGGTAACCTGTAATCAATGACACTATAAGCCCCAAAAGGCGCAAGCAACAAAATTACATGCTAAGTGCTAAACTACAAAGAGGATATCTATTAACAAAGGACAAATGCCAAAATATATGTTATGTGCTCTCTTGCTCTTGTTAAAACACCCCTTGCTTAAAGGAGAACTATAGGTGATTCTTTTTTTTCCTTGAATTTATCTGCACAATGGGTTTCCAAAACAAAAAGTTTTCTTTTCTATACAACTTTAAGTAAGTGTGTGCAGTTGTTAAAGTCCATTAAGCTATTTGTAAAGCATTTTACCAAGAATAATGATGCCGAGCATCCATCCAGGGTACAGATGTTTCTACAGGGACATGACTCAAAGATCATTAGACTCACAAACATTAAGATACTAGATTCATTATATTCTTACCACTCAGTGTTACAGTAGAAAGGATTACAAAGTTTTGTTGCTTTATTATATGAGCAGAATAAATTTACATATAGATCTATTAGTACGGTATGAGGGGAAAAATAAACCGATCTGCTTCATGTAACACATAGCTTAAGAGAATAAATAGTCTTGGTTATTTTATTTTTTCTTATTTTAAAGAAGTATAGTTTAGAATTAAGTTTAATTAAATAAGAGGCTAAGGGCCATATTTATAAAAGCGCAATCCGGAAAACAAGCGGGGCAATTTACGATCGGTTAGCGTGACGTTAAGTCTCACTTAGCGGTGGCTGCGCGAGTCCCAGAAGAGGCAGCTGGCGCAAAGCGATTTACCAGAGGCTGCGCAGGTCTTACCACGTCAGTATTTAATGCCAGCTATAGCTGGCATTAAATACTTACATGGGGGTGAGATTCATCCCATTCACGAGATTTGCCCAGAGCATTTGAGATTTCCCTAATTGAGCATTAATCTACAAAATGGAGTGTAAATCTACGATACAGAGTGTTAATCTATAATATGGAGAGTAAATTGTTGATACCAATCGTAGATTTCTGATATCTTTCTTTTGAGATACCACTTCTTAACAGAGGCAAAGGCTAAAGAAATGAAACATCTCAGAGGAGCCCTTAAAACTTGTGGATATCCAGACTGGGCCTTTGTCAAAAGAAGTAGAAGGAAAGAAAAGAACACAAATACCAACAGTGAAGGGGAAAAGCAAGACAGGAGGAAGAACATGGTCATCCCGTATGTAGCAGGGGTCTCCGAGAAATTAAGAAGAATTTTCAAAAAACATCGTATCCCTGTCTGCTTTAAACCGAACAACACACTGAGGCAGCAATTGGTACATCCGAAAGACCCAATACCAAAACACAAGAAAAGCGACATCATATATGCAGTGCAGTGCAGTGAAGAATGCTCTGATTTGTATGTGGGGGAGACCAAACAGCAATTGCATCAACGTATGGCCTAGCACAGAAGAGCCAATTCCTCGGGTCAGGACTCAGTCGTGTACCTGCATCTTAAGGATAAAGGACATACCTTTGAAGATTGTAATGTTAACATATTGGCGAAGGAACGTGACTGGTTCAAGAGAGGTGTTAAGGAGGCCCTTTATGTGAAGATAAAGAAACGAAAAAGATAAAAAAAGATAAAGTTCGACAACAACTGTCTGCCATGTACAATGCTGTTTTAACACCTTACTCTGGGCGTTCCTATAACACCTCTTAGCCACTATCCAATCACACCCTTAACACCTGGCTGTGATATGCTAATTGGGATTTTCCAGGGTACATCATTGCCACAGATTCTTGTACAAGTCATTCTGAATTGAGAAAGCCAGTCGGATGACTAGCGAAACGTCTTCAAGAACTACATTTCAAGTCCAGTTGATCTAATTGAAAACAACAGATATACCATGACCTGGATGAATGAGAACCTTCACCTCCAGCTTAAATGCTTTCATACAAAAGATCAGGACCATTTGATCTCAATTATGAGATCTGAAAAAGTTTGAAAATTCAAAAGTCCGAAATACGACCCATTAAAGTCAATGGGGAAAAAATAGTTTAAAAAAAGTAAAATAAGGTTAAAATAGCAATGGTAACATGTACATGGTCCTGGAACCTGGGAAAAACATACAAATATCCAGAACTTGAAATAAAGTAACTTCCTTCACACGCGCATGACTTTCGAGCTTCTGCATTTGCCAATAATTGAAAATTCAAAATTTCTCGAATCTGTCTCTGAATTTGTCTTTGAATCTCTTAAAAATGGGTATTCGTTATCATACAAAAGGAATCATGCCCAGCATAGAGTGGCATGCTTATTTGTGCAATTTACATCATACAGGGGTAAGTGGGCAAAGGGTAACACTTTTTAGCACCAGCACCACTGAGTTACAGTAGGTCCACTGCAGTTTTCCAGCACTGTTAAAGAGTCAGACAGGCTTAGCCACTCTGGACATACCCCACACCACATTGGTTTCTCTCCTTTAGAGTATGTATCATGCAAGGGAAAGTGGGCAAAATGGTAACACTTCACAAAAACAAAACCATTGAGTTACAGTAGACTCACTGCAGTTGGCCACCACTGTTAAGGAGCCAGGCAGGCTTGGCCCAACTGGACATACCCCCCACAACAATAGCTTGTCTCTCCCACAGTTTGCATCACATTAGGGAAAGCGGGCGAAAGGGTAACACTTCACAGCAGCAGAACCATACAGTTAAAGTTGTGCTATCTTTTGCTGGGTTGAAAAATTTGTCTGTGTGTACACAGCCTAACATTCTGTTTTAATGTGACACTGACGGCGTATCTTACAGAATATAATGTAAATTGCCAGTATTGGGACTTATCGGACAAGACAGAAAATTGAAATAACCGTCTCCTTTTACTACAGTAGAGACATTATCATTGTACTATGTATGGGCACATTGAACAATCATTCTGTGTAAAGAATAAATAGAAAAATCACTCCTGTATATGTATGATGTATTTGTAATACAATGTTGACAGTCAGATATTCCACCATCTCCAGTGTTTTTTATTGTCCCCAATTCCTGCTCACTAAGCTCCATCACAGTGTAGTAGGTACAGTAAGTACTGTATATAAACCCAGTCTCACTAATCAACCAAGTCAGCTGCAGGGTTAATGTTGATACAGTTCTCTATGCTGCTGTCAATCACAGGGCAGCCTGGATGCATTTTGGAAACAAACAAATGCTGCTTCTCCCTCACTGCTCAATTGACAATGTAACAATCTATGTAGCAGACCTTCTATGCACACCAGGAGAAGTAGAAGAGCAGGCTGCACTGAGAAGGCAAAAAGGGGGGATTCCAGGCACCAGTAATCCCCCCTAAACATGCCTCTGTATTAGCCTTCAAATTAAACAAGTACATCTAAATGATATTTAAAAAAATTGGAGTATTTTCTCAAATGCTGCTTCGTCAGAGAAATTGATACACAAACATCTATAGTTGAGAGTTAATAATGAGAGATAATGTAGGCTTAGAGATTAAGTTAAAGGAGAACTAAACTTACATTTTTTAAAACCTAATATGAATTTTTTTCTCCCCAGAACACCTATACATTGTAAGATTCTTCTCTAGTAAGTTGCATTTAGTACATATAAGTAATAGATTCTGTAAATTAGAAGGTTTCCGTGTTGTTGCCAGTACAACCCAGAGCCTATGAATGAATTCATCCAAGAGCCACGCCCCCTGACCCAGTATTCACTGTCACTATGCAGAGCGTATTTTTTATACAGATGTCTCCATACCAATATGGAAGTCCCTGAAAAGACTTTGAAAGCTGCTTGCTAACCTGGAATTTATTTACCAGTCAGTGTAAGTTGCTGGAAAATAAACTGCAGGGTAACAAGCAGCTTTCAAGGTATTATTATGGACTTCCATATACCATTTCCTTTTTTGTTGTTATTCTTTTCCTATCAAAAGATAAAGCTTCAAAATGTATCTGGATTCTGTGCTTATTCAATGGTGGTGCACCAGGTAAGGCACCTGGTTTAGAAATACACACTTCAGACTTTTTTTTTGTTGCTATTATGTTTCAAGCAAAAGATAACACTGCTAAATGTACCTGAGTTTTCAGCTTCTTCAGTGGTGGCTCACCTGGTAAGATGCCAGTTTCAGAAACACACAGTTCACAACATCACGAGTTTGAATCTCCAGACTTATCATTATTTTAGGTTTCTACATAGTATCTTTGTCGGCCTTGTAAATGTACAAGTTGCAGATTCTATTCCCTAGTCTTACTTTTATTTATTTTATTTTTGCTGAAATGTTAGTATTTCATTACTTACATCCATGCTATCTATGAAATACACTGCAAATATTAATTTTATTTTTGTATGAAAAGTAAAGGATTATATCATTGTTGGGACAGGAGCATTGAATGTGTTTGAAAACAAAAAACTGAAATCCCTGTTCTGTGTCAGGGAGAGGGAGGATCTCTGTGCTGTAATGTGATTGGCTGTCAGCTTCTAGGAAGCAAGGCTGCAAGTTCCTTGTTTTGATTCGTTGACCACTACAGAGCATGTGCCTATACGCAGACACTTAGCTGCAGGCTTACCCGGCTAAGGTGGGTAAGGTGGGAGCTGACACCTAGTACTCACAGGTTATTTTCATAAATCACCCAATGGCCACAGCAAAGGGAGAGGTGAGGCACAGCTTGTTGTATGTTTGTGAATGTGCTCTGTCTATTGGGACCATGGTGTCCAGAGACTTTAGTTCCCCTTCAAGCTTAATAATCTGAAAAGCAAAAGTTTTATCTATATGAAACTTTTAAGAATAAGAAATACTGAAAGGACTTTTGAACCAATTCAGGGTTGCCAAATTTATTTTGAAGAAGGCAAGAAGGTTAGAAATTGTCACTGCCTAACTGCTGCTGCAGAATCGCAGATGAGCAAGACGAGAGGCAGATCTGTGATTTGAAGGGCAGTCTAGTAGACTATGCCAATTCAGCGTGCAATGCCTGCTGTATGTCATGGTCAATCTCATCCCTAATTCTGACTTTAGATGTAAAAGTTTGCACTTTTTTTACAGACATATAATAATTTAACAGACATTACAGACACATTGAAATGTAGGCCCATTTTTACATTAGTTCTTCACCATTTTAGGCTTTCCTGAATGACATAAGAGATTTTAAGCCCTGATTCTTCCTTTTGGTTGACTTATTACATGTGGACTAAGACATAGGGACATATGTATAAACGATTGCCATTTTCGGTATTTCACTATCGCAGGAAATCACAAAGGCAAAAATCTTTATTTTTGCAATATTTCTAAAGCCAAACATTTTTGTCATGTAAACTTTTGCTGCAGAGATGTCTAGATATTACACTCTACATTGAGAAACACTCTAAGATGTACTGACACCTTTTAAGGACCTACATATATGGGCATTTATACATTTTTGCCAACTCAGACTTGGGTATTTTAAATAGTCGAACTTAACACAAGCATATACTTACCATTGCTGCGATAAGAAAAATGGCTATATTGGAAGTAATGACTTGTCATCACCGCTTATTGCCACTTTATAAATTGTGTTAAGTCCAAATTTGAAGAAAACTGCAGCAATAACAGCGGTGAAAAGTTAAGGAACCTTTATGAATATGCTCCATATCTGTCTGCACTCTAAGGGGCATATTTATATAGGATTGCTATTTTGTCATTTCACTAACACAAAACATGGAAGTTGGTGGTAATTTCACCATATTTATAAACTGGATTTTAAAATTGCCTGTGTGGGATGATAATATTGCCATATTCATTGCGTTATGTCTAGAATCATGGCAAAATAAAATTTTGAACCATAATGTATACCAATACCAGACCAGGGCTGTAACTGAGAATTTGGCAACATTACAGGAGTGACTTTAGCAGATAAAATACTCATGGAAATAAGATCCATATTTGAAATGTTAAATAATGAAAATACGAAACTCAAAAAGTGACATTTAAAAATTTGAAAAACGCAGACAAACTGCAACATTGGAAATTCAAAAATCAACGATAAATTTTCAGTAATTAACCAAAAATAGGGCCATATTTATAAAGCCTTTAACAATCGGTATCGTAAATTAAGATCGTTAAACCAAACGGTTTAACGGTCATAAATTTACGATACCGATTGCAAATTTATGATACCGAGCGTAAATCTACGATACCGAAATTGTAGATTTACGATCCCCATAGAATACCATTGCGGTAGTTTACTACCGCACGGTATTCTACAATCGAACGTTCGGTCATAAATGTACAATTGCAATCGTACATTTACGACCGCGATCGTAAATCAATGAACCCACGGTATCACTAAAAAGCGATCCTGCATCTTTAAAAATATGGCCCATAGTCTAACACCCCTCCTGGATCCCTATTTGTATTTGGAAACACACAGTAATGTACTGACACTTTCCAAGGACCCATTTCCAGTCTAAAAGTATGCCCACTAATGCATTTACATAGTTTTGAAGATATCTACATTTTTAAGTGTCATATGGAGGCAACATCACCAGTGCAGTGGACTTCCTGCTTCCTGCTCTAAAACCACATGACAGTCCCACTTCCTAGGACAATCACCTGTTACCACCCATATTTTCTTTAAACCCCTGTTTGTTCAGCTGCTTTGTTAAACCAGGGAAAACAGAAAAATTAGGCTATATTTCTAAAGGCTTGATAAATGCCCCCTTTATTCGGATTGTAAAAATGTCCTAGTAGCAGTCATTTTAATAATGGCATTGCTGCGGTTGAAAAGTGGAAACCAGACATTATTTTGATACCACACGATATAGCCACATTGAAGTCATTATTGAAAAATTGCTCATTATCCACTTTTTACCCACCGCATAACTTTACACTGTTGCCAAAAACTAACCTTTATCAATAAAGCTTTGTGTCCTACTTAATATGTTCTTTTCTTTGTCTTAAACACTACAAGTGCCCACTCCCTTTCTTTAATCCAAACATTAGTTCACTCACATTTTTGAGATATGGAAGGTGTAGGGTCCTGCTACAATGTATGACTTGCTACATCCTGCCATAGACAATTAAAACAGGACTTAACATTTGTGTTCAGCCAATATGTTCAAGACCAGAAAAACATCAACTATGACCCAAATTTCCCATTTTTCTTGTTTTAAAACTTTCAGGGTTATTCCATAAAAGTTCTTATCATTTAAAATGGTGCTAATTTTGCCCTAACCAATCAGATGTTAACTTTCAAATGTTAAATAAGATTTGATTGGTTGGGGCAAAATTAGCACCATTTTAAAAGATTAGAACTTTTATTGAATAACCCTGTTTGAGTTTTAAAGTTAATGAAAGGTAATTTGGATGGGGAGGTGGGGGTTTAAATTGGTGGAGGTTAAGGTACCAAAGGATATATTCCTATAGGCTTATGATTCCAAATACAACAACTATTTAAAACAGATGTACAATCCAAAATGTGCAGAAAGTGCTGTCCTAAGAGTTTTTTTTATTAAATTGATATTTATTTGTCTTTTTTCTACTATTTTAGTGTTATTGTCATGTTGTGTGAGTTATGGCCCAAGAGTCAGTACATTATACAAAAGCTTTCTCTAATCATTGACTGCATAATCAACTTTTTGCATTTCAGATTTTCCTGGAGTGCTCTAAAGACATTTTTTCTGTCCAGCATAGCTCTGACATGCTCCTCGCACATAGCAAGATCAAACAATACATAGATTCTAGATTTAGCTGCATGAGGGGAAATGGTCCATATCAAATCTCCAATGAGATTTTCAAATCAGTCATTTGCTGTTTCATCTCTCTGTTCTTCCTTTTATATTATTTTTATTATATTCCCATGACTTGCTATTACTTCCCATCTTTGCTTCTTCTGCTTTACCTTTTATTCCATCAACCTTCAACCTTTTTTATGTTCTGCTCTCTACTTTTATCTTTTTCTTTCTCCTCATCATTAACTCATCATTCATTTTCTTCCCCCATTCTCATTTATTCTGTTCCATCTATTCCTCCTAATTCTGGTATGTTCCATGTTTCTTTAAAATATGCTCCACCTGCTATTTTCATTCTCTTGCCTCCCCACTCTTCATTCTCATCTTCTTCCAAAATGTTCTATCTGCTTGCCTATCCAACCTGTTCCCTTCCTCCATTCAATCTGCCCCTTTCTATCCAATCTGCACATCTTCATTCACCCTGCTCCAATCCCCATCCAATTAGTTTTACTCCGAAAACCATTCTGTTTCAATCCTTCAGACATCCAATCTGTCCTGCTTTTTATAATTTTTTTTCCAGATGTCAATCCAATCTACAGTCCTGCACTTAGTTTACTATCATCTTTGTCTGCTTTTGCATTTCTCTGCATCTGCAATGTTATTTAATCTCTTGGCTTTTTTCCTGACTATTTTCTGATGGCTGCCTGGACCAACTTCTGACCTTCTTGTTTGGCCTGACTGACATGCATGTTTGATTTCTGGCTCTAATTTTGAGTGCAATTTTATCTCATTTTCTGTACCTTGAGTTCTGGTTTTCATTTCTGACTAATTTTACTACTAGGTATCACTACTCTAGTAGGCCTAGTTTGGTTTCTGGGTGTTCTGGGCTTACTGGGTTTTCCAGGCCTTAGTGTAGATGCACCCTTGCATCTACAGTGAAGATTGTGATACATTGATCACTAATTAATCTTACACCGAAGGAATGCTTCAATGCAATTTAATAGTTTTCATCACACCTTTCTAAAAAATATAGGTTATTAATATTTGCAAAAAAGAAAAGGTTCAGTTATACATCTAAATCTAATTTTAACCTTGTTTTGCTACTGCTGAGCTTTAGTAATAAAGAAGCAATACATTCTACTTATGCAGAATCATCTCTCATATAAATAATAGAATTAGAATAATCAAACTCTGATTTGCATGTTCACAGTTTTTGTCTTTTCTGGTCTATTCAGTGAGAATTGAAATGAAATCAGACATGAATAGTTGTACTTTAACAGCTTCAGAAACTAGAATAAAAAAACTTTATAATTTCTGTGATATTAACTGCAACAAATAGTGTAAATTAAAACAAAGTATCCCCAACCACTGTAGACCCAGCAAGTTATTCCGGGAAATATTCATGGGTAATATGTAACTTATATATCAATAGGCCTTGCGAATTCACTAATTTTAAGTAAGTAAGTTTAATTAAAGCACTGGCAGATAAGTTCTTAAAATGTTAAATATTGTTGCAAGTCTGACTGCAGTATACTTGCAGAAAATAGGGTGTATTTTTAGCAGAAAACTGATTTTGCCTCACCTAATCAACAAAAATTAAATCAATCAATTCTATCAATTAAAATTATGACCTAAAATTGCCATTTTTTGTTGTTTAAATAGACAAAGCACATTCACAAACATACCACAAGCTGTGTCTCACCTCTCCCTTTGCTATAGCTGCTGGGTGATTTATGAAATTAACCTGTGGGTACTAGGGGTCAGCTCCCATAATACACCTTCACTGGGTGTCTTCCAGCTGAGTGTCACAGCACACTTCACATGCTCTGTAGTGCTTAACAGATCGAAACAAGGAAGTAGCAGCCTTGCTTCTTAAAGGTGACAGCCAATTATATAACAGCATAGAGATCTTCCCTCTCCCTGACACAAAACAGGGATTTCAATGCAGTTTTTATTTAAACATATTTAAATGCTTTGTAATGTGAAGCATAGCATTTTAGGTCCCCCACCCTTGGTAAATGTTATTTGGAGGGGGTGGGCCATTACAGTATATAACCTTTAAGCGCTACAGAAGATGTTGGCGCTAAATAAATCCACAATAATAATAATATTAGTGTTAACAGAAGTAGCCTGAATACAGCGTTCATTGAAGCAGCATTGATTGCATTGGCGATATATACTCTAAGGAATATTAGACTATATTTTTCATAGGATCTAGAGTATAATTGATTATATAATTGATTTGTGGGGTGGGGGGAATCTCACTAACCTAAGACAGGAGGCTATCTGGATTAAAAAACTAGATACACTTACACCAAAGGGAATAAATGAAAGTTGGTCAATGAAACCGTTTTTAGCGTGAGTAATTATTATTTGTGTCTGGTTTTCTCAACAGATTTTGATGTAACACGTGAAAAGTATCTGGATTAAGAATAAAGAAGGAACACTGCATGTTGTCCAGATACGTAATTAGAGAGTAGTTACAATATTAAATTTACTAATATCTTATAGACAGACAGATGTGGTTGTAATATAAAAACAGGGATGTTTTTTTATATGTATAGCATCTAATGTTACAATTAAAATAATGGATACGAGCACATTGTGTCTTTATCATTTCATAGGTAGGCACATAGTGTGCAGTTCCTT
Source organism: Hymenochirus boettgeri (assembly GCA_019447015.1). Classification (NCBI taxonomy): domain Eukaryota; kingdom Metazoa; phylum Chordata; class Amphibia; order Anura; family Pipidae; genus Hymenochirus; species Hymenochirus boettgeri. Next base: position 160,497,832 of record CM033475.1, read on the forward strand.
TGGGTATTAAATAGAATATATGATATGTTTGTATACTTTATGCATTTTATTCTGAGCACTTTATAATATACTATTGATGGCACTTTAATATTTATGGATACACTAGTCCTTACATATGTGGAATTTTATAATATTTATGGATGCACTTATTTTTACATATTTGGAATGTTATAATATGTTGATTACAATGTTGTTTGTATCTTTATGCACAAAGGGTTAATGGATTGTGTGATCCTTCCCATGGATGTGGGGGGTGGCTATATTAAAAGGTTCACTCAGTGTGAGTTTGTTTAGCTTGATAAAGGAGCACAATCTCCGAAACATGTTGCTGTAATAAATATTGTGTTTTGCACAATCTGAGGGTTGTCTACATTTTTGCAATTTGAAGTATTAATGAGGTCTGTTGGCCTAAAAAACATTTGTACATGTAGTGATGTATGTATGTATGTATAATTTTATTTATAATAAATAAGTCTCTGCATTTCAATGGGGAGGTGCAGTCGCAAGAATCTATATAATCAGTCACTCAGTGATGTCACTGACTGACTTTCTGTATTCCACTGCCCCTCCCCATTTCTCTCTCCCTGCCTGTATTAGTAATGTAGATAACAAGCCCATTTTTGTACACTAACTGACTGACTGAATTACTGTGCTGATAAGGAGGAGTGAGCAGCCTCAAAAGTTCAATAAAAATCAAAAACGCGCTCCGAAGTCCCGAAATCTGAATGATACGTCTGGTTTCGGAAGCAACATTCGGATTTCGGAACTGAGTGGTTCCGTGTCGGACCCGGATCCCATCTCTCCTAGCAAGATATATATATAGCTTGCATCAAGGAATGCACTCCAGCTGAGTGCCGTTCAGGTTATATATATCATAAACATGTACATGAATAACACACTCCCGGGACATCTTCAACGCTAAATTTTTATTACAAAGTAGAATGACATGTTTCCACTTACACAGGAGCCGTCATCAGAATGATCAGTATCAAACAAACCAACCCTTAAAACTATACCCAACACCCACCCCTGTGTAGTCACATTCATGAACCATCAATAAAGTGCAAAATTAAAATCAAGAAGTATCTTAAAAATATCATAGTAGAAACATATAAGATAAATTTCACTTACACATCCCCTGGCTCCAATTACATTGTTAAGTTCTGTAAGAAAGCTCTATCTACTGTATCCCCGGCGATACCTCCTGAGCCGCATATCCATTTCTCACTTGGGAGGCCACTCCCGTAGAGACATCACCCCTTAAAATAGTGACGGGGAGCGTCCATAGCAACGATGCTGTTGCAGCGTGGATACACATAGCGGACCAGGATTTGTAAGTGAGGATGGAGTAGCAGAATATTTACAAGCAAGTCATTAAAACATTAGAGGCATTATAAAACACTATCAGTGAGATTCAATAAAAGTTATTTTCATTTAAAATGGTGCTAATTTTGCCCCAACCAATCAGATGTTATTTAACATTTAAAAGCTAACATCTGATTGGTTGGGGCAAAATTAGCACCATTTTTAACGATAAGAACCTTTATTGAATAACCTTGTATATTCCCCAATGATACATTATGAATTATTCCTGCATACCTTAGTATCTGAGTCTAATTCTTCACAGTGGCTCAAGGTTAATAGATCGGTTAACAGACTGACCATCAGTGATAGATGACCTTCAGCGATCACTTATTATGATGCCCACCCTAAGGGACACTAACAGGTTTATATTAACATCCCAGATGATCACAAGAGGATCTAATTAAACCTATAAAGTATACTTATAATACTGATAGTGAAACTGGTTAAAACATGTTCTATAAGAAACATTGTAACGCCCATTGTTCGTTTAGGCCCTTTTAGGGCCAATGTTTACAACTTAAATCCATCTAGATTCAAGTCTGAGGAGAGCTTTCTCCTTATCTGCAATGGCTCTAGTATCTCTCAGACCATCAACAATCATACACTTTAGGCTCGACAGAGGGTGATTCATGGCTCTCAAATGTCTAACAACTGCCATGTCGCCATAATTACTAGTCAGTTCCCCCTTGTTCCTACCCTCCATGGCGCTATCTACAGACGACCTATGATTGGCCATTCTATCTTTAAACATGGTTGTGGTCATACCCACATACACCAAACTGCAGGGACACATGATAAAATATATAATGTTTTTACTGTTATAGTTAAATCTACCTATGATTTTAATCTTCTTACCGGTTTGTGGATGGACGAAGCTCTCCCCAACTAGCAACTATGGCATTTAACACAATTGGGACATCTAAAGCACCCTAGTTTAACACCCGTTCATTGTGAGGATTTGTATTCACTAGTAATGAGCTAAGGCTTCTACCTCTTTAATAGGTATATTAAACCTGCATCCTTTCAAAGGGAAGCTGTCTGTCATTCTGCAAGATGTACCAATGTTTCTGGATACTGTCCCTAACTTCACTAGCAAGTGGGTGAAACCTTGATTGAAAGTTTACAAAGTCTTGATTTTTCTCCCGCTGGGTATTTTTTCCAGACATCTGCCTGTGAACTTTATCAATAGCTCTATTCAGTTCTTCCCTGCCATAACCTCTATCCATGAACCCATTCCACCATCTCTTTAACCTGTGCATCCCTCCCCTCTCTCGTGGTGTTATTCCTATAAACTCGAGTAAATTGTGAGATGGGGATGCCATTCTTTTGAGCCTCTGGATGACAACTATGTCTGTGGAGCAAAGTGTTTTTATCAGTTAGTTTATGGAACAGGGTTGTCCCTAGCCCCTTAATCGATACACTTTCACAGAGTCCTAAAACCTTCAGAAATGCTCTGGTTTATACTTGTGTCCTGTCCGAACCACATACATCAGTTTAAAAAGAAGAGTTGAAGTAGTACCAGATGTAGAAAGACTCTCGAAAGATATCTTGTTACTGCTTTATTTCACACATTACATGTTTCGGACGCTGGGTCCTTTATCAAATTTGACAAACACATACTCCACACCATCTTTTAAACCTAACCCACAGGAAGTGGTCACCAATCCCGCCCCCTTTCCTTCAATTGTCCAATCTCACTGTGTTCACATAAGTGTCCATAAAAAAAAAACATAGTCCATAATGTCCAACAAATCAATAGGTTTTCAATCCTGTAAACGTGCACAATTTTAATAAAGAACGGGCATAATAATAATAAAACATAGCGCAAGTACATCAAAAATACAAGAAACATGGAACTGAAACAAACCATGCCTACCATGTGCTAAGCACAGAGTACTGCTCATAGGCCTACTATACATATGATAAGTAATCAAGGTACAAAACACAGTGTATAACAAATGTTGCTTAGGAATAGGAACTCTTTTTTTTATACTGTTGTCCCTAGCCCCTTACCTTGTTTGAAAATCCTTAGATCTAGAAAATCCACATTATTTTCATGGATTGTTGCTGTCAGTTTTATCAAGGTATTGAGCAAATTGATATCTCTCACACATTGGGCTGCAGACTCACAGTCACCCTTCCAAATGAACAACATATAATGCAATGAATTTCCCATATTTACTCATTATATGCTCTTGTTCAAATTTATCCATGAAATGGTTGGTGAATGATGGGGCCACATTGGACCCCATCGCCGTCCCTGCTTTTGCCTATAATATAGACACCTTCAAATTGAAAATGTTGTGGGTCAGTATTAGCTCCAATAGGCACATTAGAAACTCCACTGGGGGCCCTGTGTGTACACCCTTCACCAAAATCTCCGTCTGAGGGATGACTGTGTATAGGCTACTGACATCCTAAGTCATTAATACACAATTGTCCACAGTTTCAACACTTCTCAATTTTTCTTGTAGGTGTCCACTGTCTCTAATATAAGAGCCCATATTTTTCACACCAGTTTGTTTATATACATATTGTATAAAGAGGGTATTAAATTCAAGGGAGATTCCCCCTTCCTCTTTACAAAGCACTGGAAAGGCCTAATTTGGAATATGGGCTTCAGTTTTGGATTCCCATATACAAAAAGTACATTGTGGGAATGGAAGGAACTCAGTGACAGGGCAACTAAAAAAAACAAAGGGAATGGAGGGGCTTGACAAAACAGGCAGATTAGACAAATTAGAGCTGTTTACATTGGAGAAGCAACATTTGTCTGGGTATATGATACAAATATATTAATGGGCCACATAATAATGAACAAATTGTTCACTTATAGGTCTTGAGGACATCCTTTCATATTAGAAAAAAAGAATTCCTTCAGGCTAGGAACGGTTTTTTTACAGAAGGATGAAACTGTGGGATAGTCCTTCAGCAGATGTTTCTTAAAGTAAAAAAATATTGACAATCACTGGTATTAAAGGGTATCTTTACTCAGATCCCACTGCTCCAAAACTTTTTTCAGATTTTAAATCCGAGCTGTAGATTCTGAGAAATTATCATTTGAAAACACAGCATTTACAGGGAAAGATCTGTCACTCCAGAAGCAGAAATTATAATATCTGACCCATGACTGACCTCTTTGCCTGCCTGCCAGCACACTTTTTGCAACATTTAAGAGAAACAGCAGAGAAAAGGAAAAAATGGGGAGGGGGTAAGCAGAGTCCATGATGAGGCTGTCGCAGACACTAAAAGAAGACAGTGAGTAAGGGGTGGTGGGGGGAAGTTGGAGTACTCACTAAATATTAATAATTTAATGACAAATCAAGCACAAATGTGAGTACCACCTTTTTACTCTCAAATAATAGTTTCAGTTGTTTCAGTGAGTATAGTGACCCTTTAATACATATACTGTAGTTTTAATAGATCCAGGGATCTGATTGCCATCAGGAAGGATTTTTTTTAGCAGTTTTTTTCCCTTCCTCTGGATCAACTGTTAGGTAGGGTTAAAAAGGAGGGTATATATGTTGGACTAAGTGCACGTACATCTTTATTCAACTATACTAAGTAGTGTATGGGCACCTTTAGTACAGTATGGACTGTGGTAGACCTGGAGACTTTTAACATATATTGTGGACGTGCCCATTTGTGCAATGCCGAAAACTATAATATTTTCAGATCTATAACTGAAATAACAGCTTGGCATTTCTCCAATTGTAGCATATATAGCTTTGGTGAACCATATAATAGATGAACCCACTATTGTATGTTATCTTGGAAACGGGGCGCACAATGGCATCTCTTATACTATTAGACTAGGTGCTAGTCACAGAAATTATACTGTCACAGAAACGCGTGTTTATTATGTATAAATAAACACTTATTAATCTTAAGATTGCTGTGCACAGTTACTCTATTTCTATGTTAGAAAAATTTGCTGCTCTTCTAAAAATTTAACGTGTAGTATCCAAAAAATAAAATTTCTGTGTAAGCTTGTGATGGTTTTCATTCATCCAGGTCATGGTATATCTGTGGTATTCAGTTACCACTGAAGATGTTTTCTTAGTCGTCTGATCTATTCTGTGTACCTACAGCATGTGAGCATTCTTGAACCTGCATTTTAGTTTAGCTGCATTTAGGTTTGAGGGTTATCTAGGCTTTGTATTCAAGAACTAAACTTTAAGTCCAGTTCATCTACTTGATCTAAGTATGGGATTTTGTTAAATCAGAGGCTGTTATATGAGAATAACCCATCACTCTCATCACATTTTGATGTGAGATCAGGAACCAGACCTTGAAACCAAAAATTTCCTGTTTGTTTTATAAATATTAGACAAGCCCATTGCATAATGTTTTAACTATTGGACTTCCTCCACCCTTATGTCAGAAGACAAATAAAATTATCTGGGGGGGAAGTGCATTGCCAAAAGTCTTCAGGACTTCCATTCACATTTACTACATTGATTTCATCTTGTCAAGTTGTTTTCAGGAGTAGAATGAAAATAAAGGCATAAATAAAGTTTTACAGCTAAAAGTGTTAGGTTTTTATATAATCACTATAATCACTTAGCCTAATACCAGCTATCTTATTTTCTAACCACCATTTTGTCTATATTGTTTTTCTGTATTGGCAGATGTTTTGTTTCCAAATGTTCTCTTCCCAGTGAGCGCAAGGTCTTTTGCCTCCCACATTGTGTGTCAACCTGACTCTCTCATTGCATTCCAAGGGATGTTTTACTACATCAACTGTAGAAATGAAGTCTGGCCATGTCCCTTTTCTTTCTTTGTTATATTCTAATGTACCAAATGAATAAAGTGAGTTAGAGTTCTGCTGCATCTCGTGTGTGTTGTAATTCTTCCTCCCGGCGCTGTAAGGGTCTAAGACAGGCATCAGTGTCCAGCGTGGCTAGTGCAGGATATTTATTCTAACAAAAAGATTAGTTCTGGTTTCTTTGCAGCAATATTAAAAGTACATTCTGAAAAGGGTAACTAGCTTACAGTGTTAGACAATCATCATGATTGTATAATTAAAGCAACCAGAGAAAGCTCATTTATCTTCAATCTGATACTGACAATATACAAGCACAGGGGTATAATTTTCTACAGGAAATTATGCATTATGCTACAAAACGCTGAGTTTTATTTAGTGCCATTTCACTGTTCTTTTTAGAATAATCTTACACACACTGACACTGTTAATTAAACTTCATTGATCACCACTGCCATCGCTGTGCGTATATTATTAAAAGCGAAATAGTGATAGACATGCTTTACTATAGCTCTCCAGGGATTTCATATTTTAAACTCTAAAAGAAAAGTGGAGATTGACACTCAATGAATATTAATTAACATGCTCTACTGACAAAACATCTTTTGGGTGACCTGACTCTTCCCTTGTGGGGAGTCTCTTACCTCAAAAATAATCAAAATAATCAAATAATCAAATAAATAATCAAAATAATCTTCCCCAACTATTCCTTGCACTTTATTAAACTCATCAAAACTTTCTGTGTCAATATGTGGTAAATCTGCCATGTCCCTTACCCCTAAGAATAATTACTAGGGGTTTGAGTCTCCTAAATATAACAGTAGGAGGCTGGCATAAAAGTTAGAAATTATGTTCCTCTGTTGTGGCTAGCTTCAGATGTGGTGATGAGCATCAACCACGATTGTGTGTGTTGTTCCTGCATGGGCACAGGAACAGAGCTGAATAATTCAAAATAGCAATCAAACAATGTTTGAAGGAGACTCCGTGCAGTATTATACTGCAAACAAACTTTATTTCAGTGCTCTCAGCAACATGTTCCAGATCTTTTTCCTTTTTGAAGATCCATGTAAGATTCGAAACATGTTGCTGAGAACAACACTGAAATAAAGTTTGTTTGCAGTGTAATAGAGTCACCTTCCAACATTGTTTGATTGCTGTAATTGCTGCCGGGACTGAGACAGACGGGATTAGATACCATGTGTGTGGGACACATTTTACCAAATGTATCAATCCAGGTAAGTATCTGGCAGGTGGTATTTCTCCTGTAATTCAGATAATGGTCTAATTGTGTTATTATTTATTATTAGGCCAAGTATATGCTATGTCCCCCACTGGCCCTGCTATGTGTTGCTAAGGTAATTTGAGGTATGCTATGAATTAAGAATGACGTTTGGGAAGGACTAATGCTAGGTACACACGGAGGGACCATTTGTCCCAAGCGAGCACTCGGCTTGGACAAATGTACATCGGTCGCGGCAAATTGGCTGCAAACGATTGATTATGCAGTCCCATAGGGAACCCCACGATCGATCGGAATTTACCAACACATCCGATTGTTCGTTCGTCCGATCCAGACGAATGGATGACCGAGTTCAGTCGCTGCCGGCCGGCGCAAACCAGCAGATATTTTCGGCGACTGACCGAAAGTGTTTTAAGTCAGTTGGTCGGACGAAAATATCTGCTGACCAGCCTATGCTCCTTATTAACTCAAGGGGTTGTAGTTGTTATGGTTCCACCCTCTTTGTTGTTAATGTACATATTGAGTTTTATATATTACAGTGACATTCATGGGCTACTTAAAGCTGGGTACTGCTTAAAGACCTCTTCTGGGTGCAGAATCTAAGTACCGTCCAGATCATCTGATAGTGAGAATGTTGTACTGCTCAGGACACCAGGTTGCAGTCCCAGAAGGAAAGCCCAAGAACCAAACCTAAGATACATTGCTCCTTTACCTCCTGTTCTTCAATTAAATGTAGTTTTTGCATTACTACAAGAACGGCAGGTAAAGGAGCAATGTCTTACCCCCCGTTAAAGCAAAAACTGAACAGTTCATTTTATTTTATGGTGGCACACAAACTCCTGATTGCCACCTTCTGGACTGATAGCTTGGGCAACCCAGAACCATAGAAACTGTTGGCTTAATAAGAAGGTCTAGGGGGTAGGGGAATTATTGACCTAGAACTAAAATAGGCTCTAGTAATGTTCACATACATTACAGACTGCTTGTCCTCATAGACTATTGGATTCTGTGCAAAACAATGTACTAAAACATGTAATGAAAGACTAACTATTCTTGTACATGCCCTCAATACCACAGTCAAGAAATTAAAAAGCATTGATACTAATTATGCAGGAGGCTTCTGATTAGAGAAACCTGCTGCTTAATCAATTGCTTTCATGAAGTAGGAACTTTTGTACCATTTAAATGATGAATAATTCTACAGAACTTTCTGCAAATTTCTTGATTTCACTTTATCACTTTAGTTGACTTAAATGAACACTTTGTTCCTGGTACTAATTACATTTCATGACCCATTTATCTGTTATAGAAAGTTACATCCCCAAGAATCACAGGTTACATTAAGTGACTTGAGTAAATATACTGAATATAACAATTAAGCAATGCTCTGCTTGTAATGCTATAAAATCTAGATATTTAAATATATTTAATATATAAATTAAAATATTGACATTCTTATTACAGTTTTGATTCGGAAACCAAACTGCTATTTTGGAGTCTGGAAGTTTCTTTTTACTTTCCTTAAAGACAAATTGAAAGCTTATAACAACCTACTGGCACTGCTTATGATCTGGCAGCTCTTTTTCACAATATGCTGCTCAGTTTGCTATCCAAGGAATACAATTGCTATCAAAATGTGCATATCATTATCGGAAACTTCTCCTCTCATTCGTCCCACTTCTGTTCTGAACGTCATTGGCAGCAGCTGTATCAGACCAGAGCAATACTAATTACTAAGATTTCTTTGAGAAATCTTTATTGAGTTGCATTCAATAAAGAAACATAAAAACACAGTGTTGTCTTTTATCTTTATAGCAAGGAATATGCTTGTGAAGGTTCTCATTCATCCAGGTCATGGTATATCTGTTGTATTCAATTAGATCAACTGGACTTGAAATGTAGTTCTTGAAGACGTTTCGCTAGTCATCCGACTGGCTTTCTCAATTCAGAATGACTTGTACAAGAATCTGTGGCAATTATGTACCCTGGAAAATCCCAATTAGCATATCACAGCCAGGTGTTAAGGGTGTGATTAGATAGTGGCTAAGAGGTGTTATAGGAACGCCCAGAGTAAGGTGTTAAAACAGCATTGTACATGGCAGACAGTTGGTGTCGAACCCCCCCACCTCTATTTAGGCTTGGTTTCTTTATTTTCACATAAATGGCCTCCTTAACACCTCTCTTGAACCAGTCACGTTCCTTCGCCAGTATATTAACATTACAATCTTCAAAGGTATGTCCTTTATCCTTAAGATGTAGATACACGGCTGAGTCCTGACCCGAGGAATTGGCTCTTCTGTGCTGGGCCATACGTTGATGCAGTTGCTGTTTGGTCTCCCCCACATACAAATCAGAGCATTCTTCACTGCACTGCACTGCATATATGATGTCGCTTTTCTTGTGTTTTGGTATTGGGTCTTTCGGATGTACCAATTGCTGCCTCAGTGTGTTGTTCGGTTTAAAGCAGACAGGGATACGATGTTTTTTGAAAATTCTTCTTAATTTCTCGGAGACCCCTGCTACATATGGGATGACCATGTTCTTCCTCCTGTCTTGCTTTTCCCCTTCACTGTTGGTATTTGTGTTCTTTTCTTTCCTTCTACTTCTTTTGACAAAGGCCCAGTCTGGATATCCACAAGTTTTAAGGGCTCCTCTGAGATGTTTCATTTCTTTAGCCTTTGCCTCTGTGCTAGTGGGGATGTTCTCGGCTCTGTGTTGCAGGGTTCTGATGACCCCCAGCTTCTGATCTAAAGGGTGGTGGGAGTCAAACATCAAATACTGATCTGTGTGTGTTGGTTTTCTGTAAACCTCTACTTCCAGTTTACCATTTTCCTTAACTTCTACCAAGCAGTCCAAGAAAGCCAGTTTGTTGTTTTGTACCTCTTCCCTTGTGAATTTAATGTTTTGGTCCACCGCATTAATGTGTTCTGTGAAAGCTTGTACTTCCTTCTGGTGGATTTTAACCCAGGTGTCATCAACATATCTGAACCAGTGGCTGGGTGCTATGCCCTTAAAGGTATTAAGCGCCTGTGTTTCTACCTCCTCCATGTAAAGGTTGGCCACAATAGGTGAAACTGGAGATCCCATAGCACATCCATGTTTTTGCTTATAGAACTTATCCCTGTATTTGAAATAGGTGGTATTCAGGCACAAGTCCAACAAGGAACCCACCTGTTCTGGGTTGAGATCAGTTCTGCTGGTAAGAGTGCTGTCTTGGCCCAGCCGTTTTCTCACCATGTCAACAGCCTCCTTGGTGGGTATACAAGTGAAGAGAGATGTCACATCATAGGACACCATAGTTTCTTCTACACCGAGTACTATATCTTCAATCTTGTTGGTGAAATCCTGAGAGTTCTGGATGTGATGCTTAGAACTTCCCACCAAAGGTCCTAAGATGTTAGCTAGATATTTTGCCACCTTGTATGTTACCGAGTTGATGCTGCTGACTATAGGTCTTAGTGGGACCCCTTCCTTATGTATCTTTGGGAGTCCATATATGCATGGATGTGCCTCACCAGGGTAGAGGCGATGATACATTGCTCGGTCAATGGCTTTATCCTTTTGAAGCTGTTGTAGTAAGTCTATGACTCTTTTCTTGTAACGGCTGGTGGGATCCCTTGTTAAAGCCTCATATGTGTTGTTATCGGCCAGGAGCATGGTCACCTTATCATGGTAGTCTGAGGTGTTGAGTACCACTGTGCATCTTCCTTTATCTGCCGGTAGAATGGTGATACTGGAATCTTTCTTGAGGGATGTTAAGGCTCTTCTTTCCTGTGTAGTCAGGTTAGATGAAGGAGTTTTAGCACTGGCTAAGGCTGCAGATACCTTAAGGCGAAGTTGTTCTGCCTCACTCTGTGATACCTTATTACTGTGGATAGAGGCTTCTGTGGCTGCTATAATATCCACCACAGGGATGGCTTTAGGGGTGATCTAATTGAATACAACAGATATACCATGACCTGGATGAATGAGAACCTTCACAAGCAACATCAAACAATGTTCAAAAAGGTAGAAATCATGCCAAAACCCCATGGAATGTAAAAAAAAGTTACCAAATATCAATCTCCCAAATGTCCTAAATCAAACGGTATGCCATATGTGTGGTTACACACGCAGACGTGGAAGCGAAAAGCCACAAAGTGAGACAATGCACGATGGCTCAGAAACAGCGAAAATATTAAGCCAACTCCGAATTTGGACAGTCTGCAGTTTTATCCACAAAACACCATTGCCACAGATTCTTGTACAAGTCATTCTGAATTGAGAAAGCCAGTCGGATGACTAGCGAAACGTCTTCAAGAACTACATTTCAAGTCCAGTTGATCTAATTGAAAACAACAGATATACCATGACCTGGATGAATGAGAACCTTCACCTCCAGCTTAAATGCTTTCATACAAAAGATCAGGACCATTTGATCTCAATTATGAGATCTGAAAAAGTTTGAAAATTCAAAAGTCCGAAATACGACCCATTAAAGTCAATGGGGAAAAAATAGTTTAAAAAAAGTAAAATAAGGTTAAAATAGCAATGGTAACATGTACATGGTCCTGGAACCTGGGAAAAACATACAAATATCCAGAACTTGAAATAAAGTAACTTCCTTCACACGCGCATGACTTTCGAGCTTCTGCATTTGCCAATAATTGAAAATTCAAAATTTCTCGAATCTGTCTCTGAATTTGTCTTTGAATCTCTTAAAAATGGGTATTCGTTATCATACAAAAGGAATCATGCCCAGCATAGAGTGGCATGCTTATTTGTGCAATTTACATCATACAGGGGTAAGTGGGCAAAGGGTAACACTTTTTAGCACCAGCACCACTGAGTTACAGTAGGTCCACTGCAGTTTTCCAGCACTGTTAAAGAGTCAGACAGGCTTAGCCACTCTGGACATACCCCACACCACATTGGTTTCTCTCCTTTAGAGTATGTATCATGCAAGGGAAAGTGGGCAAAATGGTAACACTTCACAAAAACAAAACCATTGAGTTACAGTAGACTCACTGCAGTTGGCCACCACTGTTAAGGAGCCAGGCAGGCTTGGCCCAACTGGACATACCCCCCACAACAATAGCTTGTCTCTCCCACAGTTTGCATCACATTAGGGAAAGCGGGCGAAAGGGTAACACTTCACAGCAGCAGAACCATACAGTTAAAGTTGTGCTATCTTTTGCTGGGTTGAAAAATTTGTCTGTGTGTACACAGCCTAACATTCTGTTTTAATGTGACACTGACGGCGTATCTTACAGAATATAATGTAAATTGCCAGTATTGGGACTTATCGGACAAGACAGAAAATTGAAATAACCGTCTCCTTTTACTACAGTAGAGACATTATCATTGTACTATGTATGGGCACATTGAACAATCATTCTGTGTAAAGAATAAATAGAAAAATCACTCCTGTATATGTATGATGTATTTGTAATACAATGTTGACAGTCAGATATTCCACCATCTCCAGTGTTTTTTATTGTCCCCAATTCCTGCTCACTAAGCTCCATCACAGTGTAGTAGGTACAGTAAGTACTGTATATAAACCCAGTCTCACTAATCAACCAAGTCAGCTGCAGGGTTAATGTTGATACAGTTCTCTATGCTGCTGTCAATCACAGGGCAGCCTGGATGCATTTTGGAAACAAACAAATGCTGCTTCTCCCTCACTGCTCAATTGACAATGTAACAATCTATGTAGCAGACCTTCTATGCACACCAGGAGAAGTAGAAGAGCAGGCTGCACTGAGAAGGCAAAAAGGGGGGATTCCAGGCACCAGTAATCCCCCCTAAACATGCCTCTGTATTAGCCTTCAAATTAAACAAGTACATCTAAATGATATTTAAAAAAATTGGAGTATTTTCTCAAATGCTGCTTCGTCAGAGAAATTGATACACAAACATCTATAGTTGAGAGTTAATAATGAGAGATAATGTAGGCTTAGAGATTAAGTTAAAGGAGAACTAAACTTACATTTTTTAAAACCTAATATGAATTTTTTTCTCCCCAGAACACCTATACATTGTAAGATTCTTCTCTAGTAAGTTGCATTTAGTACATATAAGTAATAGATTCTGTAAATTAGAAGGTTTCCGTGTTGTTGCCAGTACAACCCAGAGCCTATGAATGAATTCATCCAAGAGCCACGCCCCCTGACCCAGTATTCACTGTCACTATGCAGAGCGTATTTTTTATACAGATGTCTCCATACCAATATGGAAGTCCCTGAAAAGACTTTGAAAGCTGCTTGCTAACCTGGAATTTATTTACCAGTCAGTGTAAGTTGCTGGAAAATAAACTGCAGGGTAACAAGCAGCTTTCAAGGTATTATTATGGACTTCCATATACCATTTCCTTTTTTGTTGTTATTCTTTTCCTATCAAAAGATAAAGCTTCAAAATGTATCTGGATTCTGTGCTTATTCAATGGTGGTGCACCAGGTAAGGCACCTGGTTTAGAAATACACACTTCAGACTTTTTTTTTGTTGCTATTATGTTTCAAGCAAAAGATAACACTGCTAAATGTACCTGAGTTTTCAGCTTCTTCAGTGGTGGCTCACCTGGTAAGATGCCAGTTTCAGAAACACACAGTTCACAACATCACGAGTTTGAATCTCCAGACTTATCATTATTTTAGGTTTCTACATAGTATCTTTGTCGGCCTTGTAAATGTACAAGTTGCAGATTCTATTCCCTAGTCTTACTTTTATTTATTTTATTTTTGCTGAAATGTTAGTATTTCATTACTTACATCCATGCTATCTATGAAATACACTGCAAATATTAATTTTATTTTTGTATGAAAAGTAAAGGATTATATCATTGTTGGGACAGGAGCATTGAATGTGTTTGAAAACAAAAAACTGAAATCCCTGTTCTGTGTCAGGGAGAGGGAGGATCTCTGTGCTGTAATGTGATTGGCTGTCAGCTTCTAGGAAGCAAGGCTGCAAGTTCCTTGTTTTGATTCGTTGACCACTACAGAGCATGTGCCTATACGCAGACACTTAGCTGCAGGCTTACCCGGCTAAGGTGGGTAAGGTGGGAGCTGACACCTAGTACTCACAGGTTATTTTCATAAATCACCCAATGGCCACAGCAAAGGGAGAGGTGAGGCACAGCTTGTTGTATGTTTGTGAATGTGCTCTGTCTATTGGGACCATGGTGTCCAGAGACTTTAGTTCCCCTTCAAGCTTAATAATCTGAAAAGCAAAAGTTTTATCTATATGAAACTTTTAAGAATAAGAAATACTGAAAGGACTTTTGAACCAATTCAGGGTTGCCAAATTTATTTTGAAGAAGGCAAGAAGGTTAGAAATTGTCACTGCCTAACTGCTGCTGCAGAATCGCAGATGAGCAAGACGAGAGGCAGATCTGTGATTTGAAGGGCAGTCTAGTAGACTATGCCAATTCAGCGTGCAATGCCTGCTGTATGTCATGGTCAATCTCATCCCTAATTCTGACTTTAGATGTAAAAGTTTGCACTTTTTTTACAGACATATAATAATTTAACAGACATTACAGACACATTGAAATGTAGGCCCATTTTTACATTAGTTCTTCACCATTTTAGGCTTTCCTGAATGACATAAGAGATTTTAAGCCCTGATTCTTCCTTTTGGTTGACTTATTACATGTGGACTAAGACATAGGGACATATGTATAAACGATTGCCATTTTCGGTATTTCACTATCGCAGGAAATCACAAAGGCAAAAATCTTTATTTTTGCAATATTTCTAAAGCCAAACATTTTTGTCATGTAAACTTTTGCTGCAGAGATGTCTAGATATTACACTCTACATTGAGAAACACTCTAAGATGTACTGACACCTTTTAAGGACCTACATATATGGGCATTTATACATTTTTGCCAACTCAGACTTGGGTATTTTAAATAGTCGAACTTAACACAAGCATATACTTACCATTGCTGCGATAAGAAAAATGGCTATATTGGAAGTAATGACTTGTCATCACCGCTTATTGCCACTTTATAAATTGTGTTAAGTCCAAATTTGAAGAAAACTGCAGCAATAACAGCGGTGAAAAGTTAAGGAACCTTTATGAATATGCTCCATATCTGTCTGCACTCTAAGGGGCATATTTATATAGGATTGCTATTTTGTCATTTCACTAACACAAAACATGGAAGTTGGTGGTAATTTCACCATATTTATAAACTGGATTTTAAAATTGCCTGTGTGGGATGATAATATTGCCATATTCATTGCGTTATGTCTAGAATCATGGCAAAATAAAATTTTGAACCATAATGTATACCAATACCAGACCAGGGCTGTAACTGAGAATTTGGCAACATTACAGGAGTGACTTTAGCAGATAAAATACTCATGGAAATAAGATCCATATTTGAAATGTTAAATAATGAAAATACGAAACTCAAAAAGTGACATTTAAAAATTTGAAAAACGCAGACAAACTGCAACATTGGAAATTCAAAAATCAACGATAAATTTTCAGTAATTAACCAAAAATAGGGCCATATTTATAAAGCCTTTAACAATCGGTATCGTAAATTAAGATCGTTAAACCAAACGGTTTAACGGTCATAAATTTACGATACCGATTGCAAATTTATGATACCGAGCGTAAATCTACGATACCGAAATTGTAGATTTACGATCCCCATAGAATACCATTGCGGTAGTTTACTACCGCACGGTATTCTACAATCGAACGTTCGGTCATAAATGTACAATTGCAATCGTACATTTACGACCGCGATCGTAAATCAATGAACCCACGGTATCACTAAAAAGCGATCCTGCATCTTTAAAAATATGGCCCATAGTCTAACACCCCTCCTGGATCCCTATTTGTATTTGGAAACACACAGTAATGTACTGACACTTTCCAAGGACCCATTTCCAGTCTAAAAGTATGCCCACTAATGCATTTACATAGTTTTGAAGATATCTACATTTTTAAGTGTCATATGGAGGCAACATCACCAGTGCAGTGGACTTCCTGCTTCCTGCTCTAAAACCACATGACAGTCCCACTTCCTAGGACAATCACCTGTTACCACCCATATTTTCTTTAAACCCCTGTTTGTTCAGCTGCTTTGTTAAACCAGGGAAAACAGAAAAATTAGGCTATATTTCTAAAGGCTTGATAAATGCCCCCTTTATTCGGATTGTAAAAATGTCCTAGTAGCAGTCATTTTAATAATGGCATTGCTGCGGTTGAAAAGTGGAAACCAGACATTATTTTGATACCACACGATATAGCCACATTGAAGTCATTATTGAAAAATTGCTCATTATCCACTTTTTACCCACCGCATAACTTTACACTGTTGCCAAAAACTAACCTTTATCAATAAAGCTTTGTGTCCTACTTAATATGTTCTTTTCTTTGTCTTAAACACTACAAGTGCCCACTCCCTTTCTTTAATCCAAACATTAGTTCACTCACATTTTTGAGATATGGAAGGTGTAGGGTCCTGCTACAATGTATGACTTGCTACATCCTGCCATAGACAATTAAAACAGGACTTAACATTTGTGTTCAGCCAATATGTTCAAGACCAGAAAAACATCAACTATGACCCAAATTTCCCATTTTTCTTGTTTTAAAACTTTCAGGGTTATTCCATAAAAGTTCTTATCATTTAAAATGGTGCTAATTTTGCCCTAACCAATCAGATGTTAACTTTCAAATGTTAAATAAGATTTGATTGGTTGGGGCAAAATTAGCACCATTTTAAAAGATTAGAACTTTTATTGAATAACCCTGTTTGAGTTTTAAAGTTAATGAAAGGTAATTTGGATGGGGAGGTGGGGGTTTAAATTGGTGGAGGTTAAGGTACCAAAGGATATATTCCTATAGGCTTATGATTCCAAATACAACAACTATTTAAAACAGATGTACAATCCAAAATGTGCAGAAAGTGCTGTCCTAAGAGTTTTTTTTATTAAATTGATATTTATTTGTCTTTTTTCTACTATTTTAGTGTTATTGTCATGTTGTGTGAGTTATGGCCCAAGAGTCAGTACATTATACAAAAGCTTTCTCTAATCATTGACTGCATAATCAACTTTTTGCATTTCAGATTTTCCTGGAGTGCTCTAAAGACATTTTTTCTGTCCAGCATAGCTCTGACATGCTCCTCGCACATAGCAAGATCAAACAATACATAGATTCTAGATTTAGCTGCATGAGGGGAAATGGTCCATATCAAATCTCCAATGAGATTTTCAAATCAGTCATTTGCTGTTTCATCTCTCTGTTCTTCCTTTTATATTATTTTTATTATATTCCCATGACTTGCTATTACTTCCCATCTTTGCTTCTTCTGCTTTACCTTTTATTCCATCAACCTTCAACCTTTTTTATGTTCTGCTCTCTACTTTTATCTTTTTCTTTCTCCTCATCATTAACTCATCATTCATTTTCTTCCCCCATTCTCATTTATTCTGTTCCATCTATTCCTCCTAATTCTGGTATGTTCCATGTTTCTTTAAAATATGCTCCACCTGCTATTTTCATTCTCTTGCCTCCCCACTCTTCATTCTCATCTTCTTCCAAAATGTTCTATCTGCTTGCCTATCCAACCTGTTCCCTTCCTCCATTCAATCTGCCCCTTTCTATCCAATCTGCACATCTTCATTCACCCTGCTCCAATCCCCATCCAATTAGTTTTACTCCGAAAACCATTCTGTTTCAATCCTTCAGACATCCAATCTGTCCTGCTTTTTATAATTTTTTTTCCAGATGTCAATCCAATCTACAGTCCTGCACTTAGTTTACTATCATCTTTGTCTGCTTTTGCATTTCTCTGCATCTGCAATGTTATTTAATCTCTTGGCTTTTTTCCTGACTATTTTCTGATGGCTGCCTGGACCAACTTCTGACCTTCTTGTTTGGCCTGACTGACATGCATGTTTGATTTCTGGCTCTAATTTTGAGTGCAATT
This sequence comes from Hymenochirus boettgeri, assembly GCA_019447015.1. Taxonomy (NCBI): domain Eukaryota; kingdom Metazoa; phylum Chordata; class Amphibia; order Anura; family Pipidae; genus Hymenochirus; species Hymenochirus boettgeri. The sequence continues at coordinate 160,516,138 of CM033475.1, forward strand.
TTATCTCATTTTCTGTACCTTGAGTTCTGGTTTTCATTTCTGACTAATTTTACTACTAGGTATCACTACTCTAGTAGGCCTAGTTTGGTTTCTGGGTGTTCTGGGCTTACTGGGTTTTCCAGGCCTTAGTGTAGATGCACCCTTGCATCTACAGTGAAGATTGTGATACATTGATCACTAATTAATCTTACACCGAAGGAATGCTTCAATGCAATTTAATAGTTTTCATCACACCTTTCTAAAAAATATAGGTTATTAATATTTGCAAAAAAGAAAAGGTTCAGTTATACATCTAAATCTAATTTTAACCTTGTTTTGCTACTGCTGAGCTTTAGTAATAAAGAAGCAATACATTCTACTTATGCAGAATCATCTCTCATATAAATAATAGAATTAGAATAATCAAACTCTGATTTGCATGTTCACAGTTTTTGTCTTTTCTGGTCTATTCAGTGAGAATTGAAATGAAATCAGACATGAATAGTTGTACTTTAACAGCTTCAGAAACTAGAATAAAAAAACTTTATAATTTCTGTGATATTAACTGCAACAAATAGTGTAAATTAAAACAAAGTATCCCCAACCACTGTAGACCCAGCAAGTTATTCCGGGAAATATTCATGGGTAATATGTAACTTATATATCAATAGGCCTTGCGAATTCACTAATTTTAAGTAAGTAAGTTTAATTAAAGCACTGGCAGATAAGTTCTTAAAATGTTAAATATTGTTGCAAGTCTGACTGCAGTATACTTGCAGAAAATAGGGTGTATTTTTAGCAGAAAACTGATTTTGCCTCACCTAATCAACAAAAATTAAATCAATCAATTCTATCAATTAAAATTATGACCTAAAATTGCCATTTTTTGTTGTTTAAATAGACAAAGCACATTCACAAACATACCACAAGCTGTGTCTCACCTCTCCCTTTGCTATAGCTGCTGGGTGATTTATGAAATTAACCTGTGGGTACTAGGGGTCAGCTCCCATAATACACCTTCACTGGGTGTCTTCCAGCTGAGTGTCACAGCACACTTCACATGCTCTGTAGTGCTTAACAGATCGAAACAAGGAAGTAGCAGCCTTGCTTCTTAAAGGTGACAGCCAATTATATAACAGCATAGAGATCTTCCCTCTCCCTGACACAAAACAGGGATTTCAATGCAGTTTTTATTTAAACATATTTAAATGCTTTGTAATGTGAAGCATAGCATTTTAGGTCCCCCACCCTTGGTAAATGTTATTTGGAGGGGGTGGGCCATTACAGTATATAACCTTTAAGCGCTACAGAAGATGTTGGCGCTAAATAAATCCACAATAATAATAATATTAGTGTTAACAGAAGTAGCCTGAATACAGCGTTCATTGAAGCAGCATTGATTGCATTGGCGATATATACTCTAAGGAATATTAGACTATATTTTTCATAGGATCTAGAGTATAATTGATTATATAATTGATTTGTGGGGTGGGGGGAATCTCACTAACCTAAGACAGGAGGCTATCTGGATTAAAAAACTAGATACACTTACACCAAAGGGAATAAATGAAAGTTGGTCAATGAAACCGTTTTTAGCGTGAGTAATTATTATTTGTGTCTGGTTTTCTCAACAGATTTTGATGTAACACGTGAAAAGTATCTGGATTAAGAATAAAGAAGGAACACTGCATGTTGTCCAGATACGTAATTAGAGAGTAGTTACAATATTAAATTTACTAATATCTTATAGACAGACAGATGTGGTTGTAATATAAAAACAGGGATGTTTTTTTATATGTATAGCATCTAATGTTACAATTAAAATAATGGATACGAGCACATTGTGTCTTTATCATTTCATAGGTAGGCACATAGTGTGCAGTTCCTTTGGGTATTAAATAGAATATATGATATGTTTGTATACTTTATGCATTTTATTCTGAGCACTTTATAATATACTATTGATGGCACTTTAATATTTATGGATACACTAGTCCTTACATATGTGGAATTTTATAATATTTATGGATGCACTTATTTTTACATATTTGGAATGTTATAATATGTTGATTACAATGTTGTTTGTATCTTTATGCACAAAGGGTTAATGGATTGTGTGATCCTTCCCATGGATGTGGGGGGTGGCTATATTAAAAGGTTCACTCAGTGTGAGTTTGTTTAGCTTGATAAAGGAGCACAATCTCCGAAACATGTTGCTGTAATAAATATTGTGTTTTGCACAATCTGAGGGTTGTCTACATTTTTGCAATTTGAAGTATTAATGAGGTCTGTTGGCCTAAAAAACATTTGTACATGTAGTGATGTATGTATGTATGTATAATTTTATTTATAATAAATAAGTCTCTGCATTTCAATGGGGAGGTGCAGTCGCAAGAATCTATATAATCAGTCACTCAGTGATGTCACTGACTGACTTTCTGTATTCCACTGCCCCTCCCCATTTCTCTCTCCCTGCCTGTATTAGTAATGTAGATAACAAGCCCATTTTTGTACACTAACTGACTGACTGAATTACTGTGCTGATAAGGAGGAGTGAGCAGCCTCAAAAGTTCAATAAAAATCAAAAACGCGCTCCGAAGTCCCGAAATCTGAATGATACGTCTGGTTTCGGAAGCAACATTCGGATTTCGGAACTGAGTGGTTCCGTGTCGGACCCGGATCCCATCTCTCCTAGCAAGATATATATATAGCTTGCATCAAGGAATGCACTCCAGCTGAGTGCCGTTCAGGTTATATATATCATAAACATGTACATGAATAACACACTCCCGGGACATCTTCAACGCTAAATTTTTATTACAAAGTAGAATGACATGTTTCCACTTACACAGGAGCCGTCATCAGAATGATCAGTATCAAACAAACCAACCCTTAAAACTATACCCAACACCCACCCCTGTGTAGTCACATTCATGAACCATCAATAAAGTGCAAAATTAAAATCAAGAAGTATCTTAAAAATATCATAGTAGAAACATATAAGATAAATTTCACTTACACATCCCCTGGCTCCAATTACATTGTTAAGTTCTGTAAGAAAGCTCTATCTACTGTATCCCCGGCGATACCTCCTGAGCCGCATATCCATTTCTCACTTGGGAGGCCACTCCCGTAGAGACATCACCCCTTAAAATAGTGACGGGGAGCGTCCATAGCAACGATGCTGTTGCAGCGTGGATACACATAGCGGACCAGGATTTGTAAGTGAGGATGGAGTAGCAGAATATTTACAAGCAAGTCATTAAAACATTAGAGGCATTATAAAACAC